>CM067167.1:58956862-59061862 GCA_034093135.1 Erigeron breviscapus | reverse complement strand
AAAAAAAAAAAAAAAAAAAAAAAAAAAAAAAAAAAAAAAAAAAAAAAAAAAAAAAAAAAAAAAAAAAAAAAAAAAAAAAAAAAAAAAAAAAAAAAAAAAAAAAAAAAAAAAAAAAAAAAAAAAAAAAAAAAAAAAAAAAAAAAAAAAAAAAAAAAAAAAAAAAAAAAAAAAAAAAAAAAAAAAAAAAAAAAAAAAAAAAAAAAAAAAAAAAAAAAAAAAAAAAAAAAAAAAAAAAAAAAAAAAAAAAAAAAAAAAAAAAAAAAAAAAAAAAAAAAAAAAAAAAAAAAAAAAAAAAAAAAAAAAAAAAAAAAAAAAAAAAAAAAAAAAAAAAAAAAAAAAAAAAAAAAAAAAAAAAAAAAAAAAAAAAAAAAAAAAAAAAAAAAAAAAAAAAAAAAAAAAAAAAAAAAAAAAAAAAAAAAAAAAAAAAAAAAAAAAAAAAAAAAAAAAAAAAAAAAAAACAAAAAAAAAAAAAAAAAAAATAACAAAAAAAAAACAAAAAAAAAAAAACAAAAAAAATAAAAAAAAAAAATAAAGAAAGGAAAAAAAAATTAAACAAATAAAACAAACAATTAACAAATAATCAGACAAAAATTTACATGCATTTGCACACTCCCCCTCAAATTAAGCATATTAGACTATACTAAATTTACAAACTCCCCCTAAAATCATGCATTCTACCCTTTTTCTCCCCCTCAAACATTGCATGTAATAACAAGGAAAACACATCAATGTTTGAAACAGAGAATGAATAGAGAATACATGGCATGAAAGCATTTAAGTTTGTAAATCAAGCATTCCCAACTTGGTTTTCAGAAAATTGAACCTGTTTTCATCCAAAGGCTTAGTAAAAAGGTCTGCAAGTTGGTAGTCTGTTGGGACAAAATAGAGTTCGATGTTACCTTTCTCGACATGATCTTTAAGAAAATGGTACCGAACATCTATGTGCTTGGTCTTTGTGTGTTGTACAGGATTGCAAGAAATAGCAATAGCACTCTTAGAGTCACAGTAGATGGGAATCCTGTTGAATTGAAATCCATAATCAGTCAACTGTGTCTTCATCCAAAGAACCTGTGAACAACAACTTGCTGCAGCAACGTATTCAGCTTCTGTAGTAGATGTGGATACACAATTCTGTTTCTTTGAAGACCAACTGACCAATCTATCCCCTAGAAACTGTACACTCCCAGAAGTACTTTTTCGATCAAGCTTACAACCTGCATGGTCAGCATCCGAATATGCAATTAACTGAAACCCGGTATCCCTAGGATACCAGAGACCAAGGTTCACTGTGCCTTTCAGGTATCGGAAGATCCGTTTAACGGCCTGGAAATGACTTTCCTTGGGATTGGCCTGGTACCTGGCACACATGCATGTGGCGAACATAATATCCGGGCGACTTGCAGTCAAGTACATGAGTGACCCTATCATACTGCGATATTTCTTTTGATCAAAAGATTTTCCATTTAAGTCAGCATTTATCTTTGTTCGAGCTTCCATGGGTGTTCCAATTGTTTGACAATCCATCATATCAAACTTTTTCAACATGTCAAGAATGTACTTAGATTGACAAATAAAAGTACCATTTGACAACTGTTTTACTTGTAGACCAAGGAAAAAGTTTAATTCACCCATCATGCTCATTTCAAATTTCTTGATCATTAAAGCAGAGAAATTCTTGCAGTATTTAGGGTTAGTTGACCCGAAAATTATGTCGTCAACATAAATCTGGATTAGAATGATGTCACTTCCTTGTCGTTTTATAAACAGGGTAGTGTCAATCGAACCTTTGCTAAAACCAGATTTCACAAGATAAGAAGATAGAGCATCATACCATGCACGAGGCGCTTGTTTCAGACCATACAATGCCTTGTCTAACCTGTAAACGTAGTCAGGATGTTTGGAACTCACAAAACCTTCTGGTTGTTCAACGTAGACTTCTTCTTTGAGAATTCCATTCAAGAAGGCAGTTTTAACATCCATCTGGTAGACTGTGAAGTTCTTGTAGGCAGCATAGGCAAGAAACATCCGAATAGCCTCAATTCGTGCAACTGGTGCGAATGTCTCATCGTAGTCAATTCCATCTTGTTGGCAATATCCCTTTGCAACCAATCGTGCTTTGTTGCGTACAACAACTCCAGTTTCATCCTTTTTATTCTTGAAGATCCACTTGGTTTTAATTGGCTCCTTGTTCTTGTAAGGATTGGGAACCAATTTCCACACCTCAAGTCGTTCAAATTGATTCAGTTCCTCCTGCATAGCTTTCACCCAATCTGGACAACTTAGAGCTTCATGTACTGTCTTTGGTTCAACAATGCTCAGGAAATTCACAAACAAACATTCATTTGCGGAAGCAGATCTTGTCTGAACTCCAGTTGTTGGATTACCAATGACTTGAGAAATCGGATGAGCTCTAGTCCATTTGGTTGTGTGAGGAATTGGGTCAATTGGATCACCAGATTCTTCAGAATCAATAAAATCAGGAGTATGTTGTTCTGTCAATTGTTCAAGTGAAGTAGCAATTGGTTCAACAAAGTTATCTTGATTATAATCTTCTGGATTGGTTGATGGATTTGTCACTTGAGAGATAACATGAGGTTGAGTATGCAACTCTGAATAATCAGTAGGTGGAGGAGAATCAGATGGTGAACTACCATCTGATGATTGTGATGGTGAAGACTCATTTGGATCCATCTCTTTCGAATTTGAACTTGATGGTTCATTTGAATTCTCATCAGATTCAGACACTTTCTTCGGAACGTGGAAAAATTCTTCAAACAAGATATCCAAATCTTGTGAAGTCGGAGTAGAGAATGATTTGACATTTGATGCAGTCTGAGTTGTGGAAGCTTGTGGACATTGAAGTTCGGGTCTTGAACTGTGTTGTTCAAGAACCATTCCTGAGAGTTCATCAAATTTGACATTCATACTCTCTTCTATTCTCTTGGTTCTTCGGTTATATACACGATATGCAATGGATTCTTTTGAATAACCGATGAAATATGCCTCATCGCCTTTTGGTTCAAATTTGCCCAGATTGTCTCGATCATTGAGAACATAACACACACATCCAAAAATGTGCAAGAAGTTCACATTGGGCTTTCTTTTGTTTATCACCTCATACGGAGTTTTATCAAACCTCTTGTTTATTATGGATCTGTTTTGAGTAAAACAAGCAGTAGCAACAGCTTCAGCCCATAGATTCGGTGGCAACTTCGAATAGGCAAGCATTGTTCTAGCTGCTTCAACAAGAGTTCGATTTCGACGTTCAACTACTCCATTCTGTTGAGGTG
The DNA here is from genome assembly GCA_034093135.1 of Erigeron breviscapus. Lineage (NCBI taxonomy): Eukaryota > Viridiplantae > Streptophyta > Magnoliopsida > Asterales > Asteraceae > Erigeron > Erigeron breviscapus. The sequence goes on along the minus strand of CM067167.1, from coordinate 59,058,572 downwards.
TTCTGACAGCGGAAAATTGGTGTGAAATACCCATGGACTTGAAGAAAGAATCAATTGTTGAATTCTTGAATTCAGTGCCATTGTCTGAGCGAACAATTCTAACAGATGATTTAAGATTGACTTGGGTCTTCTTGATGAAATCAATAATCACTTGTGGAGTATCACTCTTTGCATGAATAAAGAATACCCAAGTGTAACGAGAATAATCATCTACAATCACTAGAATGTATCGCTTCCCATGGATACTTTGAACTTTCATTGGGCCACACAAATCCATATGAATAAGGTGCAAAGGACCTTCTGTACTTAAGTGCTTCTTTGGTTTGTGTGAAGCTTTCTTCATCTTACCAATTGCACAAGCTGGACAAACATGAAAAAAAAAAAAAAAAAAAAAAAAAAAAAAAAAAAAAAAAAAAAAAAAAAAAAAAAAAAAAAAAAAAAAAAAAAAAAAAAAAAAAAAAAAAAAAAAAAAAAAAAAAAAAAAAAAAAAAAAAAAAAAAAAAAAAAAAAAAAAAAAAAAAAAAAAAAAAAAAAAAAAAAAAAAAAAAAAAAAAAAAAAAAAAAAAAAAAAAAAAAAAAAAAAAAAAAAAAAAAAAAAAAAAAAAAAAAAAAAAAAAAAAAAAAAAAAAAAAAAAAAAAAAAAAAAAAAAAAAAAAAAAAAAAAAAAAAAAAAAAAAAAAAAAAAAAAAAAAAAAAAAAAAAAAAAAAAAAAAAAAAAAAAAAAAAAAAAAAAAAAAAAAAAAAAAAAAAAAAAAAAAAAAAAAAAAAAAAAAAAAAAAAAAAAAAAAAAAAAAAAAAAAAAAAAAAAAAAAAAAAAAAAAAAAAAAAAAAAAAAAAAAAAAAAAAAAAAAAAAAAAAAAAAAAAAAAAAAAAAAAAAAAAAAAAAAAAAAAAAAAAAAAAAAAAAAAAAAAAAAAAAAAAAAAAAAAAAAAAAAAAAAAAAAAAAAAAAAAAAAAAAAAAAAAAAAAAAAAAAAAAAAAAAAAAAAAAAAAAAAAAAAAAAAAAAAAAAAAAAAAAAAAAAAAAAAAAAAAAAAAAAAAAAAAAAAAAAAAAAAAAAAAAAAAAAAAAAAAAAAAAAAAAAAAAAAAAAAAAAAAAAAAAAAAAAAAAAAAAAAAAAAAAAAAAAAAAAAAAAAAAAAAAAAAAAAAAAAAAAAAAAAAAAAAAAAAAAAAAAAAAAAAAAAAAAAAAAAAAAAAAAAAAAAAAAAAAAAAAAAAAAAAAAAAAAAAAAAAAAAAAAAAAAAAAAAAAAAAAAAAAAAAAAAAAAAAAAAAAAAAAAAAAAAAAAAAAAAAAAAAAAAAAAAAAAAAAAAAAAAAAAAAAAAAAAAAAAAAAAAAAAAAAAAAAAAAAAAAAAAAAAAAAAAAAAAAAAAAAAAAAAAAAAAAAAAAAAAAAAAAAAAAAAAAAAAAAAAAAAAAAAAAAAAAAAAAAAAAAAAAAAAAAAAAAAAAAAAAAAAAAAAAAAAAAAAAAAAAAAAAAAAAAAAAAAAAAAAAAAAAAAAAAAAAAAAAAAAAAAAAAAAAAAAAAAAAAAAAAAAAAAAAAAAAAAAAAAAAAAAAAAAAAAAAAAAAAAAAAAAAAAAAAAAAAAAAAAAAAAAAAAAAAAAAAAAAAAAAAAAAAAAAAAAAAAAAAAAAAAAAAAAAAAAAAAAAAAAAAAAAAAAAAAAAAAAAAAAAAAAAAAAAAAAAAAAAAAAAAAAAAAAAAAAAAAAAAAAAAAAAAAAAAAAAAAAAAAAAAAAAAAAAAAAAAAAAAAAAAAAAAAAAAAAAAAAAAAAAAAAAAAAAAAAAAAAAAAAAAAAAAAAAAAAAAAAAAAAAAAAAAAAAAAAAAAAAAAAAAAAAAAAAAAAAAAAAAAAAAAAAAAAAAAAAAAAAAAAAAAAAAAAAAAAAAAAAAAAAAAAAAAAAAAAAAAAAAAAAAAAAAAAAAAAAAAAAAAAAAAAAAAAAAAAAAAAAAAAAAAAAAAAAAAAAAAAAAAAAACAAGCAAACTAACGCACAAGCAAACTTGTTATTCAATCATTAAACAAACACACAAAATTGTTCAAAACACACATACGAATTACAAGAAAGGAACTGTAAAAGTTTATACACATTTTTTGATACAAGCAGGACTAGTCCTAGATGTTGTAACATTATCTAATGTATTTGATCTACGGACAATCCACACTTGTTTTACATGGGTTGTGTTTCCATCAAGTTTGAGTTTTCTAGTAGCATGCAAGAATCTATCTTTTGGAATCCATTTACTGCTACTTTTCATGCACAAGTCACCTGAAACACGAACATTCTTAGAATTAGCAACTAATTTTGCATTTATGTTCTGAACAGGTTTCTTCTTGATGGGTTCAGTGGTCTTATTCACTTTCTTAATGTTATTAGGTGACAACCATCCATACTGGTCTTTGTATTTAGTTATGCCTGTAACAGTATCTCTAACCCTATGTAAAGTGCACTTAGGATTCTTCTGAGAGTACCTAGGGAAACTAGAATACCTAACCTGCTGAGGTTGTTTGATACCTAATGAGAAAGATTCAATTTTACTAATCTTCTGACCACTGCTTGTTTTGACTTCTTTTTGAGACTCAGATTTAGATTTGACCTTGTACATCTGTTGTTGCCTAGAAGTCTTTGATTCAGATTGTGTGGTCTTGGGTTTTGAACAGTCTTGGGTATTGGTTTGGTATTTGGTTTTGAAGCAGTCTTGGGTATTGGTTTGGTATTTGGTTTTGAAGCAGTCTTTGGTAATGGGTTGGACTTTGATTGTTGGGTGGTCTTTGGTCTTTGGAACTTATTGATTGATGAAGATTGTGAAGAGTGTGACTTTGGAATCTTCTTTAGATGAAAATCAAGTTTTTCTTCCTTTTTAACAAAATGTTTTTCAAACTCAGGATCAAAATCATGATTGTCTTCCAAATATGTTGACATTTCATCAGTTTCCAACTTCACACTGACGTCACTTTTCTTCATTGGACATGGACTTTGCTTGAGTGAAATTGATGCTTTTTCATTTTCTTTATGAAATTGAAGTGCTATTTTCTGAAGTTGGGATTCAACTTTTAAATCATTAAGTTCCTTTAGCACATTTAATCTCTGTTTTCTTTCTTTTTCAAACTTTTGTTTGAAAGCATCAATTTCATTCAAGTAAGATTGAGTTCCTTCAGAAAATTTGGTGAAAGTCTCAATTTCAGAGGTAATTGGGAAAAAATAATCATCAATATCATGAACATCATCTAAATCACCATCAGTTTGAACAGAAACATGGACAACTTGACTCTCAGTTTTCACAGATGCATTCATGATTTCACTTATAGAACATGTATTTTGTGAAGTTGTCTCATTTTGACAGACAGATTTGGTTGATGGAGATGGAGTGGCCATAACTTCACAAACAGGACAATTGGGGTGGTCACACTCATTTTCATGATTCTTGGGTGAGTCAATGACATAATGATTTTGAGTCTTCAAATTTTCTATCAAAGATTGCTTTTTCTCAAGAGACTTTTCCAGATCTTCAATTACCTTTTCCAAAACTTTTTGTGGCACATAAGGTCTCAAATTTTCAGGTTTTGGAATAGGATTAGAATTTTCCAAAGGTTTTTCAGTAAAACACTCTAGAATTTCGGGTATTACAGCCTCATGATTGTCTTTGATTGTCTTCTGTGTAGAGTTAGCAAAGAAGTCATATGACTCATCCATTAACGCATAGTTAAAATAGACCTTTGCACCCTTTTCTAGAAAATCATCAGCCTCATAATCACTATCAGTCGGTCTCACAAATTGGTCTGTCATCCCACACCTCAAATAAGATTCCTTGTATAAGGATGGGATTTCTTCCTGTGCTTTGAGCAAACATTTTGGATTGTTATAACCCAGCCCTGATGTGAATATTGTTTCAGAACTTCTTGGCCTATTTAAAAAGACTTGTTGATATGAACGATTGATCTTATACAATTTTTCTTGATAAGACTTGATTTCAGCTTTCAGCTCATCATTTTCTTTATCAAGTTTTTGTTTAAGAGAATCTTTTATACAACATTCATATTTTAGGTCAGAAATTTTGTTTTCAAATTGTCAAAATCCTTTTGAAGTGATTCAAATTTATCTTTAGAATTTTGAAATTCGATCTCTTTGTCTTCCAAAAGCTTTGTTAATTGAGAAATTTGTTTACTCAACCCTTTCCCATACTTCATCGATTGAGCACTCTTATTCATTAAGTAATCTAAATCAGATTGAGTAATGTTAATTACCTCATCCTCGACCTCTGAAGAACTTTCATCAGCTTCCTCCAACTCCGTTGATCTCTTGATCTTTGTCATGAAACACACGTTTGCTGCAAGTTCATCTGTCTCCTCATCAGATAGATGCAACCACTTGTCATCTTCAGCGAGAAGAGCAATGCCACTTTCTTCTTGTCTTGCGAGCATCAGTTTGTATTTATAGTACTCGGAGTTCTTTTGTCGAGGTCTGGTGCAGTTTATAGCAAAATGTCCAGGAATTCCACAGTTGTAGCATTTCTTGTCTTCATTCCTGTTATCCATAACCTTTTTCTCAAACCTCTTCTGATTGTTAAACTTCTTCTCACCACCAACAAATTCATTCTTCGGATCAAACTTAGGAGCATTTGTATTCTTTGCATACGAAGAGACTGATGAAGTCCTAAGCTGATTGTTGGTTGGTTTTTTCTTGAAGAATTTCTTCTTTAAAGCCTTCGTGAAATAAGCGAGTTCCTTATACATCTCTTTCTGTCTTTCATCAAGATCAGAATCACTCATATCACTCAAATCAGAATCACTCATATCACTCAAATCAGAATCAGTTTCAGACTCAACAAATCTTTGTTTTGATACTCTTGAATTCTTCTTCTCAGCTACCAAGGCTAATGGATCGGAATGAGAACTCTCCCCTTTTTGCTTCTGAATTCTCTTGACATCCTCAACATTCAGTTGCAGCTTCTCAAATAAGGTGTGAATGTGATCAAATTCTTAAAAACAACTAAATGCCGAGCTTAATTCTCTGCAAATAGTGTAAGTGACCAAATTCTTAAAAACAACTAAATGCCGAGCTTAATTCTCTGCAAATAGTGTAAGTGACCAAATTCTTAAAAACAACTAAATGCCGAGCTTAGTTCTCTGCAAATAGTGTAAGTGACCAAATTCTTAAAAACAACTAAATGCCGAGCTTAGTTCTCTGCAAATAGTGTAAGTGACCAAATTCTTAAAAACAACTAAATGCCGAGCTTAATTCTCTGCAAATAGTGTAAGTGACCAAATTCTTAAAAACAACTAAATGCCGAGCTTAGTTCTCTGCAAATAGTGTAAGTGACCAAATTCTTAAAAACAACTAAATGCCGAGCTTAATTCTCTGCAAATAGTGTAAGTGACCAAATTCTTAAAAACAACTAAATGCCGAGCTTAGTTCTCTGCAAATAGTGTAAGTGACCAAATTCTTAAAAACAACTAAATGCCGAGCTTAGTTCTCTGCAAATAGTGTAAGTGACCAAATTCTTAAAAACAACTAAATGCCGAGCTTAATTCTCTGCAAATAGTGTAAGTGACCAAATTCTTAAAAACAACTAAATGCCGAGCTTAATTCTCTGCAAATAGTGTAAGTGACCAAATTCTTAAAAACAACTAAATGCCGAGCTTAATTCTCTGCAAATAGTGTAAGTGACCAAATTCTTAAAAACAACTAAATGCCGAGCTTAATTCTCTGCAAATAGTGTAAGTGACCAAATTCTTAAAAACAACTAAATGCCGAGCTTAATTCTCTGCAAATAGTGTAAGTGACCAAATTCTTAAAAACAACTAAATGCCGAGCTTAGTTCTCTGCAAATAGTGTAAGTGACCAAATTCTTAAAAACAACTAAATGCCGAGCTTAGTTCTCTGCAAATAGTGTAAGTGACCAAATTCTTAAAAACAACTAAATGCCGAGCTTAATTCTCTGCAAATAGTGTAAGTGACCAAATTCTTAAAAACAACTAAATGCCGAGCTTAGTTCTCTGCAAATAGTGTAAGTGACCAAATTCTTAAAAACAACTAAATGCCGAGCTTAGTTCTCTGCAAATAGTGTAAGTGACCAAATTCTTAAAAACAACTAAATGCCGAGCTTAATTCTCTGCAAATAGTGTAAGTGACCAAATTCTTAAAAACAACTAAATGCCGAGCTTAATTCTCTGCAAATAGTGTAAGTGACCAAATTCTTAAAAACAACTAAATGCCGAGCTTAATTCTCTGCAAATAGTGTAAGTGACCAAATTCTTAAAAACAACTAAATGCCGAGCTTAGTTCTCTGCAAATAGTGTAAGTGACCAAATTCTTAAAAACAACTAAATGCCGAGCTTAGTTCTCTGCAAATAGTGTAAGTGACCAAATTCTTAAAAACAACTAAATGCCGAGCTTAGTTCTCTGCAAATAGTGTAAGTGACCAAATTCTTAAAAACAACTAAATGCCGAGCTTAGTTCTCTGCAAATAGTGTAAGTGACCAAATTCTTAAAAACAACTAAATGCCGAGCTTAGTTCTCTGCAAATAGTGTAAGTGACCAAATTCTTAAAAACAACTAAATGCCGAGCTTAATTCTCTGCAAATAGTGTAAGTGACCAAATTCTTAAAAACAACTAAATGCCGAGCTTAATTCTCTGCAAATAGTGTAAGTGACCAAATTCTTAAAAACAACTAAATGCCGAGCTTAGTTCTCTGCAAATAGTGTAAGTGACCAAATTCTTAAAAACAACTAAATGCCGAGCTTAATTCTCTGCAAATAGTGTAAGTGACCAAATTCTTAAAAACAACTAAATGCCGAGCTTAGTTCTCTGCAAATAGTGTAAGTGACCAAATTCTTAAAAACAACTAAATGCCGAGCTTAATTCTCTGCAAATAGTGTAAGTGACCAAATTCTTAAAAACAACTAAATGCCGAGCTTAGTTCTCTGCAAATAGTGTAAGTGACCAAATTCTTAAAAACAACTAAATGCCGAGCTTAATTCTCTGCAAATAGTGTAAGTGACCAAATTCTTAAAAACAACTAAATGCCGAGCTTAGTTCTCTGCAAATAGTGTAAGTGACCAAATTCTTAAAAACAACTAAATGCCGAGCTTAATTCTCTGCAAATAGTGTAAGTGACCAAATTCTTAAAAACAACTAAATGCCGAGCTTAATTCTCTGCAAATAGTGTAAGTGACCAAATTCTTAAAAACAACTAAATGCCGAGCTTAGTTCTCTGCAAATAGTGTAAGTGACCAAATTCTTAAAAACAACTAAATGCCGAGCTTAGTTCTCTGCAAATAGTGTAAGTGACCAAATTCTTAAAAACAACTAAATGCCGAGCTTAATTCTCTGCAAATAGTGTAAGTGACCAAATTCTTAAAAACAACTAAATGCCGAGCTTAGTTCTCTGCAAATAGTGTAAGTGACCAAATTCTTAAAAACAACTAAATGCCGAGCTTAGTTCTCTGCAAATAGTGTAAGTGACCAAATTCTTAAAAACAACTAAATGCCGAGCTTAATTCTCTGCAAATAGTGTAAGTGACCAAATTCTTAAAAACAACTAAATGCCGAGCTTAGTTCTCTGCAAATAGTGTAAGTGACCAAATTCTTAAAAACAACTAAATGCCGAGCTTAATTCTCTGCAAATAGTGTAAGTGACCAAATTCTTAAAAACAACTAAATGCCGAGCTTAGTTCTCTGCAAATAGTGTAAGTGACCAAATTCTTAAAAACAACTAAATGCCGAGCTTAATTCTCTGCAAATAGTGTAAGTGACCAAATTCTTAAAAACAACTAAATGCCGAGCTTAGTTCTCTGCAAATAGTGTAAGTGACCAAATTCTTAAAAACAACTAAATGCCGAGCTTAGTTCTCTGCAAATAGTGTAAGTGACCAAATTCTTAAAAACAACTAAATGCCGAGCTTAATTCTCTGCAAATAGTGTAAGTGACCAAATTCTTAAAAACAACTAAATGCCGAGCTTAGTTCTCTGCAAATAGTGTAAGTGACCAAATTCTTAAAAACAACTAAATGCCGAGCTTAATTCTCTGCAAATAGTGTAAGTGACCAAATTCTTAAAAACAACTAAATGCCGAGCTTAATTCTCTGCAAATAGTGTAAGTGACCAAATTCTTAAAAACAACTAAATGCCGAGCTTAGTTCTCTGCAAATAGTGTAAGTGACCAAATTCTTAAAAACAACTAAATGCCGAGCTTAGTTCTCTGCAAATAGTGTAAGTGACCAAATTCTTAAAAACAACTAAATGCCGAGCTTAATTCTCTGCAAATAGTGTAAGTGACCAAATTCTTAAAAACAACTAAATGCCGAGCTTAATTCTCTGCAAATAGTGTAAGTGACCAAATTCTTAAAAACAACTAAATGCCGAGCTTAATTCTCTGCAAATAGTGTAAGTGACCAAATTCTTAAAAACAACTAAATGCCGAGCTTAATTCTCTGCAAATAGTGTAAGTGACCAAATTCTTAAAAACAACTAAATGCCGAGCTTAATTCTCTGCAAATAGTGTAAGTGACCAAATTCTTAAAAACAACTAAATGCCGAGCTTAATTCTCTGCAAATAGTGTAAGTGACCAAATTCTTAAAAACAACTAAATGCCGAGCTTAGTTCTCTGCAAATAGTGTAAGTGACCAAATTCTTAAAAACAACTAAATGCCGAGCTTAATTCTCTGCAAATAGTGTAAGTGACCAAATTCTTAAAAACAACTAAATGCCGAGCTTAATTCTCTGCAAATAGTGTAAGTGACCAAATTCTTAAAAACAACTAAATGCCGAGCTTAATTCTCTGCAAATAGTGTAAGTGACCAAATTCTTAAAAACAACTAAATGCCGAGCTTAATTCTCTGCAAATAGTGTAAGTGACCAAATTCTTAAAAACAACTAAATGCCGAGCTTAGTTCTCTGCAAATAGTGTAAGTGACCAAATTCTTAAAAACAACTAAATGCCGAGCTTAATTCTCTGCAAATAGTGCAAGTAAGAATTCAACAACACGACAAAATAGTCGGTTATTTTGTTGTCTTCTTCGTTCAACTAACACCTCATTTGCAGAGAAGATAGTAAATCTTCGATATCTTCTTCATTTTTGCGAATTAGAACTCAAACTTTATATCAAAATGTTCAGAAAATCAATGCGCACAAATCCTCAAACAAATTAGATTCTAATTTCAACTGGAACTCAAACCCTCATGAACATGCGATTTGTAGAGCTCGATCGAAAACTACTCAAATGATGAATTTAGCTTCTGAAATTGATAGCGAAGGAAGATATATTGATATAAAATCGATCGGTCAACAAAATAAGAACAGAAACACACTTAATTTGCAGGAATCACTGAAACAGTGAGCTCTGCAAATGAACCTTTCAGAAAAATGCTCAAATTCTGAAATTAAGCACAAATTAAGCTTGTAATAAGCTTGTAGATCGTTCAGCAACTCTGATTGTGCTCTGATACCAATTGTTAAGACTAGAATTCGAGCTTTAGTGTGTGTTTTAGTGTGTGTTAATGGAGGTTTCTAGTGAGAGAAAGTAGAGAGAGAGTAGAGAGATGTCAGGGAAAGATTAGCTTGTATTATGAGGTCAAAGGTTACAAAATGCTTAATGGAAGGGATATATATACATATGACTAATTTACACTAAGCCCCTTCCATACTTAGACATTTACATTCTAAGTATAAAACAATATAAAGTATACAAATCAACTACTACATTTATATTTCTAACATCCACCAGTGATACTGTAGTGTCCAGTCAACCTCCAGATGCACTGGTATGTCAGTCATAATATTTTTTTAATACTTGGTCATTGTGCGTGCCACGTATGCAAAATCTTTGAAAAGATATTTATCTCGATATTTATCTTATTATCCTACGTGGCATGTCATTTTTTCAAAGAAATGATGGTATTTTTACCTTGGGAAGACAAAAAGTGCAAGTTGTTACTGTTTGTGGGCTGTAAACCGTCACATATTTATGTGTGATGTGATGTATATAATGCGGATCTCAGAACCCGATCAAAATTATATTTGATAAATTCAAATTAACCGTTTGAGTTCCACATTCTCTCTCCTATATAAATACCCACTTTCACTTTCATAAGCATTTACTTCGAACATATTTACTCCCAAATTCTTCAAATTCCTTCATTTAATTCTTCATTCAATTTCCAATCATAAATCTCTCCCATATTTAATTCTTCAAATCTTCATCAAAACCCTAATTCTTCAATTTCATCTTCATATCATCAATCTATCAAACAAAATGGCACCAAGACAATCCAATTCACCGAAAAATCTGCTTGCTGCAGAATATGCTCCGGTTGCCAATGTTGTTAAGGCACCCCATATTACATTAGAGGCAAAGGCAATAAGAATAAACATGAATAACTGGATGGCCAGACTCTCACTTTCCAGTGTTCATAATGCCCAATCCATTATTGGGAGATTAAATACCTTTTTTCTCTCATGTCCTCTTTATGGTGCATTAACCCTAAACCCTGGAAAGATGTACCACGACTATCTTTGTGAATTCTGGTACACTGCAGTATATGATGATGCAACCTCATCAATTTCTTATTCTCTTAAGCAAGGTACCAGACCATTGGCTTTTCATATTGATACACTCAGGTCTGTGCTTCAATTGAACTATTTTGAACAGAATGAGTTGCCCATTGAACTTCCCTCTGGCATAAATATAAGGGAAGTGTGTAGATTGATGGGGCACACAGACATACTGGATGAGCATGGTCAGCTATCCATAAAGGGAACATCTACATGAGCAGGCTGTCAGACTCATGGAGATTTTTCTTCACTCACATTGTTGAATGTTTGGGAGGCAATTCTGGAGGACTTGACCAGATAAATCAAACACATCTCCAGATTGCTTACTGCCTCTGGTTCGGATACAGAGTGGATTTTGCTCATATCTTATTTGATGATCTGGTAGAGCGTCTTAAGGTGAAAGGTAGAAAAGCTTTTGTACCATATATTCGTTTCCTTTCACTTGTTTTCAAAAGAGCTCTAGGTGACCAGTACGATTATGAAACCACTCACTTTTCTGTATGTGAGTATATGCGTGAATTGACCAATCTTAGATCTCCACCATATGAGGTAAATATTCCTCAGACCATGCTTAGTTTCCAAAGGGAAGATGAGCAAGAAGTGGCTCCAGGTGGGAACCTAGTTGGTGAAGGACCCTCTGGTGACCTAAATGTTGAAATTGTGCAACCAGTAAGCCAAGTGGCCCCTGACCAACAACAACAACAAGAAAATGTTGATCCTCATAGACGACCAAGAACGGCCAGACGCCTTATGAGGGCTGGAGTTCGGGTCAATCCAGCAAGAGATGAAATGAGCCATCCTGGTGATGTAATGAATGTAGATGGGTCTCATATTTTTGAGCAGGAAGAGAATGTTGTACAGGATGTTGAGCAAGTAGAAAATGTACAGATTGTTGAGCAAGAAACTGGTGAGCAAGATGCTCAGATAGATTTAAATGTAGAAATTGGTGATCAGGCTGGTGATCAGACAGTTGATGAAACGTTTGTTTGGAATGAGGTTGATTCACCCATGTCAGAAGGTAATATTTTTGATACTGACATGAGTTTTCTGGGTGAAGAAGTAGAAAATGTGGTTTCTTCTGTTATTGCTTCAGTCACCCAACCACTTACTGAAATGCCACCACCACCAGAATCCATTACTGCACCACCACCACCACCTTCACCACCACCACCACCACCACCACCACCACAGCACCACCACCACCACCTTCAATTCCACAAACTACTCCATATTTCAATCCTCCCACAATTCAAATTTCACAAACTCAACCACCTCCACTTGAAACTCCCATTGATTTATCTGAACACCGTGCGCTGGACTCAACTGTAGTAACATCTGAAGTTTCAACTGAAGAGGTCCAGGTACAAGTACCTTTAATGACCAGAATGACTTCAAATCTTGATCCTCCCAGTGGTCCCTCCTCTTCTTCTTCAGCCGAGGTCCAAGGCCTTTTAAGTAAGGTGGCGGACCTGGAGAGATCACTTCAGTCTTCATCACAGGTTATTTCTGATTTCAAGTCACTTTTATCGAATAATCTTTCATCAAAAATGAATCTTTTTGTTGGTAATGAGAAGCTGGTATTTGAGAAGTTAAATGAGCTGGTACTGGCCACAAATAACAATTCTGAAAATATCAAAGTGGCAGTCCAGGGCTTAGAAGCAAAATTGGTACAATCTGTTCAGACTGCAGTGAAAGATGAAGTTGTTCAATCACTGGCAGGTCTGACAGATGAGGTTCAGAGGTTAACAACCAGGATAAACAGTTTGGAAAGTAGGACAACACTTGATCAGAATGTTGTTGTTAGTTCAATCAGTGATGAGTGTGCTAAGAAGTTCAGACATGGAATGCTGAAAGAAATCACTGAAGAGATTTCTGGGTCTGTTCTTAGAACAATTCAAGATGGGCTGTTGCCACAAGTGGTGAAAATGATTGAGAAAGAAATGCCAAAACACTTGTCTTCAGAAATTCAAATCATTAAGAAGGAAGTGACTAGGATAAGGCAGACTGTGAATATCACATGTCCAGTGGCAGGAAGAACTTTTGGTGCTACAGACATGTATATGCTTGAACAGTTATGGAGTGCCCACAAGTCTCAAACTGGTGGACACTCCAAGGGGGAAAAGTCTAAAGTGGGTGATAAAGAAAAAGAAGGTTTGATAAAGAAAAAGAAAGAAGTGGTTGCCAGTGCTATTGAAAAGGCCTTTGCTACTGAAAGCATCGTGCAACAAGAACAAGTGACTGGTACTGATGCCAGTGCACAAGAAGCACAAAAGGCACTTGGCACTGAAGCCATTGTGCAGGTTGAAGAGGCTACTGGTACTGATGCCAGTGAGCCCCAATTCGAAGCATTCCCAGATATCATAACTACTCAAGAATCAGTAAAAAAAAAGAAACATGTGATATCTGGAGGTGAAACTGAAACAGCTGAAGGTTCATCAGAACTCCCCACTACTGATGAAGACACCTCGAAGAGACTAGAGCAAGAATGCATATTGATAGAAATATTCAAGAAAAATCAAAAGGATGAATTGCTGGCCCACCAAAGGGAGATGGCAAACATGGGGACCCTTGATTCTTACAATGCTGGCATATTGGGCATACATATAGATGTTTATAAAAGAATGAAGGAAGACCCCAGAATTCATCAATGTCTGAATGCATTGGATGATGTGTTCATTCGCTCCAGGTACTCTGAAGATGAGCAAACTTATGATGCTGTAACCTATGGTGTCAGTGTAACTAAACTGATAAGACAAAGAACGGAGGAGCTGGTAAACCTCCAGAAAAAGATAAGAAAGAATGCTGGTGCTCTGGAGATAGAGTACAGAAAGAAGTTGAAAGGTTTACCCAAACTGACTGCCAAACAGTTAAAAGCAATCAGAGATGCTGATCTGAGCACTTTCATTCCTTTGGATACTTCACAAAGAATCAATCGTGAAGCATTTCAGTCTGCCATCGATCAGCAGAAAGTATCCAAGGAAACTGAATATATTATCCAGATGGCTAAGCAAAAAGCCAAATATGAAGAAATGTTGAATTTCATGGCTGATGCCAGAAAGATCATTGGTGCAGAGATTAAGTTAGCTGATAATCATGAAGGCATGTCCAGGTTTGAATTAAAGTTGACCAGGGAAGGTAACTTTACTGATGAAAGAAAGAGTGCCTCAGTCCAAGCTTTTGGATGGACTGAACTGAAGGAGATAGCCTTAACATTTAAGGGGAAGACAGATTTGTCGACTGATGTTAAAGCATTTTTGAAGAGGATCGATAAGGTATGGAAGAGAAAACAACAGATGGAAGTTGTAATAGGTTTGAAGATACCAAAGTCTGTACCATCCTCTCCATCTCCAAAGAGAAAGGCTTCTGAAGATGCTCCAGGACAGACATCGAAGAGAAGGGCCTGACTCTTGTATCGTTTACTTGTACTTGTATTTATTTTCACAAAATTGTAACTTATTTTCTGTTGATGGCTGTAAATATAGTTGCATATTTTTTTTCACAAAGTAAATGATCAGATTTAGTCTAAGTTAGAATTAAAAGATGAAACTGGAACACTGATGATCTATAAAGTGTTTCCCAGTAACAATAAATTTTTTAGACTAAGTCAAAACAAGTGTTTTTCAAGCATACAAAGTTGTATAGATTAAAGCTTGAAAAACCTTGCATTATTTCTAAACAAATAGGGGGAATTTGTTAGGTCCAGATTTACTGGACTCGCTCCAGACTTGACAACTGGAAAGTCTCTGAAGACTTGTCCAGAAATAATATGTCCAGACTTGACGACTGGAGCGACCCTGATGATTTGTCCAGAAATAATGGAAATCTGGAGACATCCTCCAGATTAGCTCACTGGACTTCACCCCAGTCCAGATCTATTTTACTGAAGACATTCTCACTGAAGTCAGAATAAAGAAGACTGACAAATGGCGGAGTCCACTGGAAGTCTTACCAGATCTATGACTGGAGGATTATCAGTGTTCTAGACCTTACAAGTCTGAACACTGATATCGAGGAAATTGACTTTTTGCCTTTACACACTTTCCAAAGAACATTCCACTTGTTCCTTACTAAAGTGCTTACGTGTGTAAAGGTGGTTGGTTAAAAGAATAAAGTCATATTGATGTGACTTTATCCTTAACCAATGCATTTATGACCTTGTCGGTTTATTAAATGCATGCAACCATATTTGTACGGCACAAATTCACTGGTGAATTTGTTTGCCTATAAATACAAAGTCATTTCTTCGTTAAAAGTACTTTTAGATATAAAAGGTGAATTTGTCTAAATACTTTCGATCTTAAACAGGGATACTTCACAACTTTAAGTATCTCGATCTAAAAGAGTTATTTGGCAAATATAGATCATTTGTAATTCATAGGTTGTTAGGATACTTACATATTTGTATTATCTTGATTCCGCACAACCTTGTATTTTATTTAACATCATAAATAAAATACTCTTGGAAAATTACATTGTGTTCCACCTTTACTTTAAGTCATGTATTACTTTGTTTATATACTTGCATTTATATTCATGTAATACTAGTCCAATCTAGTGCTTATTAGACTTGCTGTATTTTACACTTTGGGTTAACCATCTAGAAAGTTTGGGACTCACATCAACTTCTCCTTCTAACCCCTCAGATCTTTTTCTCCTAGACCTATGACCCTCACTAGGCGGCCTATGCGGGGCAGCGGCAGGAAGCTGTCGGTTTGCAGCTCCCATAGCCCTCTCTATAAACACTCTGTAATTCCTGAAATCAGGATCATCATGAGGCACCGGTCGAAGCAGAGAAGCAGTAATTGGCATAGGAATTACATTTTCAGTGCCGAAGTTTGCGTATACAACTCCAAACCTTGGAATATGACATCTTGATGAGTGAGGGAACCTTCGAATTGTTTGGTGAGCATTGAGAGTGTGTTGGAGAATAAGAGTCAGAAATCGGATGAAAGGAATGTACTTCTTTGTAGCATTGAATTTCCCTCTTACATTTAGCACCAAGTGCTCCCAAGCAATGGCTGCAAAATCAAGATGAACATCATAGGATATGCCATACAAGTATGTCAAAGTATGAGATGTGATGGCCTCTTGTCCTTTTCTGGATGGTGATAAACAATAGTTAATGATGGAGGAGAGTGTGTTCCATAATCTGTGCAGATTCTTCTTTCTGAAGTCTTTCAGAGCATTCAGTGGGCCATCATATCCAAGCTCCCTTACCCTTTGAAGCATTACATTAGTTGATGGGGTAGCTTCAAATTCTGTGGCGCCTTCACGAGAATTTGCTTGAGGAAATCCAATTATGGATCGGAAATTATCAAGATTGAAGGTGACGGTTAGTGGTGTATCAGTTGTTGTGAGGAGTTCGAATTGAAAGTAAGGCGATTGGTTTCTTCCTCGTGGGTTAACATACTGAATAGTGCGCCACAGTTGGAATAACAGTTCCTCTTCAATACCGGTTGTTGTATTAGTAAATACAGGAAACATGGGGTGATGAGAAAGTACGACGGTGATAATATTGTGATGAGCGAGAAATGGAATCATTAGCTCGAAATTGTTTTCCATATCTTCGGTACAACCGTCTCTGAGGAAATCCATTCTGTAATTAACAAGTAGAAAAATTGGAAACATTGTTCCAGGGTTAATTTACTCAAAGATTTTAATCTTACACCGTTTTTCATCGAAGATGCGAAGGCAGTACAACAAGGCGTTCGATACCTTGCTTCTTAGGGAAAACCGATGTAAGATAATGAAAACATGTTTAAGTAAGTGAAGAAAAAGAAATAGTGATCTAACACACATTTTCCAAAAGACTACAAAGGTAGTACAACAAGGCGTTCGATACCTTGCATCTTAAGGAAACTGAGTGTTAGAAACTGCACAATTTAGCATAAAAAGATAATTTTGAAATTCTAACAAGTATTTTCCAAGAGACTACAAAGGTGGTACATCAAGGCGTTCGATACCTTGCATCTCAAGGAAACTAAGTGTTAGAAACAAAATTATGTTGATCAGGAAGGCAATTTGCATTAAAGTTTGTTCAAAAGTTCTTGCAAAGTGTTTCATATGAGACTACACAAGCAGTACATTAAGGCGTTCAATGCCGTGCATCTCACTAAAATTACTTGCAAGAAACTCACAAACAAAACAAACAAGATAAGCACGAGAAAAAAAATAGGGACAAATGTTTGTGCGACCGAGCAGATTAATGAACATTGAGTTGCTCAAAAATAAGGAAAAACAGGTAAACACACATATTTGGTATTAGAAAACTTTTATCATGATCAATCCAGATGAAGAACGAATTGAAATGGAAAGAAGATTTTCAAAAAAAAGAGAGATAAAAATTTTCTAAGTGTTTTTGTAAAGAAAAACCGGTTTTGGAAAATATGTTAAGAAATACCGGTTTTCATGAAAATTGGAAATAAGAAAAGAAATACCGGTTTTCGAATTTGAGAAAAATAGTGAGGGAAAACCGGTATTAGTTAAGAAAAAATTTGGCATGGTGCCTTTTTAAAAAAAAGAAAGTATAAAGAACTAATACCGGTTTTTGAAAACCGGTATTTCAAAGCATCAAGACACCATGTACAAATACCGATATCGATGCACTTGAAAAATTTTGAGAGAAAAATTATTATAAGTAATAACGGTTTGTGAAAACCGATAAATGAGCAGATTAAGCACACACAATCACAAGGTCGATAAACAAGCATATAGAATCCCAATTAAGAAGAGCAAGCAGATATATCATATCAACAGTTTAAAGCAATCACATCTCAATCATAATCATAATAATTCATACAAGATCATAAAGCTAGCAAAGCATATTGAACTAAAGAATCAAGTAAGAATGATGAATTGACACAATACCGAATGAGATTATACCTGCTATGAAGAACAAGTAATAATGGATAAATGAATCACAAATGATAAGTAATCACCCCTGAATTTAAAAAAAAACACAATTTTTATTAAGGAAATGAAAACCGGTATTTGTGAAGAAATAATTAAAGCCGGTAATAGTAAAGAATACCTTAAAACCGATAAATGAAAACCGGGAAATGAAGAATTTAAGTACTAATGCCGGTTTTTGGTTTTAAAATGAAAGCCGGTAAAGGAACTTTTGTGAAAGCCGATAAGAAAACCGATAAAGTACGAGAGAAAGCCGTTATTTGAATAGAAAATGGATTATTTGAGAAAAGGTAAATGGGTAAACAAATATCGATTTTGGAGGTATTTATAGTGGTCAATACCGGTTTTTGACTACCGGTTTTTGAAAACCGTTTTTGTGTGTGGAAAAAAGTGTTTAAAGGTTAAGTCTTCAAGGCAAAAATTAAGTTTTTGACAAATGAAAAATTTAAGGAAAAGGCAAACATAGCTAAAGGAAAAATAAAGAAAAACACAAACTCCCCCTAGGAACATGCAGACAGATAAAATTCTACAAACTCCCCCTATGAGCATGCATTCTACCCTTGTTCTCCCCCTCAAACATTGCATGTAATAGCACATAAGCACACATCAATTGTTTGACCAAGAAAATAAACATAGAATACATGGCAAATAAGCAATCAAGTTTGTAGATCAAGCATACCCAACTTGGTTTTCAGAAAATTAAACCTTTGTTCATCCAAAGGTTTAGTAAAAAGGTCAGCAAGTTGGTAGTCAGTTGGGACAAAGTAGAGTTCGATGTTACCTTTTTCAACATGATCTTTGATAAAATGGTACCTAACATCGATGTGCTTTGTCTTGGTATGCTGAACAGAATTGCAAGAGATTGCAATGGCACTTTTGGAGTCACAGTAGATTGGAATTCTGTCATACTGAAAACCATAGTCAGAGAGTTGAGTCTTCATCCACAGCACTTGAGAACAACAGCTAGCAGCAAATACATATTCAGCTTCTGCGGTGGACGTGGAAACACAATTTTGTTTCTTTGAAGACCAACCAACTAACTTATCTCCAAGGAATTGCACACTGCCAGAAGTACTTTTGCGATCTATCTTGCAACCTGCATGGTCTGCATCTGAGTAGGCAGTTAGTTCGAAACCGGTATCTTTTGGATACCATAAACCAAGGTTTACAGTGCCCTTGAGATACCGAAATATTCTCTTAACTGCTTGAGCATGACTTTCCATAGGGTTAGCTTGAAAACGAGCACACATGCATGTAGCAAACATAATGTCCGGGCGACTAGCAGTTAAATACATAAGAGATCCTATCATACTGCGATAAAGTTTCTGATTGTATGGTTTACCATTAAGATCAGCATGAATTTTAGTTCGAGTTTCCATGGGTGTACCAATGGGTTGACAATTAATCATATCAAACTTTTTCAACATGCCAAGAATACCGATAGCAGAGTTTGTGAATACTCGAAACATGGGGTGAAATGTGAGCATAACTGGTATAATACCATGCTGACAGACGAACGGGATCATCAGTTGGCAATTATTGGCCATGTCGTCAGTGGAACCGTCTGTTAGGAAATCCATTCTGCGATTAACAAGCAGACGAATAGGAAACATTGCTTCCAAGGTTAATTTACTCAAAGAATTTTAATCTTACAGCGTTTTTCATAGAAGATGCGAAGGCAGTACAACAAGGCGTTTGATACCTTGCTTCTTAGAGAAAACCAGTGTAAGATTAGAGAAAAATAGGTTTAAGAAATTACGGAAACATAAAAAATGTTCTAACAATCATTTTCCAAAGAACTACAAAGGTAGTACATCAAGGCATTCGATACCTTGCATTCTAAGGAAACTGAGAGGTAGAAACAAATTATGAGATTTTTAAGAAAGTAGTTTGCAAGAAAGAATGTTCAAAAGGTCATGCAAAGTGTTTCATGTGAGACTACACAAGCAGTACATCAAGGCGTTCAATGCTGTGCATCTCACTGAAATTACTTGCAAGAAATTATGAACAAAGAAAACATTGTAAACACAGATTGCACGGAATAACGGGACAAATGTTTGTGAACCCGGAGAAATTGATGAACATTAAGCTGTTCAAAAATAGGAGAATCAATTGGGCTCACAAAGTTGGTATAAGAAGTTTTATATCATAATCAACCCGTATTCAAGTAAAATTGAAATTCAAAGAACGGTTGAAAAGATATGAAAAACTTGCTAAGTATATAAAGAAGAAAAACAGGTTTTCAAAAATTGTATAGTAAAATAGGTTTTCAAAATTGTATAGTAAAACAGGTTTTCAAAATTGTTATGTAAAACCGGTTTTCATTGAAGTAAAGAAAATATGTTGAAATACCGGGTTTTAAGGAAAGAAGAGTGGGAAAACCGGTATTAGTTAAGAATTTTTTTTGTCATGGTGCCTTTTTGGAAAAATAAAGAATGTAGAACTAATACCGGTTTTTGAAAGCCGGTATTTCAAAGCATCAAGATACCGGTTTTGAAAACCGGTATCGATGCACTTGAGAGAAACATTTGAGAAAAAAACATAAGTAAACTCGGTTTTTTAGCATAATAAGCACATCCAATCACAAGATCAAGCAACAATATATTTAACCAGTTATGAAATAACATCGGAAGCAATCAAATATCAATCATAAGCATAAATAAATCATCACAAGCAATCTAACGGCCAATGTAAGCTTGCAACATTTCCAAACTAGAGTATTTAGCAAACAAAGCATGGTAAACTATAGTGAATCACGTACGAAAAACCAAGGAATAAAAAACACAATCTGAAATGGGTATATACCTGCTATGATGGACAAATAAAAGTAAATGAAATCACAAAATACAAGAAATCACCCCTGAAAATAAGAAGGAAAAAACACAAAATTTATAAGGAGTGAAAACCGGTATTAGTGAAGAATTAAGGAAAACCGGTATTAGTAAAGAAATACCTGAAAGCCGGTAACTGATGAATATATGTACTAATGCCGGTTTTGGTTTTAAGATGAAAGCCGGTATGAAGAAAATATATATTAATACCGGTTTTGGTTTGAAAAAGTTTAAGGAAAAAAGGAAAGCCGGTAAGTTTGAGAGAAAGCCGGTATTAGTAAAGGAAATGAAAAACTTTGAAAAATTAAAATGGTAGTCAAAAGAGGGTCAAGGGGGGGTATTTATAGTGGTCAATACCGGTTTTGACTATCGGATTTAGTGAAAATATGTACTAATACCGGTTTTTTTTTTAAGGTTTAAGGGGAAAGTTTTAAGGACTTATAAGAATTTTAACATTTAAAGATATAGAAAGTTGAACGCAAGAATTTAGACTAAGGACAAAAATTAAGGAATAAACAGAATATATATATACAAACTCCCCCTAGGAACATGCAGACTTAGAAATTCTACAAACTCCCCCTATAAGCATACCCAACTTGGTTTTCAAGAAATTAAACCTTTGTTCATCCAAAGGTTTAGTGAAGAGGTCTGCAAGTTGGTAGTCAGTAGGGACAAAGTAAAGTTCGATGTTACCTTTTTCAACATGATCTTTGATGAAGTGGTACCTTACATCGATATGCTTTGTCTTAGTATGCTGAACAGGATTACAAGAGATTGCAATTGCACTCTTGGAGTCACAATAAATTGGAATTCTGTCATACTTGAAGCCGTAGTTGGAGAGTTGAGTCTTCATCCACAGTACTTGAGAACAACAGCTAGCAGCTGCTACATATTCGGCTTCTGCTGTGGACGTGGAAACACAGTTTTGTTTCTTTGAAGACCAACCAACCAACTTGTCTCCAAGGAACTGCACACTACCAGAAGTACTTTTGTGATCTAACTTACACCCTGCATGGTCTGCATCTGAGTAGGCAGTTAGTTTGAAACCGGTATCTTTTGGATACCATAAACCAAGGTTCAGAGTACCCTTGAGATACCGAAAGATTCTCTTAACCGCTTGAGCGTGACTTTCCATAGGTTAGCTTGAAATCTAGCACACAAACATGTAGCAAACATAATGTCCGGGCGACTAGCAGTTAAATACATTAGAGATCCTATCATACTGCGATAAAGTTTCTGATTGTAAGGTTTACCATTAAGATCAGCATTAATTTTGGTTTGAGTTTCCATGGGTGTACCAATAGGTTGACAATTAAGCATATCAAACTTTTTCAGCATGTCAATAATGTATTTATTTTGACAGATAAAAATACCATTTGACAATTGTTTGACTTGTAAACCAAGGAAAAATTTTAATTCACCCATCATACTCATTTCAAAATTCTTAACCATTAATGCAGAAAAGTTTTTGTAGTACTTAGGATTAGTTGACCCGAAAATTATGTCATCTACATAGATCTGGATTAAAATGATATCACTACCTTGTCGTTTGATAAACAAAGTAGTGTCAATGGAGCCTTTACTGAATCCAAATTTCAAAAGATAAGCAGTGAGAGCATCATACCATGCACGAGGAGCTTGTTTAAGTCCATATAACGCCTTGTCTAACCTGTATACATAGTCTGGACGTTTAGGATCTACAAAGCCCTCTGGTTGATCTACATAAACCTCTTCTTTCAGCACGCCATTCAAGAAAGCAGATTTGACATCCATTTAATAAACAATGAAGTTCTTGAATGCCGCATAAGCAAGAAAAATACGAATGGCCTCAATACGAGCAACTGGAGCAAATGTCTCATCATAATCAACACCATCTTGCTGTGAATATCCTTTAGCAACCAATCTAGCCTTGTTTTGAACGACAATCCCATTCTCATCCCTTTTATTCTTAAAGATCCATTTGGTCTTAATCGGTTCTTTATGCTTGTATGGATTAGGCACCAATTTCCATACTTCAAGACGCTCAAACTGAGAAAGTTCTTCTTGCATGGCCTTGACCCAATCGGGATCTTGAAGAGCATCATTGACTGTTTTGGGCTCAACCATGCTCAAGAAGTTGACAAATAAACATTCATTTGCAGAAGCAGAGCGTGTTGTAATTCCAGAGTTTGGATCTCCAATAATCTGTGTGGAAGGATGAGGAAGCATAGAGCGAGACCATTTTCCTGAATGTGGAAGTGGATCAGCTGGATCATTGTTCTCATCAGGGTTAATGAAACCAAGAGAATGTTGTTCAATGAGTTGCTCAAAACTTGGTTCAATAGGTTCAACAAATTCTTCCTCATATGCTTCAGGATCATTAGCTGGATTAGTTACTTGAGAGATTTGCTGAGGTGGTACTTGCTCAGAAGATTCAGTTGGTGCAGAAGAAGAGTTGGACAAATCCACGGATGAAGATGCATTCGGAGAAGTAGAATTGTTTTGAAAGTTGAGGTGATGAATCATCAGGAGAAGAAGTAGAAGATGAAGAAATTTGTTGGTCAGATGCAGAAATATCGGAAGATGAGACTTCAGGTTCAACCAAAGTAGGTGCTGAATCAGGCGAATGATCACGATAGAATTCTTCAAACAAGATATCTAATTCTTCAGTCGTCGGTGTAGAGAATGAAGATTGGATGGCAGAATTAGTCTTTGGTGCGGAAGCTTGTGGACATTGAAGATTGGGTCTTGAACTGTGGTGTTCAAGAACCATTCCAGAGAGTTCATCAAATTTAACATTCATACTCTCTACAATTTGCTTGGTTTGACAGATATAAACACGATAGGCACATGATTCTCTTGAATAACCAATGAAGTATGCCTCGTCACCTTTGGGTTCAAACTTGCCCAGATTATCACGATCATTTAGAACATAACATACACATCCGAATATATGTAAGAAGTTCACATTGGGATTTCGCTTATTAATCACCTCATAAGGAGTTTTCTCAAACCTTTTGTTGATGATGGATCTGTTTTGAGTAAAGCAAGCAGTAGCTACAGCTTCAGCCCATAAGTTTGGAGGCAGCTTAGAATAAGCAAGCATAGTACAGCTGCTTCAACAAGAGTACGATTTCTTCTTTCAACTACTCCATTTTGTTGAGGTGTTCGAGCGGCGGAAAATTGATGTGAAATACCCATGGAAGAAAAGAACGAATCAAGAGTAGCATTCTTGAATTCAGTACCATTATCAGATCGAACAATGCGAACGGTTGACTGAAGATTCACTTGGGTCTTTTTGATGAAGTCTATAAGTACTTGTGGAGTATCACTCTTTTCACAGAGAAAGAATACCCAAGTATAACGAGAATAATCATCAACAATTACAAGAATGTATCTCTTTCCATGGATGCTTAGAACCCGCATCGGACCGCACAAATCCATATGAAGAAGGTGTAAAGGGTCTTCAGTACTGAGGTGTTTCTTTGGTCTGTGAGAGGCTTTCTTCATTTTGCCAATTGCACAAGCAGGACAAACATGTTCACTCTCATATTTGAAATCAGGAAGACCGTCTATAAGTTGTTTATCAACGAGAGCATTAATCGTTTGAAAGTTAAGATGGGAAAGACGACGATGCCATAACCAAGCATTTTGAGCTGATGCTTTTGAAAGAAGACAAATATCTGAAGAAGGAGTCGGAATATTGTTGAGGTCAATGGTAAACAAGTTGTTATCTCTGGAACCAGTGAGAATATCAACACCCTCTTCAGTTTGAACTTTACATTCATATCTTCAAAAAAACACTTGAAGATCATTGTCACAAAATTGGCCGAAACTGAAGAGATTATGACCCAATCCTTCAACATAGGAGACTCGTTTAATGGTTATACCATTTTGGACAATATCTCCATAGCCAATAATAGGAGCAATATGATCATTTCCAAATCTCACAGTTCCCATAAACTGTTCAACAAAGTTCTTGAGCAAAGATTTATTACCAGTCATGTGTCTAGAACATCCAGAATCGACATACCAGACACAGATGAGGTATTCCTGTAAAATCGGGAAATATGGTTTTAGGTACCCACATAAACTGGGTCCATGTAGGTTAGGGGTAAAACATGCAAGTACGATTTATTCAAAACATGGAAAAACACTAATAAAAGCAATTAAAGGCAACTAAAAGAAACAAATTAACATACAAACAAACATTTTATTATTAAAAATAAACAAACACACAAACAAGTTCAAAATAAAGTATGAATTACAAGCATTGAAACTAGTTAAAGGGAGGAAAACAAGATGAACTAGTCCTATTAGCAGAAGTACTATCTAAAGCAATTTGCCTACGAACTATCCACACTTGTTTCATAGGGGTAGAGGTGCCATCAATCTTGACTTTCCTAGAAGCATGTAAGTATCTATCTTTAGGAAGCCATTTACTGCTACTATTTAAGCACAAGTCACCTGAAACATGAACATTTTTAGAGTTAGAAGAGGATTTCCTTTTAATGTTCTCTACAGGGTTCTTCTTGGTGGACTCTTTGGTCATAGGAGTCTTCTTGTTGTAAGTGGGTAAAAACCAACCATATTGATCTCTGTATCTAACTGTTCCTACAATATCATCTCTAACTACATGCAGGATGCTCTTAGAGGACTTTGAAGACTGACTAGGAAAGCTAGAATACTTATGATACTTAGGTTGTTTGTGAGCTGTTGACCAAGACTCTACCTTAACATGTTTAGAAGAAGCAGGGGTGTTGGGTGCAGAATTAATCTTGGTTTGCTTTGAGGTATGGTCAGATTGAGGTATTTTGGGGGTCTGTTTCACATTGGTGATATTTGGTTTTGAAGATGGAGTCTTTGGAAAGTGTGGTTTTGGAGTTTGCTTTGAAGAAACATTGGTTTTGACTTCCTTTTTCTGAAAAACTTTTTCAAAATCTGAATCGTAATTGTTAAGTAGAAATTTAAGCTCGATTTGAAGGTTTAATGGAGGATTTTGGTTAGTGTGTGAAAAGTGTGTTTGTGTGTGAAATGGAGGTTGAAGATGAGTTTAGAGAGAGAAAGTATAAGATTAGAGAGAAGTAACTATGGAATTATGTTAAAAGCTTACAATTTTGGGTATGGAGAGGAGTATTTATACACTTGACTAACTTTCACTAATACTCCTTCCATTATTAAAATAATTACATTTTAACACCATTTTAGATTTCTAACATTCTTCCCCTTGGTGTTGAAATGTAATTCATGCACGATATCATCTATAAATACGAATTTGTTGATGAAGGTCTTCGAAGCTTTCTCATTGTCTTCAAGATCTTCCATCAAACTTGTCTTTATGTCTTTAATCTTCACACTTACCTTAAAGATGTATCTTTAAGTCTTGAACTTCTCAGAGTTTGAGCATTGCGGAAACTTGATCTTGGCTCTTTAGATTTGAACATGATAAGCCTCTTCTTGACAATCTTAACTTTGTCACACTTCCCCTTAATTAATGAATCTTTCTCTTGAAGCATTTGGACAAACATCCTTTTCATCACAAACTTCCCCTCGATCAAACAATCATATTTGCGTACCACCAACGCTTATGAATAGGGTGTACCCGCGGCGTACCCACCACGTTGGCGATAACTATCTTCAAAGAATAATTTGGGGATCACTTTAGTCAACAATTTATCTTTCTTCCCCTCAACTGATGAATTCTTCTTTCTCCCCATCAAAATTCAAGAAAGCACACACACTTGTTTGACTTTATTATCCTCTTTCTTCCCCTCATGATGAATGTGTGACAACATGTTCATCATGTCTCTTTGAAGTCGAAACTGGGGAATCAACCATTATGAAGTAGTAGTTCAATAAACAACATCTTTAGCCCGGGTTATACACTGACATGTGTATAAGCCATTTCATCGAATTACTTACAAACAACCTTTGGGACCCATTTTTGTGTAGGCCCAATGGTTTTTGTCTTGACATTCCAAATGTACGTGTCATCGATTCGACGAATAGAATCTGCAGTCCATGGTAGGTGAAAACTCGAGGTTGTTGAAAAGTTGAGTTTTTGTGGACGCAGTGGAGATGCAAAGACATTCACTTCTTGCACGGTAATTGGTTTTGGTGCAAGTTCATAGAGTTGCCAAAGTGAGTATTTGATTGTCTTTGACTCAGTTGACTTTGGTTTGTAGACAGGTTTCCATTTGATCTTGGTCAACTGAGCTTTTGCTTGAGAGATGAACTTGGTATTGTCTTCAAATGACAAGAATGGAATGAGAGTCTGTGTTCCATCTATAGTAGGCTTCGACGAATACTTTCTATCCTCGAATAAGGCATAGTTAGTAAATTGAGAAGCTTTATGTTTAGCAGGAGATGAAACTTTGATCTTTGAGCTCTTTGGGATGGACTCAGTGCAAACTTTCTTTTGAGCATCAAGTTCAGTTGGAAATATTGGACTTGCATCATGATAAACTGAGCCATCATCACTTTGAGTGTCACAAGATGTTGATTGTGTTTGCAATTCCATCTCAAGTTCAGAGATTCTCTTTCGTAGAGATGTTTCATTTGATTGATATTGCAAACAATTCTCTTCAAGAGTCTTGAGTTTGTTGCAAACATCTTGTCTCTCTTTCTCAACTTTGTTCATCTCATCAATAAACTTGCTCTCCATGGTTAAGAATATAGATGTCTCATTTTTTGACTGAGATTGAAAACTTGAAATCTTTTCTTGCAAAATAAGTTCTCTTGATTTGCTTTCCAAGATACTATCATTCAGCTTCTTGTTGGAAGTTTTCAATTCTGTTTGAAGTTCTTTTATCGCAGCTTTCATTTGTGACATCAACTCATCATTCTTCTTCAAAGTTTGTTTGTCAATTTCATTCCAAACTGCAAGGTCTCCAAATTCAACTTGAAGTTCTTTCATCTCATTTGTAAGTCTCACATTTCCAGCTCGATAGTAGATCATTTGTTCTTTCAGTTTGACATTCTCAGCTTGTAACGTGACTACTTCCTCTTGAAACTTGACATTTTCAGTGGCAATCGAATGAATCAATATCTTCATCACTTGACAAGGAGTTGTTTCAGATCGCAAATGAGTAGTCATACAACATGAGCACAGTCCACCTTTATGAAGTTTCTCTTCAGATGAAGTAGGTGTCTTGGGTGAGGAAGTTAACCACAAATTGAAGACGAAATCATTTTTGACTGAATTTGAGATACTTGGACTTGACATTTTGTTTAGCAAAGGGTGAAATGAAATGAAAAGGTAATTGTGATTGAAATTGAAGTGAAAGAATTAAAATTGAAATTTGGAGATTTTGTACTTCAGGTTTCCCTCCAAATTTTTGCCGCCGAAATATGTTCTCACGAAACTTTGAATTTCATGTAAACTTTGGATATCATGATCATAGGAAAATTTTGATAATTTCTAAAAATTTTCGCCAAAACCGCGTCGATAACGAATGAAAATTGGCCTAAAAAATTTTAACGCTATCAAATTTTAAATCTTCATGAATTATCCCTTTTTAAGACCCTGGGCAAAAATTATTTTTCCCGCCAAAAGACTTTTTTTTTTTTTTTTTTTTTTTTTTTTTTTTTTTTTTTTTTTTTTTTTATGATGTTTGGAATTGGAACGATCTTGTGAAGATCTTGGTGAAACGATCTTGGTGAGGATCGTTTTAGGGAACGGTCTTCAAAGGAACTGGGACGACCTTGACAAGATCGTCTTAAGTTTAGTAGAAATGGGAAATGAAACGATCTTGAGAAGATTGTCTTAGGTAAGATCGTTTTAGGTAATTTTTGTGAAATTTGGTTAAGTATGAAAAATGAAACGATCTTGAACTAAATGAGTTTGGAATGAAACGATTCAAAGAACTGGGACGATCTTGGGTGAAGATCGTCTTAAGTTCAGAGGAAATGGGACGATCTTGGTGAAGATCGTCTTAGTTTCAGAATGATGAGACGATCTTGGTGAAGATCGTCTTGTTTTTCTTTCCAAGAATTTGAATTGACCAAACCAATCCTTCTGGATTAGTTAGCCACAATCAAACACTTCACAACACAACTACTTGTCAAGACGATCTTGAGGAGATCGTCCTACAAGCCTCTAAGCACTAGAAATGAGAAATAAAGGAATAAAGGCTAGGACGATCTTGGCAAGATCGTCCTAGTGCAAGATCGTCCTAGGGTCATCATCTTCTTCATCAGAACAGTTTTGAACATGAACTCCATTAACAACTACAAAAAGCTTCAATAACTTTTGATTTACTAGGAGTTAGAACTTGAAATCACTTGCAAACTATTTGTTTTCACCTTAGCAACACACCGATTAACAAAATTCAACACAAAACACAACAGATTCAAAACCCAAAAATCGCGCCAAAATCCAAAAATTCAAACTAGAGATTTAGATCGAATTGGAACTTGAAACTTGACAGGATTATGTTTTCAACTACTAGGAATCTATTGGTGAACAAATATCTGTGATTTTATGTGATTTGAGAGGTGAAAAATTGAAGAACAGTGAAGATCGATTTTGAATAAAAATTTGAAAATTGGATGAGAATTGCAACAAATCGAGCTATGGATCGTTCAGATTAACTGATTTTGCTCTGATACCAATTGTTAAGTAGAAATTTAAGCTCGATTTGAAGGTTTAATGGAGGATTTTGGTTAGTGTGTGAAAAGTGTGTTTGTGTGTGAAATGGAGGTTGAAGATGAGTTTAGAGAGAGAAAGTATAAGATTAGAGAGAAGTAACTATGGAATTATGTTCAAAGCTTACAATTTTGGGTATGGAGAGGAGTATTTATACACTTGACTAACTTTCACTAATACTCCTTCCATTATTAAAATAATTACATTTTAACACCATTTTAGATTTCTAACAGTAATCATGATCTTCTTCTAAAAAGTTATCAAGGTTAGGAAGATTTGAGAAATCCATTTTGGTATATTTAACCTTTGAATTTGACTCCAAACTCACACTTGGGACATTTGTCTTTGGGGGACAATGACTTTCTTTGAGTGATTTTGATGCATTAGCTTCCTTTAATAAAGATTGAAGTTCATCATTATGAACCATAAGTTCTTTGATAATTTTGATGTACTTCCATTCTTTTGTTACAAAAAGAGTTGACTTTGTTTGAAACTCTCTTTTGTCTTTTTGATGTGCATCATAAATTGTCATTTTGACTTTCTTTTCTCTTTCTAAATCTCGTGTTAATGCATCAATCTCATCCAAGTAAAGTTGGGTATCAATTGGGGTCTCATTGGTCGTATTGTCAGAGTCAGTCTGAATTGAAACATAAATGTTCTTAACAGTATCGCATTCATTTTGCACAGAAGCATTCACAAGTTCACAAACAGTACAATTAGCAGGATTGGAAGATTAAATTACATCACAAATTGGACAGTTGGGTTCAGTGCAATCATAGACAACATCACTGGGTGGGGCAGAAACAACTGACACATTCTTGGGACATTGATTTTGAGGCATTAGATTATCTAGCAATTTTTGTTTTTCATCAAGAGATCTTTTCAGATCTTCAATCTGTTTTTCCAAGACACTTTGTGGAATATAAGGACGAACTAAAGCAGGTTTTGGAACCGAACTTTCTTCCTCTGATTTAGACTCATTTGAAGAAACAACAAGCTGTTTTTCATTCGAGTTTTCATCAATTTCAACAATTTTAACCGAATGAGATTTTCTTTTTGGAACAAGAGGAAGATTGAAGAGATCATTTGTCTCATTGATTTGATCATAATTACAATTAATTATAGTACACTTTGCTAGATAATCATCTGTCTCATAATCACCATAACTTGGTCTTACATACTGGATGGTCATGTCATATCTCATGTAATTGGCATCATACAAAGGTGGAACTTCATGTTGTGCCTTGAGCAAAAACTTTGGATTCTCATAACCTAACCCTTGAGTGAATTCCGTTTCAAAACCTCTAGGCTTGTTTGAAAAGATTTGTTTACATGATCGATCGATCTTGTATAACTTTTCTTGATAAAATTTGATTTCTGCTTTAAGCTCATCATTTTTCTTATCAAGTTTTTGATTATATGAATCTTTTATGCAACAAGCATAGTTTAAATCGGAAATTTTGTCTTCTAATTCCTTTAAATCAGGTTTAGATTCTTCCAGTTTTAGTTTCAAGGATTCAAGGTCATCAGACAAAGCATTTGCTCGAAGCATCTCATTGGTCTTTGCAAGTTGCACCTCTTTGATAGTCTTGTTTAGTTCAAAAACTTTGGTCTCAAGTTCTTGCTTTTCAAGGTGCAACTCAGAGGAAGAAGTAAATGAAACTGAAGCTTTATTTGTTTTCAAATCATCAAAATCCTTTTGAAGTGTGTCATGTTTGATTTGAAATTCATTCAAAGAGTTTTCTTTCACTTTCAAATATTCAGTTAATTTTGAAATTTCCTTTCTCAAAGATTTATTTACTTCGATTGCTTTATCACAATTATCTATATATTAGGCCAGATCACAATTAGGAATTGTGATTACCTCATCATCTTCAGTCTCTGAGCTGGTAGAAACTTCATCTAACTCCTTAGATCGCTTGATCTTTGTCATGAAGCATACATTAGCTGCAAGTTCTTCAGTCTCATCATCAGAAAGATGTAGCCACTTGTCATCCTCTGCAAGGAGAGCAATACCACTTTCTTCTTGCTTTGCCAACATGAGTTTGTATTTGTCGTAATCGGAGTTCTTCTGACGAGGTTTGGTGCAATTAATAGCAAAATGATCAGGTATTCCACAGTTGTAGCATTTTCTGTCATCATTCTTCTTTTCAACAACTTTCTTTTCAAACTTCTTTGGAGTCTCAAACTTTCTTTCTCCACTGACATTCTCAGTGTGGTTACCAAAATTGGGACCTTGAGCATTCTTAGCATAAAAAGAAACAGATGAAGTTCGAAGTTGATTGTTGTTTGGTCTCTTTTTGAAGAACTTTTTCTTGAAAGATTTGGTGAAATAGGCTAGATGTTTGTACATCTCCTTTTCTTTCTCATCCATTTCGGGATCACTTGGTTCACTTGATTCAGAATCACACATAACTTCCACGACACTCTTTCTCGAAGATCTAGACGTCTTTCTTTCAGCAACTAAGGCAAGGGGATCAGAAGTAACACTTTCATCTTTCTTCTTTTGTTCCTTAAGAACGGCTTCAAGATTCAACTTCAACTATTCATAAAGAGTATGAATAGTGAGTTTTTCAAAGTCAGCATGTTGATTGAGTTGGGTTCCATAGGGTTGCCACTCTTCTTCAAGGTTTCTGAGAAACTTGATATTCAATTCCATGGGTGTCTTCTTGATATCATTCTTTCTCAACTCATTAATCACATTACAGAACCTTGTGTAGACATCAAGCAAGGATTCACCCTTTTGTTGCTTAAAAGTTTCATACAAGTGAAGAACATTCGACAGTCGTATGGTAGAAGACACACCAGAACCTTCCATTTGCTTTTCAACTTCATAACTAATACCGGTTTTTAAATCTGAAGCAGAAATGCCGGTTTTCAGATTGATTCACAAATGCCGGTTTTCAACTTTATTAACTAATGCCGGTTTTCACAAAGAAGAACTAATATCGGGATTCAAATTAGAAGAACAAATGCCGGTATTCAACTCTAAAGAACAAATGCCGGTTTTCAAGTCTAAAGAACAAATGCCGGTTTTCAAGTCTAAAGAACAAATGCCGGTTTTCAAGTCTAAAGAACAAATGCCGGTTTTCAAGTCTAAAGAACAAATGCCGGTTTTCAAGTCTAAAGAACAAATGCCGGTTTTCAAGTCTAAAGAACAAATGCCGGTTTTCAAGTCTAAAGAACAAATGCCGGTTTTCAAGTCTAAAGAACAAATATCGGTTTTCGAAATTAATGTAAATATCGGTTTTTTAAGATTGAAATATCGGTTTTCATGGAGAAAATTGGGCAGCATATAGTTTCGTAAAATGATGAATAAGGGAACAAATACCGGTTTTGGTGTAAACCATGTATTTTTATGATAATATTACGAAATTCAACCACACACAACAAACTACCACTTTGAAGAAAACCGGTAAGAAAACCGATAGGAAAGCCGGTAAGAAAACCGGTAAATGAGAAGAATGAAAGCCGGTATTACAACTACAAAACCAAGAACTATGAAAGTCGGTACGAAAACTGGTAAATGGAGCAGAAACTTAATTTTCGAATTTTAGCTTCGTTGTTTGGAATTAGGTTCTGAAACTTTTCATGGATGATAAAAAGGAATAAACTTTAACATGTTTAAAGGGTAAAGTAAGGAAATTTTGGTAAAAAGTAAAAAATCGAAATCTAGCACTAAAAGGAACAAAATCAAGCCATGGAATGGATTTGGATCTTTAACCAAGGTGATTTTGCTCTGATACCAATTTAAAACAATGCTAGATTATTAATTCATGTTAAGTGTGTGAGAGAGAATGAGAGAAAATGGGAAATATGAAAATATATTATTAAGGCTAACATTACAATGTTGGTGGTGGAGGGGTATTTATACACAAAGTTAATTACACTAAGACCCCTCCACACTTAATTAGAAAGGCCTTAACTATTACAAAAGTACAAAACAAGTACTAACTTAAATATAAAGCTAACAATATATATCTATATAAAGTTAATTTTCTGAAACAAATCTGAAACTTTTCTTTTTCTTCTTAGTCTCTGTAGTTAATGTTAAATAATGATTAATATATGTAATGATAATGATTAATAAGACTCTATATTGAATTGTTCTTAACAGATCACCACCCATCCATCAATTTACCACATTATTTTTCATTCTATGATTAAATAATAATCAATGTCAGCATTATTTCAAATCAATTCAAATAGTAATGGATTCAATTGCTACAAGAAAAAACCTTTCTTTTTGGTTTCACAAACCTTTAAATTTCCAATTCATATTCAAATTCAAATTCATAATATTAACTTCTTTACTTATCAAATACCAATATCAATCATTAATTGATCATCATAATAAAAACATATCACCACACCATCACCGCAGACCGCCCCTCTGGCCAGCCACCATCTTCCGGCCAACCACAGTTTGTTATTGGTTTTGGTAGGGTTTCGCAAATACCAGGTATGGTGCTCTGACCAAGTCCTAGTGCTAACTAGGATGGTGCACTATCATATATATAAAAAAAAGGGTTGGGTGTTTCAGAAGACTTTTTCGTAATCAGTGTAAAGTGTTGTGTTGTAAATACTTTACACTGAAATGACTTCAGTGTTCGTTTTTTTTCTGAACGACTTAAAAAATATATTAAAAAATGCTAGTGAGAAACTAGTAAATACTTCGTAAATATAGATACGCAGTGTTTCTAACTACATCGGAATATCAGATAGAGAACCAACACAAAGTTCATTGGTAAAACGAGAGGAATACCCGCGCAATGTAGCGGTGGTGACGGCGGCGGGTGATGGAGTGGCGGTGGTGGCGGTAACGGTGTTGTTATTATTGTAAAAGTAATTGATATAAAAGGGGTAGTGTAGTTATTTTAAGAGTTAAGGAATCTACATTGTAAATAATTTCATTAAGAGCATTATAGGTACGTATATTAGATGTAAATATTTAAATGAGTGAATAAATAAGAAAGGTAGTTTGGATAGATGGGTTTGGAAAATAATTTAGGGTTATTTTGGGTAGATGTAGTGTGTGAGTTAAGAATGTGTTAAAAGTTAAGGGTATTTTTGGTTTTTTAAAGATAGAAAGTTAACAAGGGGGATGGTAGTTTATTTTATAAAGGAGTATATATATATATATATATATAATGTCTTTTGTCTGGTGTTTTTGAGTAAAAATGACAATTAGAGGGTGCCCAATACCGTTCGTCCCTCTCTCGTTCCTCTTGGACGGACGAGTCCACACCATTGGGTGGGACTCGTCCATGGTTCGTTCGATGCACTCGTCCCCCTTGTTCGTTCCTCCAGGGACGAGAGTGATTATGTGTTTTTTTTTAATGTAACGGCTAGAAAGGAAGGAAGAAGACAAAAAAAAAAGTTTCTGAACTTGGCAAAACAGGTCCCTGTAACGGCAGATTTGACCAAAACAAGTTCAAAAAAGTGACACTTTTAGTCCTTAACGGCTAGTTTTTCAAAATTCTTATATATACACCTCCATTGAAGAACTATATCACACCACTCTTTCATTATTCAGTTATATTAACACATACCAATCCATTTTAACAACAAATCATGTCAAACTTCAACAACCAAAGATCCGATGATTTCTTTAACGCTTTGAACGATTTGAATCAATCGTTCCCGAACCAACCACCACTCCAACCTATGATTCCACATCCAAATGACCCCCGTTTTCAACAATTCATGGCAGCTCATTACGCTCAACTTTCCTCGCAACAAACCCCTAATTTCTACCACGGGGGGTCATCGGCGGCAGGAGCTTATCAACAACCCGGTCAACAAACACCCCAATCCTTTCCAACACCACCATCTGTTCCCACACCCGAATATGTTCTCACACCCCAGCGTACCAAGGTCAAAACCATGGCCAAACGCACGAAGAAAGACAAACAACCAAAAGAACCTACTGGAAACTCGTCACATTGGAATGAGTTGGAAATGAAAGTTCTCACAGAGTGTTGGGTCGATGCTTCAGATGATCCAATATATGGCAGAGACCAATCCGAAGATTCTTTTTGGGGGAGAATCATAGATAACTACAATGCAAGATTCCCCAACAACCAAAGAAAAGCCAATCCGATTACTAGCAAATGAAGAAAGATCAAAGCAAATGTTGCAAAGTTCAATGCAATTTGGGCATGTTATGATGGGAACCGGTGTAGTAGGGAGAACGATGCCCAAGTCATGGAGGAAGCGCATTCAGGGTACTTTTCTCAAACCCGCACTCAGTTTAACATGTACGAGTGTTGGTTGCTTGTGAAAGATAAGCCAAAGTTCTTCGCTCCATCCGCTCATGATGTTCTGGGTCGAAGCATGCATAAAAGGAAAAACATTGTTAATGTTGTTGATAGTGAAGAGGAGGACGATCCCCAATTCGAGCCCGTAGACCTTGAAGATAACGACCTTTTCGGTCCGGATACGTATACGCGCCCCCTACTAAGTCAAAGGCTTCGCGAACCTCGGCGTCTTCTGATGCGGGTTCTACTCGTTCTTCAGCTTCCGACCTAGCCGCCCGACTTGACAGACTTGGGTGTACCAAGCAAGCAGTTTTGGAAGAACAACAACAATCTTTGGCGGCCATTCGTGAGGAAGAAAGGAAGCGCACCATGTATACGGCTCTTTCGTTCATGGGCCAAACAGAGTGTGATGAGGAGGAAAAGAGGTTCATCAAGGAAGCGAAGAAGAAACTGATGGCCGAGTACAAAGGCTTCCTTTTCGGAGACAACGACAATTAGTTTAGCTTAGTTTAGTTTTTTAAAATAAAAATGTCTTTTTTTTCAATTTTTAGGTTGTGTGTTTTTTTTTTAATTGTACTTTGTTTTTTTTTTATGTTCTAAATGTATTTTTTTTTTTTAATGAAGTTATGTGTTTTATTTAACATTTGTGTTAATGGAGTAAAATGTGTTTTATTTATATTATGGAGGGTTAAAAGCGTAAAGTTTAGATAAAAGGGTATAATTAAATAATTAGTGGGTCCAATGCTGACTGGGACTAGTCCTTGGAGTGAAATGTATTGGGTATGTTTTGGGGGGATTAGTCCTTGGATTATTTTTTGTTGATGTGGCGCTGACTGAGACTAGTTCTTTAGGGATGAGTCCCTAGTATTGGCTACCCTCTTATGTGCAACAATAGTCAACTGAATTAATTTTTCAAGTTAATCTCAAAGTTGTAACTATTTAAATATTCATGACAATTTTTTGTATAAAAGTTGCTACCTTTCAACAACTGTGTACTCCCTAATATACTTAGTGATTGACAAAGACCAACCTTCAGCCAAAATGATCGACTTGCATTTGAGATATTGTAACCCCAACTTATTCATAATACAAGTGTATTAGCCATATGAACAACTCAACAAAGGGTGCACCGTTTAGTGCCCTTGCCTTTATCTACCAATAAACTAAAACATGATTGAGATATTCTTCAAACGACACGTGGCGTAATCTTTGATCGACACGTGTCGTAATCTTTAATTTATTTATTTTATGAAATTAGTTTTTTTAATTTTATATAGATTCAATTTTTTATTAGACTTAGAATTAAACTCTAACTCTTAGCTTATTAATACAATAGACATTATAACCTTATTTGATTGATCGTTTTCTCATTAATAAATTGTTGAGTCATGGATTCGCTGAGGAGACTCAGCGTTGAACTTTGTCAGCGACTCCTCAGCAATCATCAATCATCTTCAGAGTTAAGGATAAGTTCAATGACTCACCACCAAGTTTTGTAAGTCAAATATAGGCGGGAAAAATGAAGATAAGAAGACTGGTCCCTAAGGACACGTGTTGATAAAGCAGAATGAAGACATGTGACCTTGTACCAAAATGGTACTAAGGTGTTTCTCTTTCATACCCGATTTGGAAACAAACAAGATGAAGATAGAGACACCTGCAAAACAGTCTTACACGCCAATAGATGGTCGACAACCTTCCTTATGTCAACATCTAATGGGTCGTCATGTGATGCCTTCTCTTACCCTATATAAGGCATCACTTGACCTAGCCGTACTCTTGTTGGTGTGTTCCACATTTACACTTAGTGTGTTTTACATCATTGTATAATTGTTAGGTTTTTAGTGTGTCAAAAACTTAACAATATTTTCTCTTTTCTTTCTTCTTTAAAACCGACCATGTATTCACTGTTTAATCAATGTTACTTATGATTAAACTTATTTACTTTTCTGTCTTATGTTCTTAAAGTAATTTACATTAGTTGTTAATTACAAATCCTTGCAAACTTGGGACTTTCAGTTGGTATCAGAGAAGTGTTTCGATACACTGAAACTGATCTAAAAAGCGTTTGCAAGATTATCTTTCTTTCTTTACTTTAATTTTCTGCATCAAAAAATCTTTTCTTATCTTTAAACTTTCTGTTTACTTTTCTTTACTTTTACATGGCTCATATTCCTACTCTGGTCAATACCAGGGATTTTGGGTATGTCTCCATCCCACCTAGATTCGAAACTCATGATTTCGGATCTTGGAAGGAGAAAATGCTCCTACACATTGTAGGGGTTGAACCTTACCTTATGACCATTCTCACCAAAGGACCCTATGTACCGATTCTGGTTTCCAGAACACCAGGAGCTACTACTGATGCTCCTGAAGTTGTTACTGAGATTATTAAACCAGAAGTACAATGGACAGATGATGAGCGCAGGCTTGTCAATCTTGATGCTCGGTTGAGAAACTTAATTATTAACACCCTTCCTGATGACATAATGAAATCTGTCATCAAATTAAATTCTGCTAAAAAGGTGTGGGATAATCTTTGTACCAGATTTGATGGTACTGAAGATGTTCTTACTACCAAAAAGATAGATCTTAAACGTGCCTATGAAGGATTCTTCTCTCTCCCTAATGAGAATCTAGATGGCACTTATAACCGATTTAAATGTCTTCTAAATGACATGACCAACGCTGGCATAGAGCATGACACGCTCGAAGTATGTCACAAGTTCATTGACAGCTTGCCTATTAAGTGGCAAGGTCTAAGACAAATTCTTAGGACCACTAAGCAGCTGAAGCAGCATGACTTAGAGTCACTCTATGGCACTCTTCAATTTGAAGAAAAAGCCCTTGCTCAAAACTTAAGAGCTGAGGCTGACTCCAAAAGACATGCTGGTTCATCTCCTTCTTCTACTTCTTTATCTTATGTTCCCCATGTTCATACCCTCTTGCATTATTTCCTGCTGAAACTAACACCATTCATGTTAGCGACAGCCATCTCGCCCCTTCTCCTATTAGAGATCTTGTCAATGACCTCGATTTCGAGGAGAGACAAGAGATATTCTCTGACTTCATGCAGTTTGCTCTCATCGCTGGTAAAAGATATTCAAAGAAATGGAACAGTCGTAAATCGAATGTTTCTCAAAAACCAGTGGTAGACAAATCGCAAGAAGAATGCTGGAGATGTGGTCGAAGAGGTCACTATCAGAAAGAATGCAAAGTTTCTATTCCTTCTTTTCAGACAGCGAAGCCTTCTTCTTCATCAGTTAAGCCTGCTGATGAATATAAAAAGAATTACTATGAACTTCATGCTAAGATGGCTGAAGTGGAAGAAGCCAAAGCTCCTGCCAAAGGTCTTATTGCTGAAGAACATGACTGGGCTGAATCTGACGAATCTGACAGCGCGGACTTTGTTGATGCCATTAGCTTTATGGCACTCGCTGACGACCAAGCGCTGACAAAAGATCAAGTGTGCTCCAGTCAGTGGGTGAATGTCACGATCAAGAAGGTATGCAACTTTTCTTCTGCCTTTGAAGAGGATAAACCTAAAATTCTTGAATCTCTTACTTGTGATATTCAGTTCATCGAGTCTATTCGTGCTGATCTTCAATCTAAACTCAACTCAGTAAGTGCTGAGCTAAGTGAAAAATCTGATAAGCTCAAGGACTTGAGAAATGTCCATGTCGAGCTTGAATCTCAAATACTTCTCAACAAAACTCTTCAAAGTCGCTGACCTTGGAAAGATTGTTACCTCATGGTCTAAAGCCTCTAGGCTTCATGACCAAATCTTCAGTAAGCAGGTACCTGCTCAAATGAAAGCCATAATCGGTGGTGATTATGAAACTGCCGCTGTGATCACTAACATGTTCAGCGACAATCCTGCTTCTGAAGAGAGGATTCCTCCCAGTGCTGTTGCATCTCCTGAGGAAATGCTGAAGTATTACTTCATTAAAGGCATGAATGATTATCATTCTGAGCTAAATGATGAATCATCCTCTCCCAGCACTTCTTCTTCACAAGCTGAAACTAGTTCTTCAGCTAGCTTCGCTAAAACTATTTTTCCTAATCATCCCATTATTGATATGATGCCTAATGAAGGCAGAGTTCAATATTCTTCTTCCCAAACATTTGAAGGGGACTCTTCAAGTGATGGTTATAAACCTCTTGCTCCTCAGCTTTTGACTGTTAAGTCTAAGGCTGTTGATCCTTTCAAAAGGCGCAAGGTCGCTATCCCATATGACTACAACACTCCTCAGCGAGCTAAGTCTGGTAGCCAACCTGCTGAGAATCTTGTTCCCTCAGTAGTCGCTGAACTCCCTGCGCCTCAGCCTTCGTCTTCCTCTAACCTCTCTCATGTTGACAGTAAATCTGTTATGCATGATCGCTTAATGAAAAGACGATCTAAGTTTGCTGATGCTCGTTATCAGCAACCTAACCCTATCTATGTTTAGAAGGGAACACATATCCCTCAGCAACCCAAACCTGCTCAGCTGGTCAGACCTCCTCAGCAAGGAGGTCAGCGAGTTGTTCAGACTCATCCTGGTTCTTCCTCTTCTAATACTCGATCAAAGGGCAA
Source organism: Erigeron breviscapus (assembly GCA_034093135.1). NCBI lineage: Eukaryota > Viridiplantae > Streptophyta > Magnoliopsida > Asterales > Asteraceae > Erigeron > Erigeron breviscapus. The sequence goes on along the minus strand of CM067167.1, from coordinate 59,018,824 downwards.
GTCCATTCTTGGTCCTATTCCCAAGTCTCTTCCTCCTCAATTTAGGAAGAAAAAGACTTCTTCCGCAACATCAACCTCTTCTTCCAATCCTGAGATAAGCGAGCTGACCAAACGTGTAAACAGTTTGTCTTCTCAACTCAAGGAGTTTCTGATTCAAAGTCAGAAACAAAATCCAATTGGAAGAAAGTGTTATCTTTGTGGCGAAAGAGGACACATTGCTACTGATTGTAATGACAAAGAATCCAGGAATCCTCCTAAAGATGTCATTCAACAAAATCCTTCCTCAGCTTCTGCTGCTCCCTCCACCTCTGTGGTCAGTGAGCCAACTCTTCCAGCTGAATCTAATATCAGCTTGGGTGAAGCAGTTGCTCTCAATGAGGACAATATCGCTGAGTTTATCTCTTCTCAGCGAATCTCTATTCCTCAATCTCAACAGGTTATTTCAAATACTTTTGGTGATACTCTAGTTGAATATGGGAGCAATAATGAAGTTATTAACATATTCGTTCTTGACTCTGGCAATACTTTCACTTATACCTCTGAGGATCAGTATTTTACTTATGAGGTAAATCATGATATGCTTCCTGCTCATCAAATTGTTGATGACTCTCCCATTGATGAAATTGCTGAGTCAAATGTCCCTTCCTCTGTCTCTGCTGATGATATTGTCAGTGGAGAGAATCTCGATTCCACCTAAATCCTTCTATTGTTATCCATGCAGGCCTCGCTAGGAAAAAGAGTGTGGTATTTGGACAGTGGTTGTTCAAAACACATGACTGGATCCAAAGACCTGATGGATAACTATGTGGCGATCGATGGTCCCACAGTTGTGTTTGGTGACAACTCTACTGGCCAAACTAAAGGATATGGGTCTCTCTCCAATGGGCTGATCAAATTCACAAAGGTTGCCTATGTGAATGGATTGAAACACAATTGATCAGCATCAGTCAACTGTGTGATGCTGACTACAAGGTTATCCTTGATAAGCATCAAGGCACAGTAATTGACATCAATAAAGAGGTAGTTTTGGTTGCTCCTAGAAAAAGGGATATCTACTTGGTAGATTTCACTCCTGTGAAGACTGACAGTGAGACCTGTTTCTTCTCTAAAGCTGCCTCTCAAATCAATTAGTTGTGGCACAAGCGTATGTCGCATGTGAATTTCAAAACAATCAATTCTCTAGCCGAAAAAAATCTTGTTCGAGGCCATCCTCCTCTCACTTATGAGAAGGAAAGACTCTGTGGTGCCTGCGAAAAGGGTAAAAGCCACAGGGCCTCCTTCAAAACCAAACAAGCCAACTCGATCAATGGCTGCTTTCATCTACTTCACATGGACCTCTTTGGCCCAGTAAATGTCCAAAGTCTAAGAGGTAGCAGATACACCTTAGTCATTGTGGATGAATATTCATGATATAATTGGACAATATTTCTTCAATTCAAGAGTGATGCTGCTGAGGAAATTATAAACTTCATCAAAAAGATGGAAAACCTTAACAGCATAAGGGTTAAGGAACTCAGAAGTGATCATGGCACTGAGTTCATAAACCATACTCTTGAGAGCTTTTGTGCTGATCAAGGGATTGCACAAAACTTCTCTTCTGTTCGAACTCCTGAGCAAAATGGAGTTGCTGAAAGAAGAAACAGAACTCTTATTGCAGCAGCTCGCACTATGCTCAGCGAATCTTCTCTTCCTAGTAAATTCTGGGCTGAAGCAGTTGGTATTGCTTGCCACACTCAAAATAGATGTCTTATTGTCAAAAGACATGACAAAACTGCCTATGAAATTCTCAAAGGCAAGAAACCTCAAATTGGATATTTCCATGTTTTTGGATGTCCAGTTTTTATTCTTAATAACAAGGATCATTTAGGTAAGTTTGATCCCAAAGCTGATGATGGCTATTTTTTGGGATATTCCTCTATTAGTAAGGCTTTCAGAGTTTTCAATACTCGCACTCAAAGGGTAGATGAATCAATTCATGTTACTTTTGATGAAAGCTGTTCAGCTCTAGGTGATCTCTCAAGTCAATCATCCGCTGAAGTAATCTTCAGCGATCTCGTTGATCCTCCACTAAAGTCAGCGACACATCATGAAGTTGCTGACTCACCTACTGCTGACTCTTCAAATTCCTCAACTAATGATGAATATGTTGCTGCTCACATTTACTCTATTGATCCAGTTGAGCCTCTGCTTAGGACAGTAAATGCTAATTCCATTAGTGTTACTCACTCAACTCAGACTCAAGTCACTGACAGTGTCGCTGAAGATATCTTTCATGATGCCTCAGCGAATCCTATTTCAGGAGACGCTGACGATGACAATTCTCAGCAAGAGGTACCCACTGTCATCAGTGAACCTCCTGTCAGTAACTCTGAACCTTCCCTAACCATTGATCTTTCTAACTACTCTTTCACGCCTAATGATCCTACCACCACCTTATCCGATGTCACTCACTCTTCTTCTATTCATACACCAGCACTCCAATGGACTGCTGATCACACTCTTGACCATGTGATTGGTAATCCACACAATGGTGTCCAAACTCGATCAGCGACAAGTAATACTTGTCTCTATGTTAATTTCTTATCTCAAACTGTGCCTGAAAACATTGGAGAAGCCATGGCTAATCCTTCTTGGGTAGAAGCCATGCAAGAAGAACTGACACAATTTGAAAGAAATCACGTTTGGTTTCTTGTTCCTCCTCCATCTAAGGAACCCATAGGCACTCGATGGGTTTATAGGAATAAGATGGATGAAGCTGGTGTGGTTATAAGAAACAAGGCAAGACTGGTTGCGCAAGGTTATACTCAAGCTGAAGGCATTGATTATGATGAAACCTTTGCTCCAGTCGCTCACCTTGAAGCTATTCGTCTCTTTCTTGCTCATGCTGCTTACAAAGGCTTCATAGTCTATCAGATGGACGTCAAGAGTGCCTTCTTAAATGGTACTCTTGATGAAGAAGTGTATGCTAAGCAGCCTCCTGGCTTTGAGGATCCAAAGCACCCTCACTATGTCTACAAGCTTAATAAAGCTCTTTATGGTCTCAAACAGGCTCCCAGGGCCTGGTATGACACCCTCTCTTCCTTTCTCTTGGACCATGGATTCCGTCGTGGAACAATAGACAACACTCTCTTCATTTACAAGAAGAAAGCTGATGTCTTATATGTTCAAATTTATGTCGATGACATAATCTTTAGTTCCTCTTCAACAAAACTCTATTAAAAGTTTAGCGCTCTCATGTCTAGTTCTTTCGAAATGAGTATGATGGGTGAATTAACCTTCTTTTTGGGGTTACAAATTAAGCAGCTTCCCACTGGATTTTTATCAATCAAGAAAAATATATTCGGGATATGTTGCATAAATTTGACTTCACTCATATTACTCCAAAAGGAACCCCCATGTCCCCTCCTAATAATCTCCATGCTGACCCTAATGGTAAGTATGTGAATCCTACTCACTATAGAGGCATGATTGGTTCGCTGATGTATCTCACAGCGAGTCATCCAGACATCATGTTTGCAACATGCCTCTGTGCTCGCTATCAAGCTTCTCCTAGAGAGTTTCATCTTCTCACTGTCAAGCGTATTTTCAAATATCTTAAGGGTACACCCACATTGGGTCTCTGACTCTCTGGTACCCAAAAGACTCCAACTTTGATTTGGTTGGATATTCTGACTCCGAATATGCTGGTTGTATGCTTGATCGCAAAAGCACCAGTGGAGGATGTCAATTGGGGAGGGGGGGGGAGCTGACTAGTTGGACTAGTAAAAAGCAGCACACAGTGTCCATCTCCACCGCTGAAGCAGAATATGTTTCTGCAGCCAGCTGTTGTGCCCAAATTCTTTGGATGAAGGCTGACTATGATTTGGATGTTTCCAAAATTCCAATCATGTGTGATAATACAAGTGCTATTGCTATTACACACAACCCCGTTCAGCACTCTAAAACTAAGCATATTGATATTCGATATCACTTTATTCGTGATCATGTCATGAAAGGAGATATTGAAATCTATTTCATTCCCACTGATGATCAAATCGCGGACATCTTCACTAAACCTTTGGATGAAACTAGATTCAAATTTCTTGTCAGTAAGTTAGGAATGTTGAATGGTGAATCAGCGACATGACATGTCATGTCTGCTGAAATTCAACTTATCTCTCTTATAATAAGTTGAAACTTGACTCTTGAGTCAAAATCCGTATCAGCGAGTTTAAGTCTGTCTTGCTCGCTGAACTTACAGTAATGAAGAACTTAAAGTCTTCATCTAGTCCAGCAGCAAACGGCTCTGGTAAAGACTTATCAAATCCGTAAAGACTTATCAAAATTCAGTCAACAAGATGTGGATGCTGAAGTCAAACTCGCTGCCACTGAAGAAAAGGAGGGAGATGAAGTAACCAGCGAGTCCTTCAATGAAGAACTTAGGTTTGAGCTAGTCAATCATTCTCCTCTCCAATTTGATGATTCTTCATCCCCCTTGCCAGATATGCCTCCTCCTCCCTACTACTCTCCAAGGCCCACTGTTTATCATGAGCCAGTTGGGTTCTTTGGAGAATAATTTTGTACTCCATCTCCTGGGCATGAAGCGAAGATTCCTTATGAGGATGAGGAAATTGATGAAGAAATTATCATGGAAGTGCAACCACTACATCACCCTGACTTCTTTGGCATTCCATGTTATAAGTATCCTGTCTCACTGAAGGATCTTAAAGTTCCTTCTCCCAAGGAAGCAACAACTGCCTTCACTGCAGTGAACTTGCCTGGCTTGGACTATGTTGAAACATAGTCAGGGAAACAGGCATGGTTATTTGTATGCCTGGCTAGTTGATAAGATGCCTGAAATGAACATTGGTGCACTTGCAAAGTTTCAAGAGCTGGCTGTTGGAAATGATGATTTAAAAGATGCGATTTCTACTCTTCAGGGAATGGTGTTTGGGATTACAAAGAATTAGGTCACCCACACCAGATCCAATGAGCAACTCTTCAAAAGAAATCAAGTCTTGTTGCATGAAATTATGAAGAGAGCCAGCACCTCGAATTCCTCCATCTCTGCCTCGCTGGACAAATTGAAAGAAGAAGTCCATTCAGCGAAGGCTGCTGAGGTGCCTGGACTCTTGCCAGCACTCAATGAGCTTTCCCAATCAAACATCCTTTTCACTGCCCAACTTCGCCAACTCACCAACACAATCACCACATTCTCCAAATCACAAGACAACTTTCTTTCCACACTCACCACTGAAATCTCTTCTCTAAAAACCCACTCACTCAATCAAACTCCTTCTCAATCCGCTGCTGATAGAAGGTTGTTAGAAGATTCTATCAGCAGACAAAACAAACTTGAAGAAGTGGTGGGTTCTCTTAAAGGTATGATGAAAGAAATGTTGGGCCTCCTCAAGAAAGAAAAAGTGGAAGTCGCCAAGTCCTCAGCTACTTCCAAGGGGAGAATATTGTTGAGAAGGATCCAGCAGTTGAAAATATGACAAGTGATAGCACTCCTCAAGCTCCCCACACTGAAACTCCAAATGTTGAAAGTGCTGAGAAGGTTGTTGAACCGGCAGCCACTATTGAGGGGGAGCAAGCTGATAAGGTTGTTGAACCGGCAGCTAATGTTGAGGGGGGGAATGTTGAAACCGAAGTCGCTGAGACTGCGCCAGCAACTGTCGAAACCAGAGTTGCTGAGGAAGTTGAAACCACAGTCACTGAGAATGTGCCAGCGACTGTTGAAAAAGATGATGCTATTATTGCTGAGGATGTGCCAGCGAACATTGAAAAAGAAAAGACTGCTGCTGAGGAGCCATCGACTGCATCTGCTTATTATGAGCTGTTAGAAATTAAATTAGTGGTGTTAAATTGTAAATGGAGTTACATTTGTTATTATTGATAAAGTACAAGGGGTCTAGGTGAAACTTGTATTAGTCATATATAAACCCCTTGTAATTACATTTGTAACTAACCTTTGTAATAACCCTTGAAAACCTTATAACCTTTTGACCCATAATGCTATCCAATCTTTCCCTTACACATACACTTTCTCTCTCTACTCTCTCTCACTAAAACCGCCATTAACACACACAAAAGCTCAAATTCACATCATTACATTTGGTATCAGAGCACAATCAGCATATCTGAACGATCCACAAGCTTATTTAAAGCTGTTTTTGTGCTAATTTTTTTGAATTTTGAGTTTTTTCTGAAACTACTATTGCCGAGATCACTGTTCAAGTGATTTCAGCAAATTCTGTGTGTTTTTCTTCGAAATTTGTTAACCGATCACTTCGTAGTTAGTATATCTTCCTTCGTTATCAATTTCAGAGCTCAATTTCATCATTTGATCCGATTTCAATTGAGCTCGGAAAATGACATGTTCGTTTGGGTTTGATTTCTGTTGAAATTAGTTGTTAATTTGTTTTAGGATTTGTGCGCGATTAGTTTCTGAGTATTTTGATACAAATTTGAAGCTTTACTTCACAAAAATGAAGGAGAAATCGAAGATTTTCTGTGAGCTCGGCGTTTGGATGTTTGGTTGAACGAAGAAGATGACCTGAAACCGACTATTTTGTCTTTTAGTGAATTCTAGTGTTTGCCGAGGTCGTTGGCTAGTGTTGATCCTATTTGTTCTATTTGCAGAGCTTATTGCTCAGCAAATACGTGTTTCAACAAATCTTGGTTAAGTGTGGAGCTATTTGTTCTATTTGCAGAGCTTATTGCTCAGCAAATACGTGATTCAACAAATTTTGGTTAAGTGTGGAGCTATTTGTTCTATTTGCAGAGCTTATTGCTCGGCAAATACCTATTTCAACAAATTTTGGTTAAGTGTGGTGCTATTTGTTCTGTTTGCAGAGATATAAGCTCGGCAAATACGTGTTTTGGGTTGATTCGACTAAGTACAAATCAAATTGTTCTGTTTGCAGAGATATAAGCTCGGCAAATACTTGATTTGGGGTACTTCGACTAAGTGACAATCCATTTGTGCTGTTTGCAGAGAATTTAGCTCGGCAAATACGTGTGTTGGCTGAAGTTGGTTAAGTGTTGATCCTATTTACACTGTTTGCAGAGATATTATCTCGGCAAATACCTATTTCAACAAAATTCGACTAAGTGTTTTGTGATCAATTTCTGATTATACCATTTGCCGAAGAAACTGCTCGGCAAACAGTTGAAGTTAGACTTTGATCAGTGTACTCGTGTTGTGACTTGACTGATTGTACCATTTGCCGAAGAAACTGCTCGGCAAACAGTTGAATTTAGATTTGGCAAATCAACAATTTTCAAGAAAATTGATTCAAAACCATTTTTGATCAATAATCTTCTCGTGTGCAAAATTTAAAATTTTTCAAAAATATTTGGTCCATTTGCCGAGGTCTGAGCTCGGCATCCAATACAATTAGACAAAAACCAAATTTTTTTTCTAAGACTAGTTGTATTGTTATTTTCCATTATCTTTTAAAGTGTTTTTGTTAATCAAAATAATCAATTGGGCTAGTATATTGTCTTGACCAGATCTTTGTTTTGGGCCAAAGTTCATTGTGGGTTTACATTTTAAATCTCTTTGGACTAAAAGTTTATTTTGGGCCAAAATTTGTTGGGCTTACATTTTTTTTATTTTTGGGCTAAAGTTTTGATTCAACATGGCTCTTAAAATTACGAACGAGTTTGTTGCGAGGGTGGTAGATTTTTTAATGGGTGAAGAGCCAAGTTGGGAAGAAATACGTCGTCATGATAATCACATTTGTTGGTGTATCAAGTCGTCTCCATGTGCAGTGGTTGTTTTTGAAGAAAACAAAGTCGATGTGAATATTTTTAAAACGCTTGTGAGAGAACACCAAAGTTTTCGACTTGAAATTGACCAACTCAAATCTGAGAATAAAGAGCTCAAATCTGCAAATGATCTCATTTTTCGGAACTTTTTTATCTTGCACCAAAACCTGTGAAAGCAGTCGTGCAAAAAGTGAATGATTTTGTTTCGAAAAATCATTTTTCAAATCAATCTTTCAAGATTGCAAGTTTTTCAAAGAAAAAGAATGATTTTTCACCGTTGCTTCCACGAAAACTCTTTTCAACTAAACCACCGGGTTTTAGTTCTCCGTGGAATGCAACTTCAATTCATCAAATCGATGAAACTTACATTTGGTCTTTCAAAAGTTCAAAAACCATTGGACCCAATCTCAAATGGGTTCCAAAGGTAATTTCAAAGTGATTTGATGAATAAGTGGCTTATGCACACCTCAGTGTATAACCCGATCTAAAACCGTTTTTATTATTTCATCATTTTTAGAAAAATACAAAAAGATTTTCATTTTCCTATTCTTGAAAAATCCAAAAAGATTTTCTCTTCTCATTATTTGTTTTATTTACATTGTCTTTGAGTTTCTCACAATGTATTAGAATGAGATGCAAGGCATCGAACGCCTTTGTGTACTGCCTTTGTAGTCTCATTTTTAATATTTGTGAACAACTTTTAAACCTTTTACTCACCCTTTATATGCAAAACCATTTGTTAAAATCATGCATATATTTAGGGGGAGTTTGTTTATAAAACCAAAACTTCCAAGTGTTCAAACGCTTTTATCATTTTCAAACACTTTGGATGATTTTCAACCATTTTCGGTCATATTCAAAGAAGTTCGGTGTTAAATTTGCACGTGAGAGTTTAGGACACTCATAAATACTCCATGATCTTGTCATCGCCGATGAGATCTAACCCCGGAGTTATATTCTCTATCTTAGATTGTGAGGGTTTATGAGCGTGGTGATGATGTTTGTGCAAATAGGACATGAGGGAGTAGTCGAAAAGTGAGAGGTTACGGTGAAATGATGTGAGAAAGGGCTAAAAGAAATAAAAGCCCTCCCCAAAATTCTTAAAAATCCGGGTCAACACGTTCCTATCGGATTTCATTTATTGATTTCTCGATATTGAAGAAGACTTCATGGACCCAGTGAAGCAATGCACATCTTTTCCTAACCACTCAAGTATTTCTTAACAAATGCTTGTTTTATTCTCACAGAGATTTTCACATTTCTATCGACTCTTCATTTGGAAGATGTTGATATTGAAAAAGGGAGACACTCTGCTCTGGTCCCCGACTTCATTTGATCACTTATTGAGTCTAGAGCGTATTTGATATATATTTCATTTGACTAGGACACATCGAGTCTTTATATGTCTTTGTGACATTGCATATCTTTGTGATATTGTCGGAACATTCATAGTGATATCATATTATTGATATTCCACGATGATCGAATGGAAATCCTACCAATGCTAACATCATTTCCAACATTGAACGTAGGTTTCACAATTTCATTTTATGAATTTGTTGAGTTAACGAGAAGTCTATGTGACCTCGGATTTTATTTCCCAAAAGTCTTTGAGGATAGTAAGACATGGTTATCGAACGCCTTTGTGACACTGACCATGAATTACATTCTTTAAAGCAATCTATCGGTTGAAAAGCCATAGACCGAACCATTTAGAGATAAGCTTTGTGCATTTCTCGATGATAATGGGAAGTCCTAAAAATAGTAATCGTATTTTTAGGCCACACCATTAATCCTTTCGATTTTTGGTTGTGTCAACGGATCATTTTTATCCAGTTTTCATTTCTCTTCACACAAACACAAAGAACACAAACACCATTATAAAATCTTTTTCCAACAACGCAACCTCAAATTCTAGTTCACCAATAGGTTCATTGGGAATTGGGAATTGGGTTGGGTTAATTTGCTTGCTTGTTATTTGTTGTTCATCTACCGTCTATGCTATCAATCATAATTGTATGATGAACACGTTTCACATGTTCATCATAAGGGGGAGAAATGATTAGATGATTGATAGATGAATTTAAGGTTTTAGGTAGAATTTGATTGGTAGATATTGATTGATGATAATCGTTTTGTTTGGTTGTTCGAAAGCTCATTAGTTTAGATGAAGGGAGAGAATAATTATCTTGATATGTTGAAAGTTGTAAGGTTGTTTCGAGAAAGTTGAAAGATTGAGTCTAGAAGATAATATTCAAGATGATGTTAGTGTTTGAAAGACGAATTTAGTTTGTGAAAGTACATGGTCGATTATGAAAAGATTTGTTGGAAAAATGACCATTGATTGATGATTAGAAGAATTTGAGATTGAATAGAGATTGTCTTTTGTTGATACTTAAAGAAAATTAAGTTGGATAGTTAAGTTTGTTCAATGTCTTGATAAGATTTAACATTTGGTAAATGTTTGAAGAGATTGTTCATTTGAGGGGGAGCAAGAGTGAACTCATGAATTGCTTAAGTGTTAAAGATACTCCGAAATGATTGTTTGTTCAAGGGGGAGCAAGAAATTTAAAGATAATTCGTTTATTTGATAGAAATGCTCCAAGATAGATGTTTGTTTGAGGGGGAGCAAAATTGTGTGATCAAAGACAAGTTAGATCAAGAATTCAAGGATAAAGTGCTCCATGATAATTGTTGATTCAGAGACAAGTTAGACCTAGAATTGAAGTTTTAAAGTCAAATCAATTTTCCATATTCCAAAACCAAGCTTCCGCAAAGCCAAATGAATTCAAAGTCAAATCAAGCTTCCGCAATACCAAAAGAATTCAAGGAATTCAAATTCAAAACCAAGCTTCCGCATGCTACTCAAAGTTCAAGTTACTTCTCTAAGCAACATCAAGTTGAAATCAACATTCAAAAGTTCAAGCTGTCAAAGCTCAAGATCTACAAAGATTTCAAAGATGCTTCCAAAGTATTCAAAGTTGCAAGAGAAGATCAAGATTTAAAGAGTCATCGTCAAATATATATGATTGTTGAGAAGATTCAAAGTTAAGGTTGAATCAAGACGTTGAAGACAATGAGAAAGCTTCAAAGTCCATTCAACATTGAAGATTTTCAACAAATGGGCTCATCATGTTTATTTAAAGACCGAAGACGATGCAACATTTACAATTCAACACCAAGGGGGAGATTGTTAGAAATTAAATTAGTGGTGTTAAATTGTAAATGGAGTTACATTTGTTATTATTGATAAAGTACAAGGGGTCTAGGTGAAACTTGTATTAGTCATATATAAACCCCTTGTAATTACATTTGTAACTAACCTTTGTAATAACCCTTGAAAACCTTGTAACCTTTTGACCCATAATGCTATCCAATCTTTCCCTTACACATACACTTTCTCTCTCTACTCTCTCTCACTAAAACCGCCATTAACACACACTAAAACACACACAAAAGCTCAAATTCACATCATTACATGAGCCAACTCCTGAACTCCAAGCCTCCCTTGCCAAGAAGTATGCTGAAAAGGGTAAGGCTGCAATCGCTGGAAAACCTCCCAAAGCGCCCAAGTTATCAAGTGGGCAAGGAGAAAAGCTGATGTCTGGAGCTTTCCCCAAGCCAGCATCATCTCAAGAAACAACTGCTGACTTGACTCCTGAAGAAGTTGTGCTTCAGGAGGAGCTAAATAGAAAGAAGAGAGAAGAAGAGCTCTCCCAAAAATATATAAGTGAGCAGGTTGTGGGAGAAGAATTAAAAGATGTTGATGGTGAATTTAAGATGATTGCTCAGCAAACAAGTAGCCTTGAAGCATTAAAGAAGAAAGAGGAGAAGTTCTATGCCAGAAAATCTCAGCTGAAAAGGAACTTTGAAGTAGGCAGAAAGCGCTACCTCAAGTCAAGAGAAATAAGGCGAAGGCCTGAAGAGATCATGTATGTTAGGGTTACTTTAACTAGAAAGGGGATGAATATGTTGGGATTTTATTAACTATACAACTCTTTGTATCGATTATGGATGTTCATAATTTGAAAGGACTTCAAATTAGTTTATTCAAAACTTAGGGTTTAAAGTGTAAATAATTAAAATTCAATTTAATTAATCCTAGTCGAACTCAACTTCCCTTGTGAAGGGTTATTGAATTCGAAACCCTAATTATTTAAAGTCGAATTCGACTTCCCTTGTGAAAGGGAGGTCGAATTCCAAACACTAATTTAATCCAAAAACATTTAATTAAAACCCTTTTAATAAAACATGAACATCCTTAATTAGTTACGATTAATTAATTAAGCAAGTAAATTAATCTAGTTTAATTCACTTATGCAATAATTAATTAACCTAACTAATTATATATGCGGAATAAGTTAATAAAACAATTAACTAATTAATTCCCTAATTACGATCTATCATGCATGCAATATAACCAACTAATAAATAAATAAATAAACAAAGAAAGAAAGAAACCTAACCTCTTTGTAGAAACCCGGAGACGAGAACTCTGTCACGTACTAGAGCCCAAGTGTAGGAACTCCTCTAAAGACTCGTACACACGAACGGATCTTCGGCACTTAGCTAAGTGCTAGCTATAACTCCAAGTTATAACAAAACCCACCATATATAAAAACTAACTAGAAAAGCTTAGTCGAAAATCCTTTCCAAAGGGAAGGGATTTTCGACCCTAGCTTTACAAGAGAGAAGAGTGAATTGATTTCAAAAAAGGGTTTTAGGTCTATATTTATAAGAATAGAAAACCCTTAGGTTTCCTTATCCCAATCAATGTGGGACAAGGAAACAACCCTTTTTCCTTTTCTCCTTTGTTTGTGCGTGGCCGACCCCATGGGGTATACGGGTCAATCTTGTTTGGCCCATGGTCAAATGGATTGGCCCATGGTGCTTAGGTGCCCGATCTGATTTCGACCCGGTTCGACCCGCTAGTCATTTCCAAATCTATTTTTGGAAACTTTCTAAAAACCAATTTTAGAAACTTCTAGTTATTATCTTTTACAATGGATATTTGTTATAAATATAAAGTTCAACTAAGCTTTCCCCCATTCTTCGCGTCCGACCCTAAAGGTTCATAGATGTGAGGCCGTATAAATATATTGGAATTGTTTGGGGTAGAATTTTCACAACTAGGATCCTAATATTATTTATACTTTGGGCTTGTAAAAGTATTGTTTAATAATCCGTTACTATTTAAAGGATCCCTATCGCTATTTTAATTAAGGATCTTAACTGTATTATCTTATAACAGGATCTTGAGATCGTCAAGATCAATGTAATCACTAATGAATGTATATCTAGTACGAAAAGATATTGTATGCAGGAACAATTATGATTAAAGAACATTTACAACGTGAAGAAACAAGTCTCAACGGATAGTTTACCACTTCAACCACAAGAATCGGGATTGATAACAGTTTTACCATGTGTGGAGAATCTCTCAAACGGTCATCTTCACCAATTCTTCAGCGTAGCGAGCAAGTTCAGGGATGATCCCAGATATTTCGGATAATTTAGTTCAACGATCAGTTCAATAAATACCAAGGCACCTTCAACAGAAGAAGAAAGAGGAAGACACAACAATCAACACACAGCAACTTTACTTACTACGTTCATTACCTGTTAACCATTCACTTTTTTCTTTCGATCATTGTATTGTAATCAAAAACAAATAATAATAAAAGAACATAGGTAGGAACGTTTATTCCTCCAGGGGGTTTTTTACCTAAGATTTCTTAATTGAATCAAGGGTTTTTCCCCGTCAACAAAATTCTGGTGTCGTTATTATCTTTGCTTTTATTTTCAGTTCAAGATCACAACGCTGATCTTTAGTATCGTTATCCTTATCTTCAACTAATTTCTTGGTTTATTGTTGTATTTCTATCTCAAAGATTTTCATAAACTCTTTTTATTCAAAAGTCTTATTTTGCATTGTAATCTTTAGCAAAAATTTTACTTTATTTGAAGATCTTAAACACCTGACCTCACTTACAAATCTTTGGTCAGAAAGTTATCTTAAATCCTTTTACAAAATTATCTTAGGTAATTTTTGTCCGAAACATGAATATTCTCATAATTTCAACAGAATCTTCATCTCCAAAGAGAAGGAGTGGCCAGGATGCTTATATTGGAAGAAGTCAATAAGGATTCTCTTGGGCCAACTGAATGGATAGAGATCTATAAGTTGATCAAAGATAAGACAACAGTAAGTTATAAACCGCTGATTGAATTAGCAGGGGAGCAGATAAAGAAAGTGCGTCAAATGGAAAGGAAGTATAGGATCAAAGACTCCCTGCTCAGCGCTGCTAGGCATCCATTCCCTGCCCTTACTTTTTCATCAGCGAGAGCTGGATCTAAAAGGCCAGCGACCGCCTCTCATTCCTCTCAGCTTCCCACAATTCTAAGAGCAATTCCCAAGTCTGACATAGATGAAGAACCGCTGCTCAATCTCAGAATGCCTTCCAGAATTCTCTTTATGGAAGGTGTTTATGATGAAAAACTTTGAGGGTTCTGCTTTTGTAACGTCCATGGTCATGAACTCTTCTTCAGGACCAATGAGATTGGGATTGCTCCATCTTCCTTCCTTTTAAAAATAAGGAAGTATTGTGTCAAGACATCCAATGATCCCGAGTTCATAAAGCTGATTGATCAAGAGTTGTTGAAGCCAGAAAGACAAAAGGATGAAGCTTTCATCAAGGCAAAGCAAGAGTCTCAGTGGTGCTTTGGACAAAAATTACCTATGATAATTTATAGAAAGACTCGAGATAATTTTCTGACCAAAGATTTGTAAGTGAGGTCAGGTGCTTAGGATCCTAAAATAAAATAAGACATATGCTAATGAAAATAATGCGAATAAAGGATTTTATGTAGAAAATTTTAGTAAAGGTCTTGAAAACAGAATTCTGAAGAAAAAAGAGAAAACTCGTTGAAGATAAAGATAGTGAAAAGTCAAGATCAAAACTGTGATCTTAAAATAAGTAAATACTAATGCTAATTAGAAAACAATTGAACAAAGTATTAGGGATAGAATTGACCGTGCGTAGAAGATCATTTCTCAAATCGCTCTTTGTGTCTCATAGCATTGTTCACAAGATTCATGATTCCATTCCAAGCATAACTCCTTGATTTGTTTGGTTTTGATGATCCAAAAGGACTTCCTAGAACCTGGTGAAATCTCATGATACAAACTCTGGATGCTTGATCCTCAATCTGTTAAATTGAATTCTATATTTCCGACTGTTTATCTGTGACTTAGTATGAGGTCAGAAGTATCTTGAAAGATAAATAAATCCAAATAGGTAGACGTACCTCCGAATAAAAGGTGTAAATCGTGAACGAAGTTTTTGTGGTGTACCTTGCTTGTTATGGGCATAGAATCACCAAGATCTTTCATCGTAAGATCCCAAATTCCTGTGACAATGACATAGTTGAAATAGTTCTAAAAGATGTATCAATCTTTTAACTATTTGAACATATATTAGGATCTTAAGCATGTTTTAGGATCTTTCTCATTTTTCATATTTATGATCCTGAAGTACAAAGTTTAGCCATGAACAATAGTTAAGATCTTGATACCCTAAGATCTTGGATGTGAAAATCTCAGCCCAAACAATTGTCCCAAAAATTTTAACTCACGTTTATCTTCTTAAATGAAGTTGAAATTTTTCAAAACAGTTTTGACGGTATCAAGATCAAAGCAAATAATGAACAAAAGTATTAGGGATAGAATTGACCGTGCGTAGAAGATCATTTCTCAAATCGCTCTTTGTGTCTCATAGCATTGTTCACAAGATTCATGATTCCATTCCAAGCATAACTCCTTGATTTGTTTGGTTTTGATGATCCAAAAGGACTTCCTAGAACCTGGTGAAATCTCATGATACAAACTCTGGATGCTTGATCCTCAATCTGTTAAATTGAATTCTATATTTCCGACTGTTTATCTGTGACTTAGTATGAGGTCAGAAGTATCTTGAAAGATAAATAAATCCAAATAGGTAGACGTACCTCCGAATAAAGGTGTAAATTGTGAACGAAGTTTTTGTGGTGTACCTTGCTTGTTATGGGCATAGAATCACCAAGATCTTTCATCGTAAGATCCCAAATTCCTGTGACAATGACATAGTTGAAATAGTTCTAAAAGATGTATCAATCTTTTAACTATTTGAACATATATTAGGATCTTAAGCATGTTTTAGGATCTTTCTCATTTTTCATATTTATGATCCTGAAGTACAAAGTTTAGCCATGAACAGTAGTTAAGATCTTGATACCCTAAGATCTTGGATGTGAAAATCTCAGCCCAAACAATTGTCCCCAAAATTTTAACTCACGTTTATCTTCTTAAATGGAGTTGAAATTTTTAGTTCAATCCACTGTAGTCCGTTTAAGGACAAAACTTAGGAGAAATTGTTTCCGTTGAGGAAGATACCTTGAGTATGCATTCATGATCTTCATCCTTTTGTGTTAGGATCATGGATGTTAAAATCCCGCAAAAGATCATAAGAGAAAAAATACTAAAGACTGACGTTAGCCCTTTTGGCTAATGCCACTCCGATGCTTAAGTCAATATCATCGTTTTGCATGATTAAAAATACTATAGAACTAACAATGTTAACTTTAGTAATCACTTTTTTGATAAAGACCAATTTCGGTTAGGAAGTATTTCATCCAATAACCCTTCGTCTATTAATCGCCAAATTTCACAATTAAATGATGCACATTCTATAGTTTCGTGACCAAAAATACTATGATAAGCACACCATTTAGTTTTATCGACATAAAATTTTTGAGGGACTCTTTCAGGCCATTTAACTTTGTCCCCCGGACTTCTTATAAAAGCAAGAAGTCTTGATATGTCCGTTGTAAAATGATAATCAGAAAATCTTAATCATTTATGAATATTACAATTGTTACCTCGAAGCCTATACCTTGATCCTTTCGGATCTTATTTCCATTCGATGTTTTTTCTGGTGTACCTTGCTTGTTATGGGCATAGAATCACCAAGATCTTTCATCGTAAGATCCCAAATTCCTGTGACAATGACATAGTTGAAATAGTTCTAAAAGATGTATCAATCTTTTAACTATTTGTTTTCGAGAAGAAACTTGTGACAATCGATTATCAAAGAATTCAAAAATCATGCTGATGACCAAATGCTAGAGTTGTCCCCAATATTGGTCATAACCTGTTAAAGGACATTCATGCATAACACTGAATATGCATATGAAAATGCGCATACACAAAACAACTAGCCACAATGATTTATGCAAGCTCATGACTGATGCAGAGTTAAATGATGAGAATGTTATTGGACCTAGACATGAACACACATTGTTAATCGGTTGTAAATCACAATAGAGAGATTATCTCTATTCTTTTTTACGACAGCGTGGCTGCCAAACCAGTTGAGTTGATTGAAAAATCAACAACCATTTGAACATTCCTGATCGTGAGGGTCTACCCACAACCAGGAATTTTTATGACGTGCGACCCGGGCGGAAATGAGGTGTTAGTGTTAACCTCGGCGTTCGAGAAGGTGAACCCTTCAACCCAGGATTGAATTTTTAGTTCAATCCACTGTAGTCCGTTTAAGGACAAAACTTAGGAGAAATTGTTTCCGTTGAGGAAGATACCTTGAGTATGCATTCATGATCTTCATCCTTTTGTGTTAGGATCATGGATGTTAAAATCCCGCAAAAGATCATAAGAGAAAAAATACTAAAGACTGACGTTAGCCCTTTTGGCTAATGCCACTCCGATGCTTAAGTCAATATCATCGTTTTGCATGATTAAAAATACTATAGAACTAACAATGTTAACTTTAGTAATCACTTTTTTGATAAAGACCAATTTCGGTTAGGAAGTATTTCATCCAATAACCCTTCGTCTATTAATCGCCAAATTTCACAAT
Organism: Erigeron breviscapus; assembly: GCA_034093135.1. Lineage (NCBI taxonomy): Eukaryota > Viridiplantae > Streptophyta > Magnoliopsida > Asterales > Asteraceae > Erigeron > Erigeron breviscapus. The sequence goes on along the minus strand of CM067167.1, from coordinate 59,001,155 downwards.
TAAATGATGCACATTCTATAGTTTCGTGACCAAAAATACTATGATAAGCACACCATTTAGTTTTATCGACATAAAATTTTTGAGGGACTCTTTCAGGCCATTTAACTTTGTCCCCCGGACTTCTTATAAAAGCAAGAAGTCTTGATATGTCCGTTGTAAAATGATAATCAGAAAATCTTAATCATTTATGAATATTACAATTGTTACCTCGAAGCCTATACCTTGATCCTTTCGGATCTTATTTCCATTCGATGTTTTTTCTGGTAGAGATCCTTCATATGTAAGACTTCCTTGAAGCATACTTCGTGGCTGAAATCTTTGTCCCCTTTATGGTGACAAGTTACTTCGTTTGATGATAAGATATTATGCTTCAATTCCAATATCTTCAGTAGTGTTAATCCTGGTTTCAAGATCTTGAAAGATTTCTGCTAGAAGATTATCCTGGATCTTCGAAATCCCTCATTCCATTTTCGCTTTTTCATAGAATCCTTTGCAGATGGTAGGCTTTCATTTGGATAGCATTCCAAGATCTTGGAAGTATTTCTTTATCCGTGTGTTGCCAACCAATATGCAACCTTTCCATCTTGGACTCTCTCTAATATGATCTCCACAATCTCTTTCCTGCATATCTTAAAAAACTTCTTTTCCTTAAGATCATCTAAGTATATGATATATAAACCTACAAGAAGCTCTATATTATGTCCAATATCTTGAACTGTCCTCGGTATCTTGTACTTCGTTAAACTAGTGGTATCTTAGGGATAAATTCAAAATATGTTAACACATTAATCTTATCTTTTGTTCTATGTTAAAAGTTTGAAATTCCCTATAAGTTTCATCATAATATCTAGAGATAGAGTTAAGTTTTTACTTCTAATAACACGAGATCCTTAAAGGCAAAATGAGATTCAACACATATATGATTTTTCAACTAATTATAACCACACTAGCAAAGCTTCATGCTATATTAAAATAGTATACCTTAGTGTGATAATTCTAGTCTCATTCATAATCTCATTTGTTTTTCATTAAAGGCATCATTAGCATATGTATCCTATCTTGGCTATATTTGTCTAATATACATTCTAGTTTGCATCATATTTGTTCTTAGCATTATATTCTGTTCTTAGCATTATATTTGTTCTACATTATATTCTGTTCTAGCATTATATTTGTCAGCATTATATTCTGTTCTTAGCATTATATTTGTTCTAGCATTATATTCTGTTCTTAGCATTATATTCTGTTCTACATTATATTCTGTTCTAGCATTATATTCTGTTCTTAGCATTATATTCTGTTCTACATTATATTCTGTTTAGCATTATATTCTGTTCTTAGCATTATATTCTGTTCTACATTATATTCTGTTTAGCATTATATTTGTTCTTAGCATTATATTCTGTTCTTAGCATTATATTCTGTTCTAGCATTATATTTGTTCTAGCATTATATTCTGTTCTAGCATTATATTCTGTTCTACATTATATTTGTTTAGCATTATATTCTGTTCTTAGCATTATATTTGTTCACATTATATTCTGTTCTAGCATTATATTCTGTTCTTAGCATTATATTCTGTTCTTAGCATTATATTCTGTTTAGCATTATATTCTGTTCTTAGCATTATATTCTGTTCTTAGCATTATATTCTGTTCTTAGCATTATATTTGTTCTTAGCATTATATTCTGTTCTTAGCATTATATTTGTTCTTACATTATATTCTGTTTTAGCATTATATTCTGTTCTTAGCATTATATTCTGTTCTTAGCATTATATTCTGTTCTTAGCATTATATTCTGTTCTTAGCATTATATTTGTTCTTAGCATTATATTCTGTTCTTAGCATTATATTTGTTCTTACATTATATTCTGTTCTAGCATTATATTCTGTTCTTAGCATTATATTCTGTTCTTAGCATTATATTCTGTTCTACATTATATTTGTTTAGCATTATATTCTGTTCTTAGCATTATATTCTGTTCTTACATTATATTTGTTTAGCATTATATTCTGTTCTTAGCATTATATTCGTTCACATTATATTCTGTTCTAGCATTATATTCTGTTCTTAGCATTATATTTGTTAGCATTATATTCTGTTCTTAGCATTATATTCTGTTCTTAGCATTATATTCTGTTCTTAGCATTATATTCTTCTTTACATAATTTTGTTAATTATACGTTCTATATTATAATTATTATTAGCATTATATTCTGTTCTTAGCATTATATTTGCATCTATACATTCTTAGTTTGCGATCATATTTGTCCTTTTAATCCTTGTTTAGTCGACATCTTTCTTAAGCAAATCTTTAACTCAATACGCATCTTTGAAACTCAACATATTTTACAAGCCCTTAACCTCACGAACGAAAGTTTGGTTACATAATTGATCTAAGTCTTCAAGGGTGATTATCTTGGGTAATTTTTGACCAAAACAATTTGGCGCCCACCGTGGGGCAAAAGGTGCTTTCCAAAAATTAAATTTCACTTTCTTTCCATTAGATTATGTCGAACAGACAAGGAAAAAAGTCTTTCAAAACCAAAAACACAGGGACATCTAATGTAAGAAGAAGGCTCAAATATTCTTATCCCTATTTATATGCTAACGAAAATTTATTTTCCATCATAAGTCGAATCGAAACAGACTTGGAAAGAATAAGTTCTGAAATTATGAGAGATCTAAAAGTATTGTAGCTGAGACTTTTAGATGTTCTTAAGCTTCAGTCAATATTACAAAGGTCCAAAGATCTGGATCCTCATGCTATAGAAAGCTTGGGAATCGAAGATTTAAAACGGCAAAAGATAAGTCAGGAACCAGGAGATATGTCAATAAAGGAAACTTCCAACCTCAAAGAAACACGATCTCAAGGTATGGATTCTTTTAATCCTAATGAAATGACAATTGCAGGGAAGCTGCCTAAAAACAACATCGATGTATCAGAAAATTCTGGTCTAAAGGTTTGGAACATGGAAATGCAAATTTATAAATTATGATTTCCTTGAAATAACTAATCAATATAATTTTAGTATTAAGATTGTTCTAGACAGGGAAAAGAGCATTAGCTATCACTCAGCAAATACATGCATATCAATGTGGAACAAGGTCTTCACCTTTTGGCTTTCACGCCAACTTTTGGTTGAAGGTTTTCACCTTCTCTTAAAATCGCCCGTGTCGCACGATAATTAATTTCACGGTTGAAGGGTTAAATTCCAAGGTCGTCGAAATTAATTCTATTGGTTGTCGGTGTTACCATCGATCTCCCGAAATTGGCTAACCACGCCATCTCCCGAAACTGGCTAACCACGCCACCCAAAAATCATTTCCTTGAATTGGCTGATCACGCCACCAAATAAACTCGAGAGACTGGGGACACCCCCCTAGATCTTAAGAGCCCAATACTCCCTTGACGATCTGAAGATCAGCATCTTCGATCTCAAACATTGATGGGTTTTAGGATTCCCATTCCTAAAACTCATTCCCACACAAAATCATATGAATTTTTGTTTCCTTTTGATACGTGATAATTCAGGAAAACAAGTAGGAGTTATGGCTGTCAAAAACTTCGATAAGTGATTAAAGACTGGCGATCAATAAAGAGGCTGGAAGCTAGCAAGTCATAGCCTACAAGTGGGATCTTAAATACGCTTACAAGGTGCATGTATTCAACTTACTATTTGTCGTATCAATATAATGTTTTACTGTTTTCATGATTAAACGCATCCAGGCCATTTATTAACTGACACATAAAAAGTATTTTTGATGTTCAAAAAATAAAAATAAAAAATAAATAATATATATATATATATATAATAACAATATATATCATAGCATACAATAATAAGAATAACACATACAAATAGCAAATAATAGTTACAGAATAAAAACTTTTACTACTTATATCCGAAATGTGGTAAAAGAAAAAGTTTATTCGAAATACCTTCAAAAAAGACGATCCGCTTCACCTGCAAATAAGAACAAGAAATACCAATCCATAACAAATATCCGAAATACTTGCTTTTTGAATTTTAAAATTGTGCCCGAAAGCACTGGGACAACTACCCTAGCAAGCAGAATCCTAAGAAAAAGGAAATCCAAAGTACTACAATGTTAACTACACCACCACAGTTGATCATCCCAGATCAACCACGCCCCAGATAAATTGTTTAAGTTACAGACCACAATCCAAATAACATAATAAAAGTATTAATATTACTACAACCCATCAAATTAACCAATTGCTGAAGTCATTAGGCCACACTATCATTCCCCTGCACTGCATCTTCTCCTTGCACTTCATTTTCTGCCTCCACCTGATCCTTTGCCTGCACTCCATGAACCACTGTCTCAACCGTCTTAGTTAATGCATCGTATGTTTCATCAACTGCTGCCTCATCAACTGGTTCTTCTTCTTCCTCTGCCTCTTTTTCCAACTTCGACTTACCTCCCAAGCTAACATACTCGTCATCCCACTTCTCCAACTCCCACTCTTCAGGAAGTGTCAAACCAGCCAACTGGGCTTCAAGAGCCATTTGAACTTTCACACCTACAATTGATCTTTGTGTACTCATCTTGGCATTCTTGGTAATCAAGTCTGACCTTTCCTTCAATTTCTTTTCGAACTCACTTGTTTGATTCTCGAGGTTTTTGGTCATCTTAGCAAACTCACTCTTAGTTTTGGCAAAGTCTTGTTACAAAACCTTGATCACCTTCTCCTTTTTGTCAAGCTGTTGTTTCAAAGAATTGCACTCATCTATTTTTTCCCTCATGAATTTCCAAACCATCTCACTACTGTAAGAAGCCATATCAAGAGCCTAACCACAAATAAGCAAAATTTTAACAAGTCTATTTGGAAAAAACTAAGTATTAATGTCAAAAAGAAATTTTACCTTCTCCAACTCCCACTCTTCAGGAAGTGTCAAACCAGCCAACTGGGCTTCAAGAGCCATTTGAACTTTCACACCTACAATTGATCTTTGTGTACTCATCTTGGCATTCTTGGTAATCAAGTCTGACCTTTCCTTCAATTTCTTTTCGAACTCACTTGTTTGATTCTCGAGGTTTTTGGTCATCTTAGCAAACTCACTCTTAGTTTTGGCAAAGTCTTGTTACAAAACCTTGATCACCTTCTCCTTTTTGTCAAGCTGTTGTTTCAAAGAATTGCACTCATCTATTTTTTCCCTCATGAATTTCCAAACCATCTCACTACTGTAAGGAAGCCATATCAAGAGCCTAACCACAAATAAGCAAAATTTTAACAAGTCTATTTGGAAAAAACTAAGTATTAATGTCAAAAAGAAATTTTACCTTCTCAAACTGCGCCTGAACTATATTCAAATCCAAAGGACCTTGAACCTTGAGCATAAGAGCTTTCTTTCCAGTTAAATCGATCACCTTTGTTTCAGCCTTTGTTCCGGGATTAGTTTTCACCCCTGTTTCAGCTTTCAATCCTGGTTCAGTCTTGAGCTTCTTGCTGGCACGAGTGTTAGATAGAGTAGAACGACACACTGAGGGAGATTTTGGTGCTTCGCTCATATCGAACAGCCCTTGATAACCAAAATCATCTGAGGGAGAACCCTTCTTTGCTGAAGCAGACTGCGCAGTGTTATCATCCATTGTGTCGTCGCTGGTCTTATTTGAAGATGCTGATTTGAGAATGTATCGTCCGAAGTTCCTCTCTTGACTATCCAAATCAAAGAAACTGTTGATCCTCTTATGAGCCGCTTTGTCCTTTGAAGCCTTCAGTTTTGCTACGGATAAAAGAAAATATATCATATCTACATATAGAAGATTAAGATACAATTAAACGATTTTATAAAAAGACTCAACGATCTTACCTCCAGCCACCCAAAAAGGAGGAAGATAGCCTACAGGGAGTGAGTTTCTTTTGACAAAAAAGAATTTGGTTTTCCAAGCATCATCATTCTGAGTTACTTCACCAATCAAACGCTTATTCCTATCTCTTACTTTGAGAATGTAAAACCCGGAACCAAAGGTTGTTAAATTATAAACTATACTTAAATCTGGAACCCTAAGTTCTAGGTTTTTACTGGTTATTAAGTCGTTCAACACGAATAAGATTCTCCAAAGCATAGGGCTAGCCTGACCATAGGAAATCATTGTTGACTTGAAAAACTGAGTAATAAAACTCGGAAAGGGAAAACTTAATTTCAAGTGCTTAAAGGGATATTCAGGGAATCATATCCAAACATCAGAAGCTAAGTCGATTTTTAGTTTAGGATCTGGAGCCCTAAAGATCGTACCTTTGGGGAAATACTGTTTCACACGTTCAAGATCTGACTTCTTAATATCACTAAAAATATTATCATCCATAACATTTGTTTCTATGAAATCACTAATTTCTATGGCGGAAGAAGAATCAACAGACATTATGAAAAGAGAGTAAAAAGGATAAGAGATTGCCTTGAGAGAAAATATGAGGCGATGTAAATGGTGTAAAGTAAATGATTAAGAAAGAGAAAAATTTTGACCTAATATATAGGCCGCAGTAACTTCACTTGATACGTGTCCCTTAACTGACGACTTACTTTTTAACTGTAGCGGTAGAGTATTCCGGAAGCTTGGTGAATATTTAATTATTTGAATCGATAGTTACCTATGAGTATATATTTACCCATTGCTTAAATATCTTTGTCTCTAAGGATCTTGGACCCTAAAGATAGGATCCAGAAAACTTTGGTTTTATTTTGCAGGGTATTTAATTGTTAAACTCCGGAAAAAAAGGTGCACGTATCCTTAACTTTTAGTTGATTATTGACCGGTGGATTATTATTCAGACATATATATATCTAAGATAAAAAGTTGATAATTAGATTTCATTCATTTGCAATATATTTACATAAAACTACTCAAAAGCAGTTTTACAACCATAAATTGATCATACCAAATCAACTTCTCCCTTCCTAAAACATTATTATTCTACAAAACACAACCCTTATTGATTCACGTGCTTAGCATCAAGAGTCTAAAAACTATGGGCTCCAACTTTGTCTTAGTATCCTTCATCGCCCATATCTACTATTCAAAGAACTGATTTTTCTTTACTAGCAAAAAGTAATTTGGCCTCCAAAGGGTACTCTCTCTCAAATCTGTCGAGTCGAGCCGCTGCTAAATCATGTCGTTTTCTGGTATAAATCAACTGTTCCTCCAAAAGATCGATTTCATAATACGCCTCTAAAATTAACTTGTGCATGGCTACTATTTCGGATCCATAACACTTTCTCATATTTTCAGCCATCTCTTTCTCTACTTTAGCCTTCTTTTCAAAAGATTCAAAAACCCTGCTCAAATTGTTAATAATGTTGTCGTTCGTAGCATGTTTTTCTTCGTACTTCAACTTAAGATCACCGAGTGCCTGAAATGTATATAGACAATAACGTTATTAAAATATCAACATATAGAAATCAATGAGAAATGATACCTCTAGGATTGGGAACTCATTAGATATCTTGAAAGAATGAAAAGGAACTGTTTGAGATTCGTAAAAGTAAGACTGTGAATAAATCTTGAACTATTTGTGTGAAAACTGTCTACTTATAATCCCTAAAGTAACTCTTGGTTATCCGAGTTCCACGCGTATTATCTTAAAGATGGTTTCAAAATTAACTGATTGACTTCGGTCAAAGCTTCCTCTAGAAGATTCAAAGTTATTTCAACAAAATTGATTTTATTAAAATAACTTTGGGGACAATTGTTATGGGTGAAATTTCGAGTACCAATATCTTGAAAGTCCAAGATCTTGACATATTAGGATCTTGACATAGGTGAATATTCTGACAACTTATTAATATTTTGCTAACGTTATGTTTCAATTGTTATTATCATTTCCACATGAGTTAAGCATGCAGATTCCAGAATATTCGATATAAGGCTATGGAAAATATCTCTAACGGTATAAAAAGCAAAGTCGAACATGGGACAATTCATCAACACGCAAAGAAGACTTGGTCTGCCAGTATAATCGGACTTCAAGTTGATTTCAGCATGAGGAGAAAAGCATCAACGTTCACTTGACTGGGCGAGATACTCTCCAACGTTCAATTATGGAAGACCTGGAAGATAACTACAAATTCGCATAGTTAGTTAGTATCTAGGTCTATATAAACGAAGGAGGCTGATCGATTTAGAATATCTTTTACTTATCTGCTACATCACTACACACTTGTATTCACACACTGTTCTCGATTCTCTCATCTCTATTCTCACACTTAGTAATATCGTCAACCGAATTCCACCATTGTAATCATTTTAACAATCATTAATAAGATAACAAATGCAGGGACGATTGCTTCCTCCCGGGGTTTTTATGTCGGCGATCCATAAGGATTAAGGGCTTTTCCTCGTTAACAAATCTCGGTGTTCTTGTTCCCTTATCTTTACATAATTTTGTTAATTATTCGTTCTATATTATAATTAGCATTATATTATGTTCTTAGCATTATATTTGCATCTATACATTCTTAGTTTGCGATCATATTTGTCCTTTTAATCCTTGTTTAGTCGACATCTTTCTTAAGCAAATCTTTAACTCAATACGCATCTTTGAAACTCAACATATTTTACAAGCCCTTAACCTCACGAACGAAAGTTTGGTTACATAATTGATCTAAGTCTTCAAGGGTGATTATCTTAGGTAATTTTTGACCAAAATAGTTGCATTCTGGAGCGTGGCTGCATAGTAAGAAAGTCTTCTTGAGGGTTTCTGGAAGATCCTCCAACGTCAGAATCCAAGATCCTTTGATGCAAAAAGATGATCGTTGCTCCAAAGCGTTTTTTAGACCATGATCTTAGCATTTTTTTATCACCATTTGCTGCTGCTCAACCTGTTCTTTAACATAAAAAATTAAGAAAAAAGATCTTGGTTAGATATAATAACGAGATCTAATATAGTCTCCCAGGATCTTGATGCGGATGTCGATATCTTGGCTAGATTAGCAACTTTATTTTGAGATAATGGGATATGAGGAGTAGAGATGAAATTAAGAAAAATGATTTTTATAGCAATAACACTTAAGAAAAATGATTTTTATACATAAAGTGGAAATAAATAAGGTGTTTGAACGTCAATAATTCAGTAAGTTTAAGATAAACTTATAACAAGTAATTAAATACAAGCACAAGTAAAACAATTTGCAAAAAGTGTTAATAAACTTGTAAAAACGATTCGTAAATGTAGCATAAAGCAAATAAAAGGTAAAGACAATGAACACAGAGTATTTTTACGAGGAAAAGCCCTTAATCCATCTGGATTGCCGGCATAAAAACCTCGGGAGGAAGCAATTGCTCCTGCCTTTGTTGTTTTATTATTAGAATTTCAAGATAATTACAATACGAGAGCACAAGTGATCATTCTAAGTGATGAATTTGGGGTTGAATGTTGGTGTGAACGAATTCTAAATGTTTTCAGATGAAAAGTAGAGAGAAAGAGGTGTTTTGTGTGTGTTTGTTCTGTGGAAGAACGGATTGATAAGCCTATTGATCACTTGCCCCTTTTATAGGGAAAAAGTACAACTAACTTTCCTAAAAATCTGGGATCCTGGCAGATTCTTCTCTTGACTTGAAGACTTGACTCTTGAACGTTAAAGAACCATTTCCACACGTTTTCCAGCAACTAACTCCGACTTTGGGGGCAAGAAAACACTTATACACGTTTCTATATTGCTAAGTCAAAATAAATAACGGTTAGTAATCTCAGAGCTCAAGATCCTGGACATATTCTGGATCTTGGCCCATATCTTAGGATCCTGACCATATGTTAACTATTTGAACATATATTATGATCTTAAGCATGTTTTCGGATCTTAAGCATGTTTTAGGATCTTTCTCATTTTTCATATTTATGATCCTGAAGTACAAAGTTTAGCCATGAACAGTAGTTAAGATCTTGATACCTTAAGATCTTGGATGTGAAAATCTCAGCCCAAACAAGTGGGATTAAGTTGTACTTGTAATTATTGTTAATGCTGTTTTATGTAAAGATGTTATCATATATAAAATCAGCACTTCCTCATTTTACTTATTGTGCTTGTAAGTTCAAGCATCTTCTACTCAGCTAAGTCTCCTCAGCAAATAGGGGGAGATTGTTGAGTCATGGATTCGCTGAGGAGACTCAGCGCTGAACTTTGTCAGCGACTCCTCAGCAATCATCAATCATCTTCAGAGTTAAGGATAAGTTCAATGACTCACCACCAAGTTTTGTAAGTCAAATATAGGCGAGAAAAATGAAGATAAGAAGACTGGTCCCCAAGGACACGTGTTGATAAAGCAGAATGAAGACATGTGACCTTGTACCAAAATGGTACTAAGGTGTTTCTCTTTCATACCCAATTTAGAAACAAATAAGATGAAGATAGAGACACCTGCAGAACAGTCTTACACGCCAATAGATGATCGACAACCTTCCTTATGTCAGCATCTAATGGGTCGTCATATGATGTCTTCTCTTATCCTATATAAGGCATCACTTGACCTAGCCGCACTCTTGTTGGTGTGTTCCACATTTACACTTAGTGTGTTTTACATCATTGTATAATTGTTAAGCTTTTAGTGTGTCAAAAACTTAACAATATTTTCTCTTTTCTTTCTTCTTTAAAACCGACCATGTATTCACTGTTTAATCAATGTTACTTATGATTAAACTTATTTACTTTTCTGTCTTATGTTCTTAAAGTAATTTACATTAGTTGTTAATTACAAATCCTTGCAAACTTGGGACTTTCATAAATTATCTCTTTTTTTTCTCAATTCTTCAAAAACGATTACTTATATTACTTATAACAAGTTATTAACATGAATAGTTCACTTTGGGTTTACAATCCGAAATCAAAAGGCTATTTGCCGTCATCCACTATGCTTACAAGTTCCGATTTTGATGTGATTCTAAAAATTTAAGGTAAATCCAAAACTCTAACTAAACATATATTATATTTATCATTACTGTTTATTATAATTTAGCTTCGATCATCGGTTTACCTTAACCACAATTTATTTCATACTCACAAATCATGTATGAGGCATATTCGAATTTCTTTATGATACAATATATATAGTTACCGTACGGGTTTTAGAACTAGTTAATATGTATAGATGGAGTTTTTGAGTGAATATGCCAATTATGCACAGATACGTATGTGTCCCATGCACAGTAATGAATAGGAGATTGTTTGAAATCATCGTCGTTACGGTTGTATATCGTCACCGTTGCATTGTTGCTGCTCATGCAGGTACCTTACTAGTACTTTTAATACATGTGTCAACCTTTGAATTCTTCAGTGAGTTTTTTTTTATTTATTTTTCCACTACTTGTCTTTTTAAATTACTTTTTGTTGCTAGAACTTGGTTTTTGTTGAAGTTTTAGAGGCCCACGACCTGATTGCTAAGTATTTGAGTATGCAGTGAATTTGGTAATGCTCTCCCTGATCAATCATGAAACCTTTCGTAAAACATTCTTGAAAGGAGATTAGCAGCTACTTAGAGTAGCTCAAATTTGACTAACGGGGTTTTCAGAGCACTTAGGCTTTGGCATATAAAACTTCTTATTTGGTCACAATGAAAGAAGTATCGACATGATTTAAAAAGATATTAAAGTATATAACACCAACACGTACACCAATTGGTTTGAGTTGATCTTGAGACCGGAATTGGGCAGTTTAAGAAATGACACTAAATAGCACGTTGTTATATACATAGTTGGTCATCCCCTGCGTTCCTTTACCTCTATATACGATAGTGAAAGCCTGTCAATAACCTACTTAAGCCATGTCACAACACACCGGTAAATTCCTTAATGGTACTATTCTAAGTTTAATTTAAACGTAGAAAACAAACAATTTTAAATGATTCCAATTCAGACTTGTAATGAGTTGTCTTTCACATTCAGACATTAACAGCCTGGGAAAAGTGGTTCCGACTTAAAAAAAACTTAGAGAAAGAAAATAGGTTCAAATGTTCAATCATCACAATCATAAAAGATTCACATAAAACCAATCCCACAGTATCTCATAAACCCTTAATAGTTCATTTTCATTGCATAGATGATCACATTCATAATGAAAAAAACTTCCTAAAAAACACTATTAATAGATACTTATCCAGAGTAGGGATATCGTTGATCCTCAAAGATAAATAAGCAGATAGCCTCTGGTAGGTCGCTTCTTTGTTCAAAGCCTCACTTATTCTGCATGGTATAGTTTATTCAGATTAGCACTTACATATAAAATAATTGAATATAAAAATGATGATGATTATTACACCACACATTTAAATAATTTTAATCTAAAAAGCAATCAACTTTTAACATTAAAAACAAATGGAATATTGTAAACATTCATGTAGGTTCATTTAAGACAACAGTAAGAGTGTGAACACTAAAATTCATGCAATTATGTCAGTGTGTATATGCAATTATGTCAATGTGTGTGTATATATATATATATATATTAATCTTACCAGGACTTTGAACAAGATTGATGGTGGTTTTATCAAAGATATAGTAGTGAGCAAGGGTAAAGGTGTTCTCGAATCATGCGTTTCACATCCTTAATAGTGTCAAAGTTCACCACATCCAACTCGATTGTCCTCACCACATCCAACTCGGTTATCTTTTGAGCGGGAAAAATCTTGACATATAGCTTCATCTCAAACTTTGAAGCCTGCCTTGCTTCATCCACAAGATGGAGACTCGCACCATCTTCGATGAGGTAGAGAGAGTCTTTGTCAAGAAGCTCTTGTCCAGCATAGACATTGACAAGCCTCTGGCCATCGAGGCACCCTATCTTGTCCTTGATCATTTCTTTTAGTCTCCTGGCGGTGAGCTGCCTATGAACTAACATAGGGAGAGTTTCTCCAGAGTTGGTCACAACGAGGATGCTCATATATCCCCCAGAAGTATGCACAAGATTGAGGGTGGAACCTTGAGAAATGTTGTAGCGGGAGATGGGGGAGGAATCCTCAAGAACCATTCCGGCAAAGAAAAGTATCTGCTCATTAGACGAGGATCCTTCGGTAATCTTCAACTTCAAGTCGGATATGGTGTCCGAGGAATTGTACTCTACACAGATTTTGTCCTCGGCAGTAAGGATAAATATCTGCGGGGAGGGCTTCCACTTGATGTGGAAGTTGCAGACATGATATCCCATGTCGTTCATCTTGGCCCAAACATCGTCAAGCGTATCATGTTTGTCAACCTCAAAGCAAACGGCGCCACCATTGGCGGTATACAACACGAGCTGCATCTGTAGAAAGAAAAATGCAAGGCATACAAGAAAAACCGAGTTAAATTGTTGGAAGGCATACCAAATTTATTTTGAAAAAAAAAAAAGTTTGTGCAAGAAACTTTAAATATGCGAAAGAAAAAAGGCTGAAGATTATTCAACAAGTACTGATTGCAAAAAAAGAGCATGATTAAACGATAAAAATGAACTGGTTATATTAAAATATAGAAAAAAAAGGAGAAGAAATAACATGAAATATATAACAAGAACAGAAAGAAGCAATTCAATAGGAGGAGAAGAAGAAGGGGGCTGCTACAACTACCAGTAGTTGAAATTGTAACACTCACTGAATATAATTAAAACCCTATATCCAATAGATTCAATATACAAATGACAGATCTAGTGGTGAGATGTTGTTGGAATATGAATCAGTCCGTAGCTTCTCTTCCCCGCAACCACCACCCCAAAAAAATCCCCCCTTTTTATTTATTTCTAACCCAAAAAATTAAACGATAGTTGTTATAAAATTGATATATAACCCTAAAATGCAGGAACTACCAGACATATATATATATATATATAGATAAAAAGAAATAAGCCCTATTACCTTTTCGGATCTATCAAGAGGTCTACGGCCGAATCTGGTGTTGTGGTGGTTCTTGAAGATGGTGGTGGTGGTGGTTAGCGTCTATGATGTAGGGTTTTTCTTTTTTCCTTTTGAGAGAGAATGTGTTTTATATTTTTCCTACTTTGATCAGTTTTTTCTTGGAACTTGTTTGGGGTTGCAACAAAAACATCGTGAAGTGAAAACCGGTGGCTCGGCCTTCACCGATGGAGTTTTTTCTTATGTCTTGGTTTATCTGTAATTGGCATAAGTTTTTTTCAACCTTTTTTGCAACTTTAGCAGTTAAAGTTCCAAGATGAATCTAGATTATGTAAATTTGTTGTAATTTAGATTTTGTAATTTGATTACTCTTGCTAGTTGATCCATTATTTATTTTAATAAAATAGTTTAATTGTCGTTAAAAACAAAATAATAATGAAAAGTTATAAATTGGAAGTTGGATAGTACGTATATTTTTTAGGTTGCCAATGTCTTCTTTTTGAACACTTATTGGTTACACTGATTTTGGTACTACATTTCTTATAAATCTCTATAATTTGCTACTAGGTGTCATAAACAAAGATAACCATTTAATAGGTGACATATCACCTTATACCCTTGCTTGTTGTGATGAAACCGCAGCAGCTGCCATTACGACCCTCTCGGCTGAGGATCTCATGGCCTATATTGACTACACTGGCCCGTTAGACGATTTGGTCAACTTGGTCAAGATGAGGCTGCAAGAGAGAAACTTGGATGACTACTACAACCCATTAACATCACCATCCTTATGTTGCTCATCAGATGAAGAATTTGGGTCAAGTAAGAATAGTTGTGTGGGTCGGTTTTATCCAGGAAGGCGGTCCGAGGTGATTATTTGTTATCTGTGGAATTCGTTGATGGCGGTTATGGTTCAAATGATTGCGCTTCGTGTTAGTTATGCTTGGGTAGTTCAACAAGATTATACATTGGTTGGAATTGTGACATTTGTAGAGATTTTGAAGCAATTTCGGAGTATGGCAGGTACTCGTATCAATAAATTGATTTTGTAACATCAACGGATTTGAGTATGTGTAAGATTATGTAATTTTATTGTATCCAATTTTGTTAGTCATGTGAAGAATTTTGTAACATTTCTTGTAATATGAACTTATTTAGTACTTAAAGGGAAAATTTGGTACCTCATACAATAGATTTATATGTATGAGGGGAAGAGAATGGATTTTGCGGTAAACTTCACCGAAGGGATATAAATAGAAGGGGGAAAGAAGAGAGAAGAGAGCTGATTGGCTGGAGCATGCTACGTGAACCCCTTACCAACGACGGTCACTTGTTTGTATCATTGTATGTATGGCCTTTTCTATTTTTTTAGTGTGATAATCGGAGACATTTGTTTCAAGTTACATTCATGATTTATTTTAATTAATAATAGGCTAATCAAGAATAAAAAAACAACATGTCTCTATTAACACATCTAATTCTCTAATAGTTCTACTAAATGTTTAATAAAACCTTTTTTCAAAACTGTGCACGAAGTACTTATTCCTCAAAGCATTTGCACATTCGAGTACATCGTAACCCGTTTCCAATGCAAATATAAATCTTTCAGTTACATTAGAATTAGAAACCGATTTCATTACAAGCACACATACTCGTGAACTGATAACAACATCAAAGTACATAGTTAGTTATATCATAAAATCAATCTATATTTCAACAAGAGATGGGCTATAAACTTATTCTCTTTTCGAATTTCTTATCAAACCCGTAAAGCCATAACATTTGCATTAGCTACTGCAAAGCGGCTTCCATAGTTGTTACAGAGTTATTCTCACGATTTTAAATACAAATCAAATGAATATATCTGAATCCAAGGTAAGTTGCTAGATTACAATTTCCATATTACAGAAAAAATTAAATGTCAGAAAATATATATATAGTTTTATAAGTAGGTTCCTAAAAATTGTGCAGCCAATAGTCCCTTAGGAGAGATATTGGATCAACCCGAAAAAATACACAGAAGAATATGTAACAAAGAGTCCCATATATATAATAATGTATATAAGCATACGTTACTTAGGTTCACTGTTTGTAGTGGTATCATATCCGCAGTGTATTCAAAGGCATCACTATCGTTTCTTTTTAGCACACCTTCATTGTAAGGATGTGTAGGCGGAGCACCTCTAACCGATCCAAACTCATTGGCAGATGAAGATGTCGATGTAGAACTAGTTTGGAGCCCGTCACTCTTTAAAATGGTCTCGAGTGTCTTCACTACATCACTCATAGTTGGACGGTCTGCAGCAGATTCTTCGACACATTGCATTGCTAGTAGTACAAACCTCCCAAAACCCGTTAAGAAAGATGAGTCTCTGAGATTTGGATCAATCATTTCTTTCAATCCATATTCCTCTTCGTTGGTCATGTCCATTGCTAGTCTCACTTCACGCACAATATACTTCCCTTTTACAATAGGTTGTTTAGCAGTTATTAGTTCAAGCATCACCACCCCAAAACTGTATACATCGCTCTTGTCTGTTAACTGTTGTGTCATGTAGTATTCAGGATCAAGATATCCCTGTAAATGTATGGAGATTAGATGTAGCAAATTAGTCAATCCGGTTGTATTTACAGTCAAATATTGAAATTATCTAAAAATGAAGGTCAAACTGGCCTAAATCGTTTTGTTCAAAAGAAACAATTCTGTAAATATCTACATTGTTTTGTCAATCATATTCAGAACTATACTTCGTTAATTATCTATGGCTCGGCCTGTTTTTCCCATACATAGATATTACTCATTTCACTAGTTGTCCAACATGCCATGAACCCAAATGACTCCTGACCGAAGTGCCAAAAAGAGTGTGAAAAGGTAACATACCAGGGTACCCTTAACTTGAGTCGAGACATGGCCTTTCTCACAGTCGTCAACTAGCTTAGACAACCCGAAATCTGCAACTTTTGCTGTTAATTTTTCATCTAAAAGAATATTGGTAGACTTGATGTCTCTATGGATGATTGGGGGGTCTGCAAGCTCATGTAGATAAGCTAAACCTCTAGCAGAACCAAGTGCAACACGAAGTCTCCTCTTCCAATCGAGATGAATCCCCGATTTACCTGCATTTCATATGGTCATCTGAGTTATGTTGAAAACTCAACCAAGAAACAAGGTAAAATACAAGAAAAACCAGAAAAATTCCTCCAAAGATGTCAATTTCATTAGGGGGTGTTTGGTTATGTTACTAGTCTTTGAACATGGATTTCGGTCCAGTTTGATCCTAAGATGCATACCTGATAAGCTTTCTCTAAGGGTCCCATTGTGCATATATTCGTAAACCAGCATCTGCTCTTTTTGCTCAAAACAAAAGCCAACAAGGCCAACTAGGTTCTTGTGATGAACTCGAGAAAGCAACTCAATTTCAGTTTTAAACTCGAGGCCTCCTTGCATGGACCCTTGTTGAGCTTTTTTGATTGCGACAATCTGCCCGCCTGGTATCACTCCTTTATAAACCTGTCAAAACAACACAACGAAACATCAAAAAACGGCTCATGAATAATTCAAAAAAGATCATTTCAAATGGTATATATACCTTCCCGTAGCCACCAGATCCTATCTGATTAACTTCAGCGAAGTTACTTGTGCTTTTCTTAAGCTCGTCATAAGAGAACCATCTGGCTCCTTTCAACTGTGGTGCACCTCCACTGTCTTTAGTGCTTGGAACCCATGATCCTGTCGAAAATGGTTACAATCAGCGATGAAAAAGGCTTAACATGGTGGAACTGAACCAGGAAATTACCAAAAGGTTTGCTTAAACTGATGGCTTTTTCAGCTCTTTTCTTTTGTTGAACTGCGTATAACACAAGCACAATAAGCAGAAGGATTAACAAGGTGCAACCAATGGAGATCCCAATCACAGCACCAACTCCAATATTGCCTCCATGGCCATCTGCAATATATGATCATAAACATTAGCGGTTATCACTTTGATAAATGGGTCGTTTCAGGCAATGTCTTATCAGGTCAAACGGGCAAAAATAAAAGAGATACCTAAAATGGAAATGGGGTCTTAAAGCTTTTCAATGTGTAATTATCTATAGAAACAAAATGTCTTGGATAAAAAAAAGGTGTTTCAGGTCAACACAACTTAATCCATTTTGACCTGTTAGACAACACTGTCTGTTTTACCACCTCTAATGTTTATCAAGTACGAGTGGCGACGTTTATAGATTTACCTGCAAAGGAATAAGGAAATGCGATGAAGAAATATGGTCCAAATTCTGCTGGTGGCTTGTAAGTTTGATTACTCAAGGAAAATCCCATATTCTGGACCTCTGGTCTTGTAAAATGCTTACTTTTTGATGGAAAGAACTGAACATTCAACTGAAGATTATCGTCGACGTTAAAGAACGGGTTATGAAGGGCAACTGATCCCGTAGGGAGGCCTAGTTTCGTCGAAAGGCTTGATTCTAAGGAATGCCACAAGGTATCATTTGATAAACCACCAAATGATGGTGCCCGGAAGATCATATTGCCTTCATAGGGATAAGCACATTCACAACTTTGAGGGCTTAGTTTCTGCTCAAGCTGACATGATTTGCCCCCACATTCAGCTAAGCTCGTAGAATATGTTGAGGTTGATTGTTGAAGTTGGCAATATGTAGTTTGCTTAAGGGCATCCTGGCAAACGGGGTTCCCATAGAGTCTAGAAAATTCATAAAAACGAAAAGTAAATATGTGTATATGAAGAATTAGAGGTGGCAAGACACATGGGTTGGACAACAAAACAGGTCAAAATGCTTTAAATCTCGAATAGTACAGTTTTAGAGGTTGCATGAGTTAAAAAGCTTAGGAAGATTACCAATTCATTTGACTTGTTCGAACCATTTTACACATTCCATTTTTTGCTAAAAGCCTTAAAAATTAATCTGACCCATTGGAAGTGTTTGAATGAATGGATCAAAGCTGTAGCATCTAATAGGGAAATTAAAAGTTGTTCTTACTCGAGTGTGCTTTTGAAATCCGTACTGAGTGTCACGTTGGTAATATTGTTGCTTTGCAGATCTACAAGTTGAAGTCGGCCGCCAATGCTATCGCCCATAACCAATGTATCGTTGAGATTGTTGTTCTTCAGTCTCCTGTTCAATCATTTTCATATAATAAAAGGTCAAACCACTATTTTTTTTAGCTTTAACATATTTATCCCCTATGACAGAAGGAATAAGATGAACTGAATCTTACACTACTTGAGTTCCTGATGAGCTGAAAAGCTCTTGTGGTAACTTCCCTGTAAGTGATCCAGATTCCATAATGCTGAGCACAAAGTTAAAATGCACAATGTTAGATAGCTTTCCATTTGGAAAACAAAGCTTTACGTACTTGGTATTTGAAACTCACAGTGTGCCTAAAGATGATAATGTAGAAAACCACAGCGGAGGGTCAGAGCTGTCAAAGGAGTTGTTGCTCAAGTCTCTGAATAAAGAAGTCTCAAGAAAGTTCAAATCACAGGTAATCTAACACTGAAAATTTAAGAAAAGAATATGACAAATTACTTACACATAAGTGAGAGCTTTCATTCCACTTAGATCAGGCAAAGCTCCTGATAGTTTGTTGTAGCTTAATTGTCTACAAATAGACACGTAAGAGCAGAAAGTTTGAACTCCAAGTCAATTAGCGATTGCTTTTCAACAAAATTTTCTTTATTAGAGCGCAAATATGTACTCACAATTCGCTGAGACTTGAGAGCTGGTTTAAGGTTGATGGCACCTCACCTTCCAATGCATTTCTATCAAGTCGACTGTTGCAAAGCACGACTTTTACAATAAGAGAGCGTAAACACATT
Organism: Erigeron breviscapus; assembly: GCA_034093135.1. Taxonomy (NCBI): domain Eukaryota; kingdom Viridiplantae; phylum Streptophyta; class Magnoliopsida; order Asterales; family Asteraceae; genus Erigeron; species Erigeron breviscapus. The sequence continues at coordinate 58,981,473 of CM067167.1, read as the reverse complement.
GAAACAAATGTATCTACTTTGCTTTTCAAACGGTTTAGATAATGCATCATTCAACTATTTAAGTTGAAATGTACTTACAGGGCCTCTAGTGTCTTGACACGTCCAATCGTATTAGGAATTTCTCCAGTGAACTGGTTCCCGTTAAACAATCTGTGGTTGCAAGATGACAGCCATTGCATTTGGTAAAAGGTTCTTAAAAGAAAATACACTGTAGGAGTTAGCTCAACTTACACGTGTATTAGAACCATGTCAAAGTCGAAAATTTGAGAAGGAATTGTTCCTGATAGCTTGTTCTTATTGAAATGACTGCAAAATCACAAAGATTAGCTGACAGTTTCATATATATTAATCTAATCGATGATGTCATTAAATAGCAACCCAAGTATGTTACTTTTTGTGACATTAGCATTAGACTAGATGCAATAGAGATAGTGAAAACTACTTACAAATGCTTAGCATGTTTTAGCATATCCAAACCCGGTGATGCAAGAGAGGAAAACGGAATAGATCCTGTCAATTGGTTTTCCGCAATGTCCAACCAGTAAAGATTGGAACAATATCCTAAAGATGGAGGGATTTCTCCTGTTAAGTTGTTTGTGTTCAAAGCCCTATAGGTCATATAAAACCATATTGTTTTGGTTAAGAATTGAAATGATGCCGTTCGTAATAATGAAGATCGTTGTTTTGAAGATTCTTACAAATAAGATAACTTTTTGAGGTTTCCAAGTTCAGATGGAATGCTACCGGTGAAGCCACAACCTTGAAGAATGCTGAAATCAGAATTTTAACTGGTTTCAGCCAGTACCAGATCAAGAATTTTAATATGAACAATGACTATGTCTAAACGTAAAACTAAAACCAAAGCTATAACAGTAAAACAAATAATAGAATGAAGATGTAAAATCACTACAGATAGAGGTGACAAAATGGGCGGGGCGGTTGTGTTTGGTCATCGATAAAAAAAAATATGTTATCTTCTATCTCATGTATCTCACTGACTTATATATGCATTGGTTGAAACTTGAACTTGCCACTAATACTTCATATGCACACTTGTGATTAGTTTGTGTAACGTAGAGTTCTTTAGAGGCATCTAAGGAATGATTTAATAAACTTACAGTGTATCGAGATTTTTCAAATCTCCTATCCGCGGGGAGATTGGACCTGATAGGCCGCCATTATATGACAAGTCCCTAGCATAAGCATCAAGATCATGTTACGTAAGTTCAAATTATCAGACAATCCCAATAACATTGAAATCTGAAATAAGTTCATGAGCTTACAAGAACGTGAGTTCAGATAGCCCGCCAATGTCTCCAACGAGTTGACCTACTATTCCCATACTCGCTAAGCTCCTGCAAGAGAACATCCAAGCTTTAAGGTGATACATATTTTTACTGTTACAACTTACAAGGCTTCTAAATCATAGTATTAAAATATAATATATATTTGAATAATACTTGAAGAGTTTTTTCAACCATTATTACTACATTTGTTTTATGAATAAATGATAAATGATATGTACTCCTAGCAGTATGTATGTTTTTTGTGCAGCTCCTACTACTTTTGCCAAATATACTCGTTGTATAGAGTATGTATTTTTAACAAGGTTTAGAGGACTAGACATGTGCTTCTATGTTTTTTCTTGCCATCACATTTCTTTTACTCTATATATACCAAGTATAACCATTTTGGACCCATTTTAGCCCTGTTTTCACCTACTACCCAGCCCGTCAACGAGAAGATAGAACCAAGATATATGATAGGGAAAATAGACCCACAGTCCAATCACCCTAGTGTCGGTGCAGTTGACGCCTTCCCATGATGAACATGGATCGTTCGACCTTTTCCAGGTTGGTGGTGTATTCTGCCACTGGTCTTCTAGTGCTCGTAGTGCCTCCGCTGCACGTACAGCAGCACGTGGTTAATCATATAGAAAACAGTCACAGAAAACCTTGGTTAAACCCAACTAAACCAAGTATTACCATATATATGATCACTTACCATCATCAGGATGAGTATCACCCACAATCACCTGAACTTCCACCATGAGAATCAACAAACAACACAACAATACGCGACAATATACGTAGACTTCCATGGTCAAAAACACGTTCAACGCAATACTTTTAACGACGATTTCTTATGTGGTGTGACTCCATAACGTTAAGTTGAGTTCTCTAGTGAAAGTCAATAAAGAGTTGAATGACACTTGATACAAGGAATCAAAGAACAAAGAATTGTGTGTTAACTAAAATTTAAAGTTTAAGTGTAGCATTGATTAAGTTCGGCAACATTTTAAGAGTGAGTAGATGATTGACAGATGGAATGTTTTGATGATTGCTCCGCCTGACCAACATAAATCACAAGAAATTAACAGGTTTGTTTTATAGATAATAATATATATATTGTCTTGGCCGATCGAGCATATATAAATTTTGTTTTTTATATTGTCTTGTTCTAGTTTGGATGAGCATTTAGCTTGGCTTTCATTGGCGCATTACAACTATATGTTGGTTGGTTATATCACATTTGAAAATGAAAACGGTTTCGGTATCTCGTTTTCATAATACTATGTAAACTATTTAATAACTAATATATGGAAACCATCTTATTAATTAGATAGGTTGGCTATTAGTTTGTCTCAGAGTGGGCCGGGGGAGTTGTACGGTCTTAGATTCGAGGATAGTGTTTTCTTTGTCGAGAGTTTAAATGAGGATATGGGGTATTCTAACGCGGACTCAATTAAGACAACTCGTATGTTGGGATTTCTAATATTTGCGAGTAATTAATTTACATCTTTAAAAAACTAATATATTAGGGAGACATTATGTAAATTTATAAATTAAAAGGTTTAATTTGGAGAAAAAAAACTTAAAATTTTCTACCTTGTTGCAGCCATGATGGCTGGAGTCCGCTACATATTCGATTTCCCCATATTAGAATCCTTTACTATAAAGGTGGTTTAGCAAACGGTTACAAGAATACCCGAATTATACAACGTACATTTGAATCAAACGAGATATGTTACCTGGGCGTTGCCTCGGAAGACATATTGTCGATAATCATGATATAATGTGTTACAAACATAATGTGTAGCCGTATGACAATAATAAAAATAACACTCATATATAAAAAGAAAAAAAATGAAAAATAATGGTATTGTTATAATAACAAAATATGTATAACAATAACTATATTAACACCGACAACAAAACTTTTATAGAAATGATATAGTTACGAATATAAGATGCAACGATAGATGAAAATGTGACAATGATATACTAATAATAACTAATAACGACACTTCGAAAACCATGATATAATTTTTAACGAACATAACAATACCAATAATACAAATAAAATTGATAAAGTTGATAATAAAATTGATAATGAAATACAGAAGAAAATAAAAACTAAAAAATTTCCAGGCCCATTGGGCAGAAGTAAGGCTATCCGGAGTGGAGCAACTCCACCCTGCGATCCACCTCCCTTCGCCCTTGTATCGCCGCGCACACCATTTCCACTAGGCGATCCACGAAATGAGCGATCCCAGGGATTGCTTCAAAGTTGTTTGACCGGGTGAAGTTTTCAAAAAAATCCAACCGTTACCTCACTTAAACGGCTACTTTTTCCTCTCTTTTTTTACTTCTAACTTTTACTTATTTATAAATCACACCCTTTTTACCTCACTTTACATCTTTCATTACAATTCTTACACTCAAAAAACTTATTTCACTCACAAAACAAAACTAAAAATGAATCCCAACAACAACCCAAATAATCAACAACAACCCAAATAATCAACAACGTCCCTTCATCGACTTTAACGATCCAAACTTACTAAACAACGCAGTGTTTGAAGAAAGGGTTGGTGGTAGAGACGCGGCTAGGAAAGCCGCGCAAGCGGGTTCATCGGGTTCGGGAGGAAAAGGGAAGGGAAAGGCTAGGTATCATAGCAAGGAACGTGTTGGTATGTGTAAGGAGAAGATCGAGTTGAGTAAGATGAAGATGAAGGAAAGTACGATTAAGCTCGCCGAGTTACGAGTATTGACTACCGACTATAGTCATCTTCAAGAACCCGAACGCTCGATCATGATGAAGGCGCAAGAAGATATCCGTCAAAAATATGGATATATGTAGTTTTATTTATGTTTTAGTGTTGCTCGTTTTATGTTTTTAATTAGTGTAACTTGTTTTAGTATAACTTTTTTTTATTTATGTTTTAGTGTAACTTGTTTTTAACTTTTAAAAAAATGTAGTGTTTTAATATTAATGCATTTTTATTTAGTTTTATGAAAATATTTTTATTTATGCTTTTTTATTTAGTTTTATGAAAATTTAACTTTTATTAAAGTTAGGTACCAAAAGTGTAACTTTTTTTTTAATATAAGTCAAACATCAAAAAATAAAAAAAAAACAAATCAATCATTAACCTACCCTACCTTCCTGGCAATCCCCAGCAACCCAGGATGCCACATGGCGTGACCTGGTGAGAGTAGCTCAACCCCCGTCAATACCACTCCGGATAGCCTAAGTTGCTGCTTCTTATAACATAATAGTTTTATATAAAAACGTACACGAAAGCCGATTCACGCAATTTAGAATATATACTAACAAGCATTTTAACCCTGGGCTTTGCCCCGGAGAAAATAACGATACGTAAAACGTATATTGTGTATAAGGTGGTGATACATACATTTCGTTGGTCGGCGATTACATGGCTGTTAGAACCGTTTGAACTAAACAATTAAAACAAAAAAGTGAATATAAAAAATAAAGCATCTTTTAGACATATAGAAAAAGGTTTAAAAACTGACCATTTTGTTATAGCAGAAACAGTACAATATACTATTATATCTGTCCGTTCGTCGGTGATTACCTCGTTATTGACGGAGGTGAAAAATATAATTTTTTTCTCACTTAAAAGAGCTCATTAAAAAAAGAAAAAAACATTAGTACCAAAAAAAAGGAAAAAATTAAAGAAAAAGGTAAAAATTAAAAAAAATATAACGATACGTAAAACGTATATTGTGTATAAGGTGGTGATACATACATTTCGTTGGTCGGCGATTACATGGCTGTTAGAACCGTTTAAACTAAACAATTAAAACAAAAAAGTGAATATAAAAAATAAAGCATCTTTTAGACATATAAAAAAGGTTTAAAAACTGATCATTTTGTTATAGCAGAAACACGGCGATTACATGGCTGTTAGAAACGTTTAAACTAAACAATTAAAACAAAAAAGTGAATATAAAAAATAAAACATCTGTAACACCCCAAGCCGAGGCTCGGAATATCACGGAAAACACATAGCACCAGGTGGAATTACAATAGAACAATCTAAATGCAAATATAGATTCGGTGAATCCAAAACATAACGAAGCAAGTATCAAAATACAACAGGAGCAAATAGCCATCAAAGTTTACATAATAACATCCAAAGATGGCAAACGATCCTAAGTATAATGCAAAAGGCAGGCCAATGAATCCTTGATCCATGAAGTCCATAGTCCGGGTTTACAGCAAGCCAAGCAACTAAACTCCACGCCCTGGGAGAACCTGATTACCTGAAAAGTGTACTAAGCATAGTCAACACAAGGTTGGTGAGTCCGTAGTAATGGTTCGTAAAGAGCCAACATCAATAGTCACAATATAAGAATAGAGGCTAGACATGACTTACAGCGAGCCTCTACATAACACAACATCGCCCAACATCAAGATTACACAAGACAAGTAAATGTGTAAATGAGAATGCACAAATGATATGCGAATCAATGTAAGTGCCAAATGCATGAATAAGCAAACATGCCTATCCTATGCGTGATCTCCAGTCACTTATGCAACGATACCCTTCTGTCATTACCATGAACAAGGCTGTATCTCAAAATCATCGAGATATATATGTCTATATACTCGGGGTCACGTTCTACATCCAAAATGGGTGCATACATCTATGCACCAGGATGTCGGCAATCCCCTGCCGAGGGCTCATCAACGATGTATGCAATGCTTACAATCAAATGTAAATGCATAAATCATAAACCAACAATCAATATACGATGCACCTGTGCCATCAATCAATATACGATGAACCTGTGCCAACAATCAATATTCACCAAACCTGAGTCATCAATCAATAATCGTCAATCATAAACCGATAATCACCACTCATCGACATCAGCCATTAATACTTCGCCAAAACATAACCCAAGTCAATCAACATATGATGAACCATAAACTAACAATCGATAATCGTCAATCTTAACCCAATAATCAACATTCGACAACCATAAGCCATTAACCACAATTCAAACCAACTATACGTACATATACTTCAGAGGATTCTGCTTCCTTCGAGTCCCAGATGCTTATATATAGGGTCACCCGCAGCCTTCCCACCACATCTAAAACCAATGAAGGCATAACCGACTTTCATGTATGTACGTCTATCCTAATATTACTAGATACTTAACAAACATAAACTAAGTCATTCAAACATGAAAATCGTCTCAACAATTCAATACTCGAACCAATTTAACCAATCAAACGAAAGGAACTATCACATAAGTCTAACAACTAAGACCATCAATCAATGAATCAATAATTGCAAGTAAACAAGCAAGGTTTACACTTTTCAGCCCGAATCTCAAGCGAGTAGGGAGATACGAAACTCACCTTGCCCGGCAAAGAAGCTAGAATAAGATTACGACCGAGTAACAGGGTCCACACGTCCACAACCTATAATTATACATCATAATACCATAATGTTCAACTCTACAATCATAAACAAGTTGGTTTTGCACAATTAGGTCAAGTCACAAACCCTAAACGCCTTTACAACTTAAGCGAGTAGGAACAAGACGCATTCGACTCGACCTTTTTAGAAATGACAAAAGATTCATACAAAAGGAGTGTTACTACTAGAAACTAGACTCTCTTACGATTCCAACGATAGGTCATACGATTTGTTTGGACTTACGGATCAAAAGTTATTAACGTTTGAAAATCGACGCGCAACAATTTCCCAGAAACTAACCACTGCGCCGCAGTGAGCCTTAGCCAAGCTCACTGCGCCGCAGTGGGCTGACCCAGGCTTGACCAGGCCCTAGCCACTGCGCCGCAGTGGGCTAGCCCAAGCCACTGCGCCGCAGTGGCCCCATACTGGTCCAGAAGCAGAAGTGCAGCAGCATACGCAGGAAACCTAAACCAAAACCCTTAAAACTCGACCCAAACCAATTCAAAACGATTTGTAGGAACTTATAACTTGAATTGAAGCATAAATAGACATCATTAACCATAAATAAACATAACTCAATCCACAAATTCGACCCAAGACATCAAATTCATAACAAATCGCTCCAACCCTAATCAAAACCCTAATTTGACCCAAATCGTCTTTTGACTCGATTCAAGACTTGCAATTGTTCAAGATGACTAGAAATGCTTAAACAAACATAAGTAGGTGTAAATGGGATGAATTTGACTTACCAAAACTTCCTTTTGAGCTAGAACCCGAAATTAGGTCAAAGTGGACAAAATGCGAGAACTTCCACCTTTGATTCTTCGATATGACGATAATGTGGTATAGATGGTGATGAATCTAGTGTTATAACCTTTCTAAACACTAAGTAGATGGTAGGGAGAAGAGAAGAATTGGTCTTGTTTTGTTCTTGAGAGAAAGAGAGAAAGAGATAGATAGAAATGAGAATGAGAGGGGGAGAAGAGGATAAGGGGGGAAAATGGGTCATGGGTGGCTGGTGGGTCATGGACTACCCACGGGCCGACCCGCTTCCCTTCACAAATCACAACACAAAAGCTACACATTTAAATATCGACTAACCCATATTATCGACCCGAATATTCCACATTGCCATTTAACTCTCAAAACGACCCAATTAATTCATTAACTCAAATTGTTAGTCAAATTACACATAAAGTCAACGGGTCAAAATTCACGGATGTTACATTATTCCCCCGTTGAAAGAATTTCGTCCCGAAATTCAACAAAACCCTAAATATTAAATAAATGCGGATACTTAGACTTCATATGGTCTTCTCTCTCCCAAGTGAACTCGGCTCCACGTCTAGCGTTCCATCTTACCTTCACAATGGTGTAGCGCTTCTTCTTGAGTCTCCTTTCTTGACGGTCCAAAATCTCTACCGGTTCTTCAACAAAGTTTAGGCTCGAATCAACCCTAATTTCGTCCATAGGCACATGATGTGTAGGATCCGCCAAACACTTGCGCAAATTACAAATATGAAACACATCATGCACCCCACTAAGCTCTTGAGGCAATTCTAGCCGATAAGCAACTTTCCCAACCCGTTCAAGAATCTTGAAAGGACCAATAAACCTTGGTGCAAGTTTTCCCCGCTTCACAAAACGTACGACTCCCTTCCAAGGCGACACTTTCAAAAGTACAAAATCACCAACTTCAAACTCTAACGGTCTCCGCCTCACATCGGCATACTTCTTTTGACGTTCACGGGCCAATTGCAACTTTTCCTTAATTTGAGATATTACCTTAGTCGTCTCAATCACAATTTCTGGCCCGATGAGTTGACTCTCTCCAATTTCTGCCCAAGCTAGAGGAGAACGACATACTCTACCATACAATGCTTTAAAGGGTGCCATTTGAATGGTAGCATGGTAGCTATTGTTGTATGAAAACTCAACTAACGGCAATTGGTCTTCCCAGCTTCCACCAAAATCAATTGCACATGCCCTCAACATGTCTTCAAGTGTTTGAATGGTTCTCTCGGTTTGTCCATCCGTTTGAGGGTGAAACGCCGTGCTCATGTCAAGTCGAGTACCCATGGCTTTTTGAAATGCTTCCCAAAATTTTGATTTAAAACGGGCATCTCTATCCGAAATGATAGAAATCGGCACTCCATGCTTAGATATTACCTCCTTGATATATAATCGAACCAAAGTGTCAAATTTATCGGTTTCACGAATGGCTAAAAAGTGAGCCGATTTCGTTAACCGATCTACTATCACCCAAATCGTGTCTCGGCCGCTTCTCGTCTTTGGTAGTTTAGTGATGAAGTCCATTGAGATATGTTCCCACTTCCATTCGGGCATCACCGGTTGCACCAACAATCCGGGTGGCTTCTTGTGATCGGCTTTGACTTGTAAGCAAGTAAGGCACTCACTCACATACCTTGCCACATCACGCTTCATGCCCGGCCACCAATACAATTCCTTCAAGTCAAAGTACATCTTATCCGACCCGGGATGGACCGAATAAGGCGATAGGTGAGCTTCATTCATAATAAGCGTTCTTAAGTCGCCGAAAATAGGAACCCAAAGTCTTTCAACCATGTATAGCCCATTATCATTCTTTCGGTCAAATAGTTGTTCCATGCCATCTAGGTTTTCGTTTCCAAAGTTTTCCGGTAGGGTGGCTTGAATTTGGGCTTCAATGATCCGATCACGAATACTTGGCCCTACCGTGAGGCTCATAGCTCTAGCCCGTCTTGGCTTCACTCTCTCCTTTCGGCTCAAGGCATCGGCCACTACATTTGCCTTGCCCGGGTGATAACGGATGTCACAATCATAATCACTAAATAGTTCTAACCAACGCCTTTGCCTCATATTCAATTCACTTTGGTTGAAAATGTGTTGGAGACTTTTGTGATCGGTATATATCACACATTTGGTGCCATAGAGATAATGCCTCCAACACTTCAAAGCAAACACAACCGCTCCCAATTCCAAATCATGTGTCGGGTAGTTCTTCTCATGCACTTTCAATTGCCGAGAGGCATAAGCAATGACTTTACCCCTTTGCATAAGGACACAACCCAACCCTTGCCCCGAAGCATCACAATAAACAACAAAATCTTCGATCCCATCCGGTAGTGCCAAAACAGGAGCGTCACATAACATATCTTTAAGTGTTTGGAAGGCGTTCTCTTGTCTTTCGCCCCATTCAAAATTTCTCTCCTTTTGAGTCAAGAGGGTGAGTGGTTGTGCAATACGGGAGAAATTTTCAATAAATCTTCTATAGTAACCCGCCAATCCAAGGAATTGGCGGATCTCTGATGGCGTTTCGGGTCTTCTCCAATTCTTGACCGCTTCAATCTTGCTTGGGTCCACATGAATACCATCCTTGCTCACTACGTGACCAAGGAAGTGGACCTCTTCCAACCAAAACTCACACTTGGAAAATTTTGCATACAATTTCTCTTTCCTTAGTAATTCAAGCACTTCACGCAAGTGCTCAACATGCTCCTCTTTTGTCTTTGAGTATACAAGTATGTCATCAATGAACACAATGACAGACTTGTCTAAATATGGTTGACACACCCGGTTCATCAAGTCCATGAACACCGCCGGTGCGTTAGTCAACCCGAAAGGCATCACGGTGAATTCAAAATGACCATACCTCGTGCGAAAAGCCGTTTTGGGGATGTCATCTACATGTACTCGGAGTTGATGATAACCCGAGCGAAGATCGATTTTTGAGAAGTGCTTAGCACCTTGAAGTTGATCAAACAAGTCATCAATTCTAGGGAGAGGATATCGGTTCTTCACGGTGAGCTTGTTTAATTCTCGGTAATCAATACACATTCTGAAGGATCCGTCTTTCTTTTTAACGAAGAGAACAGGAGCACCCCAAGGAGATTGACTAGGGCGAATGAAACCCTTCTCTTGGAGTTCTTTGAGTTGAGTTTGCAATTCTTGCATTTCGGTTAAGGCTAGTCTATATGGGGCTTTTTGAAATGCTTCCCAAAATTTTGATTTAAAACGGGCATCTCTATCCGAAATGATAGAAATCGGCACTCCATGCTTAGATATTACCTCCTTGATATATAATCGAACCAAAGTGTCAAATTTATCGGTTTCACGAATGGCTAAAAAGTGAGCCGATTTCGTTAACCGATCTACTATCACCCAAATCGTGTCTCGGCCGCTTCTCGTCTTTGGTAGTTTAGTGATGAAGTCCATTGAGATATGTTCCCACTTCCATTCGGGCATCACCGGTTGCACCAACAATCCGGGTGGCTTCTTGTGATCGGCTTTGACTTGTAAGCAAGTAAGGCACTCACTCACATACCTTGCCACATCACGCTTCATGCCCGGCCACCAATACAATTCCTTCAAGTCAAAGTACATCTTATCCGACCCGGGATGGACCGAATAAGGCGATAGGTGAGCTTCATTCATAATAAGCGTTCTTAAGTCGCCGAAAATAGGAACCCAAAGTCTTTCAACCATGTATAGCCCATTATCATTCTTTCGGTCAAATAGTTGTTCCATGCCATCTAGGTTTTCGTTTCCAAAGTTTTCCGGTAGGGTGGCTTGAATTTGGGCTTCAATGATCCGATCACGAATACTTGGCCCTACCGTGAGGCTCATAGCTCTAGCCCGTCTTGGCTTCACTCTCTCCTTTCGGCTCAAGGCATCGGCCACTACATTTGCCTTGCCCGGGTGATAACGGATGTCACAATCATAATCACTAAATAGTTCTAACCAACGCCTTTGCCTCATATTCAATTCACTTTGGTTGAAAATGTGTTGGAGACTTTTGTGATCGGTATATATCACACATTTGGTGCCATAGAGATAATGCCTCCAACACTTCAAAGCAAACACAACCGCTCCCAATTCCAAATCATGTGTCGGGTAGTTCTTCTCATGCACTTTCAATTGCCGAGAGGCATAAGCAATGACTTTACCCCTTTGCATAAGGACACAACCCAACCCTTGCCCCGAAGCATCACAATAAACAACAAAATCTTCGATCCCATCCGGTAGTGCCAAAACAGGAGCGTCACATAACATATCTTTAAGTGTTTGGAAGGCGTTCTCTTGTCTTTCGCCCCATTCAAAATTTCTCTCCTTTTGAGTCAAGAGGGTGAGTGGTTGTGCAATACGGGAGAAATTTTCAATAAATCTTCTATAGTAACCCGCCAATCCAAGGAATTGGCGGATCTCTGATGGCGTTTCGGGTCTTCTCCAATTCTTGACCGCTTCAATCTTGCTTGGGTCCACATGAATACCATCCTTGCTCACTACGTGACCAAGGAAGTGGACCTCTTCCAACCAAAACTCACACTTGGAAAATTTTGCATACAATTTCTCTTTCCTTAGTAATTCAAGCACTTCACGCAAGTGCTCAACATGCTCCTCTTTTGTCTTTGAGTATACAAGTATGTCATCAATGAACACAATGACAGACTTGTCTAAATATGGTTGACACACCCGGTTCATCAAGTCCATGAACACCGCCGGTGCGTTAGTCAACCCGAAAGGCATCACGGTGAATTCAAAATGACCATACCTCGTGCGAAAAGCCGTTTTGGGGATGTCATCTACATGTACTCGGAGTTGATGATAACCCGAGCGAAGATCGATTTTTGAGAAGTGCTTAGCACCTTGAAGTTGATCAAACAAGTCATCAATTCTAGGGAGAGGATATCGGTTCTTCACGGTGAGCTTGTTTAATTCTCGGTAATCAATACACATTCTGAAGGATCCGTCTTTCTTTTTAACGAAGAGAACAGGAGCACCCCAAGGAGATTGACTAGGGCGAATGAAACCCTTCTCTTGGAGTTCTTTGAGTTGAGTTTGCAATTCTTGCATTTCGGTTAAGGCTAGTCTATATGGGGCTTTTGCTATGGGCGCGGCTTCGGGAATAAGATTAATACGAAAATCGAGCTCACGGGTTGGAGGTAACCCCGGTAAGTCATCCGGAAAAACATCGGGAAAATCACAAACGATAGGAACGGTCTTCAATTCTACCTTAGAGATGGTAGCACTAAAGACTTTATAATTCGAGGAATCGGAGATTTCACCTTGGACCCTAAGAATTTTACCGTTAGCCAAAGGTATTTTAACAACTCTCTCGCCACAAACAATGGTTGCATTCACCGCCGTCAACCAATCCATACCCACTATAATATCAAAACTACCAATGTCAAGAGGCATAAGGTCAATGAAGAAGTCGACATCTTCTAAAGTCAAGACACAGTCGCGGAGTATTTGACTAATTCTAGTTAGTGACCCATTTACCATTTCAATGTCAAGTACATAGTTTAGAGCACACGGATGCACATCAATCAAAGGAACAAAGTTAGAAGACACGAGGCTATAATCGGCCCCGGAATCAAATAGAACGGTTGCATAGAGACCATTAAGGAGAAAAGTACCTGCTACTACGTTAGGATCATTGCGGGCTTCATTTACATTGGCCGCAAAAGCTCGGCCGCGTGGTTGCACTTGGTGGCCTTGTTGTCCCCGGTTTTGATTTGGTCCAACCATTTGTAGTTGGTTGGGGTGGACGGCTACTTGCACTTGTTGCCCCACCCATCGAGGACAATTATTTCGGTAGTGGTCACGGCTACCACATTCAAAACATTCGCCTCTTCTTTGGTTACCTTGAGGAGGAACGGCCCGAATAGGAGCCGCATTCATTGGGCCGGCTCTTGGAGCTCTACAATCCCTAGAGAGGTGCCCGACCCGGTTACAATTAAAGCATGCTTTGCATTGGGCATTTGCGGGGTGATGTTGGTTGCACCTCCCACAGAAAGGATGAGGTCCCGGGAAAGTTTTCCTAGCCGGTTCTACCGCCGCCATTACCCTACCCCTATAAGCATTCTTGGGGTCAAACCTTCCCGCTTTCTTTACCCCACTTGACTCACCCACTTCTTTCCTCTTGCTTGATGAGGATTTGCTCAAAACACCACACCTCAATAAATCCTCAGTCACACTCCCGGCTTGGTTGACCGCATTAGCCAAAGAAGTAGGCATGTTGGAGTTTACATAAGATCGGACTTGAGGATTCAAGCCCAATACAAACTTCTGGATGGCCTGTGACTCGGTGCCCACCAAGTGAGGAATGAGGGTAGACAGTTCTTGAAATCGTCTCACGTAGCCCTTGTAATCGGCTCCCTCCATGCTGAGATTAGCAAACTCAATGGTTAAGTTTTGTAGTTCATACGGAGGACAAAACTTTGCTTTCACTTTGTCCTTGAAGTCGATCCATTCCAAATTATGAGTCCGACCCAACGTTATTTCTTGGTTCCACCAACTCAAGGCGTCATGCCTAAACATGCCGGATGCATAGGAAATCCGGTCATCATAGGTGCAATGACTCCTTTCTATCACCGCCTCTATCGCCTCAAACCACCTTATACATTCCGTGGGACCACCTTTCCCATCAAACTCCGGTGCCCCACAACTTTTAAAATCCTTAAATATACACCCTTGGCGGTATCCGCCATACTGATTATTCATGGGCATACCGATACCAACTCCCACCGGTCCCTCTTCTTCATCCTCTACGGCATGAGGTTGAGCATTTTCATTATTTTCGTTTTCTGGAGCTTCGTTGTCTTGAGCCACATTATTTTGCCCAAGACTTGCGGTGACTTGAGCAATGATGGTTGGCATGATGCCGGCGACTGTTTGAGCAATTACCTCAGCCAAGTTTGGCTCAGGAGCTCCACCACGACCCCTACCACGGCCCCTACCACGACCTCTACCACGGCCCCTACCTCCTTGTACTTCCGGTTGAGCTTCCGGTTGAGGTTCTTCCTCTTCAGTCCTATAGTTTGTTCTGACTCTCCTTGGTCTCTCCATTTCTATAAGACAAGTGACACGTTGACCCGAAGGTTAGTCTCAAATGCTCGCATGTTAGTCACACAAGTAGTCAATGCTCTCAAACCGATACTACATACTCATTTCATATCGTTAAGTTAAAGCAAGAGTGTTAGAATCATAAGGAATTTTTACATATCATAACATCAAGTTGAATTTATTACAATACATCATCATTAATTCAAGTAATCATGCTCATTACATCATGCAATCAAACAACTAACACAAATGACTTCCACCTAATCAACTTCCATTAAGCATATCGGTTCCTTATTATACTTTAAGCCACACGTGCGCAATCCACGATGTCATGAACTTGCTATAATATCGGGTAACCATAAAAGAGTTGATCGGGTTCTTTTAGGGTTGCCATAATATTATACTAAGTTAATGGCATCCCTTCATTTTGCCCTAAATCATCAAATTAGTCCTGACAATTACCAACAGCAAATCATGGTAACCACATTCATCACATTGAATTCAAGCTTTCATACAATAGGTCTTAACTACGAACTCACACGGGGATTCACATAATTCACATTGCACACGAATTTCCTAACCATGCATGCTATATGAAGAGTTTTAACTTAAGCCGTAGTCTAGGTCAAACCGCCTAATTCTCTACGACCACGCATGGGCCACCATTCTGTAACACCCCAAGCCGAGGCTCGGAATATCACGGAAAACACATAGCACCAGGTGGAATTACAATAGAACAATCTAAATGCAAATATAGATTCGGTGAATCCAAAACATAACGAAGCAAGTATCAAAATACAACAGGAGCAAATAGCCATCAAAGTTTACATAATAACATCCAAAGATGGCAAACGATCCTAAGTATAATGCAAAAGGCAGGCCAATGAATCCTTGATCCATGAAGTCCATAGTCCGGGTTTACAGCAAGCCAAGCAACTAAACTCCACGCCCTGGGAGAACCTGATTACCTGAAAAGTGTACTAAGCATAGTCAACACAAGGTTGGTGAGTCCGTAGTAATGGTTCGTAAAGAGCCAACATCAATAGTCACAATATAAGAATAGAGGCTAGACATGACTTACAGCGAGCCTCTACATAACACAACATCGCCCAACATCAAGATTACACAAGACAAGTAAATGTGTAAATGAGAATGCACAAATGATATGCGAATCAATGTAAGTGCCAAATGCATGAATAAGCAAACATGCCTATCCTATGCGTGATCTCCAGTCACTTATGCAACGATACCCTTCTGTCATTACCATGAACAAGGCTGTATCTCAAAATCATCGAGATATATATGTCTATATACTCGGGGTCACGTTCTACATCCAAAATGGGTGCATACATCTATGCACCAGGATGTCGGAAATCCCCTGCCGAGGGCTCATCAACGATGTATGCAATGCTTACAATCAAATGTAAATGCATAAATCATAAACCAACAATCAATATACGATGCACCTGTGCCATCAATCAATATACGATGAACCTGTGCCAACAATCAATATTCACCAAACCTGAGCCATCAATCAATAATCGTCAATCATAAACCGATAATCACCACTCATCGACATCAGCCATTAATACTTCGCCAAAACATAACCCAAGTCAATCAACATATGATGAACCATAAACTAACAATCGATAATCGTCAATCTTAACCCAATAATCAACATTCGACAACCATAAGCCATTAACCACAATTCAAACCAACTATACGTACATATACTTCAGAGGATTCTGCTTCCTTCGAGTCCCAGATGCTTATATATAGGGTCACCCGCAGCCTTCCCACCACATCTAAAACCCAATGAAGGCATAACCGACTTTCATGTATGTACGTCTATCCTAATATTACTAGATACTTAACAAACATAAACTAAGTCATTCAAACATGAAAATCGTCTCAACAATTCAATACTCGAACCAATTTAACCAATCAAACGAAAGGAACTATCACATAAGTCTAACAACTAAGACCATCAATCAATGAATCAATAATTGCAAGTAAACAAGCAAGGTTTACACTTTTCAGCCCGAATCTCAAGCGAGTAGGGAGATACGAAACTCACCTTGCCCGGCAAAGAAGCTAGAATAAGATTACGACCGAGTAACAGGGTCCACACGTCCACAACCTATAATTATACATCATAATACCATAATGTCAACTCTACAATCATAAACAAGTTGGTTTTGCACAATTAGGTCAAGTCACAAACCCTAAACGCCTTTACAACTTAAGCGAGTAGGAACAAGACGCATTCGACTCGACCTTTTTAGAAATGACAAAAGATTCATACAAAAGGAGTGTTACTACTAGAAACTAGACTCTCTTACGATTCCAACGATAGGTCATACGATTTGTTTGGACTTACGGATCAAAAGTTATTAACGTTTGAAAATCGACGCGCAACAATTTCCCAGAAACTAACCACTGCGCCGCAGTGAGCCTTAGCCAAGCTCACTGCGCCGCAGTGGGCTGACCCAGGCTTGACCAGGCCCTAGCCACTGCGCCGCAGTGGGCTAGCCCAAGCCACTGCGCCGCAGTGGCCCCATACTGGTCCAGAAGCAGAAGTGCAGCAGCATACGCAGGAAACCTAAACCAAAACCCTTAAAACTCGACCCAAACCAATTCAAAACGATTTGTAGGAACTTATAACTTGAATTGAAGCATAAATAGACATCATTAACCATAAATAAACATAACTCAATCCACAAATTCGACCCAAGACATCAAATTCATAACAAATCGCTCCAACCCTAATCAAAACCCTAATTTGACCCAAATCGTCTTTTGACTCGATTCAAGACTTGCAATTGTTCAAGATGACTAGAAATGCTTAAACAAACATAAGTAGGTGTAAATGGGATGAATTTGACTTACCAAAACTTCCTTTTGAGCTAGAACCCGAAATTAGGTCAAAGTGGACAAAATGCGAGAACTTCCACCTTTGATTCTTCGATATGACGATAATGTGGTATAGATGGTGATGAATCTAGTGTTATAACCTTTCTAAACACTAAGTAGATGGTAGGGAGAAGAGAAGAATTGGTCTTGTTTTGTTCTTGAGAGAAAGAGAGAAAGAGATAGATAGAAATGAGAATGAGAGGGGGAGAAGAGGATAAGGGGGGAAATGGGTCATGGGTGGCTGGTGGGTCATGGACTACCCACGGGCCGACCCGCTTCCCTTCACAAATCACAACACAAAAGCTACACATTTAAATATCGACTAACCCATATTATCGACCCGAATATTCCACATTGCCATTTAACTCTCAAAACGACCCAATTAATTCATTAACTCAAATTGTTAGTCAAATTACACATAAAGTCAACGGGTCAAAATTCACGGATGTTACATTATTCCCCCGTTGAAAGAATTTCGTCCCGAAATTCAACAAAACCCTAAATATTAAATAAATGCGGATACTTAGACTTCATATGGTCTTCTCTCTCCCAAGTGAACTCGGCTCCACGTCTAGCGTTCCATCTTACCTTCACAATGGTGTAGCGCTTCTTCTTGAGTCTCCTTTCTTGACGGTCCAAAATCTCTACCGGTTCTTCAACAAAGTTTAGGCTCGAATCAACCCTAATTTCGTCCATAGGCACATGATGTGTAGGATCCGCCAAACACTTGCGCAAATTACAAATATGAAACACATCATGCACCCCACTAAGCTCTTGAGGCAATTCTAGCCGATAAGCAACTTTCCCAACCCGTTCAAGAATCTTGAAAGGACCAATAAACCTTGGTGCAAGTTTTCCCCGCTTCACAAAACGTACGACTCCCTTCCAAGGCGACACTTTCAAAAGTACAAAATCACCAACTTCAAACTCTAACGGTCTCCGCCTCACATCGGCATACTTCTTTTGACGTTCACGGGCCAATTGCAACTTCTCCTTAATTTGAGATATTACCTTAGTCGTCTCAATCACAATTTCTGGCCCGATGAGTTGACTCTCTCCAATTTCTGCCCAAGCTAGAGGAGAACGACATACTCTACCATACAATGCTTTAAAGGGTGCCATTTGAATGGTAGCATGGTAGCTATTGTTGTATGAAAACTCAACCCGAAATTAGGTCAAAGTGGACAAAATGCGAGAACTTCCACCTTTGATTCTTCGATATGACGATAATGTGGTATAGATGGTGATGAATCTAGTGTTATAACCTTTCTAAACACTAAGTAGATGGTAGGGAGAAGAGAAGAATTGGTCTTGTTTTGTTCTTGAGAGAAAGAGAGAAAGAGATAGATAGAAATGAGAATGAGAGGGGGAGAAGAGGATAAGGGGGGAAAATGGGTCATGGGTGGCTGGTGGGTCATGGACTACCCACGGGCCGACCCGCTTCCCTTCACAAATCACAACACAAAAGCTACACATTTAAATATCGACTAACCCATATTATCGACCCGAATATTCCACATTGCCATTTAACTCTCAAAACGACCCAATTAATTCATTAATACACATAAAGTCAACGGGTCAAAATTCACGGATGTTACAGCATCTTTTAACATATAGAAAAAGGTTAAAAAACTGACATTTTGTTATAGAGAAACAGTACAATATACTATTATATATATCCGTTCGTCGGTGATTACCTCGTTATTGTTGGAGGTGAAAAATATAATTTTTTCTCAATTAAAAGAGCTCGTTAAAAGAAAAAAAACATTAGTAACAAAAAAAGAAAAAGGTAAAAAGTATTAAAACAAAAAAATGCTGACATCAGCATCTTACTATTCCTAAGCCTTCCATAATTATTATATATATAACAAGCATTTCTACCCGGGCGTTGCCCCGGGAGAAAAACAAAACTCTCGTGATAAAAGTTAAAAAACATTAAGCTGAAAACCAAATTTTCGTGACAAAAGTTAAGAAACTTTGGTGGATAAAGTTAAAAAACTCGAAGTTATGCGGAAAAAAGTAGCTAAGATGAAACTCTGGCGGCAAAAGTTTTAGACTTTTAGTTAGCTGTCTAATTACGGAGGCAAAAAGTATAATTTTTTTTTTTTAAATAGTTTTTGTAGAAAAGGGGGGAAAAATTAGAGAAAAAAAAAGAACCATTTCTACCCGGGCGTTGCCCGGGAGAAAAACAAAACTCTCGTGATAAAAGTTAAAAAACATTAAGTTGAAAACCAAATTTTCGTGACAAAAGTTATGAAACTTTGGTGGATAAAGTTAAAAAACTCGAAGTTATGCGAAGAAAAAAGTAGCTAAGATTAAACTCTGGCGGCAAAAGTTTTAGACTTTTAGTTAGCTGTCTAATCACCGAGGCAAAAAGTATAATTTTTTTTTTATATAAATATTTTTTGTAGAAAAGGAGGGGAAAAAATTAGAGCAAAAGAAAGGAAAAGAAAGGAAAAAAAGAAAAAGACAAAATAAGCCGGTACTGTTCATGGCTCGAGCTGATGAGCCGAGCCGAGCCGCCAGCCGGTTACTATTCAAGGCTTGGCTTACTATTCCTAAGCCAAACCTTAAATGTTATATATATATAACTAGCCATTGAACCCGTGTGCAAACACGGGATGTCAATACAAATGTATAAAATCAATTTTATTAAATTCCGTTACTTCAAACACAACCACAATCACGGTATACTAACATCAAACTATTTGGAATTACTTTAGTACATGTAATTTGATAAAATAAAAAACATTAGATTTAAAATTTACATATAGAAATCCCCTTTAGTCAGCAGCAATGCAAACTTTGTGCTTGTTGTTTGCTATTGAAATCCATTTTTAATTGTTATTGTGTGATTTTCTTCATCTATTTCCAAACTTTTATAACTTTTCCATCTTCAGTTTCAAGCTTGCACATCCTCATAACTCAGTTACGGCATACGGGTCCATTTTGAAGTCTGCCTAGTATCCTACACATGACAAACACGAACCATGAAAACATTATTTGAACAAATATAAATGGGCATAAGGATGCACATTCGGGATAGCAAAACTAAAGAAGCAATACTGGAGGGTCAGCCCAAACCCAAGTTGTCCAAACCGAGATACATATTTGTTATTCGACCTTATGAAATTATAGTTGACTATAACTACTTTTGATATTTAATAACATCAAGAACATCCTTATCATCAAAATGCAATTGATAAATTTAAAAAGAATATAGTAATGACAAAAAGGATACACCTTTGAATAACATGAAGCATATATATATGGATCAAACTGCAAGGACACAAGTAAAGTCAGCAACATCTCAAACAAATTTATTCGCTCAAAATACATTTAATTTAAATTAATGACTCAAATATCTCAAATCAATTCATATATTATCTGAACACACTACCCTAAAAGTTACTAATGTGGCTTGGCGTATGTCTCGATACACACCACCCTAAAAGTGAAATTTTCCATCTATAGTATCATGATCGTGCTAAGAAAAATGTCCAACACCTGAAATAGATTTAGGCATAACTGAGCAGAATCGGTAGGCATAACTTATAGGTTTGGATTCGGTTTGACTAAAAAAAACATGCTTGAAGTTCTGCAAGGTCTTTTTAGAGGGATACAATTACCTAACACCTTTGACGTCATGATGCCTCTATCTCACCATTTCGAACCTGAATCATATTGTGTCCACCATATCAATCAAAGCAAATTTGTTGACAAATTAGCATAGAGATACAAAACTACCCGGGTTTAACCGATAAGTTACCAATACATTTGAACGAGTACAGAAAAAAAGTCACCGTGTTTTCATCTTGGCACTCGACCACTTTTCTGCATATTAAAAACATAAAACTATCATGTATAATGTCTTATCCACCTATGCTACTAAAGAGACTTTCAATGACGCAATGACACATAAATCAGTCCATGTTCCAAAGCAGACCATTTAAAAACATAGTGCCATAGGCAATGAATACCAACCAAACCCCTACACTTACCAAAGTCAGTAGACCTATATATATGTACGTTTACCATAAAATTGAAAGGCGCGGGGGGGAGGGGGGTGCATATATTATTTGTACATTTACCATAAAATTCAGGGGGGTGGTTTTAGGTATGGAAGGTATTATTTTTTTTGCCCGCTAAAGACGCCCCCAAGGGTTGTGCTTAGCATTTTCCTAATGAGTATCATCACTTCTGGCCCGGTAATTATGTAAAACATTCCAAAACAAGTTTTAATGAGTAATTCATTAACCAAAATACAAAACTACATTTTGGACCAAGTCGATCACTTATTAATAGAAACATTGAACATAAATCATCCGACACTAAATAAACAATACTATAAAAATGAAACAGGTTAAGTATTTTTTTCATTTTGGAAGGCATGATTTTAATCAGAAATCCAACCTTGATATTAAGTCAAATTGAAGTAAAATAAGAATGATACTGTCAGCTATCTCAAGTACCTGTTCTTGTTCATCATCATCAGCATACTCTAAATATAAATACTGCATATATATATGTATATATATATATGTGTGTGTGTGTGTATGAATCCAAAACATATACAATTCAAAAAGAGAACCGAAATTTTCAGATCTAAAAAAAAATCATCTGTATTTTTCGGATCTAAAGAAATAAATTAAACATACCTTTAATTGGTTAAACATCTTCAAAGCACGAACCATAATCTGTATTTTTCCGATCTAAAAAAAATTAAACAAAAAAAGGGAAAAAAAAACTTTAGAAATAATTGATACGGTGGAAAAATTGATATGTAGAAAGCATACCAGAAAGTGAGGACCATTGCTTCATGGATCTGGTGAAAAGATTTGAGTGAAAGAGCCTATTAGATTTGAGTGAAAGAGCCTATCAGGTTTGAATATGATGGAAAGATGAGTTTTTTTTTTTATCATGAGAGTTTTTTTCTTCTAATAGAAACAAGGGCTTCTCAAAGAAGCTAACAATAAGGCTTCTTTGGGAAGCTATCCCCACACATACTTAAAACACCATCAAATACATACAAATTACATCACCAATGACATCAGAAATCTCATGTGGCCTGAGTCTTCTTCCTCCACATCAGCTTTTCTGATGTCATTGCAAACCTCCTCTAGTAGGAGAGGGTGAAGGGTGATTTGTAGTGTCGAATATGTTGAATAAAGTTCATACAATGGTAGCAGCTTTAGAAATAGTTTTCAGGTTATGACTTCTAGTTGGAGACCATATCATCTAAACTTTTCGACAAACTTAGAACTTTGACTTGAAAGTCAACTCTTCAAATTAGTAAAATTGACGAGTAAACCTAAGGACCAATATGCAATTCAATAAAAAAATTAAAACAAAATTCAGGATCCCTGATTCAGTGATTCTCCAAGAACCCTATAGTGTGTGGTGTGTAATTCGAATTTTTGAAATTAAATTACTTGCTCTGATAAAAACCCTAAAAAACAAGTGATGGTGAAGAGGTAGTAGATGGAGTGGTTTCTGATCTTTGTTTGGGTGGGTGTAGTAGTGTGGTTGGCTTCTCTCTGCAAGATTCTTCATTTATCGTTTTATCCGTACGGATCTTCCTTCTTAACTAATAATAATAATGGTAAGTGATTTCGAGACTATTTGCTACTGTAACACTTTAATTTTTGTGTTTATCATATTGATTATTTATATAACTGTTTTCTATCTTAATGTAGCAGCTGGATCTTCACAAAAGAGAAATGTGTTGCTGGTCATTGCCCATCCTGATGATGAATCCATGTCGGTTTCTAAAACTACTGGTTTTATGCTTAATACCTGAATTTCGAGCACTATAATAACTGTTGTTTTGAATTTTGTATTTGAAACATTCTTTTTTGGCAGGTTCTTTTCACCAACGATCAATCAGTTGACTTCGGCAGGGCATAACGTGCACATACTGTGCATGTCAACTGGTAATATGCTGTATAATTAGAAATTATTGTTGGTGCGTGTGAACTTCTCAGTTTTAGACTTTTATTGTACGTGACATACGGTGAGGTTTAGTTGTAATATCGGGTGACATAGGGAGTGTTTGGGAAGCTCATTTGAGGAGCTTATAGTATATTATGCTTTTAAAACACTGTAAGCCCGTTTTAGTCATGCTAAGCTAATTTGGAGAAGCTCTTCAATGGCAGCTTCCAATAAGATGCTTTTCAAGCTCAAAAACTTATTTCTTAAAAAGCATAATCTGTGTAAATAAGCTGACCCTGAGACCACTTGCTCCCCAAAAAAGAAAGCTGACCCAAAGACCCCTTTTCACATGATCTATGGTAACACCATGGAAAACTAAAGAACACGGTAAACGAATAATTGTTTTTGGAGCTTGAGTACGTCGCATTCTCATTTGATGTCTGTATATGGAGCTTGTAAGTCCAATTGTTTTTTAAGTAGGCTGTGGTTTTCTTCTCAGAATGTTCCTATTCAATGGGTTGCCATTGCGCCATAAGTTTAATGTTTTATGTTGTTATTATCTTTTGCAGGTAATGCAGATGGTATTGGAGATGTTAGAAAACAAGAGCTTTATAGGGCTTCCGCAATCCTTAAGGTGATATGATATGTTACACAACATTGAGGTGCTTATTTTTTAGCTACATTTAGTCATATGTTTTTGTGTGAGTGGTTAAAGTAAAGTAGGCCATATTTGGACTATCTAGATTGTGTGCTCGGTGCTGGTGCTCATGAATAACTTGAAGCCCAGGTCTCTATGCATATCTACTAATGCTTTTGAGAAAGCATGAGGATTATATAGTATAACGAGTGGATATTGAAAGTTCTTTAAGTAACCGAAATAGGTTCAAGGATCCTAACTCTTGATATATGGTTCATGGATGATCTGATGAGTTGTTTCATTAGTTTAACCATATTATGATATTAGCAATTATTTTTTAATTTTGATCATTTTTCATTTGTGGTTCAATATGCCTTACATTATTGTCCAGCCCATTATTAACCATTCATTACCATTTGTCTCTATTAACTTCAAAAAGGACTTTACATAAGTGCACCTGTTTTCTCCTATATACTTGCTTGATCATGCAGGTTCCTCTTCAACAAGTGACAGTTTTGGATCATCCAGATTTTCAGG
>CM067167.1:58932191-58955862 GCA_034093135.1 Erigeron breviscapus | reverse complement strand
CCAGGAAGATACACTACTTTTGTCACGCTGAGGGTGCAACAAAAAATGGTTTCATAAACTATAACCTCCAAACGGTAATGTATAACCTATATTGTGGTTGGGTTGATATGGGAGGTATTCGGGGATTTAAGATGACGATGCCTATGCTTAAAATGCTTCCCCGTAAATACGTTTATGATATGATATGTGATGATATGTTTAAACGATATGATATGTTATGATGAATGGTGGTTAATGATATGATGTAATGATGATATGTGCATGTATATGTGGCTTGCTCATCTAGAACACTAGACCTTTTTAGGTTGCCATGACACGTGCACGTTTTAAGGGCCCTAACGTGAAAAGATGATAGATGTGGATTAGTTTAGGATTAATGTGGAAACCTAAACTAAACGTGGTAAATGCTCGAGCTAATTAGACGTTAAGAGTTATGCATAACCCGTGCCTGACGGTGGTAATAGGTACGTATAAACCGTGCTCGTATGTGGGAGAGTACGTCGTGCTCGCATGTGGGAGAGTACGTAGTGCCGTATGTGGGAGGGTACGTTAAAATGGTTGCTCGGGTGGCTCCTTGCAACCAGTCATATGTGGCGAGTAGTTCGGGTGGCCTGATGACCCACCTAATGTTATGAACATAACGTGCTACTCATGGATCGACATTGTCTTTCCTTAGCGGTAACTTCGGTTACAACTTAACGGTGACCTAGTCACAACCTAATGAGATGAGATGAAATGACGAAATTGATTAGGCACACTTAGGGTCATGGACTCTATGCTTATATGTGATATGGATACGTTATGTGGTGATATAAATGCCTAAATCAAATGACAAAATGTTTTAAAGTGACGTGCAATGAATGAAATGTTTTGCTTAAACCTGGTGTTATCTTACTTAGCTTTATAGCTAACACTTGTTTCTTCTATGTGTTGACACCCCTCAGGTTAAGCAGTGAGATGTCGTGTGAAGCTTTGGCGAGAGATGGGTAGATGATCAAGATGGCTTTAGTTTACCCAATAACTTCGCATAGACTTAATGTTAATGATTTCCTTTATGGAACTATTGTAATGACTATGTTATGGTTGCTTTATGTGGGCAATCTTATGGATTTCTTTTATTACTGATTTGATGCTATTAGTAACACCACTTATGTTTCTCAACTGTTTCATTGGTTGAGGTTTTTAATAAACTGTTTCCGCTTTATTGACGCCGTTAGGCGAAAATTTTTGGAAATCCATATTTTTAAGAAACGGGTGTTACACATTACCAACAAAAAGATTCATTTTTGATGAAAGATTATTCGATAAAAGTGACTTGAAATCAGAAATAACCTGTGATGAAGACTGAAGTGATCTCTCCAGGTCCGCCACCTTACTTAAAAGGCCTTGGACCTCGGCTGAAGAAGAAGAGGAGGGACCACTGGGAGGATCAAGATTTGAAGTCATTCTGGTCATTAAAGGTACTTGTACCTGGACCTCTTCAGTTGAAACTTCAGATGTTACTACAGTTGAGTCCAGCGCACGGTGTTCAGATAAATCAATGGGAGTTTCAAGTGGAGGTGGTTGAGTTTGTGAAATTTGAATTGTGGGAGGATTGAAATATGGAGTAGTTTGTGGAATTGAAGGTGGTGGTGGTGGTGCATTAATGGATTCTGGTGGTGGTGGCATTTCAGTAAGTGGTTGGGTGACTGAAGCAATAACAGAAGAAACCACATTTTCTACTTCTTCACCCAGAAAACTCATGTCAGTATCAAAAATATTACCTTCTGACATGGGTGAATCAGCCTCATCCCAGACAAACGTTTCATCAACTGTCTGATCACCAGCCTGATCACCAATTTCTACATTTAAATCTATCTGAGCATCTTGCTCACCAGTTTCTTGCTCAACAATCTGCACATTTTCTACTTGCTCAACATCCTGTACAACATTCTCTTCCTGCTCAAAAATATGAGACCCATCTACATTCATTACATCACCAGGATGGCTCATTTCATCTCTTGCTGGATTGACCCGAACTCCAGCCCTCATAAGGCGTCTGGCCGTTCTTGGTCGTCTATGAGGATCAACATTTTCTTGTTGTTGTTGTTGGTCAGGGGCCACTTGGCTTACTGGTTGCACAATTTCAACATTTAGGTCACCAGAGGGTCCTTCACCAACTAGGTTCCCACCTGGAGCCTCTTCTTGCTCATCTTCCCTTTGGAAACTAAGCATGGTCTGAGGAATATTTACCTCATATGGTGGAGATCTAAGATTGGTCAATTCACGCATATACTCACATACAGAAAAGTGAGTGGTCTCAAAATCATACTGGTCACCTAGAGCTCTTTTGAAAATAAGTGAAAGGAAACGAATATATGGTACAAATGCTTTTCTACCTTTCACCTTAAGACGCTCTACCAGATCATCAAATAAGATATGAGCAAAATCCACTCTGTATCCAAACCAGAGGCAGTAAGCAATCTGGAGATGTGTTTGATTTATCTGGTCAAGTCCTCCAGAACTGCCTCCCAAACATTCAACTATGTGAGTGAAGAAAAATCTCCATGAGTCTGACAGCCTGCTCATGTAGACTGTTCCCTTTCTGGATAGCTGACCATGCTCATCCAAAATATTTGTGTGCCCCATCAATCTGCACACTTCCTTTGTATTTATGCAGAGGGAAGTTCAATGGGCATCTCTTTCTGTTCAAAATAGTTTAATTGAAGAACAGACCTGAGTGTATCAACATTGAAAGCCAATGGTCTGGTACCTTGCTTAAGAGAATAAGAAATTGATGAAGTTGCATCATCATATACTGCAGTGTACCAGAATTCACAAAGATAGTCGTGGTACATCTTCCTAGGATTTAGGGTCAATGCACCATAAAGAGGACATGAGAGAAAAAAGGTATTTAATCTCCCAATAATGGATTGGGCATTATGAACACTGGAAAGTGAGAGTCTGGCCATCCAGTTATTCATGTTTATTCTTATTGCCTTTGCCTCTAAGGTGATATGGGGTGCCTTAACAACATTGGCAACCGGAGCATATTCTGCAGCAAGCAGATTTTTCGGTGAATTGGATTGTCTTGGTGCCATTTATGTTTGATAGATAGATGATATGAAGATGAAATTGAAGAATTAGGGTTTTGATGAAGATTTGAAGAATTAAATATGGGAGAGATTTATGATTGGAAATTGAATGAAGAAATAAATGAAGGAATTTGAAGAATTTGGGAGTAAATATGTTCGAAGTAAATGCTTATGAAAGTGAAAGTGGGTATTTATATAGGAGAGAGAATGTGGAACTCAAACGGTTAATTTGAATTTATCAAATATAATTTTGATCGGGTTCTGAGATCCGCATTAATTACATCACATCACACATAAATGTGTGACGGTTTACAGCCCACAAACAGTAACAACTTGCACTTTTTGTCTTCCCATGGTAAAAATACCATCATTTCTTTGAAAAAATGACATGCCACGTAGGATAATAAGATAAATATCGAGATAAATATCTTTTCAAAGATTTTGCATACGTGGCACGCACAATGACCAAGTATTAAAATATTATGACTGACATACCAGTGCATCTGGAGGTTGACTGGACACTACAGTATCACTGGTGGATGTTAGAAATATAAATGTAGTAGTTGATTTGTATACTTTATATTGTTTTATACTTAGAATGTAAATGTCTAAGTATGGAAGGGGCTTAGTGTAAATTAGTCATATGTATATAAATCCCTTCCATTAAGCATTTTGTAACCTTTGACCTCATAATACAAGCTAATCTTTCCCTGACATCTCTCTACTCTCTCTCTACTTTCTCTCACTAGAAACCTCCATTAACACACACTAAAACACACACTAAAGCTCGAATTCTAGTCTTAACAATTGGTATCAGAGCACAATCAGAGTTGCTGAACGATCCACAAGCTTATTACAAGCTTAATTGTGCTTAATTTCAGAATTTGAGCATTTTTTCTGAAAGGTTCATTTGCAGAGCTCACTGTTTCAGTGATTCCTGCAAATTAAGTGTGTTTCTGTCCTTATTTTGTTCACCGATCGATTTATATCAATATCTTCCTTCGCTATCAATTTAGAAGCTAATTCATCATTTAGTTGTTTTTAAGAATTTGGTCACTTACACTATTTGCAGAGAACTAAGCTCGGCATTTAGTTGTTTTTAAGAATTTGGTCACTTACACTATTTGCAGAGAATTAAGCTCGGCATTTAGTTGTTTTTAAGAATTTGGTCACTTACACTATTTGCAGAGAACTAAGCTCGGCATTTAGTTGTTTTTAAGAATTTGGTCACTTACACTATTTGCAGAGAATTAAGCTCGGCATTTAGTTGTTTTTAAGAATTTGGTCACTTACACTATTTGCAGAGTTATTTGCTCGGCAAATAGTTGAAATTGATTCTTCGACCAAGTGACTTTATAAGTTGTACTGTTTGCAGAGATTTAAGCTCGGCATTTAGTTGTTTTTAAGAATTTGGTCACTTACACTATTTGCAGAGAACTAAGCTCGGCATTTAGTTGTTTTTAAGAATTTGGTCACTTACACTATTTGCAGAGAACTAAGCTCGGCATTTAGTTGTTTTTAAGAATTGGTCACTTACACTATTTGCAGAGAATTAAGCTCGGCATTTAGTTGTTTTTAAGAATTTGGTCACTTACACTATTTGCAGAGAATTAAGCTCGGCATTTAGTTGTTTTTAAGAATTTGGTCACTTACACTATTTGCAGAGAATTAAGCTCGGCATTTAGTTGTTTTTAAGAATTTGGTCACTTACACTATTTGCAGAGAATTAAGCTCGGCATTTAGTTGTTTTTAAGAATTTGGTCACTTACACTATTTGCAGAGAATTAAGCTCGGCATTTAGTTGTTTTTAAGAATTTGGTCACTTACACTATTTGCAGAGAATTAAGCTCGGCATTTAGTTGTTTTTAAGAATTTGGTCACTTACACTATTTGCAGAGAACTAAGCTCGGCATTTAGTTGTTTTTAAGAATTTGGTCACTTACACTATTTGCAGAGAATTAAGCTCGGCATTTAGTTGTTTTTAAGAATTTGGTCACTTACACTATTTGCAGAGAATTAAGCTCGGCATTTAGTTGTTTTTAAGAATTTGGTCACTTACACTATTTGCAGAGAATTAAGCTCGGCATTTAGTTGTTTTTAAGAATTTGGTCACTTACACTATTTGCAGAGAATTAAGCTCGGCATTTAGTTGTTTTTAAGAATTTGGTCACTTACACTATTTGCAGAGAATTAAGCTCGGCATTTAGTTGTTTTTAAGAATTTGGTCACTTACACTATTTGCAGAGAATTAAGCTCGGCATTTAGTTGTTTTTAAGAATTTGGTCACTTACACTATTTGCAGAAGTCGTTGGCTAAGTGATATTCTATTTGTACTATTTGCAGAGAACTAAGCTCGGCATTTAGTTGTTTTTAAGAATTTGGTCACTTACACTATTTGCAGAGAATTAAGCTCGGCATTTAGTTGTTTTTAAGAATTTGGTCACTTACACTATTTGCAGAGCATTTTGCTCGGCAAATAGTTGTTTTTGAGAATTGAGAATTCTTGATTTGAGACTGGTGCTACTTGCATTGTTTGCAGAAGTTTAGCTCGGCAAACAAGTGGTTTTGGGTGGTGTGACTAAGTACAAGTTCTATTTGTACTGTTTGCAGAGTTATTTGCTCGGCAAATAGTTGAAATTGATTCTTCGACCAAGTGACTTTATAAGTTGTACTGTTTGCAGAGATTTAAGCTCGGCATTCAGTTGTTTTTAAGAATTTGGTCACTTACACTATTTGCAGAGAATTAAGCTCGGCATTTAGTTGTTTTTAAGAATTTGGTCACTTACACTATTTGCAGAGAATTAAGCTCGGCATTTAGTTGTTTTTAAGAATTTGGTCACTTACACTATTTGCAGAGAACTAAGCTCGGCATTTAGTTGTTTTTAAGAATTTGGTCACTTACACTATTTGCAGAGAACTAAGCTCGGCACTTAGTTGATTTTAAGAATCTCAACTCAAATTTTGTTTAAGTCTTTTATTGCTTGCAATGGCTTCAAGAGAGGCTTTAGCACTTGGTTCTGAAGGAAGACCACCTGTCTTATTTAGAGGATCTTATCCTCAATGGAAGAAAAGATTTCTGAACTGGATAGACAGGCAAAAGAATGGAAAACTGCTAAGGAAATCATACAAAGAAGGTCCTGAAATTCCAAAGAACCCTGTGAGTGGAGAAGTTTTACCTGAAGAAAGTTGGAATACAGATCAGAAAAACAGAGTTGAGGCTGATCAAAGTGCAATTGCATACCTATACCAAGCACTTCCTGATGACATTTACTGCAATGTTGATTCCTATGAAACAGGAAAAGACATTTGGGATGAAGTGGAGAAGCAGATGGAAGGATCAGATGTATCAAACACCATTAGGTTGTCAACTGTTTTGAATATGTATGAAACATTCAAACAACAAAAAGGTGAACCTTTGAATGAGGTGTACATCAGATTCTGCAATGTCATCAATGAGCTGAGAAAGAATGATGTGAAGAGAACCAATATGGAACTGAACATCAAATTCATCAAGAATCTGGAAGAGGAATGGCAAGTGTATGGAACCCAACTCAACCAACAATCAGATTTTGGAAAACTCACCATTCACACCTTATTTGAGAAGCTGCAACTGAATGTTGAGGATGTCAAGAGAATTCAGAAGCAAAAAGGGGAGAGTTCTCATTCCGATCCATTAGCCTTGGTAGCTGAGAAGAAGAATTCAAGAGTATCAAAACAAAGATTTGTTGAGTCTGAAACTGATTCTGATTTGAGTGATATGAGTGATTCTGATCTTGATGAAAGACAGAAAGAGATGTATAAGGAACTCGCTTATTTCACGAAGGCTTTAAAGAAGAAATTCTTCAAGAAAAAACCAACCAACAATCAGCTTAGGACTTCATCAGTCTCTTCGTATGCAAAGAATACAAATGCTCCTAAGTTTGATCCGAAGAATGAATTTGTTGGTGGTGAGAAGAAGTTTAACAATCAGAAGAGGTTTGAGAAAAAGGTTATGGATAAAGGAATGAAGACAAGAAATGCTACAACTGTGGAATTCCTGGACATTTTGCTATAAACTGCACCAGACCTCGACAAAAGAACTCCGAGTACTATAAATACAAACTGATGCTCGCAAGACAAGAAGAAAGTGGCATTGCTCTTCTCGCTGAAGATGACAAGTGGTTGCATCTATCTGATGAGGAGACAGATGAACTTGCAGCAAACGTGTGTTTCATGACAAAGATCAAGAGATCAACGGAGTTGGAGGAAGCTGATGAAAGTTCTTCAGAAGTCGAGGATGAGGTAATTAACATTACTCAATCTGATTTAGATTACTTAATGAATAAGAGTGCTCAATCGATGAAGTATGGGAAAGGGTTGAGTAAACAAATTTCTCAATTAACAAAGCTTTTGGAAGACAAAGAGATCGAATTTCAAAATTCTAAAGATAAATTTGAATCACTTCAAAAGGATTTTGACAATTTGAAAACTGAAAAAGCAGCAGTCATGTTTACTCCGACCTCCAAACTGCATCTTGAGAAACAAGAACTTGAGACCAAAGTTCTTGAACTGAGCAAGACTGTCAGACAACTTCAGGTTGAAAAGACAAATGAGATGTTTAGAGCAAATGCTTTGGCTGAAGACATTGAGTCTTTAAATGTCAAATTCAAAGAATCTATCCCTGATGTGACAGAATTTGAAAACAAAATTTCTGACCTAAAATATGAATGTTGTATAAAAGATTCTCTTAAACAAAAACTTGATAAAGAAAATGATGAGCTGAAAGCTGAAATCAAGTCTTATCAAGAAAAATTGTATAAGATCAATCGTTCATATCAACAAGTCTTTTTAAATAGGCCAAGAAGTTCTGAAACAATATTCACATCAGGGCTGGGTTATAACAATCCAAAATGTTTGCTCAAAGCACAGGAAGAAATCCCATCCTTATACAAGGAATCTTATTTGAGGTGTGGGATGACAGACCAATTTGTGAGACCGACTGATAGTGATTATGAGGCTGATGATTTTCTAGAAAAGGGTGCAAAGGTCTATTTTAACTATGCGTTAATGGATGAGTCATATGACTTCTTTGCTAACTCTACACAGAAGACAATCAAAGACAATCATGAGGCTGTAATACCCGAAATTCTAGAGTGTTTTACTGAAAAACCTTTGGAAAATTCTAATCCTATTCCAAAACCTGAAAATTTGAGACCTTATGTGCCACAAAAAGTTTTGGAAAAGGTAATTGAAGATCTGGAAAAGTCTCTTGAGAAAAAGCAATCTTTGATAGAAAATTTGAAGACTCAAAATCATTATGTCATTGACTCACCCAAGAATCATGAAAATGAGTGTGACCACCCCAATTGTCCTGTTTGTGAAGTTATGGCCACTCCATCTCCATCAACCAAATCTGTGTGTCAAAATGAGACAACTTCACAAAATACATGTTCTATAAGTGAAATCATGAATGCATCTGTGAAAACTGAGAGTCAAGTTGTCCATGTTTCTGTTCAAACTGATGGTGATTTAGATGATGTTCATGACAAAGATCAAGAGATCAACGGAGTTGGAGGAAGCTGATGAAAGTTCTTCAGAAGTCGAGGATGAGGTAATTAACATTACTCAATCTGATTTAGATTACTTAATGAATAAGAGTGCTCAATCGATGAAGTATGGGAAAGGGTTGAGTAAACAAATTTCTCAATTAACAAAGCTTTTGGAAGACAAAGAGATCGAATTTCAAAATTCTAAAGATAAATTTGAATCACTTCAAAAGGATTTTGACAATTTGAAAACTGAAAAAGCAGCAGTCATGTTTACTCCGACCTCCAAACTGCATCTTGAGAAACAAGAACTTGAGACCAAAGTTCTTGAACTGAGCAAGACTGTCAGACAACTTCAGGTTGAAAAGACAAATGAGATGTTTAGAGCAAATGCTTTGGCTGAAGACATTGAGTCTTTAAATGTCAAATTCAAAGAATCTATCCCTGATGTGACAGAATTTGAAAACAAAATTTCAACATTTTGGAAGACAATCATGATTTTGATCCTGAGTTTGAAAAACATTTTGTTAAAAAGGAAGAAAAACTTGATTTTCATCTAAAGAAGATTCCAAAGTCACACTCTTCACAATCTTCATCAATCAATAAGTTCCAAAGACCAAAGACCACCCAACAATCAAAGTCCAACCCATTACCAAAGACTGCTTCAAAACCAAGACCAGACCATTCCCAAAGTGTGTTTCAAAACCCAAGACCACACAATCTGAATCAAAGACTTCTAGGCAACAACAGATGTACAAGGTCAAATCTAAATCTGAGTCTCAAAAAGAAGTCAAAACAAGCAGTGGTCAGAAGATTAGTAAAATTGAATCTTTCTCATTAGGTATCAAACAACCTCAGCAGGTTTAGGTTTTTTTTTTTTTTTTTTTTTTTTTTTTTTTTTTTTTTTTTTTTTTTTTTTTTTTTTTTTTTTTTTTTTTTTTTTTTTTTTTTTTTTTTTTTTTTTTTTTTTTTTTTTTTTTTTTTTTTTTTTTTTTTTTTTTTTTTTTTTTTTTTTTTTTTTTTTTTTTTTTTTTTTTTTTTTTTTTTTTTTTTTTTTTTTTTTTTTTTTTTTTTTTTTTTTTTTTTTTTTTTTTTTTTTTTTTTTTTTTTTTTTTTTTTTTTTTTTTTTTTTTTTTTTTTTTTTTTTTTTTTTTTTTTTTTTTTTTTTTTTTTTTTTTTTTTTTTTTTTTTTTTTTTTTTTTTTTTTTTTTTTTTTTTTTTTTTTTTTTTTTTTTTTTTTTTTTTTTTTTTTTTTTTTTTTTTTTTTTTTTTTTTTTTTTTTTTTTTTTTTTTTTTTTTTTTTTTTTTTTTTTTTTTTTTTTTTTTTTTTTTTTTTTTTTTTTTTTTTTTTTTTTTTTTTTTTTTTTTTTTTTTTTTTTTTTTTTTTTTTTTTTTTTTTTTTTTTTTTTTTTTTTTTTTTTTTTTTTTTTTTTTTTTTTTTTTTTTTTTTTTTTTTTTTTTTTTTTTTTTTTTTTTTTTTTTTTTTTTTTTTTTTTTTTTTTTTTTTTTTTTTTTTTTTTTTTTTTTTTTTTTTTTTTTTTTTTTTTTTTTTTTTTTTTTTTTTTTTTTTTTTTTTTTTTTTTTTTTTTTTTTTTTTTTTTTTTTTTTTTTTTTTTTTTTTTTTTTTTTTTTTTTTTTTTTTTTTTTTTTTTTTTTTTTTTTTTTTTTTTTTTTTTTTTTTTTTTTTTTTTTTTTTTTTTTTTTTTTTTTTTTTTTTTTTTTTTTTTTTTTTTTTTTTTTTTTTTTTTTTTTTTTTTTTTTTTTTTTTTTTTTTTTTTTTTTTTTTTTTTTTTTTTTTTTTTTTTTTTTTTTTTTTTTTTTTTTTTTTTTTTTTTTTTTTTTTTTTTTTTTTTTTTTTTTTTTTTTTTTTTTTTTTTTTTTTTTTTTTTTTTTTTTTTTTTTTTTTTTTTTTTTTTTTTTTTTTTTTTTTTTTTTTTTTTTTTTTTTTTTTTTTTTTTTTTTTTTTTTTTTTTTTTTTTTTTTTTTTTTTTTTTTTTTTTTTTTTTTTTTTTTTTTTTTTTTTTTTTTTTTTTTTTTTTTTTTTTTTTTTTTTTTTTTTTTTTTTTTTTTTTTTTTTTTTTTTTTTTTTTTTTTTTTTTTTTTTTTTTTTTTTTTTTTTTTTTTTTTTTTTTTTTTTTTTTTTTTTTTTTTTTTTTTTTTTTTTTTTTTTTTTTTTTTTTTTTTTTTTTTTTTTTTTTTTTTTTTTTTTTTTTTTTTTTTTTTTTTTTTTTTTTTTTTTTTTTTTTTTTTTTTTTTTTTTTTTTTTTTTTTTTTTTTTTTTTTTTTTTTTTTTTTTTTTTTTTTTTTTTTTTTTTTTTTTTTTTTTTTTTTTTTTTTTTTTTTTTTTTTTTTTTTTTTTTTTTTTTTGTTTTTTTTTTTATTTTTTTGTGTACTTGCATGTTATCCTCCTAACCTGCAAGGACCCAATCTACATGGGTACCTAAACCATATTCCCTGTCCTTGCAGGAATTTCTCATTTGTGTATGGTATGTCGACTCGGGATGTTCTCGCCATATGACTGGAACAAGTCAATTCTTTCGAACTTTGTTGAAAAGTTTATGGGAACCGTCAGATTCGGAAATGATCATATCGCTCCTATTCTTGGTTACGGAGACATTGTCAAAAATGGAGTCACCATCAAGAGAGTTTCCTACGTTGAAGGACTTGGACACAATCTCTTTAGTGTTGGTCAATTTTGTGACAATGATCTTCAAGTATTATTTAGGAGATATGAATGCAAAGTGCAGACTGAAGATGGTGTGGATATTCTGACTGGAACAAGAGACAATAATTTGTTCACAATTGATCTCAACAACATCCCATCCAACTCTTCAGAGATTTGTCTTCTTTCGAAAGCAACTGCACAAAACTCTTGGTTATGGCATCGCCGACTTTCTCATCTTAACTTTCAAACGATTAATACACTTGTGGATAAACAACTTGTTGAAGGTCTTCCGGACTACAAGTATGAAAGTGAACATGTTTGTCCAGCTTGTGCAATTGGTAAGATGAAGAAAGCTTCACACAAACCAAAGAAGCACTTAAGTACAGAAGGTCCTTTGCACCTTATTCATATGGATTTGTGTGGCCCAATGAAAGTTCAAAGTATCCATGGGAAGCGATACATTCTAGTGATTGTAGATGATTATTCTCGTTACACTTGGGTATTCTTTATTCATGCAAAGAGTGATACTCCACAAGTGATTATTGATTTCATCAAGAAGACCCAAGTCAATCTTAAATCATCTGTTAGAATTGTTCGCTCAGACAATGGCACTGAATTCAAGAATTCAACAATTGATTCTTTCTTCAAGTCCATGGGTATTTCACACCAATTTTCCGCTGTCAGAACACCTCAACAGAATGGAGTAGTTGAACGTCGAAATCGAACTCTTGTTGAAGCAGCTAGAACAATGCTTGCCTATTCGAAGTTGCCACCGAATCTATGGGCTGAAGCTGTTGCTACTGCTTGTTTTACTCAAAACAGATCCATAATAAACAAGAGGTTTGATAAAACTCCGTATGAGGTGATAAACAAAAGAAAGCCCAATGTGAACTTCTTGCACATTTTTGGATGTGTGTGTTATGTTCTCAATGATCGAGACAATCTGGGCAAATTTGAACCAAAAGGCGATGAGGCATATTTCATCGGTTATTCAAAAGAATCCATTGCATATCGTGTATATAACCGAAGAACCAAGAGAATAGAAGAGAGTATGAATGTCAAATTTGATGAACTCTCAGGAATGGTTCTTGAACAACACAGTTCAAGACCCGAACTTCAATGTCCACAAGCTTCCACAACTCAGACTGCATCAAATGTCAAATCATTCTCTACTCCGACTTCACAAGATTTGGATATCTTGTTTGAAGAATTTTTCCACGTTCCGAAGAAAGTGTCTGAATCTGATGAGAATTCAAATGAACCATCAAGTTCAAATTCGAAAGAGATGGATCCAAATGAGTCTTCACCATCACAATCATCAGATGGTAGTTCACCATCTGATTCTCCTCCACCTACTGATTATTCAGAGTTGCATACTCAACCTCATGTTATCTCTCAAGTGACAAATCCATCAACCAATCCAGAAGATTATAATCAAGATAACTTTGTTGAACCAATTGCTACTTCACTTGAACAATTGACAGAACAACATACTCCTGATTTTATTGATTCTGAAGAATCTGGTGATCCAATTGACCCAATTCCTCACACAACCAAATGGACTAGAGCTCATCCGATTTCTCAAGTCATTGGTAATCCAACAACTGGAGTTCAGACAAGATCCGCTTCCGCAAATGAATGTTTGTTTGTGAATTTCCTGAGCATTGTTGAACCAAAGACAGTACATGAAGCTCTAAGTTGTCCAGATTGGGTGAAAGCTATGCAGGAGGAACTGAATCAATTTGAACGACTTGAGGTGTGGAAATTGGTTCCCAATCCTTACAAGAACAAGGAGCCAATTAAAACCAAGTGGATCTTCAAGAATAAAAAGGATGAAACTGGAGTTGTTGTACGCAACAAAGCACGATTGGTTGCAAAGGGATATTGCCAACAAGATGGAATTGACTACGATGAGACATTCGCACCAGTTGCACGAATTGAGGCTATTCGGATGTTTCTTGCCTATGCTGCCTACAAGAACTTCACAGTCTACCAGATGGATGTTAAAACTGCCTTCTTGAATGGAATTCTCAAAGAAGAAGTCTACGTTGAACAACCAGAAGGTTTTGTGAGTTCCAAACATCCTGACTACGTTTACAGGTTAGATAAGGCATTGTATGGTCTGAAACAAGCGCCTCGTGCATGGTATGATGCTCTATCTTCTTATCTTGTGAAATCTGGTTTTAGCAAAGGTTCGATTGACACTACCTTGTTTATAAAACGACAAGGAAGTGACATCATTCTAATCCAGATTTATGTTGACGACATAATTTCGGGTCAACTAACCCTAAATACTGCAAGAATTTCTCTGCTTTAATGATCAAGAAATTTGAAATGAGCATGATGGGTGAATTAAATTTTTTCCTTGGTCTACAAGTAAAACAGTTGTCAAATGGTACTTTTATTTGTCAATCTAAGTACATTCTTGACATGTTGAAAAAGTTTGATATGATGGATTGTCAAACAATTGGAACACCCATGGAAGCTCGAACAAAGATAAATGCTGACTTAAATGGAAAATCTTTTGATCAAAAGAAATATCGCAGTATGATAGGGTCACTCATGTACTTGACTGCAAGTCGCCCGGATATTATGTTCGCCACATGCATGTGTGCCAGGTACCAGGCCAATCCCAAGGAAAGTCATTACCAGGCCGTTAAACGGATCTTCCGATACCTGAAAGGCACAGTGAACCTTGGTCTCTGGTATCCTAGGGATACCGGGTTTCAGTTAATTGCATATTCGGATGCTGACCATGCAGGTTGTAAGCTTGATCGAAAAAGTACTTCTGGGAGTGTACAGTTTCTAGGGGATAGATTGGTCAGTTGGTCTTCAAAGAAACAGAATTGTGTATCCACATCTACTGCAGAAGCTGAATACGTTGCTGCAGCAAGTTGTTGTTCACAGGTTCTTTGGATGAAGACACAGTTGACTGATTATGGATTTCAATTCAACAGGATTCCCATCTACTGTGACTCTAAGAGTGCTATTGCTATTTCTTGCAATCCTGTACAACACACAAAGACCAAGCACATAGATGTTCGGTACCATTTTCTTAAAGATCATGTCGAGAAAGGTAACATCGAACTCTATTTTGTCCCAACAGACTACCAACTTGCAGATTTTTTCACTAAGCCTTTGGATGAAAACAGGTTCAATTTTCTGAAAACCAAGTTGGGAATGCTTAATTTACAAACTTAAATGCTTTCATGCCATGTATTCTCTATTCATTCTCTGTTTCAAACATTGATGTGTTTTCCTTGTTATTACATGCAATGTTTGAGGGGGAGAAAAAGGGTAGAATGCATGAGTTTAGGGGGAGTTTGTAAATTTAGTATAGTCTAATATGCTTAATTTGAGGGGGAGTATGCAAATGCAGTATAGTCTAATATGCTTAATTTGAGGGGGAGTTTGTAAATTTAGTATAGTCTAATATGCTTAATTTGAGGGGGAGTTTGTAAATTTAGTATAGTCTAATATGCTTAATTTGAGGGGGAGTTTGTAAATTTAGTATAGTCTAATATGCTTAATTTAGGGGGAGTTTGTAAATTTAGTATAGTCTAATATGCTTAATTTGAGGGGGAGTGTGCAAATGCATGTAAATTTTTGTCTGATTATTTGTTAATTGTTTGTTTTATTTGTTTAAATTTTTTTTCCTTTCTTTATTTGCATGTGTGTTTGTCGTTAAAATCTGAAAAATCAAATACAAAATTAGAAAATCCAAAAATGATAAAAAGTTTTTTTATTATTTTGTTATTCTGTTTTATTTTTTTTTGTTATTTTTTATTATTTTTTTATTATTATTATTTTTTTTCTTTATAATTTTTTTTTTTTTTAAAATCAACTGTTTGCAGAGCATTTTGCTCGGCAAACAGTACAAAGTGAAAATTTTAACCTAAGTTTTCAAATTCAACTGTTTGCAGAGCATTTTGCTCGGCAAACAGTACAAAGTGAAAATTTTAACCTAAGTTTTCAAATTCAACTGTTTGCAGAGCATTTTGCTCGGCAAACAGTACAAAGTGAAAATTTTAACCTAAGTTTTCAAATTCAACTGTTTGCAGAGCATTTTGCTCGGCAAACAGTACAAAGTGAAAATTTTAACCTAAGTTTTCAAATTCAACTGTTTGCAGAGCATTTTGCTCGGCAAACAGTACAAAGTGAAAATTTTAACCTAAGTTTTCAAATTCAACTGTTTGCAGAGCATTTTGCTCGGCAAACAGTACAAAGTGAAAATTTTAACCTAAGTTTTCAAATTCAACTGTTTGCAGAGCATTTTGCTCGGCAAACAGTACAAAGTGAAAATTTTAACCTAAGTTTTCAAATTCAACTGTTTGCAGAGCTTTTTGCTCGGCAAACAGTACAAAGTGAAAATTTTAACCTAAGTTTTCAAATTCAACTGTTTGCAGAGCATTTTGCTCGGCAAACAGTACAAAGTGAAAATTTTAACCTAAGTTTTCAAATTCAACTGTTTGCAGAGCATTTTGCTCGGCAAACAGTACAAAGTGAAAATTTTAACCTAAGTTTTCAAATTCAACTGTTTGCAGAGCATTTTGCTCGGCAAACAGTACAAAGTGAAAATTTTAACCTAAGTTTTCAAATTCAACTGTTTGCAGAGCATTTTGCTCGGCAAACAGTACAAAGTGAAAATTTTAACCTAAGTTTTCAAATTCAACTGTTTGCAGAGCATTTTGCTCGGCAAACAGTACAAAGTGAAAATTTTAACCTAAGTTTTCAAATTCAACTGTTTGCAGAGCATTTTGCTCGGCAAACAGTACAAAGTGAAAATTTTAACCTAAGTTTTCAAATTCAACTGTTTGCAGAGCATTTTGCTCGGCAAATGGGTACTTTGTTCTTGATCTCCTTCAAATCGTCATTAAGTTTGATTATCATGTTCTTAATTTTCTAAAACAAATTTTTGGATCAAAAGTGTCATTTGCAGAGCTTATTGCTCGGCAAATGCTTGTTTTCAACAAACCAAATTTGTTTTTCACCAAGTCATTAAATCAACTTGATGCAGAGCATTTTGCTCGGCAAACAGTACAAAGTGAAAATTTTAACCTAAGTTTTCAAATTCAACTGTTTGCAGAGCATTTTGCTCGGCAAACAGTACAAAGTGAAAATTTTAACCTAAGTTTTCAAATTCAACTGTTTGCAGAGCTTTTGCTCGGCAAACAGTACAAAGTGAAAATTTTAACCTAAGTTTTCAAATTCAACTGTTTGCAGAGCATTTTGCTCGGCAAACAGTACAAAGTGAAAAATTTTCACCAAGTTTTTTTTTTAAAATCAACTGTTTGCAGAGCATTTTGCTCGGCATTCAAGGTTGTTGGTTTTCAAATGAATCCAAGTTTTTAAAATCAACTGTTTGCAGAGCATTTTGCTCGGCAAACAGTACAAAGTGAAAATTTTAACCTAAGTTTTCAAATTCAACTGTTTGCAGAGCATTTTGCTCGGCAAACAGTACAAAGTGAAAATTTTAACCTAAGTTTTCAAATTCAACTGTTTGCAGAGCATTTTGCTCGGCAAACAGTACAAAGTGAAAATTTTAACCTAAGTTTTCAAATTCAACTGTTTGCAGAGCTTTTTGCTCGGCAAACAGTACAAAGTGAAAATTTTAACCTAAGTTTTCAAATTCAACTGTTTGCAGAGCATTTTGCTCGGCAAACAGTACAAAGTGAAAATTTTAACCTAAGTTTTCAAATTCAACTGTTTGCAGAGCATTTTGCTCGGCAAACAGTACAAAGTGAAAATTTTAACCTAAGTTTTCAAATTCAACTGTTTGCAGAGCATTTTGCTCGGCAAACAGTACAAAGTGAAAATTTTAACCTAAGTTTTCAAATTCAACTGTTTGCAGAGCATTTTGCTCGGCAAACAGTACAAAGTGAAAATTTTAACCTAAGTTTTCAAATTCAACTGTTTGCAGAGCATTTTGCTCGGCAAACAGTACAAAGTGAAAATTTTAACCTAAGTTTTCAAATTCAACTGTTTGCAGAGCATTTTGCTCGGCAAACAGTACAAAGTGAAAATTTTAACCTAAGTTTTCAAATTCAACTGTTTGCAGAGCTTTTTGCTCGGCAAACAGTACAAAGTGAAAATTTTAACCTAAGTTTTCAAATTCAACTGTTTGCAGAGCTTTTGCTCGGCAAACAGTACAAAATGAGAATTTTCTCAAAGTTTTTAAAATCAACTGTTTGCAGAGCATTTTGCTCGGCAAACAGTACAAAGTGAAAATTTTAACCTAAGTTTTCAAATTCAACTGTTTGCAGAGCATTTTTGCTCGGCAAACAGTACAAAGTGAAAATTTTAACCTAAGTTTTCAAATTCAACTGTTTGCAGAGCATTTTGCTCGGCAAACAGTACAAATTGAATTTTTCCTCATTGAAATTGTTCTTTATCAATTGACAACATTTTTGTTGTTCAATATAAGAAAATTTCATACATTTCAAAGGAGTGAATCTGAACAGCTCATTTGCAGAGCTTTGAGCTCGGCAAACAGTACAAAGTGAAAATTTTAACCTAAGTTTTCAAATTCAACTGTTTGCAGAGCATTTTGCTCGGCAAACAGTACAAAGTGAAAATTTTAACCTAAGTTTTTTATTATTTTGTTTTTTTTTTTTTTTTTAAAATCAACTGTTTGCAGAGCATTTTGCTCGGCAAACAGTACAAAGTGAAAATTTTAACCTAAGTTTTCAAATTCAACTGTTTGCAGAGCATTTTGCTCGGCAAACAGTACAAAGTGAAAATTTTAACCTAAGTTTTCAAATTCAACTGTTTGCAGAGCTTTTTGCTCGGCAAACAGTACAAAGTGAAAATTTTAACCTAAGTTTTCAAATTCAACTGTTTGCAGAGCATTTTGCTCGGCAAACAGTACAAAGTGAAAATTTTAACCTAAGTTTTCAAATTCAACTGTTTGCAGAGCTTTTTGCTCGGCAAACAGTACAAAATGAGAATTTTCTCAAAGTTTTTAAAATCAACTGTTTGCAGAGCATTTTGCTCGGCAAACAGTACAAAGTGAAAATTTTCACCAAGTTGGTATATTTTGTTATTTTTTCTGTGTTTAACATGTCTTTTCTGGTCAAAAACTTTGGTCAGTTTGTCTTGAACAGAAAAAATAATAAAGTATCCAGATGGCAATGTTCAGAGAAGGAGATTCAATGAAAATGCAAGCTAATCAAGCATTACATATTCCTTTTGCTTGCAAATTTCCTATCATTCCAGAGATTCTAAGCTATCATCCACTAAATAATGCTTTAACTGGAGGTTCACTTGTACCTGAGAAGTATGTCTTTGAGCTGTGGGAATCTATTGAATATGTGCGAGGAAGTAAAAGGCACAACACAGCAGAATACTTCAAATTTTCTCTAGAATCAGAAACTGAAATCTTCAACTGTAGATTATCTCTGGATGAATTTAGAACAATAATTGGATTTCCTGTTATAGAAGAATACGAAGAACTCCCATCTGTTGAGGAAATGTTGGCAGGAGTTCATTCGTTGGGTTTTGCAGGAGATTTGACAACGATGAGAGATTTTCGAAGAAGTAATGTAGCAACTCTCTGGCATACGATGTACAATATTCTTTCAACCTGCTTGATGCCGTCACAGAAAGGAATAGATCTGATGACGAAAGATTCTTTGGCAATCTATTATGCAGTCACTCACAATGTGCAGTGTGACTTTGCGACTATAATATGGAAAAAGCTGATTCAAGTTGTTAAGGGAAAGGATAAACAAGACAGAAAGTATATTCCATTTATCAGATTTTTCACATTGGTTATCGAAGATGCTCTTGATAACAGAGAAGAAATCCCAAAATTGGAGAATAGCTTTAAATGTGTGATTGCCTTGTATAAATCAAATCTGAGAGGCACAAGTTGTGACACAGTAAGACCTTTTCCGATTCCACCATTTTTGATAAACCTGGTTCCTGCTCAGAGTCCTCACCTTAGGGCTTATCTCGAGTGGTTAGTCTCAGTAATGGGGTCTGAAAGCCGACAGACTCCTACCCAGACTGAGAATAGGTCGCCAAGTGAGGGTCCTAGTTCGTCAAAAAGAAAAAGAGGGGTTAGTGATGAAGGGGCCTCTGAGCAGAGGAAAAGAAAGTCTAAAAGAGTTATGTTTCAGCAAGATGTTGCTTCACCTGAACCTATTTCATCACCTGTTTCACAATCCACACCAAACATTACATCACAAACATCACCTTCACAATCTACACAATCTACACCAACCGTTCCCCTTTCACAATCTTCACCTTCGCAATCGACACCTTTACCATCCGTTATTTCACCGAATCCACCAATTCTAACACCACCTCGATCAATTGCTTCAATACTACCTGATGAACCAACTCCACCACCAGGTAGACGACTTAACATGTCTGCTAGAAGTGTTCTAAAGCAGACTTCAAAGAAGAAGAAATCAAAAAGAAAAAATAAG
Source organism: Erigeron breviscapus (assembly GCA_034093135.1). Lineage (NCBI taxonomy): Eukaryota > Viridiplantae > Streptophyta > Magnoliopsida > Asterales > Asteraceae > Erigeron > Erigeron breviscapus. The sequence continues at coordinate 58,936,166 of CM067167.1, read as the reverse complement.
TTGTCTAGATCTGCAAGACAAAGACTAGAATCTTCTTCAGCAGATGTGAATGACCAACCTGGTGCCTCAGCGGAGTTTGATGTTGAACAAGCAACAAGAATTGTGCATAATGTTGAATCTGAGATTGAGCCTGAGAATGTTTGCACTGGAGATGATGTTGTGCAGGAGGAACAAGGCGGGACTGAGGGAGGAGTTGAAAATACCAGAGAGGATGTGCGGTCCGGGTTAGGACAAGGGCAAAAAGAAAACGATGGCCCTCCATTAGTTCAAACAAATGTGTCTAGCTGGGTTGTTTACCCTAGGGTAGAAATCGGGAACTGCCCATTCTCGTTTGCACCAACCTCTCCCAGCCATTCTGACTCCTCACAACAGGAGTTAGTCTCAGAAATACACGGGGATAAACCACGCTCACCACACTCTCCTCATTTGGAGGATGAGAGTGTTGAAATTAGAGAGGACCAGCCCCACCTCTCGCCTTCAGTTCATGCAGAAGAGTCTAGATCCCCTAGGGACACTGATTCACAAGCCCAGTTGAGTACTGGTGCCGGAACAAGCGGAGAGGGACCCACTTTGTGTGACCCTCAAGGACAGCTTGGAAATCCTGCCTTAGCTAACATCACGCCAGCTTTAGCCGCAGGTAACAGTCCTCAGACCGAGACTGGGGAGCAGTATGAACGCCGTAGTGACACTGCTGTTCCTCAGGATCAACCTGAGACTGTATTAACGGGCATTCTCAGTGACCCCGACGTTGTTAGAGGTGTTGCCCAACCACAACAAGTCCAGGACAGTGATTTATCACAGTCTAGGACATTAATTGATTCGGGTTGCAAAGCCCATGAATCTGAAACTGCTGGTGAGGGTACAACCCGAGGATCCGCAGGAAATCCTGAATCAGCATCGCTGAATTTAGGTCACACCTAGAGTGTGCCAATAATCCACGGGTTGGATTCTTCACATCAAACACCACCACAAAGAACACAAACACCAACTGAAATTCCATCAACATCAACAAATCAACCAACCAAAGATTCTGCATGTGAGGTTTTATTGAATATATTAAGATCGGAGGGTGATTTGTTGACTGTTACGGAAAGAGGCGTATTGAATGCCTTGGAAGTTAGAGAAAGGGAACTTGCAACTGACAAACGAGTCAAAGCTTTACAAGAACAAGTTCAAAGACAAAAGGTTGAGTATGATGCTAAACTAGCTGAATTTGAGTTAAGATTGATAGCTTTAGAATCTTGCCGACCGGCCTCGGTTCCTTCTCGTCGGGATGATCCTGATTCTGATGATCACCCCGAGGGGGAGAACCAAGGAGAAGGTCAAACGAACATTGATAATACTTCGACAAGAGTTGAAGGAAATGTTGGAGATGTGGTGATGGAAGAAAGAGCCGAGGGCGTAAATGTTGAGAATGTTGAGAATGTTGAGGAAACAATAGATGATGTGATTAGAAGAAGGTTAGTTGATGTGTTTGGTGCTGAGTCGGATGTAGAAAGTGAAGAAGAATTTGGAAATATTGAGGTTAATGAAGAAGAAGGATTTGTGATTGAAAGTGAAGTGATGGAATATGCTGAAGATGATGCAGATATTGAAGCATTGAAAGATAATGTAACATTTGATGAGCCAGAAATAGTTGAAAATCCAACAAATGATGAAGCTGTTGAGGAACCTGTGTTTGAAGACTTCCCAGATCTTGATTATTTTGAAACAGGTTCTTCAAGCAGAAAAGAAGCTGGAGAATCTTCTACTCAGGGTTACACAACTCCTCAACACTATACGTTTGAAGACTTCAATAGTTTTGATGAATTAAGAAAGACTCCTGAAGCTGCATCCCAGAATTTCAAGAAATCAACGTATAAACAAGTGTTGAAAGAAGCAATCATATCCGAGGAAGTCCTTCCTGATTATTTTCCAACAGAATTAATTGAGGAACAAAGGAGATTTATTAATCGGGGATACTTCTTAAGGGATAAAGAAAGAATGGTTGCTCTGGGTGTTAAGCCAAAGGAGGCAGCTAAGAAGTCAAGATTTCTGGAAGAAAGAGCTTATCCAATCTTCTGTGGAGCTACAAAAGTAACCAAAACAAAGAGACCAGAATTGGATTCGATGTATAAGTTTAAGGAAGCAAGACAAATCGAAGAATACAAAGAGCTTCTCAAACTCACTAAGCAATACAATCCAAAGCTTCTGGAAGAACAAAGAAACCACAAGATTTTGGTGCTCGTCAGAGTAATTTGGTTAAAAGGATTTCTATATCTGTACCTTGCTTTCATGTGAAAAGAGATAACAATAAGATGTACAGATTCACAGAAGCTCAGTTCAAGCTGCTACCAGTTGATGACATTATCTTTCTCTACAACCATTTCTTGAATGCAATGCAAAGGTACAAGGAAGATGTTATTGCCTTGAAGCAGTTAAAAGATACATGTCAAGCTGCATTCAATACGCTTCATTGGAAGACTTTCAAATTGGTTTTGAAGTGGTTAAGAGAAAGATCAATGTACCATATCCAGATCAAAGTCTTTACACCAGAGACATTGAACAGCTCAGTATTGGTCAGATCATAGAAGAACCATCCTTTGGTGTTGTCTTTTTGAACAGCAGAAAAAAGAAGATCTTCATTCGTATGGATGAACTTGCTTCTTATTCAGATGGAACACTAGAATTTTGTAAAAATGTTTTGTTGTGCTTGAAAGAAGATGATCAAGATGAAAAGAAAAAGGAAGTGTTTGATAAGGTAATATCCAAGATCAACCAAAGACTCGAGTACAGAGACAGTATCAGAATGATGAGAGAGGCAAAGAATGTTCAAAAGTCTAAGTACGTCGTACGTCGAAGAGGAGGTTGTTGGATCAAGTACGAGCCAAGTCATCTTCTAGGCCCACAAAACATTCCACCAAGAAACTATGAAGCAAACATGATTGTTCCTGATGACAGACCAGAAGGAGATAATTGGTTCTGGCATCCAAATAAAAGATAGACCGAATACAAGAGCTTGAAGAATGACAAGACTGGATATTTTTCACAAATCACTAATAAGGGGGAGATTGTTAGAAATATAAATGTAGTAGTTGATTTGTATATATATTGTTTTATACTTAGAATGTAAATGTCTAAGTATGGAAGGGGCTTAGTGTAAATTAGTCATATGTATATAAATCCCTTCCATTAAGCATTTTGTAACCTTTGACCTCATAATACAAGCTAATCTTTCCCTGACATCTCTCTACTCTCTCTCTACTTTCTCTCACTAGAAACCTCCATTAACACACACTAAAACATACACTAAAGCTCGAATTCTAGTCTTAACAGTGGATTAGGCCAGTGAAGCATGCACTGATGGTACACTGGAGGGACACTCCAGTAAAGTACCAGTGAAAACCATTTTGAAAGACTGGTAACTTCAAACATGCACGTCAACTAATACAGACAAATGAGAGGGGACACATTTACAAGGAGACAAAAGTCACCTCAAACATGCACTTCAACCTATCTAATTACCAGTGAGAGGACACATTTACAAGGTACCAGTAATATTTTCTGGAAAAATTTGTCCAGTGAGAAAATAAATTAATAAATTCCCCTGAACTTAAAACATTTTTAAGAACAAAAATATATCTTTCAAAGTCTTTCCCCCTGGAATGTTGATCCAGAAATCTATTAATGCAAAGATAGTACACTAAGGCGTTCAATATCTAACAGTTATAGATGTATAAATCTTTAAATCAAGGATCCCTGATAGTGCACATAGGCGTTCAATACCAAGGTTCCAGATTTAAGGGTTTAACATTCCCAACTCACCAACAAGATATTCAAAAGTTTTTACATCCAGTGGTTTAGTAAAAATATCAGCGAGTTGTTTGTCAGTGGGAATAAAATGGAGTTCAATATTACCTTTCACAATATTGTCACGAATGAAATGATACCTGAGATCAATGTCCTTCGTTTTTGAGTGCATGACTGGATTGATTG
>CM067167.1:58855346-58931191 GCA_034093135.1 Erigeron breviscapus | reverse complement strand
CTTTTCTCTTAAGCAAGGGACCAGACCCTTGACTCTTTCAGTACATTCTCTAAGAATGGCTCTCCAGTTGAACTATCTGGATGAGAATGAGCTGGCATTACCACTCCCTTCTGGTATTAATTTCAGGGAGGTATGCAGATTGATGGGGCATACGGAGATTGTAGATGAAAATGGTCAGTTATTGAGGAAAGGGACCATTTATATGAGCAGACTGACGGATTCGTGGAGATACTTTTTCACCCACATCGTCGAATGTCTTGGAGGTAGTTCTGGAGGACTGGATCAAATAAATCAAACACACCTCCAGATTGCCTATTGTCTTTGGTTTGGGCTAAGGGTCGATTTCGCCCAGATTTTCTTTGATGATCTGGTGGAACGCATAAAGGCAAAGGGGAGAAAGCCATTCATACCATATATTCGCTTTCTCTCTCTTATATTCAGAAATGCCCTTGGAGCCGAGTATGATTTTGAGACTACTCATTTTTCAATGAGTGAGTACATGAGGGACCTGGCAAACCTAAGGTCCAGAGATGGAGAGGTAGATATTCCTCCAGCAATGCTGACACTTCAACGAATTGAAGAGAATGTGGCACCAGTAAGGGTACAAGTTGTTGATGTACCTACTGGTAGTGAAGATGTTCAGATTGTTGAAATGGTTCAACCAATAAGTCAAGTGGCTCCAGTGGAAAGCGTGCAATCAGAAATTGAGCTTTCCAGACGACCAAGATCTCATAGGCGTCTAGTAAGAATTGGAGCCCAGGTAAATCCATTAACCCATCCTGGTGATATTATGAATATTGATGGGTCTCCCATCTTTGAAGAGGAAAATATTGATCCTTCTGTACAAACTGAACAGAGAGTGGACACTGAAGTCCAGGCTGTTGTACGAGAAGAGGAGGTTGAAGCTGTTCAGACTGAAGAACAAGCTTCTGGTATGCAAGAGGCTGAACTAGATTTAAATGTTGATATTGGTATAGAGACTGGTGCACAATCTGGTGCACAGTCTGGTGAGCAGGTTGATGTAGTTGGTGCTTCATTTTGGGAAGAGGCTGACTCTCCAATGTCTGGAGGTCAGAACATAGATGTGAATATGGATTTCTTGGGTGAAGATGTACAGATTGAAAATTCACCAGAAATGCCACCTCCTCCACCAGAAACCGAACCAGAAAACCCAACTCCTACACCAGATATACCACCACCAGAAACTTCAATGCCACCACCACCTCCACCATCAATTCCTCAATCAACCTCATACTTCATTCCACCAACACAAACTCAATCACCACCAGTACACCAAACTGAACCAAGTGTGCCAGTCTCTACTGCTGAAATTGAAGAGGACTGGACACAAGTGCCAATGATGACCAGACATCTGGAACAACCCAGTGGTCTCTCCACTTCTTCTTCCACCGAGGTCCAAGGCCTTCTGAGTAGGGTGGCGGACCTGGAGAGATCACTCCAGTCATCATCCCAGGTCATCTCTGACTTCAAATCTATGTTGTCAAATAATCTTGCGTCAGAGATGAACCTCTTTGCTGGTAATGAAAGGTTAGTGTTTGATAAACTGGACGAGTTGGTACTGGCCACTAATCAAAACTCTAGAAACATTAGAGTGGCAGTCCAGGCTTTGGAGTCCAGATTGGTGAATGCTGTTGAGACTGCAGTGGAGAACAAGGTTGTGCAACCACTGGCAGGTCTTAGAGAAGAGGTTGAGAAGATTGTGACAAGGGTTAGTGCTCTGGAAAGCAGGCCTTCATTTGACCAGACTGAACTGGTCAACACCCTCAGTGAAGAAGATGTTGACAATGAGACGTCAAGGAAGTTAAATCAACAGTGTATCATGATAGAAATATTCAAGACTAACCAGAAAAATGAACTGCTGGCCCATCATAGGGATATGGCACAAATGGGTACTCTGGACTCCTATAACGCTGGAAGGTTAGGCGTAAACATTGAAGTATTCAAAAGGATGAAGGAGGATCCCAGAGTTCAACAATGTCTTGATGCACTGGACGATGTTCATATACGCTCATTTTATGCTGAAGAAGAGCAGGTGTATGACTCGTTGATCTATGGTGTAACCATTCCAGAGTTGATCAGAAAGAGAGCAAGGGCAGTTAGGGCAGTCGCTACTGAAAGCGTCGTGCAGCAAAGGCAAGTGACTGGTACTGATGCCAGTGAGCCCCAGTTCGAAAGCTTCCCAGACATTTCCACCACACTGAAGGCGAGTAAAGGGAAAGAAAAGGTAGTGTCTGGTGAAGAACAAGAACAAGCTGAAGAAGATGTTGACAATGAGACGTCAAGGAAGTTAAATCAACAGTGTATCATGATAGAAATATTCAAGACTAACCAGAAAAATGAACTGCTGGCCCATCATAGGGATATGGCACAAATGGGTACTCTGGACTCCTATAACGCTGGAAGGTTAGGCGTAAACATTGAAGTATTCAAAAGGATGAAGGAGGATCCCAGAGTTCAACAATGTCTTGATGCACTGGACGATGTTCATATACGCTCATTTTATGCTGAAGAAGAGCAGGTGTATGACTCGTTGATCTATGGTGTAACCATTCCAGAGTTGATCAGAAAGAGAGCAAGGGCAGTTAGGGCAGTCGCTACTGAAAGCGTCGTGCAGCAAAGGCAAGTGACTGGTACTGATGCCAGTGAGCCCCAGTTCGAAAGCTTCCCAGACATTTCCACCACACTGAAGGCGAGTAAAGGGAAAGAAAAGGTAGTGTCTGGTGAAGAACAAGAACAAGCTGAAGAAGATGTTGACAATGAGACGTCAAGGAAGTTAAATCAACAGTGTATCATGATAGAAATATTCAAGACTAACCAGAAAAATGAACTGCTGGCCCATCATAGGGATATGGCACAAATGGGTACTCTGGACTCCTATAACGCTGGAAGGTTAGGCGTAAACATTGAAGTATTCAAAAGGATGAAGGAGGATCCCAGAGTTCAACAATGTCTTGATGCACTGGACGATGTTCATATACGCTCATTTTATGCTGAAGAAGAGCAGGTGTATGACTCGTTGATCTATGGTGTAACCATTCCAGAGTTGATCAGACAACGAAAGGAGGAGCTGGTAAGCCTCCAGAAAAAGATCAGAAAGAATGCTGGTGCTCTGGAAGTGGAATACAGAAAAAGAATGACTGGTCTGCCCAAGCTAACTGCAAAGCAACTGAAGGCAATCAAAGATGGTGATCTAAGCAACTTCATTCTACTGGACCTACTCCAGACTTGGAATCTGGAGTCCCTCTGAAGATTTGTCCAGAAATAACTGAAGACTAGTGAGCATTTACTTGTACAGGTAATCTGGAGCATTCTCCAGATTAGCTCACTGAAGACTTCACCCCAGTCCAGATCTACTCTACTGAAGACATTCTGACTGAAGTCAAAGACTGAAGTCTGAAGAAAGAAGACTTACAAATGGCGGAGTCCACTGGAAGTCTTACCAGATCTGCACACTGGAGGATTGTTAGTGTTCTAGATCCTACAAGTCTGAACTCTTACTACATTGTACTTGTTGTAATTATTTGTTTTTATGAAAGTTGTAATTATTTTCCTTTGTGATGAAAGTAATAATTTGTTTTTATGAAAGTTGTAATTATTTGTTTTTATGAAAGTTGTAATTATTTGTTTTTATGAAAGTTGAATTATTTGTTCTTTGGTTGTAATTATTTGTTTTTATGAAAGTTGTAATTATTTTCCTTTTTGATGAAAGTAATAATAGTTACAAGTTTTTACATTTACAAGTAGAATGACCAGATTTAGTCTAAGTTAGAACTTAAAAGATGAAACTGAAAAACACTCATGATCTATAAAGTGTTTTCCAGTAACTTAGATTAGACTTAAATCGACCAAGTGTTTTCCAGTCATACAAATTTGTATATCTATAAGTCTGAAAAATAGAACTTAGATTGACTTAAATCATGATCAAGTGTTTTCCAGTAACTTAGATTAGACTTAAATCGATCAAGTGTTTTCCAGTAACTTAGATTAGACTTAAATCGACCAAGTGTTTTCCAGACATACAAATTTGTATATCTATAAGTCTGAAAAATACTTGCATTATTTCTAAACAAATAGGGGGAATTTGTTAGGTCCAGATTTAGTCCAGACTTACTGGACTGGCTCCAGACTGGACTACTGGAACCTTAGTTAGGTTTGTTAAGAAAACTTGTTTTGCTGGTCTCGCTCCAGACCCGACTACTGGAGCCTCACTGAAGATCTGACCAGAAAACATATTCTACTGGACCTACTCCAGACTTGGAATCTGGAGTCCCTCTGAAGATTTGTCCAGAAATAACTGAAGACTAGTGAGCATTTACTTGTACAGGTAATCTGGAGCATTCTCCAGATTAGCTCACTGAAGACTTCACCCCAGTCCAGATCTACTCTACTGAAGACATTCTGACTGAAGTCAAAGACTGAAGTCTGAAGAAAGAAGACTTACAAATGGCGGAGTCCACTGGAAGTCTTACCAGATCTGCACACTGGAGGATTGTTAGTGTTCTAGATCCTACAAGTCTGAACACTAATATCGAGGATTGACTTTAGCCTTTAACACACTTTCCAAAGAACAATCCACTTGTTCTTTAACAAAAGTATACGTGTGTTAAGGTGGTTGGGTAATAAGGATACACTTGCACTTGATGTGACTTTATCCTTATTCTTATCTAATGCATTTAATGTTCTTGTCGGATCATTAAATGTATACAACCATATTTGTACGGCACAAATTCACTGGTGAATTTGTTGTCTATAAATACTAAGTCATTCCTTGAACTAAAATACTTTTAAGCATTACGTTTGCATATAAGTGAATTTGTCTAAAATACTCTCGATCTTAAACAGGGATACTTCACAACTTTAAGTATCTCGATCCTAAAGAGCTATTTGACAAATATAGATCATTTGTAATCATAGGTTGTTAGGATACTCACTTAATCGTGTTATCTTGATTCCGCAACAACCTTGTATTTTATTTAAACATCAATAAATGAAATACCCATGAAACATACATAATGGTCCACTTTATTTGTTTATTGCTTTAAGTCTTGTATTACTTTGTTTATATATCTTGCATCTTTATTTACAAGTAATACTAGTCCATATCTAGTGATTATTAGACTTGTTGTATTTTACACTTTCTATTGGTTAACCATCTCGTAATTTAAGGGACTCACAGACACAATACATTTTGTGAAGAAATATGTGTCAATTGTTTTAAGGTGAATCAGTTTCAGTTTTTAAGTTATTATTAGTTGTCTTGTTACAGTTAGCTTCGGGTTTTTGCTTAGAAGATCGCCAGGTGACTTGCACTGATATTGTAGTTCACCAGCCTAGTCAATACACTAGATGGACTCGAGCCCATCCAATTGAACAAATTGTGGGTGATCCAACTAGTGGGGTTCAGACTAGAAGAGCCACCAGTGAGCAATGCTTAAACGTCACCTTCTTATCTTTAATTGAACCAAAGAAGATTGACGAGGCTATGGCAGACCCAAGCTGGGTGGAAGCTATGCAAGAAGAGCTCCTCCAGTTTGAAAGGAACAATGTTTGGGAGCTTGTTCCTTGTCCACCAGGGTTAAAGAAAGAACCTATTGGTACCAGATGGGTCTACCGAAACAAGATGGATGAAGATGGCCATGTTGTAAGAAACAAGGCCAGACTAGTTGCCCAGGGTTATTGTCAAGCAGAAGTGTAACACCCGTTTCGTAAAAATATGGATTTCCAAAAATTTTCGCCTAACGGCGTTAAATCATGCGGAAACGATTTAGGAAAATACTCAACTAAGGAAAACAGTTGAGAAAACATAAGTGGTGTTACTAATAGCATCAAATCAGTAATAAAAGAAATCCATAAGATTGCCCAACATAAAGCAATCATAACATAGTCATTACATAAGTTCCATAAAGGAAATCAATAATATAAAATCTATGCGAAGCTATTGGGTAAACTAAAGCCAGCTTGATCATCTACCCATCTCTCGCCACAGCTTCACACGTCATCTTACTGCCTAACCTGAGGGGTGTCAACACATTAAAAGAAACAAGTGTTAGCTATAAAGCTAAGTAAGATAACACCAGGTTTAAGCAAACATTTCATCCATTTAAATCGTCACTTTAAAACATTACATCATTTTAATTAGGCATTCATACCACCGTAAGGCACGATGTACCTATTACCACCGTAAGGCACGATGTACCTATTACCACCGTAAGGCACGATGTACCTATTACCACCGTAAGGCACGATGTACCTATTACCACCGTAAGGCACGATGTACCTATTACCACCGTAAGGCACGATGTACCTATTACCACCGTAAGGCACGATGTACCTATTACCACCGTAAGGCACGATGTACCTATTACCACCGTAAGGCACGATGTACCTATTACCACCGTAAGGCACGATGTACCTATTACCACCGTAAGGCACGATGTACCTATTACCACCGTAAGGCACGATGTACCTATTACCACCGTAAGGCACGATGTACCTATTACCACCGTAAGGCACGATGTACCTATTACCACCGTAAGGCACGATGTACCTATTACCACCGTAAGGCACGATGTACCTATTACCACCGTAAGGCACGATGTACCTATTACCACCGTAAGGCACGATGTACCTATTACCACCGTAAGGCACGATGTACCTATTACCACCGTAAGGCACGATGTACCTATTACCACCGTAAGGCACGATGTACCTATTACCACCGTAAGGCACGATTTATACGTACCTATTACCACCGTAAGGCACGATGTACCTATTACCACCGTAAGGCACGATGTACCTATTACCACCGTAAGGCACGATGTACCTATTACCACCGTAAGGCACGATGTACCTATTACCACCGTAAGGCACGATGTACCTATTACCACCGTAAGGCACGATGTACCTATTACCACCGTAAGGCACGATGTACCTATTACCACCGTAAGGCACGATGTACCTATTACCACCGTAAGGCACGATGTACCTATTACCACCGTAAGGCACGATTTATACGTACCTATTACCACCGTAAGGCACGATGTACCTATTACCACCGTAAGGCACGATGTACCTATTACCACCGTAAGGCACGATGTACCTATTACCACCGTAAGGCACGATGTACCTATTACCACCGTAAGGCACGATGTACCTATTACCACCGTAAGGCACGATGTACCTATTACCACCGTAAGGCACGATTTATACGTACCTATTACCACCGTAAGGCACGATGTACCTATTACCACCGTAAGGCACGATGTACCTATTACCACCGTAAGGCACGATGTACCTATTACCACCGTAAGGCACGATGTACCTATTACCACCGTAAGGCACGATGTACCTATTACCACCGTAAGGCACGATGTACCTATTACCACCGTAAGGCACGATGTACCTATTACCACCGTAAGGCACGATGTACCTATTACCACCGTAAGGCACGATGTACCTATTACCACCGTAAGGCACGATGTACCTATTACCACCGTAAGGCACGATGTACCTATTACCACCGTAAGGCACGATGTACCTATTACCACCGTAAGGCACGATGTACCTATTACCACCGTAAGGCACGATGTACCTATTACCACCGTAAGGCACGATGTACCTATTACCACCGTAAGGCACGATGTACCTATTACCACCGTAAGGCACGATGTACCTATTACCACCGTAAGGCACGATGTACCTATTACCACCGTAAGGCACGATGTACCTATTACCACCGTAAGGCACGATGTACCTATTACCACCGTAAGGCACGATGTACCTATTACCACCGTAAGGCACGATGTACCTATTACCACCGTAAGGCACGATGTACCTATTACCACCGTAAGGCACGATGTACCTATTACCACCGTAAGGCACGATGTACCTATTACCACCGTAAGGCACGATGTACCTATTACCACCGTAAGGCACGATGTACCTATTACCACCGTAAGGCACGATGTACCTATTACCACCGTAAGGCACGATGTACCTATTACCACCGTAAGGCACGATGTACCTATTACCACCGTAAGGCACGATGTACCTATTACCACCGTAAGGCACGATGTACCTATTACCACCGTAAGGCACGATGTACCTATTACCACCGTAAGGCACGATGTACCTATTACCACCGTAAGGCACGATGTACCTATTACCACCGTAAGGCACGATGTACCTATTACCACCGTAAGGCACGATGTACCTATTACCACCGTAAGGCACGATGTACCTATTACCACCGTAAGGCACGATGTACCTATTACCACCGTAAGGCACGATGTACCTATTACCACCGTAAGGCACGATGTACCTATTACCACCGTAAGGCACGATGTACCTATTACCACCGTAAGGCACGATGTACCTATTACCACCGTAAGGCACGATGTACCTATTACCACCGTAAGGCACGATGTACCTATTACCACCGTAAGGCACGATGTACCTATTACCACCGTAAGGCACGATGTACCTATTACCACCGTAAGGCACGATGTACCTATTACCACCGTAAGGCACGATGTACCTATTACCACCGTAAGGCACGATGTACCTATTACCACCGTAAGGCACGATGTACCTATTACCACCGTAAGGCACGATGTACCTATTACCACCGTAAGGCACGATGTACCTATTACCACCGTAAGGCACGATGTACCTATTACCACCGTAAGGCACGATGTACCTATTACCACCGTAAGGCACGATGTACCTATTACCACCGTAAGGCACGATGTACCTATTACCACCGTAAGGCACGATGTACCTATTACCACCGTAAGGCACGATGTACCTATTACCACCGTAAGGCACGATGTACCTATTACCACCGTAAGGCACGATGTACCTATTACCACCGTAAGGCACGATGTACCTATTACCACCGTAAGGCACGATGTACCTATTACCACCGTAAGGCACGATGTACCTATTACCACCGTAAGGCACGATGTACCTATTACCACCGTAAGGCACGATGTACCTATTACCACCGTAAGGCACGATGTACCTATTACCACCGTAAGGCACGATGTACCTATTACCACCGTAAGGCACGATGTACCTATTACCACCGTAAGGCACGATGTACCTATTACCACCGTAAGGCACGATGTACCTATTACCACCGTAAGGCACGATGTACCTATTACCACCGTAAGGCACGATGTACCTATTACCACCGTAATCATTACATATCATATCGTAAACATATCATTAACCACCGTCATCATAACATATCATATCGTAAACATATCATTAACCACCGTAATCATTACATATCATATCGTAAACATATCATTAACCACCGTTCATCATATCATATCATAAACATATTTTGATCATAATGATCGATTACAAACTCGTTTGATGTCGTTTGGATCGTTAATTTGCTTAAACACGTTTGAAACCCTAATTACTTCAAAACCTTATTAAAATCAGATTTGATCCTTTATAAAACATCATTAAATCTGTAATATAGACATCAAAACATAGATTACCTGTAACAAATGATATCCGATCCGATTCAATACAAAAACCCTTGATTTGTTTGATCAAAACCTTGAAGAATTGCTTGAGAAATCAAAAGAGGATTAAAGGGTTTGTGTATGTGATTAATGAAAGTAATTTGGCTGCAAATGATCAGGGATTAGGCCAACCCTAATCATAATCCCGTTTTTAACTTTTCAACATTGGCAAATTTGGTCCCTGAACTTCATATTGACTTTATTTCACTTAAAAACACCTATTGGGGATACATATAACACACTAAAGCACATTCGCACACTACATAGGCCTTTTACACATCATTAAGTCTACTTTATTGTCACTCATTAAAGATAATTAAATCTCACATATAGGGCACATAAACATATAAACACGTATTTCCACATAAACATATCACGGACTTATAATTTGACCTAACGACGTTAGTCAACATAAACGATTAAGTTTTGGGATGTTACAATTACCTCCCCCTTAAGAGGATTCCGTCCCCGGAATCACTTCAGCATCAAAAAGGTGGGGATAGGTCTCCCGCATTACGGACTCGGTCTCCCAAGTCATACTTTCGCCGTGATTGTGTTTCCACTTTATGAGAACTAGATCGATAGTCTTTCGTCGTAGCTTCTTTTGTTTCCTTCCCAATATAGCAACAGGTTCATCGACAATCTGCTTGTTGGGATTAATACTTACGTCCTCGAGTGGAATGACATCCGTTTCATTCGCATAGCACTTACGTAGGTAACACACATGAAATGTGTTGTGAATTCCATTAAGTTCTGGAGGTAAGTCCAGCTTAAATGCCTGTTCATTAACCTTCTTAATGATCTTAAAAGGTCCAATGAATCTGGGGCTTAACTTTCCACGTTTTCCAAACCGTAATACACCTTTCCAAGGCGACACCTTGAGTAAAACCATTTCGCCTTCTTTAAAATCGAACGGCCTCCTTTTCTTATCAGCATATGACTTTTGCCTTTCACGAGCAACACGTAAGGCTTTCTTTGCAACATTAACTTTATCGGCCGTAATTTGTACTAATTCGGGTCCAGCAAATTGCTTTTCCCCGGGCTCCAACCAACAACTAGGAGTCCGACACTTTCTACCATATAACATCTCATAAGGTGGCATTCCAATGCTCGCATGATAACTATTGTTATACGCAAACTCAATAAGAGGTAGGTGTTTATCCCACGAACCACCATAATCCATTACACAAGCTCTGAGCATATCTTCGAGCGTTTGAATAGTCCTTTCACTTTGCCCATCGGTCTGCGGGTGATAGGCTGTGCTCAGACGAACTTGAGTACCAACTTCCCGTTGAAAACTCTTCCAAAAGTTGGAAACGAATCGAGCATCACGATCTGACACAATCGATATCGGAACACCATGTTTAGTAACCACTTCATCAATATACAACGTAGCGAAGTTCTCCATAGGAGCAGTCTCACGAACTGGGAGAAAGTGAGCACTCTTCGTTAATCGATCGACAATAACCCATATCATATCGTAACATATCACGGACTTATAATTTGACCTAACGACGTTAGTCAACATAAACGATTAAGTTTTGGGATGTTACAATTACCTCCCCCTTAAGAGGATTCCGTCCCCGGAATCACTTCAGCATCAAAAAGGTGGGGATAGGTCTCCCGCATTACGGACTCGGTCTCCCAAGTCATACTTTCGCCGTGATTGTGTTTCCACTTTATGAGAACTAGATCGATAGTCTTTCGTCGTAGCTTCTTTTGTTTCCTTCCCAATATAGCAACAGGTTCATCGACAATCTGCTTGTTGGGATTAATACTTACGTCCTCGAGTGGAATGACATCCGTTTCATTCGCATAGCACTTACGTAGGTAACACACATGAAATGTGTTGTGAATTCCATTAAGTTCTGGAGGTAAGTCCAGCTTAAATGCCTGTTCATTAACCTTCTTAATGATCTTAAAAGGTCCAATGAATCTGGGGCTTAACTTTCCACGTTTTCCAAACCGTAATACACCTTTCCAAGGCGACACCTTGAGTAAAACCATTTCGCCTTCTTTAAAATCGAACGGCCTCCTTTTCTTATCAGCATATGACTTTTGCCTTTCACGAGCAACACGTAAGGCTTTCTTTGCTACGTTAACTTTATCGGCCGTAATTTGTACCACTTCGGGTCCAGCAAATTGCTTTTCCCCGGGCTCCAACCAACAACTAGGAGTCCGACACTTTCTACCATATAACATCTCATAAGGTGGCATTCCAATGCTCGCATGATAACTATTGTTATACGCAAACTCAATAAGAGGTAGGTGTTTATCCCACGAACCACCATAATCCATTACACAAGCTCTGAGCATATCTTCGAGCGTTTGAATAGTCCTTTCACTTTGCCCATCGGTTTGCGGATGGTAGGCTGTGCTCAGACGAACTTGAGTACCAACTTCCCGTTGAAAACTCTTCCAAAAGTTGGAAACGAATCGAGCATCACGATCTGACACAATCGATATCGGAACACCATGTTTAGTAACCACTTCATCAATATACAACGTAGCGAAGTTCTCCATAGGAGCAGTCTCACGAACTGGGAGAAAGTGAGCACTCTTCGTTAATCGATCGACAATAACCCATATCATATCGTGACCACGAGGCGTCCTCGGAAGTTTGGTCACAAAATCCATCGTAATGTGATCCCATTTCCACTCAGGGATCTCAAGTTGCTGAAATTTCCCGTAAGGCTTTTGATGTTCAGCTTTCACTTTAGCACACGTCAAACATTTCTGCACATACATCATCACATCGTTCTTAATACTGGGCCACCAATAAATAGGCTTCAAATCTGCATGCATCTTTGTGGCACCAGGGTGTACAGAATACTTAGTTTTGTGAGCTTCATCCATTACTAACTCACGATTGCCTCCATAGAGAGGAACCCATATTCTACCTTTGTAGGTTCGAAGGCCACGACTATTTTCTTCCATTTGGAGTCTGTTCTTCTTCTTTTTCCCAATAGACTCCGCTTTCACATTAACATCCTTTAACGCTTCGATTTGAGCTAATCGATAGGGAGCTTTGGCTACAGGAGTAGCACCAGGAATGAGATCAATAGAAAATTCAACCTCACGATCAGGAGGAAGACCTGGAAGATCTTCAGGGAAAACATCAGGAAACTCGGAAACAACTTCAACATCAGAAACTAGGAATGGTAGCGGGTAACAGGTTAGCAGTAAATGAACGACCCTCTATTTCTATCGGACAATCAGAATAACCTTCCCGAATAATAGACGTCGCACCATTAGCCACCTCTACTTCTATAGGGCACCGTAAAGAACTAGTAGTCATGTTTAACTTAGGAGCAAACAGAGTAGACACAAAAGATTTGTTCGCACCAGAATCAAATAACACATTAGCAGGTTTGGAGTTAACAATAAGGGTAGCAGTAACTACCTGATCATCGTCTTTTGCCTCCTCAGCCGTCATCTGGAAAGCACGGGCTTTGGCTTTGGAAGCTTCTGCCTTCTTTCCCTCATCTTTCTTCATCTGCGGGCAGTCTGCAATACGGTGCTTGGTGTCTCCACATTTATAACATCTGGCCCTGTCAGTGCATTGATCAATGGTATGACCCTGAGTTCCACACTTATTGCACCTGCGGGTCTTTGTAGAACACTGACCAGAATGGATAGATTTGCAGCCAGGGCACCATTTTCCATCCTTGTCTGCCCTTCCCTTGTCAGAGGACGATGAAGATCCCTTAAATTTCTTTCCAGCATTCTTCATCTGTGGACAATCGGCAATGAGATGACCCGTTTCTTGGCACTTGTAGCAACGAGTCTTGTCCCTACAGTCAGTGGCAAGATGTCCCGACTTCCCACACTTATGGCACCTTCTTGTCTTGTCGGTACAATGCCCTTCATGAATTGTCTTGCAAAATGTACACCATGAACCATTCTTCTTTTTATCCTTGTCACCGCTTGAGCTAGAATTTCCACGGAACTTCTTATTATTATTGTTATTGGAAGACCAATTTGACCTTCTTTTAAATCCCACTTTCTTGTCGTCGACATTCTCAACTACTTTCTTGTCTGAAGCAAAATCATCATCGACCGGTGGCTCAGTGTGGTGAGTAGGCACAGAGTGACTGTTACCAGTTCCTTCTGCGTTAGCTGCCAACGCCTGATTCAACTGTTCTTGCGTTTGGGCCAACTGGGCCTGAAGTGTTAGCACAAGATTATACATCTCCGCCTGATTGGGAATCTGATCCACCACTACATTGTTAACTCTCGGAGGATTGCCAGGTGGTGGAGGCATCGGACCCAATGAGCCTGGTTGATTAACACGGCGGGGGTTCACACGATTCACATTAGCATTAGCAGCAGCATTAGCAGCATTAGGAGCACCTGCACCCGGATGGACAGGTGGAGTAACGCTAGCAGTAGCTCCGTCGCGTTGGATGTTGCGGTTGCGAGTGTTAACCATTTTCCTTCAATAAAATGGTGGGGTCGATAAGCGCAAAGTAAAACAAAAAGCTCGTCGAGATAAGGCTAAAACATATCATCGTAACATAAACATCTCGTAAGCCCTATCACACTCGCACTCGTCCCAACCCATCCTATATCATCTTACATTAAAGCTAAGGCATCCTACGAGTACCTAGCATGCACATCTTAAGTTTAAGTCCAAATCCTATGGTCAATAGGCCTTGGTTCACTTAAACTACTTCTCTGATACCAACTTGTAACACCCGTTTCGTAAAAATATGGATTTCCAAAAATTTTCGCCTAACGGCGTTAAATCATGCGGAAACGATTTAGGAAAATACTCAACTAAGGAAAACAGTTGAGAAAACATAAGTGGTGTTACTAATAGCATCAAATCAGTAATAAAAGAAATCCATAAGATTGCCCAACATAAAGCAATCACAACATAGTCATTACATAAGTTCCATAAAGGAAATCAATAACATAAGGTCTATGCGAAGCTATTGGGTAAACTAAAGCCAGCTTGATCATCTACCCATCTCTCGCCAAAGCTTCACACGTCATCTTACTGCCTAACCTGAGGGTGTCAACACATTAAAAGAAACAAGTGTTAGCTATAAAGCTAAGTAAGATAACACCAGGTTTAAGCAAACATTTCATCCATTTAAATCGTCACTTTAAAACATTACGTCATTTTAATTAGGCATTCATACCACCGTAAGGCACGATTTATACGTACCTATTACCACCGTAAGGCACGATTTATACGTACCTATTACCACCGTAAGGCACGATTTATACGTACCTATTACCACCGTAAGGCACGATTTATACGTACCTATTACCACCGTAAGGCACGATTTATACGTACCTATTACCACCGTAAGGCACGATTTATACGTACCTATTACCACCGTAAGGCACGATTTATACGTACCTATTACCACCGTAAGGCACGATTTATACGTACCTATTACCACCGTAAGGCACGATTTATACGTACCTATTACCACCGTAAGGCACGATTTATACGTACCTATTACCACCGTAAGGCACGATTTATACGTACCTATTACCACCGTAAGGCACGATTTATACGTACCTATTACCACCGTAAGGCACGATTTATACGTACCTATTACCACCGTAAGGCACGATTTATACGTACCTATTACCACCGTAAGGCACGATTTATACGTACCTATTACCACCGTAAGGCACGATTTATACGTACCTATTACCACCGTAAGGCACGATTTATACGTACCTATTACCACCGTAAGGCACGATTTATACGTACCTATTACCACCGTAAGGCACGATTTATACGTACCTATTACCACCGTAAGGCACGATTTATACGTACCTATTACCACCGTAAGGCACGATTTATACGTACCTATTACCACCGTAAGGCACGATTTATACGTACCTATTACCACCGTAAGGCACAGGTTATGCATAACACTTAACATCTAATTAGCTCGAGCATTTATCGTATTTAGTTTAGATTTCCACCTTTAACCTAAACTAATCCATACTATCATCTTTTCACGTTAGGGCCCTTAAAACGTGCACGTGTCATGGCAACCTAAAAGGTCTAGTGTTCTAGATGAACAAGCCACATATACATGCACATAACAACATTACAACATATCATTAACCACCGTAATCATTACATATCATATCGTAAACATATCATTAACCACCGTAATCATTACATATCATATCGTAAACATATCATTAACCACCGTAATCATTACATATCATATCGTAAACATATCATTAACCACCGTAATCATTACATATCATATCGTAAACATATCATTAACCACCGTTCATCATATCATATCATAAACATAACTACGGGGAAGCATCATAGGCATCGTCATCATTATTCCCCGAGTACCTCCCATATCAACCCAACCACATCATAGGTTATACATTACCGTTTTGGAGGTTATAGTTTATGAAACCATTTATGTTGCACCCTCAGCGTGACAAAAGTAGTGTATCTTACCTCGTAGTAGTATGTGCGCGCAAACAAAGGCTACAAGTGCTTAATAGTAATCCCCGACACCTATCGTACATTAACATATGAAGTATAAGTCATTAGGGACATTAAATGGACTTTCGTACGACTTTAGGACTCATAGAATCCGTCGAAACTCGACCTTCACTCACTAATTCAACCTTTCAGAAACTTGACCTCAAAATCATCCTTTAAACTCATTACCATTAGAAAATAGACTCTCTCACGATTCTAGGGATAGCTTATTTGTCAAAAACGGAGTTACGGTTCAAAAGATATGGCCATTTGAAAAATCAAACGAATTTAGCTTCCAGAAACGAATTTAGGCCATACTGAACGAACTTAGCACCTTCAAACGAATTTAGACCATCAAACGAACTTAAGCCAAACGAACTTAGGACCTTCAAAAACGAATTTAGACCTTCCCAAACGAAGTTAACTTGCCCAAAACGAACTTAAAACGAACTTAAGCCAAACGAACTTAAGCCAAACGAACTTAGGACCTTCAAAAACGAATTTAGACCATCAAACGAACTTAAGCCAAACGAACTTAGGACCTTCAAAAACGAATTTAATCATTCCCAAACGAAGTTAACTTGCCCAAAACGAACTTAAAATATCCAAAACGAACTTAAGCCAAACGAACTTAGGACCTTCAAAAACGAATTTAGTTATCAAACGAATTTAGCTTCCAGAAACGAATTTAGCATCAGAAAAACCCTAACTTCGTCCAGAATTTACAAAACGACTTGTTCTTCGATTTTTCCAGAAATCCATCGACTTGGGCTTCACCCAAAACATGTTTTTGACACATATAAACATATTTTGATCATAATGATCGAT
This sequence comes from Erigeron breviscapus, assembly GCA_034093135.1. Taxonomy (NCBI): domain Eukaryota; kingdom Viridiplantae; phylum Streptophyta; class Magnoliopsida; order Asterales; family Asteraceae; genus Erigeron; species Erigeron breviscapus. The sequence continues at coordinate 58,914,322 of CM067167.1, read as the reverse complement.
TACAAACTCGTTTGATGTCGTTTGGATCGTTAATTTGCTTAAACACGTTTGAAACCCTAATTACTTCAAAACCTTATTAAAATCAGATTTGATCCTTTATAAAACATCATTAAATCTGTAATATAGACATCAAAACATAGATTACCTGTAACAAATGATATCCGATCCGATTCAATACAAAAACCCTTGATTTGTTTGATCAAAACCTTGAAGAATTGCTTGAGAAATCAAAAGAGGATTAAAGGGTTTGTGTATGTGATTAATGAAAGTAATTTGGCTGCAAATGATCAGGGATTAGGCCAACCCTAGTCATAATCCCGTTTTTAACTTTTCAACATTGGCAAATTTGGTCCCTGAACTTCATATTGACTTTATTTCGCTTAAAAACACCTATTGGGGATACATATAACACACTAAAGCACTTTCGCACACTACATAGGCCTTTTACACATCATTAAGTCTACTTTATTGTCACTCATTAAAGATAATTAAATCTCACATTTAGGGCACATAAACACATAAACACGTATTTCCACATAAACATATCACGGACTTATAATTTGACCTAACGACGTTAGTCAACATATACGTTTAAGTTTTGGGATGTTACAACATCGTTGACTTTGATGAAACTTTTGCTCAGTTGCAAGACTTGAAGCCATAAGAATATTTCTGGCTTATGCAGCCCATCTGCAGTTCAAGATCTTCCAGATGGATGTCAAAAGTGCGTTCCTTAATGGAACATTGGAAGAAGAAGTTTATGTTAAGCAGACTCCAGGTTTCATCGATGAGAAGCATCCTCATTGGGTTTATAAACTGAACAAAGCATTGTATGGGCTAAGACAAGCCCCAAGAGCCTGGTATGATACTTTAACTAAACATCTTCTTAAAAATGGATTTCAAAGAGGTGCAATAGATAATACCTTGTTTATCTTGAAAGAAAGAGGTAATATCTTATTGGTACAAATTTATGTTGATGACATTATTTTTGGTTCAACTTGATGATGCAATGTGTAAAAAGTTTTCTAAAATCATGTCATCTGAGTATGAGATGAGTTTAATCGGTGAATTAACATTTTTCTTAGGTCTTCAGATTAAGCAAACTGAAAATGGAATTTTCATAAACCAAGGAAAATATGTCAGAGATTTGTTAAGAAAATACAAATATGATTCAATCCCATCGAAAAACAAACCTATTGCAGCACCATTGAATTTGGACTCTGACCCAACTGGCAAACCAGTTAACATAACTGACTATAGAGGTATGGTTGGTTCACTGATGTACTTAACTGCCAGTCGACCAGATATAATGTTTGCCACATGTTTATGTGCCAGGTTTCAGGCTAACCCTAAAGAATCACATTTGCACGCTGTAACGCGTATCTTTAGATACCTGAAAGGGTGTCCTAATCTTGGTCTTTGGTACCCCAAAGGCTCAGGATTAGATCTAATGGGTTATTCAGATTATGATCATGCAGGTTGTAAGATAGATAGAAAATCAACAACTGGTGGTTGTCATTTCCTTGGAGGAAAACTTGTAAGTTGGACCAGCAAGAAGCAGACTTCAGTCTCTATGTCCACTGCTGAGGCAGAGTACATTTCTGCGGCCAGTTGCTGTGCCCAGATTCTCTGGATCAAGAACCAGTTACTAGATTATGGTCAAAAGTATACAAGGACCCCTATCTTTTGTGACAACACCAGTGCAATTGCTATATCTCACAACCCAGTGATGCACTCCAAGACAAAGCATATTGACATCAGGTATCATTTTATTCGTGATCATGTTATGAAAGGAGACATTGAAATTCATTTCATCCCCACTGATAAACAGCTCGCTGATGTTTTTACAAAACCTCTCGATGAGAAAACCTTTAAACATCTCATCAGCGAACTGGGAATGTTAAATCCTTAAAACTGGAGCTTTCTTTGTTATTGAACGCGTCAGTGACACTGATGAAGTTCTCCAGTTGAGGAGGTCCAGATAATCTTTGCTCGCCAGGCTATCGAACGCCTTTGTGATACTATCTTGGCACTAATTGATTTCTGGATCATCATTTTAGGGGGAAGACTCAAAATAATTTTCTGACTAAAATTCGTTTTTGTTTGAAAATGCAACTGGAGAACTCTTTAGTTGGAAACTGGTACTGGATTGATCTTCCAGTTACCAGGTTCAGTCTTGTCTTAATTTTTATAACGTTAGAAATACTTGGTCAATATGTGTGACACGTGATGATACTCGAGTGTTTTAAACCATTTTAGTACTTGACAACTGTTTGTATTGGGAAAACAAAAAGTGAGTGGGCGCGTGGGTAAGATAAGCCATCGTAGCATTTAATGCTGACATGGTAGCATTTAATGTTGACATGGAAAATTATGATTTTATTTCAAAATTCAAATTTACTTTGTGAAAATATCTACAAAAAGGATTTTGGTTATTAAAATATAATTTTGATGTTTCATTGGGATCTTGAATCCCTTTATAAATACCCTTATTTACTCCGAACTCATTTACTTCTTTCTCTTACATTCCTTCATTTACTTCCCAATCATCAAAATTGCTTCATTCTTCTCTCTGCTTCACAAATCAAGAACCCTAAATCCCAAATTTCATTTTCATTTTTCTATGGCTCCTAGATCATCCCGTTCAAGAGATGTAAATCTCTTGACTATTCCATATGCTCCTTCACCAGATGTCAAACCGGCATCTGGTGCTCCTAGTAATGCTTCGGTCATCAAATTAAATCCAAACAATCCGATGGCAAGCTTACGAGGATCTCAAGGGTCCAATACCCTTATTGGAAGAATCCAAAAGTTTTTAAAGGATTCTCCAATAGGACCCTCATTCTCTCTTAACCTACGCAAGTTGTTTCACAACTACTTGTGTGAGTTCTGGTACACTGCCAGTCTTTCTTCTGATTGTTCCTCGATCAGTTTCACTTTAAAGGATGGAACAATCCAGTATACCTTGTCAGCTGATGTATTGAGGGATGCCTTACGCCTCAATTACTGGAGAGAGGGTGAATCTCCAGTCGTCTTACCCCCAAATATAAATTTGCGTCAAGTACTTCTTGAAATGGGACACAAGGAGTGCTTGGACAATGGGGTATTGAAAACGAAGGGTGCGATGACCATGAAGGGTCTTACACCTTCATGGAGGTATTTTTTCATCCACCTGGTGGAGAGTATGGGTGGGAGTTCTGGTGGACTTGACCAGATTAACTCCTCACAAGCAGAAATGGCTTACTGCTTGTGGAACGGATTGAGAGTGGACTTTGCAGATATCTTGTATAGAAGCCTGGTCCAAAAGCTGAAGGGCACCAGGGGTGTGTGTATCCCCTTTTCAAGGTTCCTCTCTCTCTGTTTTAAGCATATTCTAGGCAGAGAAGCTTATAATAGTACAGATTCACCGTACACTGCTCCAGATATGCTAAGGAATTTAGACTCTCTAGTATCTGAAGCTGGAGAGGTCGAAATTCCAGAACGAATGCAACTGGCATTCGCTTCAACTGATGCACCTATTGAAGGAGAGTCAGAAAGGCAACTGGGCGGGCCTCAAATAATGAGGGACCCTCCAGTTCGTCTAATGTTGTGGTTGAGGATAGAGCAACCATAACTGAAGCAACCCCAATCACATCTATCCCTGGTGAAGATACTTCGGTATCTGACCCTCCAACAGATGTACCCATCCAGGAAACTGGGGAAGGTCATCTGGAGACTGACCAGGAAACTGGTCAGCCCTCAGTTACATTCATGGATCTGGACATGAATGTTAATGACGAGGAAATCCTTATAGAATCTTCGGATTCTGAAGGTACTGAAACAGACTTGGAGATTCTTGATGCTTCTATACAAGCTCAAGACCCTTCATCTCCAGTCTCCCTTCCAGACGCATCAATTTCACTTTCACCCTCCCAAGAAAATGTGCCTACTGATATATCTTTCCCAACATATACCGCTCCTTCACCAACTGGGCAATTCTCATTTGCTCGAGAAATGCCACCCCCACCGACGCCGTTGTTCACACCTGAGCATTCTCAGCATGAACAACACTTTGATTTTCCAGTCCTTTCTTCATCCACCACTCCTATTATATCTTCAACTGCTGGTTTGACAACTGGGGAGACTTCCTTAAGTTTGCCTCCTCCAGTTGCTCCAGTAGTAACTGCTGCTGGTCCAGTGACACCTTCTCCTTCGTCACTGGACAGTCAAGTTGTCTCACTTCAAGCCGATCTCCAAAACCTTCTAACCAGGGTGGAGGAGATTCAGAAGACACTTGACAAAAACACCAAGTCATTCTCCAGATACCACAAGGATCACCTGACAAACATCAAAGTGGTTGATCTGGGGATAAACAAGTTTCATCTAATGAAGACTTGGTGTTTAAAAAGCTAAATGAGTTGGTCACTGGCTGCAACAATCTGGCTGGTACTTTAAAGGAAGCCTTTGACCTAACTCACTCCAAGGTTACAACCTCAATCTCCAACTTGCTGGGAAACACTGTTAGAACTTCAGAAGTTGATTTGAAAGAGATTGAAAGGCAGGTTAAGGAATTGATTGAAAAACCTGGCCTAGATGTAACTGGACTTGGAGAGCAGTTGATGACTTCGGTTGGTCAGAAAATAGAGGATACGCTGGGTGCTAGGGAAGCACAATTGATAGAAAGGGTGATGTCTGAGATCACCAAGCTGGCCACTTCTCAGGTTGATCTGGCCCCACTCACCAGTGAGATCAACCAGTTGAGAGGCAGCATTGAAAGTTTGAACACCCAGGTATCTCTACATGCTCAATCTTAGATAGACTGACAACTGAAGTAGAAAATCTGAAGAAGAAGGATGATGAAGTGAAGGATAAGGTTGTCTCTGGGTTGGATGAAGACTCCAAGATCCTAAATGAATTGAAAACTGGTCAAGAACAAGTAACTGCCAATGTTTTGACCCAGTCAAAGGAGACCAACCATTTATGGAGGTCCTTCAGGATGATGTGTGGAATCTTCAAAGAGTGTAAGGACATGCAGTCATGGCAGCCTCTTGACCGGTTGCCATCTCACCCCTCTGAATGGGAAGGTATTCGGGCAGGTCTAGATGCTGCCAAGGGGGAAAGAAGTGCAGTCCTTCCACCAGTTGCACCTAGAAGGACTCCATCTGGAAGAGAATTGATTGAAAAACCTGGCCTAGATGTAACTGGACTTGGAGAGCAGTTGATGACTTCGGTTGGTCAGAAAATAGAGGATACGCTGGGTGCTAGGGAAGCACAATTGATAGAAAGGGTGATGTCTGAGATCACCAAGCTGGCCACTTCTCAGGTTGATCTGGCCCCACTCACCAGTGAGATCAACCAGTTGAGAGGCAGCATTGAAAGTTTGAACACCCAGGTATCTCTACATGCTCAATCTTAGATAGACTGACAACTGAAGTAGAAAATCTGAAGAAGAAGGATGATGAAGTGAAGGATAAGGTTGTCTCTGGGTTGGATGAAGACTCCAAGATCCTAAATGAATTGAAAACTGGTCAAGAACAAGTAACTGCCAATGTTTTGACCCAGTCAAAGGAGACCAACCATTTATGGAGGTCCTTCAGGATGATGTGTGGAATCTTCAAAGAGTGTAAGGACATGCAGTCATGGCAGCCTCTTGACCGGTTGCCATCTCACCCCTCTGAATGGGAAGGTATTCGGGCAGGTCTAGATGCTGCCAAGGGGGAAAGAAGTGCAGTCCTTCCACCAGTTGCACCTAGAAGGACTCCATCTGGAAGAGAATTGATTGTGGCTACCAGTACTGAAGCTGGTGAGCAAAGAGTTGGTGGATCTGGTGATGATGGTGATAGGGGGAATGTTGTTTTGGATAAAGGCAAAGGTTTAGCTGGTGATGCATCTGCCCAGCCGACCACTGATGTAATGCTTGAAACTGGTAATGCTGATGTACTTCCTCCAGTTTCAGATAGTGATAGCAGAAGACTGGCCAGACTTGGAAATGATATCAAAGAAAGAAAGAAGATAAAACAAAGAAACCAAGCTGAAGCCAGGGCACATCTTGCACAAATCAAGTTACTTGATATGAGTGATGCCAATCTTTTGGGTATCACTAAGGAGGAGTATGTCAGGATCAAGAATGATCCCAGGATAGTTGACCAGTTGAAAGAAATGCTGGATGTAGAACTGGACAGACACTATCCTGAGGATGAAGCTGAATTCGATGCCAGAAGCTTGAACATTTCAGTGGAGAAGGCCAAGGAGAATAGGGCCAGTGGGATTCTTAAACGAATTGCAAATGTTAAGAAGGTTGTGAAGAAGGTTTTGAATCCACCAAGAAGGATTCCACAACCAAGAAGACCACTGTCAAGAGATGCTGACCTTAGCACATTCGTTGAACCAACTGGCGAGGTATCCAATGAAGACATCAAGTCCGCTGTACTGGCTGCTGGTGTTGGGAGTATAAAAATTACAAATGAATCTGAAGCTAGAAGCTACTACTCCCAGATCATGTCAACCAGAAGACATAGTGGTACTATCAATGGTGTAAATGTAACAATCAAGCCAGGCACCAAAGTTTTTCAAGTCGAAGTTAGTTATACCAGGGGGCCACTGGTTAAAACTGACAATCCTGGTGCTATGCAATATGGGTTCAGCGAATGGGTGGAGATGGTGAATGTTTTGGATGCGAAGGCACAAAAGAATAGGTTTGAGAAAGCTTGGGTGAACTTCTTAAGGGGCAAAATTCAACATAAAGAAAATCTGGAGCAAAAGCTGAATATTGACCCTGAAGACTCACAACCTATTTCTTTGGTGACCAAGAGAAGAAGAACTGGCGAAGGGCCATCTCATTAAGTTCTTTCTTCAGTTATCTACTTGTAATTTGTATTTACATTCTGTAACTTGTATAAATTCCATTTCCTTGTATAAATGAAGTTACCAGTTTGTAACCACAAGGTAGATAATAGATTAAAATCTAACAAACCTAAAAGAAAAACCTAAGGCATTTATTGATCTATAAAAATGCCTTAAGAAACTTAGATAGATTTAAATCAAACAAGTCTCTTCAGTTCACACTTGTATAGATACAAAAACTAGAAAAAGACTTGGCAATATTTCTAGACAAATAGGGGGAATTTGTTAGGACCAGTTTACTGGTAAACTGGCCAGTCTCCAGTTGCATCTGGAGACCCAGTGAAACTGACCAGAGTGAACTGGAGACCTAGATGATTTGTCGAGAAATATATTGAAGTCCAGTTGCACCGTACAGTCAACGCAACTGAAGACTTCCTCCAGTTGAGAACTGACCAAGTTGAAGAATCATTCCAGTTGAAGTCGAAGACAACAAATGGAAGATAGAGAATGACAATGGCAGCACAGCCCAGTTGACATTCTAGTCAGTTACAAACTGGAGACCATCAGTGGAAAGCCCTTACAAAGCTTTACACTGATTACGAGGAATTGACTTGTATACTTTATGTATCTTTACCCGGATAATAAGCCTTATCTTATTATTTAAGTAATAAAAGGTACATAAAGGTGGTTGTGTAAAGTTGCTTTAACATGCGACTTTACACTGCTTTTTAAGGAATTAAATGTTATTCCTTAAATGCTCTCAACCACATTTGTACGGCCAAAGTTAACATCCCAATGTTAACTTTGCCTATAAATACAAGTCATTGCACAACCAAGAATATTATTTCTTCGAATACTCTTCGATAGAATTCACACTTTGCAAACCTGCAATATTCTTGGTGAACTTGTGCAATATTCTCTCAATCGCTAAAAGGAACATTTCACAACTTTAAGTGTTTCGATTGTCTTGAGAAATTCCGAGTGTAGATCAATTGTATTTCATAGGTTGTTAGGATATTTACATTCTTGTATTATCTTGGTTCCGCATCAACCTTGTAATTTATTTAACATCAATAAATAAATTACACATTGAAAATTACATATTGTCTCATCAAGTTATCTTACAAGTTATTTGTATTATTGCATTGTTCTTTACTTATTGTCATTTATATAAGTAATCTATCTAGAACTTGGTATATACACACTGCAACTGGTCGTCTCCAGTTCAGTGCATATATTGCAAAGTAACTCCTCCATCGACATAGAGGTGTCTTCAGGTAGTGCCATCTTTTGAGTTGGGATTTACAGTTTATGATTTAATTGGTATATTTTTTTTTATCTCCAAGTGATAATGTGACATACTCCAGAGCTCATCACGTCATTTTTTTTCTACGTGACATTCGTATGTTGAACGTCTTTTAAAACTTAACAAATCATCATTCAGTCAACAGCCACATGTGCATCTATTTTGTTTATCAATTTTAAATAGAAACTTAAAAAATCGTTGACAAAATTAGAATCTATGACCTCTAACTTCTAATGTTAAGCATAAACCATTTGACCTAATTTGATAGTATATGTTAACTTTTTACAAAATATACATATAGATAGTTTTCGAATTTTCTCTACAATTACTAATAAATCGTAGACAACCAATGGTAGGCTGCAATTACAGCAATATATGCATATGCAATAACGTATATATACACTACAAAATTTTCTCATACGTACACGTGGCTATTAACTATATTAGCCAGCCAAAATCTTATTATCCTCATCATTATAATTTCTCAATATAACTCCTTTATTTATTAGGAGGAGTTTTACCTCAAAATTTAAAATCAAAAAATATTGAGAATTCATATTCGTAATATCGATAAGTTATTATGGACTAAAAATAAATTATGTATGTGTATTTGAATTTCAAAAAACATTGAGAATCCATATTCGTAATAACGACAAGTTATTATGGACTAAAAATGAATTATGTTTTTATGTATGTGTTTGAATTTCGGAGGAAGGAAGAATGGATAGTAAAATAATTTCGAAATCTCCATCTAAGCTGAAAATAAATATTATTATATAATAACCTAAGTACAAGTAGCTGTTAGGATTCATGCACATAAATCATATAAACAATCACGAGTACGCAGCGGAAAGAAACGTATATGCAATATAATTAATTAACAAAGTAAAGAATTGAAAGTGTACCTTTTAGCTTAGCTTCCAATAATATTAATAATAAGATTATTATTATTAGTTAGGGTTTAAAGTAAAACCCCTCTACGATCGCACACACAACACGTCGAACAATACCCGAAGATTGCTAGATCTTGAATCACCAAAAGCCAAAACTCCTAGTTTGCTTTTACTTTGATCGTAGTACACAATCAAGAAACACGTACATGATATATATTAATATCATACAAAACCCCATAATTAATGCAAAGCAACTATTATATTTGTATTGGTTTCTTGTTTTCGGTTCTATGTTTCGATCGAGAGAACCAACCGAATGTTGGGTTTTTATTATATGTTAGGGTTAGATAATTGGGGTATATATAGTGCATAGATAGTGCCGGCTTAACAATTTTTGTGGCCTTAAGCGACACCAAGATTTGGAGGCCTTTTCTATTGTAAATTAATAAGTAATTAAAATGCTATGTTAATTTACCTCTAGAAACAAAATCATAAATTAGTATGTATATGTGTAAGGAAAAAATGTGTATTAAAGAGAGATAGATATATAACTCTATAAATTAGATGTGTATGTTAAAAAGTGTGTATGTAAAAAAGTGTGCCTGTGTAATGTCAGAGAGAGAGAGAGATGGCGTGGAATTGTCTCCAGTTTTGACTTTCCAGTACCACACACAACAGTACAACAACAACAACAACAACAACAACAAGGTACCCAATCCCGGCATAAGCCGGGCTATGGGGGAGGTATGATGTAGACAGACCTTACCTCTACTCAAAGGTAGAGAGGCTGCTTCCAGATCCACCGAGGTGGAAGGGACCTCCGGCCCGGGTGAAAAAAATAGGGTTAGATCCACCGGAGTGGAAGCTTAACCGGGATCTTCTCGATCTCAAACTCTCAATCTCAACCTCTCAATCACAATCTCAGCCCCAATCACGGATCTAGATTTGGATCTAGAGAGCCGTTGGGAGCGTTGGGGAGGAGAGAGGGCAGAGAGAAAGAGAGTTAGAGAGAGAAAGTTACAGCACAGACACACATATACAAAAGACCTATGTTAGAAATTAAAAACAAAAATCCCAGCTGCTACAAAAAGCCCATTAATTAAAATAAAATAGCCCAAAACTTATATAGAATTGGGGGCCTTAGATTTTGGAGGCCTAAAGCAGCTGTCTAACCCAATTTGCTTATTGGGCCAGTGTATAGATATATCCCAAATAACTTAACCTTCAAGTAATATCTTTGACTTGGACTAGGAGTTAATTAATAATTACATTTAATTATTAATTGATATTTAATAATTAATAATACATAATTATTAATTAATAAATAATTCTAATTAACATATCTAGTTAATAATGTCCAATTATCATTTCTCTCAATTTGGTGATTATAAATATGTAGATACAATATATACATATTACCGGATATCTAAGTGTCATCGCGTGTGACCCCGTAGGCTTAAACATTTTCGAACATGCGTTTATTAACGTGATCATATTCCAACAGCTCCCACTTGAGCATGTTATATAAAGGCAATAACATTGGTTAGCGTCTAGCAACACGCCAATGCTCCCGGAAATATTTAAGTATAGTTTCTTAAAGTATCTTGAAATGGTTTCAGTGTTTATTATCCCTTTGTTTCAGATACCTTATTAATTATGGATATGGATCAATGTCATTCCATAATTTAACGATTCTGTTTCTCATTTCTTTAACTAATTAAGATTACCAAATTAATCGAGACCACATCTGGAGTTCATTTGGGTACGGCCGTACAAACATCTTAATTAATCAATGAGGGGCCCAAATGGTATCATTCTTCAGTTGCAAATTGAAGGAACAAATCCTATTTTGACTACACGTGTTAGTCATGTCATTTCACTACATTTCTGAAAATAGCCCTTTGTTACTACCTTATTCAGGATAGTTAGGAACTATATTAAGAAAATGCAATCCATACATGCATAACCTGCTTGTATATCAAGTCTAAGGATAAATAAAGCAACCATTTCACGAATTTCACTTAATGACGCCGATCCATAAAGTGATGATTCGTTAAGTGGGGTAGTCCGATATGCATCTCTATGGATATCATGTGAGTTTGGTAGGACCATCTTCAAATATTCCTAAGAATATTACCAATCACTCAGATTTGTCTTAGTTTAACTATATTCCCATATAGTTAATCGACAATGGACATTTAGAATATTTAAATATTCATGGATTTAAACATGCAAATATAGGATACAATTAATATTAAATATTAAATATAGGATACAATTAATATTAAATGAAAACAAACATACCACGTAGTTTAATTCATTTGTAAAATAATAATTGTTTAACATCCTTTATCCAAATACCAATCACAGATTTACATGATATAACTAGCTAATTTAAGTCCTATGCCCTCGGCATGCTTATTGAGCTTTCCTTTGACAATGCCTTTGTAAAAGGATTAGCTAAGTTATAATCTGTGTGAACTTTGAGTAACTTTATTTCACCTAGTTCGATTTGCTTACGAACATAGTGATATCGTCTAGAATAATATCTGGCACCTTTCTGAACTCAGGGTTATTTGGCAATAAAGTTTGCACCAGTATTGTCACAATACAAATCTAAAGGTGTGTTATTTGAGGGCATCACGTTAAACCCAAAAATAATCTTTCTAATCCAGACGACTTTCATGGCGGCTTCTTGAGGCGGCAATATACTCAGACTCTGTCGCATACATAGCAAATGTGGTTTGCTTCTTGCTCTTGCAATCCACCGTGCCTTCATTTAAAACGAAGACGTATCCCGACTGAGATTTTGTATCATCTTTATCAGTCTGAAATCCAACATCACAGTATCTAGTCACTTTGAGTTCTGTATCGGGATTTCTACCATACACCAAAAATATATCTTTAGTAGCACGCATGTACTTAAGAATATTCTTCACAGCAGTCCAGTGATCCTCACCTGGATTCTGTTGATATCGGCTAACGATATTTTGCGCGAACGCAATGTCAGGTCTAGTGCATCTAACCGCATACATAATAGATCCCACAGCCGAAGCGTAAGGAATTCTTTGCATACGCTCCACCTCCTTAGGTGTAGAGGCATCATTTTTGCTAGATAAGTTAAGTCCTTCTTGCATAGGTACGAAACCACGCTTAGAATTCTCCATCTTGAATCGATTCAAGATCTTATCAATATAAGCACTTTGACTTAATCCAATCAACCGTTTACTTCTATCTCTATAGATCTTGATTCCAAGAATGAATGCTGCTTCACCCAAGTCTTTCATAGCAAAACACTTTCCAAGATGGGATTTTACATCTTGCAACATTGGAATGTGATTTCCTATTATCAATATGTCATCAACATATAAGACAAGGAAAGTAACATTACTCCCACTAGCTTTGCGATATACACATGGCTCATCAGGATTTTGAGCAAAACCAAACTTTTGATTTCCTCATTAAACCTTTTATTCCAACTTCTTGATGCTTGCTTTAGTCCATAAATGGACCTTTGAAGCTTGCACACTTTGTTGGGATATTTTTAGATCGACAAAACCTTCTGGTTGAACCATATAAACTTCCTTGTCTAGATAACCCTTCAAAAAAGCGGTTTTGACATCCATTTGCCATATCTCATAGTCATAGTACGCTGCTATGGCTAAGATGATCCTAATAGCTCTAATGTCCGCAACGGGAGAGAAGGTTTCCTCATAGTCAACTCCGTAAAGCTGAGTATAGCCTTTTGCCACAAGACGAGCTTTATAGGTGTGTACATTTCCATCCATGTCGGTCTTCTTCTTGAAGATCCATTTACACCCAACGGTTCTACCATTAGGTGGAAGATCAACCAAGCTCCAAACTTGATTATCTTTCATGGATTTCATTTCCACATTCGCAGCTTCAAGCCATTTGTCAGATTCTGGATCTGATAATGCAGCTTTGAAATTAGGAGGTTCATTTAAGTCTCCTGATACGTGTTCTTCAGACTCAATATTAAGATTCAATCTTTCACGAGCACGTATTGTCCTTGAGGACCTACGAATTTGAATCGCATTATCTTTGTAACACCCCAGCTAAGGCGGAACAATGAGATGTACAGAAAGTCGAGTATTCAAAACAAAGGATTATAAATAACATTCACCATAGCTTTATTTAATAAAAGAATTTTACAAATGCACAAGCATGTGAACCAATCCCCAAGTACAATGCGTCCACCGTACTTGGATATTAAGTCCACGAGACAAATAACAAATACATGAAATGATTTACTACAATGATCAAGGCGGATTCCATTGCCCATCACAAGGTTTGATCTTTGACTCCAAAGTGCAATGCAAATAATCATGATGCATATAATTCCTCAAAGCTTACGCTAATTCCTGGAAAGCATGAAGAAAAAGTGTCAACTACGAAAACGTAGTTGGTGAGTGCATAGGTTTTTAAATAAATCTCGTTACTTAACCATTTTAAACACTTAGAAAAACATGTTATTAGATATCAACATACCCAAACCACATGATCGGCAAAAATTCCCATATCAAACCATCAAGTTTTCAAAATACCATAACGTCATTTCAAAGAGTTGAGAATCCATGGTAAATTATAAAGTTCTCATTTGTCAAATTTATCGTGAGAGAAAAAGTATATAAATCGATTGATCATACATCATACCAAAACCATTCGGTCATCAATATTTCAATATCGCCAATTTCAACAACTTTCAATGATTCCATATAAGGTCCAATACCCAAACCGTATGTTCAATCCATAATATCCAACCATAAATAATATCAATAATATTTAGCCAAAGGCATAATTTGATGAGTTTGTCTTGAGCCACTACTAAGACCCTTTCACGTCCAAATAATAATAATGATAATATGTCCCGAAGATATGATAATAGAAGCACATGCTGTCAATCACGTGCAATAATAATAATAAATGGGTCGTGCCATGGAGACGACCAATAATATATAAAGTAGATTAGAGCACCCCTAGGCAGACCGGAGATGAGGGCGGCCACTTAGGCGGCCAGTCAACCCGCTGCCATCTTGGTAAGTGAGGGGACGAATCCTAGTTGCGCAACCCTCTAACTACAGGCCTCAATGAGTTAATAGTAGTGTACAGGGGACCACCGTTTGACAGTACTCAAGCTCATCATATTTCTCATAACATATTGAACATACAATAATAGTTCCCATATCATAATCATTCTTTCAAAGTATCATTTCATATAAGGAAAGCAATTTTAATTATTCATGCTTTTCACCCCGTAAGTAAAACACATAAAAGAGTCTGAAAAGGGGCTATGACTCACCTTGATATGCCGCATATTATATTCACTTATCCAAAATGGGTACTTCCCATCTATCGTTTCCTTGATCATATATCCGTCATATTCCTCAATCACATTTCAAGCCAAGACTATCCCTACGAGAGGACTAATACACATAAGTTCCTATCTTAAGCCATCACTTAGAAATGCCACTTTCATTATGTTGTCATAAATTTTGGGATCCAAGTGTGTTGCTAATATTCGCATCTTTTTGGTTGTAGGGATTGATGGTGAAAAGGTCACTTTCAATATACATGTAGTTATAAGTTGTTAGAATTTCGGTAACTTGCCTTCATTTGTGGTTTCGTTTGGCATCTTAGGTTATCATATGAGAATGCCATATTAAGTTATGTTCTTTTAAACATCGTTGGATGTGTAACCAATTTTAATACTAAATAGCATTTGTGATATCAATTTATAGTTTGGTTAACGTAATTACTTATGTCCATTCTACTTAATCATCCTTTTTGTGTTACTTTAATTACGCTTATCTTTTACTCACATATTCCTCAATATGTCTTATGATTATTCGGGTTTATGAAATTCGCTTAGGTGTTATGGGCCATCACCAAATTGGGCCTAAGTGTTATGGGCTTTTAAGTGACTTGGGCTTAATTTAGTTATTGGGCTTAACCTTATTTGGGTTATGTGCTTAATGGTTATATTGGTTATTGGGCTACATGGTTTATTGGGCCTAGTGGGCCTACTGATTTATGGTTCAAATGGGTTTATTATTTGGGCCGGGTTAGCCCATTATGGTCCTTAGTGTATCTTTTAGCCCATTACACAAATTATTGGTTTACTTCAGAATTTTCTATTTTTACTTCACATTTTTGTGAAATGTTGGCTACTGTTTTGGGGTTAAACCGAATTATTTGGACCCTCCTGATTTTTATACAATAACCTATATGTGTCCACTTATTTTGTGAATTTTGGCTTAATTTATAAGGAATGTTTACTACCTCTAAATATTTTTATAAATGGAAGTGGTCAAAACAGTCACTGTTTTGCATACTCGAAAGTTTTATAAAAGTTCTTTGGGTTTTGCTCTTAATAAAAATTCTATGATTTTATTTTAAGTTTAGGACACATTGGACTTACTTTACACCAAGTATGGCCTCCTGGAACCTTATGGATTAGGAGATAAAAATTGTTAAATTGATAAAATATTCAGACAAAAATGCAGTTTTGACCAGTTTTAGTAGAAAAATCATATCTTTTGTTTGGTTCAGTATTTTTGAGTAATTCTAGTTGGTGGTTAAATTTAACTCGTTTATATACAACTTTTATTTTGAAAGTTTTTCTTGAAACGGCCCTCACATGCTCAGTTTATCCGTTCCAAGACAGAAGATGGATTCTGTCAGAAAGTGTTTTGGTTAACACAACCCACCAATGGTGTTGGTTGCTTGTTTTAGCCTCTAAATTACCACTAACAAGATTATCACTTTATTTTGTATCTCTTAACATCAAATATACAGATTTCAATAAGTTTCAAGATCATCAATCATCATTTATACTTGAACTTTCACCCAACAAACATCAATAAACTTAGTTCTTGCAAAAATCATCCAAAAATGTGATTGCATGTGACCATCTAGCCATTTTATGAACAAATCTCTTAACAAATCTTTTATACAACATAAAAACAAGTTCATTTATGAAAATCACAGAAAATATGTTCCATCTATATCAACACAAATCGAATTTTATGAAGATCCATCAACTAGTTTGAAAGCTTTCTCATGAACCATCACTTTTGGCTCTTATTTGAGTTGAATCCTTGAATCTTTCCTCTAGATCTTGACATGCAATGGCATGAGAGGAAAGATTCTATCAACATGCCCTCATTAAGTGTATTTTCAAGAAGAAAATCAAAGAAAAACATGATTTTTGATAAAGATCTTTTAGTATATACAAAAACAAGATAGATTAAACAAAGAGATGATGAGTTATACCCTTGATGAACCCGGATTTGAAGATGTTTTTGGGCAGAATTTTCGTGGCCTTCTAGGCTCCATATAACCCTTAATCCAAGCTTGAAATAACCCTTAAACCTTACTTGATTCAACCCTTGTTTAATCCTTAATAAACCCTTATTATTAATATAAGTTTAGATTGATTTTTGGCTCCTTGTTCTTGCTTTATTTCTGCCGAAAACTAGAGAGAAAAAGATGAAGAGAAAGTTGTTTTTGGAGTGTAAGAATGTGTGTGTGTGTTGGGAAGAGAAAGGGTTTTGAGTGTTATGTGTATGGGGAGTGTAAAGGAGTGTTAATTTTGAAATGAAAATGGGTGTGTGTGGGGTTATGGGGCCGGTTGGGAATGGGGAAAAAGGAAGAGTCCCTTTATTTATTTTTTTGTATAAAATTTGTGTAAGTATGTAGGTGTATGTATCTATATTTAAATGGATATTTGTTTTATAAGTGTGACATGTATTTATTTGCTCATGTAAGTTAGTTATTTGTCCTAGTATATATATATATGTATGTATGTGTCGTGTATGTATATATATATATGTATATACATATACATTTGTGTTTTAAAATTTGTTACTTAATCCATTAGTTATTAGTTTTATTTATATTAGGCATATATATACACTTATTATTATTTAAGCCCACTTTAGGTACATAAGGATTTATAAATAAATGTTAAGATGGTCATCATCTAAATTTGTGTTTATATGTTCTTTAATTAGCTTGATGATTAATTTGTTGGACATTTATAAGGATTCTTGATTGTTATCTCAACTTTTGAGTCTTATGTTATTATTTATATAACTTATCTTCTCGATATATATGATTTTGTTCATTGGTATTTCGCCAAGTTCAGTTAGAACTAATTATAGTATGAGATTGTCTTGAATGACTATAGTTATTGTTCATGGCATTTCTAAGGCAACTATATATCTTTGGGCATTCTATTGAACTAGAGGGCAAATTCTCTTAAGAAACCTCTAGGGATAGATGTCTAGATAAATCCAAGTAAATTGTCCTAGTCGGATTTTGAGGGTTGTTACAATCTTCAACTTGAGGTTCATCACTTAGAACATTCCCCCCCCCCCAAGTTGATGATCGCTAGTATTTTCAGAAGGTGACACATCTTCTTGAGTCTCATCAAGCTCGACAATCCTCCCACTGTTTTCTTGAGATATGAGATTCTTTTCAAAGAACTCAGCATATCGAGATACTTTAACAGTGTTGTTGGTAGGAAAGTAGAAGTAGTAACCCATCGTTTCCTTTGGGTATCCTACAAAGATGCACTTAACAGATCTAGGTTCAAGTTTGTCAGGCGTATCTCGTTTCACAAGTGCCTCACAACCCCAGACCTTTAAGTAAGACAAATTAGGAACACGTCCATGCCACAATTCATGCGGTGTCTTGTCAACCTTCTTGGTTGGAACCATATTGAGAATGCGTACAGCAGCCTCTAGAGCATAATCCCAAAATGGAAATGAGAGTCATAAGGTTCATCATTGATCTAACCATGTTCAACAAGGTTCGATTTTTCTCCTCTCAGATATACCATTATACAGGAGTAAGCTTTTGGATAAATCCACAAGCTTTTAGATAATCCTTAAACTCTTAGCTTAAGTATTCTCCACCTCGATCCAAACGAAGAATCTTGATGGTTTTACCGAGTTGATTTTCTGCTTCATTTTTAAACTCTTTGAATGTTTTTAAGACTTCATGTTTATGTTTAAGCAAGTAAACATAACCATAACGACTGAAATCATTCATAAAAGTGATGAAGTAGCTAGCACCTTTCCTTGACACATGTCTAAATGGGCTACATACATCGGTATGTATAAGTCCAAGTAGATCTTTATCCCTCTCCGTTTTATGCGGAAAAGGTATTCTTGTCATCTTGCCGGAAACACAAGACACACATTTGTCAAATGATTCATCATTTGATTGTAAGATCCCTTCACGTTGAAGTCTTTCAATGCGTTTCTTGCTAACGACAATGCCAAAGATAGGTAGAGTTCAAGTCAGGTTTGACTCTTTTGCTATTGAATTATCATTTGAATCACAACAACACATATAATTCAATTGTGAAGATACTTGAAGAACTGGTTAAACCAACTTCCTTCTTCTTCTCGTTCAACTCGGCTAGATACTTAGGACAATTCCTCTTCCAGTGTCTCACTTCAGCACAGTGATGACAAGCCTGGTCTTTTAGCCGGATGCTCGTTTTCTGCCGTAGGGGTCCTTTTAGGTTTTGAGACTGAAGCACCTTGCTTTCCCTTACCAACGTTCTTGCCTTAGCTTTCGGTTGTTTGGCTTTCTGAACCTTTCCCCCCTTGATCATAAGAACTTGGGGTGTCTCAGATTTCTTGGGAAGGTTTTTCTCATACTCAATCAACATGGCATGAAGTTCAGCTATGGTTTTGCTCATGCTGTGCATATTGTAATTGCGCACAAACTTCTCAAAATCCTTGAAAGAGACTTAAGAATCATGCCAATAGCAATAGGCAGAGGATACGCATAGTTTAACCTTTCTAAATGCTCAAAGTAACTCTTCATCTTGAGTACATGAGCGCTCACCGGTTTCCCATACTCGTGTTCAAATCATGGAGTGATTCAACAAGTTCAAACATAGATTTGAGTTCTCTGATCATATCATACGGATTGTGCAATCCGAATTGCTTTTGAAGCTCGGGAGTCATGCTACCAGCATCAAACAAGCAACCTCAATATGTCTATTGTACTGAGTATTGTATGCTTCCAACTGCACAGCAGTGGCACTCGCATCAGGGATAGCGGGTATCTGATTTTCAAGGACATCGGTTTTCTTTTCAGCTCTTAGAACAATTCTCAGCTGACGAAAACAGTCATTGAAGTTGGTTCCAGAAAGTTTTTCTCTTTCTAGCATCGACCTGAAAGCCGATTGGTGTATGTTTTGTGAAGGATTTGTTGCCATTTACAAAACAGATTCAAGTTCAATTATCGGTATTTTCGATAATAATCCTTAAGAAATATAATCACCCAATGTAAATCATTTAACGATTAATTTCATTAAGGCTAGGATCCAATTGACATACCATCATTTCATCAGTTGATCTGCTAGAAATGACGTACTCAAAAGGTAAGTGATGATCAGTAATTGCATTACTAATGCAATCCTAGAGTTATGGGACTTACAACAACACTTATAGGGGTATTAAGTGTTTTGTAAACATGTTTTGTCCCATCTTATGCCACGGGTCAAGGTCTCACCGCTTAACTCGCTTTAAGTCGCCCAATTAAGAACATGTAAATAGTCTACCACTGTCTCACGATGAGTAGTAATTTACCTTGTTAGATACAATTCACCTACGGTCTCACGTAGAGCAAAAAGCACTAGCAAGTGTTCTTAGCAAAGTGGGTGGCAAAGAATTAACTTTAATTGGGTAATGCAATTGATGTGAATCAAAAGTTTATGTATGAAGACTCATGCACATCTTCATAACATAATGTTTAATAAAATCATTTTTATTTTCTTAACAACACAAAAGAGCTCGGTAGCTCCATTTGAACGCACAAAGAAGCGCAGGAGCAAAGGTTTGCGATAGACGCAATTAAAAACCCGCTCCTTTTAGGAGGCTAGCGCACTCCGACTTATACCTCTCTTAGAGTTTGTTCAAATGGGTGATTGTTAGAATATATCATATATATAATCACGAGTAAGCGCAACGGAAGAAATATCAAACATATATGCAATCATATTAATCAACAAAGAATAGAACTGAGTTGTGTACCTTTTGCAAAGCTCCAATAAAAAATATAATAACAATAATATTATTATCAAGTAGGGTTTAAAACAAAACCCCTCTACGATCGCACACTAGACACCCCGTATAATGTATGCTAGTACCCCGATCACTTAACCGAACAACCCTTTGTTCTAAAACTTTAATCTTCAAAGAAGTAATTCCCCTTAATAAAAAAGAGAATCGGCACTTCAAAGAATTGTTCTAAAACCTTAATCTTCAAAGAAGTAATTCCCCTTAATAAAAAAGAGAATCGGCACTTCAAAGAAAAAGGGAGCAAAAGGAGGGGAAAAGTAAAATGTGAAATTATGTGTGTGAAAAACCAAGAATTAAGCCTCTATTTATAGGACTTAATTAGGTTTGGTGGAATTTGACCACTTGGTGGAATTTGACCACTTGGTGGAATTTGACCACTTTCACATTTTTAATCCTCCTTTTAATTAATTAAATACAACTAACCCTTTAATTATATTTAATTAATCATTTCGTGATCAAACTAATTAATATATTACTTTAACATATCAATTAATATTATCGAGTTACCGTGTCTTTTTGTGTGACCCCGTAGGCTTAAACTATTCCCGGACATGCGATTTATAATAAAATGATCACACTCCAACAGCTCCCACTTGAGCATGTTATTATAAAGGCAATAACATTGGTTGGCGTCTAGCAACACTCCAATGCTCCCGGAAATATTTAAGAATAGATTCTTAAATTGCCAAGTTGAAATGATTTAGTCTTTAATATCCCTTTGTTCAGATACCCTTGTTAATTATGAATATGGATCAATGTCATTTCATAACTTAACGATTATGTTTCTCATTTCTACAATTAATTAAGATTACCAAATTAGTCAAGACCTTCTTGAGTTCATTTGGGTGTGGCCACACAAACATCTTAATTAATTAATGAGGGCGCCAAATGGTATCATACTTCAGTTGCAAATTGAAGGAACAAATCCTGTATTGACTACAAGTGTCTGGCCATGTCGTTTCTTAACATTTCTGAAAATAGCCCTTTATTACTGCCTTGTTCAGGACAGTTAGAACTACAATCAAGAATGCAATCCACACAAGCATAACTCACTTGTATCTCAAGTCAAAGGATAAATAAAGTAACCATTTCACGAATTTCATTTAATGACGCCGATCCATAAAATGATAATTCGTTCTGTGGGGTAAGTCCA
The DNA here is from genome assembly GCA_034093135.1 of Erigeron breviscapus. NCBI lineage: Eukaryota > Viridiplantae > Streptophyta > Magnoliopsida > Asterales > Asteraceae > Erigeron > Erigeron breviscapus. The sequence goes on along the minus strand of CM067167.1, from coordinate 58,893,025 downwards.
ATATTCACCTTTTGAATATCATGTGAGTTTGGTACGATCCACCATCTTCAAAATATTCCCTTAAATATTTTCACCAATCTCTCACAATTGTCTTACTTTAATTATATTCCCATATAATTAATCGACAATAGACATTTAGAATATTCACCTAATATTCATGGATTAAAATGCAAATATAGGACACAATTATTATAGAAATGAAACCACTTATACCGCGTATAAAAATTCATTTATTAAAAATAACAATTGTTTAACATCCCATTATCCAAATACTAATCACAGATTTACATGATATAACTTAGCAATATTTAAGACCTAAGCCTTCTGCATGCTTATTGAGCTTTCCCTTCGACAATGCCTTTGTAAAAGGATCCGCCAAGTTATTATCTGTGTGAACTTTGAGTAAATTGATTTCACGTGATTCGATTTGCTCACGAACATAGTGATATCTTCTTTGGTAATGTCTGGCACCTTTTTGAACCCCAGGTTCATTGGCAATGACAATTGCTCCCGAATTATCACAGTACAGATCCATAGGTGTGTTATTTGAGGGCATCACATCAAGCCCAGAAATAAACTTTCTGATCCAGACAGCTTCCATGGCTGCATCCGAAGCAGCTATATACTCAGACTCTGTAGCAGACATAGCAACTGTAGATTGCTTCTTGCTTTTCCAATCTACTGCTCCTCCATTCAAAATGAAGACATACCCTGACTGAGACTTGGTATCATCCTTATCAGTCTGAAATCCAGCATCACAGTATCCGGTACTTTGAGCTCTAAGTCTGGATTTCCTCCATACACCAAAAACATATCTTTAGTAGCCTGTAGGTACTTCAGAATGTTCTTAAGCAGTCCAATGATTCTCTCCGGGATTTTGCTGATATCGGGCTCTTACTATATTTTGCGCGAACGCAACATCAGGTCTAGTGCATCTTACCGCATACATGATAGATCCCACCGCAGAAGCATAAGGGATTCTCTTCATACGCTCCACCTCTTCAGGTGTAGAAGCACCATTCTTGTTGGATAAATTAAGTCCTTCTTGCATAGGCAAGTTCCCGCGCTTAGAATTTTCCATCTTGAATCTTCAAGATCTTATCTATATACGCACTTTGACTTAATCCGATCAACCGTCTACTTCTATCTCTATAGATTTTGATTCCAAGTATGAATGCTGCTTCACCCAAGTCTTTCATAGCGAAACACTTTCCAAGATAAGATTTAACGTCTTTCAACATTGGAATGTGATTTCCTATTATCAATATGTCATCGACATACAAGACAAGGAAAGTAACATTACTCCCTAGCTTTGCGATATACACATGGCTCATCAGGATTCTGAACAAAATCAAACTTTTTGATCTCTTCATCAAACCTTTTATTCCAACTCCTTGATGCTTGCTTTAGTCCATAAATGGACCTTTGAAGTTTGCATACTTTGTTGGGATATTTAGGATCGACAAAACCTTCTGGTTGTACCATATAAACTTCCTTGTCAATAAGACCATTCAAGAAAGCGGTTTTGACATCCATTTGCCATATCTCAAAGTCATAGTACGCTGCTATGGCTAAGATGATCCTAATAGCTCTAATGTCCGCAACGAGAAAAGGTTTCCTCATAATCAACTCCAAGTTGAGTATAACCTTTCGCCACAAGACGAGCTTTATAGGTGTGTACATTTCCATCCATGTCGGTCTTCTTCTTGAAGATCCACTTACACCCAACGGTTCTACCATTTGGTGGAAGATCAACCAAGCTCCAGACTTGATTGTCTTTCATGGATTTCATTTCCACATCGCAGCTTCAAGCCATTTGTCAGATTCCGGATCTGATAATGCAGCATTGAAATTAGAAGGTTCACTCAAATCTCCTACTACGTGTTCTTCAGACTCAATCATAAGATTTAATCTATCACGAGCACGTATTGTCCTTGAGGACCTACGAAGTGGAATCGCTTCATCTTCAACTTGTAGTTCATTTGAGATTCATCTCTTTGAACATTTTCCCCCCCAAGTTGAAGATTGCTAGTGTCTTTAGAAGTTGACACATCTTCTTGATGCTCATCAAGTTCAACAATCCTCCCACTGTCTTCTTGAGATATGAGTTTTTCTTCAAAGAACTCAGCATATCGTTTGACACTGACAGTGTTTTCCGTAGGAAAGTAGAAGTAGTAACCCATCGTTTCCTTTGGGTATCCTACAAAGATGCACTTAACTGATCTGGATTCAAGTTTGTCAGGCGTATCTCGTTTCACGAGTGCCTCACATCCCCAGACCTTTAAGTAAGACAATATGGGAACACTCCCATGCCACAATTCATGCGGTGTCTTGTCAACCTTTCTTGGTTGGAACCATATTGAGAATGCGAACAGCAGTCTCGAGGGCATAATCCCAAAACGAAAAAGGAAGAGTTGTATGATTCATCATTGATCGAACCATTTCCAAATGTTCGATTCCTCCTCTCCGAAACACCATTGTGTTGAGGAGTATATGGAGGAGTAAGCTGTTGAACTATTCCACAAGCTTTAAGATAATCTTTAAACTCTTGACTTAAGTATTCACCACCGCGATCCGAACGAAGAATCTTGATGGTTCTACTGAGTTGATTCTCCACTTCACTTTTAAATTCCTTGAATGTTTCAAAGACTTCATGTTTATGTTTAAGCAAGTAAACATAACCATAACGACTGAAATCATCCGTAAAAGTGACGAAATAGCTAGCTCCTTTCCTTGACACATGTCTAAATGGGCCACATACATCCGTATGTATTAGTCCAAGTAGCTCTTTAGCCCTCTCCGGTTTATGCGGAAAAGGTTTTCTTGTCATATTGCCGGAAACACAAGAGAAAAACAAGATACGCATTTTTCAAATGATTCATCATTTGTTTGTAAGACACCGTCCCTTTGAAGTCTTTCAATGCGTTTCTTGCCAACATGAGCAAGTCGACAATGCCAAAGATAAGTAGAGTCCAAGTTAGTCTTGACTCTTTTGCTAACATTATACATTGAATTATCATTTGAATCACAACCACGCATATCAATTTCATAAATACCATCACAAGCAATAGCATTAAAATAATGAACATTATTTCGAGAAACTGAAATACCATAATCATTAAAAACATTAATGAATCCGTTGTTTTTCAACAAAGAAACTGAAATAACACCTCTAGTAATAGAAGGTGCATAATGACAATTGTTCAAAACAATTATTAAACCACTAGGTAAAACCAATTGATAATCGCCGATCTCTTCTACAGGTGCAGGTAGGCCATTTCCCACGAACAGTTGTAAAGATCCCGGCTTCAGCTTCTTTCCCCTTCTAAGCCCCTGTAATGAATTACAGATATGAGTACCACACCCAGTGTCGTAAACCCATGAATTCCGCTTAGAAAATGAATATAATTCAATGGTGAAGAATATACCTGAAGTCCCGGACGAACCGGGCTGCTTCTTCTTCAACTCAGCGAGATACTTTGGACAATTCCGCTTCCAATGACCCACTTCATTACAATGGTAACAAGGTAGGTTCTTAGCGGGATGTTCCTTCTTCGCTGGAGGTGTCTTCTTAGGTTTAGGAGCAGCAACAACTTGCTTTCCTTTACCTTCAACCTTGCCCTTTCCCTTCGGTTGTTTGCCTTTTTGGACCTTTCCCCCCTTGATCATGAGAACTTGGGGAGTAGCAGTTTTCTTCGGAATCTTCTTTTCATACTCATTAGCCATGGCAAGAAGTTCCGTAACGGTTTTATTCATGCTATGCATAGTATAATTGCGTGCAAACTCTTCAAAATCCTTAGATAAGGACTTGAGAATCATACCAATTTGTACTGGCTTTGCATAAGCATAATCCAACCTATCCAACTGCTCAAAATATCCTTTCATTTTAAGGATATGAGCACTCACCGGTGTTCCTTGTTCATGTCGCAAGTCATGAAGTACATCGATAAGATCGAACAACTCCACTCCAGCTTGCTTCTCGTACATAGACTTGAGTTCAGTAAGCATATCACATGGAAATGAATGCTCAAATTGCTTTTGTAGGTCAGCATTCATGCTTCCCAACATCAGACAAGCGACCTCATTATGTCTATCATATGCAGCCGCATATTCCGCTAGTGCTTCATTAGAAGCATTAGCTTCAGGAGCAACGGGTCTTGGCTCTTCAAGGACTTGGTATTTCCTTTCAGCTCTCAAAACGATCCTGAGCTGACGATACCAATCATTGAAATTTGGCCCAGAAAGCTTTTCCCTTTCCAACATCGACCTAAATACCGATTGGTGTATGTTTTGAGTGGTATTGTTTGTTGCCATCCACAAAACAGACAAAAGTTCAATTATCAGTATTCCGATAATTACCCTTAAGAAATGTAATTTTACCCTTGTTAAATTCATCTAACAAATTACTTTCACTAAGGCTAGGATCCAACTTGACATATAATCATTTCATCAGTTGATCTGCTAGAAATGACGATATTCAAAAGGTAATCAAAATCGATAATTGCATTCATGCAACTCCTAGATTTATGGGACTTACAACAACACTGTAAAGGGGTATTAAGTGTTTTGTAAACATGTTTTGTCCCATCTTATGCCACGGGTTAAGGTCTCACCTCTTAACTCGTTTTAAGTCGCCCAATTAAGAACATGTAGATAGTCCACCGCTGTCTCACAACGAGTGGTAATCTACCTTGAAGAGATACAATTCACCTACGTCTCACGTAGAGCAAAAAGCACTGGCAAGTGTTCTTAGCAAAGTGGGTGGCATTGACTTAACTTTAAATGGGTAATGCATTTGATATGAATCAAAGGTTTATGTTTGAAGACTCATGCATAATCTTCGAAACATAATATTTAATGAAATCTCTATTTCGATAGTTCTTAGTCAAGTTTATTTTAAAACCAATTTTTGCATCATCTTTATACAACTTATAAATAATACAAAAATTAATAAACATGCTAATTCCGAACTACTTAATCAAGTAACAAGTTAAGGTAGGCCACCTAAACATGGTCACTATGGTTCATGCATATGTTTAAAGCCGGCTCCCCCCTCCGAAGAAGAGGACCACATACATCAAGTTTCCTTGATTGCGTAAGCCTTTAAACAAAATAACTAACATTTAGCACATAAACACATAAATACATGCTGTCTGGAGATTTCCAGTAGATTCACGACCAGTTTAAGCCTGTTTCTGGTCCGATTCAGCTTTCGACCAGAACTACAAAGTTGTAGCCCTATGAGTCGACAATCTACAGTTTAAATTTCGACTTCCAGCTCATTACCGATTAATTGTTATGAATTTTTTAGTAAACTGTCGCAGATCAGAAAATTTACATGAAAAATTCACATTGTCACACAATTATCTTATAATTAACCCTACTTATTGGATCATTTATTCTTTGCACAATATATCTCTATATATTCAGTAAAATCACAATTGATTTTGTATGAATTTCTTGTGATTTTACTATTATTTAACAACTTTAAATAATTAAGATACACATAATCATGCAATTCATCACATAAACATGTCAATTCACAATTCAAAACTTGCTTGAGGGTTTCAATCTCCATTGAATAAGGTTAAAATTTTAATTAAACAAAAAAGAAAAACCCTTATATTATTTAATTAAACAACCGATTTTAATTAATGAAAAATAAGAAAACAACCTTTAATTATTTAACAATTAATTAAAATCAACCAACCCTTAAACCCCCCTTCAAGTTTTGAACTTTGTAATTAATAGATCACATATGTGGCTCTGATACCACTGTTAGGATATATTATCATATATATAATCACGAGTAAGCGCAACGGAAGAAATATCAAACATATATGCAATCATATTAATCAACAAAGAATAGAACTGAGTTGTGTACCTTTTGCAAAGCTCCAATAAAAATATAATAACAATAATATTATTATCAAGTAGGGTTTAAAACAAAACCCCTCTACGATCGCACACTAGACACCCCGTATAATGTATGCTAGTACCCCGATCACTTAACCGAACAACCCTTTGTTCTAAAACTTTAATCTTCAAAGAAGTAATTCCCCTTAAAAAAGAGAATCGGCACTTCAAAGAATTGTTCTAAAACCTTAATCTTCAAAGAAGTAATTCCCCTTAATAAAAAGGGAATCGGCACTTCAAAGAAAAAAGGGAGCAAAAGGAGAGGAAAAGTAATGTGAAATTATGTGTGTGAAAAACCAAGAATTAAGCCTCTATTTATAGGACTTAATTAGGTTTGGTGGAATTTGACCACTTGGTGGAATTTGACCACTTTCACATTTTTAATCCTCCTTTTAATTAATTAAATACAACTAACCCTTTAATTATATTTAATTAATCATTTCGTGAACATATTAATTAATATATTACATTAACATATTAATTAATTACATAGTGTATTTGTGTCATTTCGTGTGACCCCGTAGGCTTAAACATTTTCCGGACATGCGTTTATACCTCTCTTAGAGTTTGTTCAAATGGGTGAGCCGGTGTATCTCTTGGTTGTAAGACACCAATTTTATTAAAACAAAATCTTATTTCGATAATTCTTAGTCAAGTTTATTCTTTTCAATAAAACAATTTTGCATCACCATTTATATCACAATAAATTGCAAAATAATAAACTTACTAACTATTAACTAATTAATCAGGCAACGAGTTATGGTGGGCCACCTAAACATGGTCACTATGGTTAATGTATATGTCTAAGTCGGCTCCCCCTTCAAAGAAGAGGACCACATACATCAAGTTACCTTGATTGTGTAAGCTTTTAAACAAACAATTAGCAAGTAAATACATTCAAACATGCTGACTGGAAATTTCCAGCAGCTTCACGACCAGTTTAGACCTGTTTCTGGTCCGAATCAAGATTCGACCAGAACTACAAAGTTGTAGCCCTATGAGTTGGGCATATACAGTCCAAAAATCAGATTCTAACTCATTACGGTTGATTTTCTATGAATTTTTTAGTGAACTGGTGTCAAGCAGAAAAAATCACACGAAAAATTCACATAGTCACACAATTATCAAATAATTAACCCTAATTATTGGATCATTATGCTAAGCAATTTATATCTATATATCTAAGTAATAATCATAAAGAATTTTTCATGAATTCCTTATGATTTTTACTTCTATTTAACAACATTAAATAAAGATACAATTAAACATGCAATTTATATCAAATAAACATGCCAATTCACATAATCAAAACTTGCATAGAGGGTTTAGTTAACCATTAACATTAAATAGGTTGAATTAATAATAAAAACAAAAACCCTAATTTATTTTTATTAAATTCGAATTTAATTAAAAAAATAAATAAAGAAAACGATTTTTAATATTTAATTATTAATTAAATCGAACCAACCCTAAACCCCCCTTCAAGTTTTGAACTTTGTAACTAATATATCACATATTAGGCTCGTGATACCACTGTTAGGATTCATGCACATAAATCATATAAACAATCACGAGTACGCAGCGGAAAGAAACGTATATGCAATATAATTAATTAACAAAGTAAAGAATTGAAAGTGTACCTTTTAGCTTAGCTTCCAATAATATTAATAATAAGATTATTATTATTAGTTAGGGTTTAAAGTAAAACCCCTCTACGATCGCACACACAACACGTCAAACAATACCCGAAGATTGCTAGATCTTGAATCACCAAAAGCCAAAACTCCTAGTTTGCTTTTACTTTGATCGTAGTACACAATCAAGAAACACGTAAATGATATATATTAATATCATACAAAACCCCATAATTAATGCAAAGCAACTATTATATTTGTATTGGTTTCTTGTTTTCGGTTCTATGTTTCGATCGAGAGAACCAACCGAATGTTGGGTTTTTATTATATGTTAGGGTTAGATAATTGGGGTATATATAGTGTATAGATATATCCCAAATAACTTAACCTTCAAGTAATATCTTTGACTTGGACTAGGAGTTAATTAATAATTACATTTAATTATTAATTGATATTTAATAATTAATAATACATAATTATTAATTAATAAATAATTCTAATTAACATATCTAGTTAATAATGTCCAATTATCATTTCTCTCAATTTGGTGATTATAAATATGTAGATACAATATATACATATTACCGGATATCTAAGTGTCATCGCGTGTGAACCCGTAGGCTTAAACATTTTCAGACATGCGTTTATTTAACGTAATCATATTCCAACAGTAGCAAGTTTAAAATTAATGGTGTATACGTATGTGATCAACAACAAAAAGCAAAAAGGGAAAAATTTTAAAGGGCTAGAAGTTAAGAAAACTCCTATCCACAACCAAATTGAAGGTCGTGAAGTTAATAAAGTGGTTACTTGCAAGGTTGGGAAACTCGTGACTCGGGATCGGATCGGCGAAGGAGGGAGTCACGAGTTTTTAAAAACTCGGATCGGAATCGGGGAGAACCCGGATCGGGTTTTCATATAGAAAATTTATAGTTTTTGAAATTATATGGAATAAATTTCAAACTTATAACATAGTTGTTTAGAAACTTTAACATAATATTTCAAAGTTCAATCTTTATTCATTGGAAACATAAACTTAAACCAATTTATGATTTTTTTATTTAAAAAAAAAAAACAAAAAAATTTTTTGACCAAAGTTGACCCGAGTTTTGACCCGATCCGGCCGATTCTTGACCGATCTGGCTGATTTTTGACCGATCCAGGCGAGTTTGACCGAGTTTTACAAGCGACCAAGTCGTTGACCGAGTTTTCACCCGATTCTAGCCAACTCGGCCCGTTTAACCCCCGATTCCGAGTTCCCGGCCGAGTCGACCGAGTTTTACAACACTGGTTACTTGTGATGGTTTCTAAAGGACTTTTTTAATAAATAATCTGTTAATATTAAATTACATGATATATTATATTTTTTCTTCCAATTTGATATAAAATATCTTAATAATAACTAAACATACTACTTATTTATATTACCGCATTATGAATTAATACTTATAAGAACTTACCTACACATAGCAACAATGACAATACGGTACTACATATCACACGGGTAAATAATTACTTATAAGCTAACTTATAACTGTATATACTTTACGAGTATAAATAAGTTATAACACGGGGTATAAACTAGTAAATCAATATATCAATATTAACCCAAGAGTTAGGCAACCCATATTTTATGTTGTGTCTTGAGAAACGGGTTAGTTCACAAAGTCTCATCGCTAGCTTCGGTCTTCCTCGTATTTGAAAAAATATACTCCGAAAGGACAGATCCTAATTTATCGGCAGGATTAGGACTAAGAAAAAATCAACATATAAAGTTACAAACAACTCCTTTATGTTAGGTAAACATAAGCTAAAAAAAAAGAAGGTAATGGGGGGAACCCTAGCCCCGGTACCACAATTGGATACCCATCGACTCACCCCGTATGAGCCATATGATGTCGGTACAATACCTCCATCATAATCCCCACATGATCTGGGCACCCCGAAGGATCGAACCCGCATCTTTAAACTTCACATGTGGGTCTAGGCTTCATTGGTAACGGACACATTAAAGAAATTGTTTTTTGTGCCAAGCGAGGATACATGAATAAAGAACCAAACATTATGAGAATATAAAGTCGGAAAGATTAGCCTTTGGGTGGATCTTTTACGGAAGATTAAAATTACATTAATGTATTATTTATAAAAGCATAAAACATGCACACAACTATTATTATCACCAAGATCCAATTACACCGTAATAATTGTCATAATAAAAAGACTGTCATAATAAAAAGACTGTCATAATAAAAAGACTATGGGTAGTACCTTTTCAAGTAGATAAAATCACATATGATGAAACAAATATTCAATATTTTGAATACCTCTATAGTTGATCCACACGAACACTTCAAACAATACTCGTAGGTTGCTAGACCTTAATAACCATAATCATAAATACCAAACTCTTAGTTTGGTCTCATTCTTATGCTAGTCGTATTTGTATTTCTAATTACTACATTAGATAAGTCATTTTAGATAATTATAACCTGATTTTAACAAATTCGCTGAAAAGTATTTGGCGGTTATAGGATTGGGTTGGAGCCTAGAGACTAATTGGCATTGAGCTTAAATGAGTATCTAACTACGTGAAATGTTCATTTGAAAACTAAAATTTATATGAAAACTAGAAAACTGGACAAAACACACTGTGATCTGAATCTAACACAATGTGTTTTAATTGTGTTTTCTAAAAACACAATGTGTTTTTATTGTGTAATCTAAAAACACATTGTGTTAAGTTTTAAATCACAGTGTGTCTTTGATAGCGCGTGAAAATCAGAAAATTGTTCAAACACACTGTGATATGAACTTAACACAATGTGTTTTCTAAAAAAAATTAAAAACACATTGTGTTAAATTCAGATCACAGTGTGTTTTGGCCAGTTTTCTAGTTTTCACGAAAATTTTAGTTTTCAAATGATCACAACCCATAACTATAGGCCGGCAAAAGTCTAACGGGCTAAAAACTAGAGAATTTTTAGACTCACAGGTTAATTATAAACAGATATTTTCAAACTCATTAGTCATGTGAGGTATACCAATTAACTTAATTTCTTTTTTCACTTTCATATTTCTCTCTCCATGTAAATATATATGTGACATATAAGTTAGTAACTTTTATCTATAACTAGAAGTAAGGAAGGAACGGGGTCGAAACATGAGGGGCTTAACGGAGCCATATTAACGTCTGTTAAAGGGAGGGGTATGTAATGAAGCAAAAAGTCACCTTAGGGATGTAATGATAAAAATATTGTATAGGGGTGAAACTTGATAATATGACATAACACAGGGGCATGTAATGAAATTAACTCTAAAAATAATTATGTTATGAATATATTTGTTTAAAAGTGTGCAAAAAACCAAAACGTAATCCGTAGTGGAAACCCGAACGAGATGTGATATGACAAAAACATCAATATATTAGTTCAGAATTCAAGCGGATGCGATGTAGCAAAATGCAAGTACTGGTACGGGGCGTGCTACAAAAACGTTGAATGACTCAAAAGGAAAAAAAGTGTGCAAAAACCAAAAAAGTAACCCGTAATAAAAAATCCGAAAGGGATGTAATAGGGCAAAATCCGAATAGACCGAACGGGATGTAATATGACAAAAACATCAATATATTAGTTCAGAATTCAAGCGGATGCGATGTACCAAAATGCAAGTACTGGTACGAGGCGTGCTACAAAAACGTTGAATAACTCAAAAGGAAAAAAAGGTGTGCAAAAACAAAAAAATAACCCATAATAAAAAATCTGAAAGGGATGCGATAGGCAAAATCCGAATAGTTTACGGGTCGTGACGTGGACGAATAGTAACTCGCCGACGAATAGTAAAAGACCATTGTTATGAATTGTAACTCGCCACGTAGGCGAGTTACTATTCATAACAATTCTTTAATATATATAGGCGAGTTACTATTCATAATTATTCCTTTTAATATATAATATAATATAATATAATATAATATAATATAATGTTTTTGTTATTATAACATTATCAAAAAAAATAGAATTGAAAAAACATAGGAGATATGACCAAAATAAGTGAGCCTAATTATACAGAAAGTCAAACATAGTAAAGTAAACTCATTAGGCCTCAGCCAACCCTGCAGCTCTTTCTGGCTCTTCCTCACTGCCACATCAGCTTTTCTCTCTCCTTAAATCACCTCTTCCTACTCACTACCAACCCTACCTCTTCTTCACCTCTTCCTCAACTTTTATTTATTCTTATTTTATATTTTACAAAATTATATAATTACCAAATAAACCCTAAAATTTCATTATTATAATAAAATATAAAATATAGAATATAGAATAAAAGTTCTTTTTACAAAGGCCGGTGCCAACCCCGACTTTATATCTCGTCTTTGCACCTCTTCCTCTCTTCTTGCATTGGCACGAGCTCGACATTAGCTTTTAGTTAACTAAAAAGTTAACTTTCATTTTAGTTAATTTTGTTCTATGTATTGTAATGCCTACTTTGTAATTTAATAAAAACAGACTTTTATTCATAATTTGAATCTTGTCGATCTTCCCCTGCAAATAAGTAAAGTATTGACACTCAAGATCAGTACAATACCCGGTTTGTATATAATCGATCTGTTCTCGACACCATTGCTTCTTCGCCTTTAGTTTTCGACCAACTGCAACAAGTTCCTCTTTGAACCTTTGGTGGTCGAGGATATCAGCCATGATATCGTCATCCACTTGATCGACAGTCATTGGTGGTTTTCGGTTAGGGACATTTGATGAAGAAGCCATTTAAGATGTATAAAAGTTTGTGATTTGATCAGAAATGTTTGATAAGAAGCCAGTATTTATAGGTAAAGTAAAAGACGCTCCTCCAACGTTTTTAGGAAAAATCTCAATCAAAGATGATGACGATGAAGAGTAATCGTATCATTATTATGTATTTTGTGTTTTTATCAAGTACTGTCTTTTTAATTATGTGTTATCTTTTAAGTAATGTAGATGTGTTTGTTTAGTTTGATAATGGTATTTTAAATAAGGTGGGGTTTTTTTTTAATAGCCGTTTAAAAAAAAAAAAAAAAAAAAGCAAAAGTCAAAAACCAACCCCACACCCACTCTTCCTCACTCGGCGGTGTGGGGAAGAGGTGCTCAAGGAAGAGCTCAAGAAGAGCACGCTGCCAACGCAAGAAGAGCAGGAACACCCCACGCCGAGCAACCCACGCCGGGGTTGGCTGGGGCCTTAGTAATCTTTACAGATAACATCACATCTAATCTAATCTAAGTTTGAAAATATATGATATGAGTAACGTGACTACGTAAGGAAACGAATCAAAATCTATGAAAAACAAAATAATAACGAAAAGGACGTAGGGTGAATGAAAACGAGATGAAAAGATTACTCGTAATTGCTAACTTTCTTAATTTTATATTGCCTAATTAGGCAATAGGATCAAGAGTTGATCGATCAATTAACATTGATAAAAGCGATCAAGCGACTTAAAAAACAGAGACATGACTAAACAAACAATTTGAAAACTACACAACTCATCAATTACTTACGTACATGTATAGATAAATGTATCAAATGATCCAAATTAAAATAATATACGCAAATAAATTTCATGTCAATCAAGTAATGTGTCACATGTCATATCAAGAACACCTCAATTCTGTTTTAGTATCTTAATCTTAATCTTAATCTTTCTTAATCTTAATCTTAATCTTATCTTAATATATATACTAAAAGGCAACTGACCTAACCTCAATTGACCAATCACAGCCTTCAATTTATCAAAATTAATTAAATTCACAACCCAATTTAAATCAATTTACATTTTTTGTTTTTCATCATCAATTTACACTTTAACCCAATTTAAAAATAATTAATTTACACTTTTTGGTTTTTTATCACCAATTTACAATTTAACCCAATTTAAAAATAAATATTTACACTTTAACCCAATTTAAAAATAAATATTTACACTTTTTGTTTTTCATCATCAATTTACACTTTAACCCAATTTAAAAATAATTAATTTACACTTTTTGGTTTTTCATCACCAATTTACACTTTAACCCAATTTAAAAATAATTAATTTACACTTTTTGGTTTTTATCACCAATTTACACTTTAACCCAATTTAAAAATAATTAATTTACACTTTTTGGTTTTTTATCACCAATTTACACTTTAACCCAATTTAAAAATAATTAATTTACACTTTTTGGTTTTTATCACCAATTTACACTTTAACCCAATTTAAAAATAATTAATACTTTATTGCATAATATCTATCTAATAATAAAATATAGCTAAAAGTTAGAGATGTTACAACACTTGAATTAATACGAATTAATATTTATATCTATATTTTGTTTTTATTATTTTTATTGTAAGACTTATCGACAATAACGTATTAAAAATATAAATAATATAATAAAATATAAAACAAAACTAACGACCATATCAATTGAATATATTTAATTTATGTATTATCATTATAATCTTAATATATCTCATATATACCATTTCATACAGTAATATATATTCATCTATTCAATTGAACCCTACAAATATAAATTGAACCCTACAAATACAATCACAACACACGAAATCATTGAAAACCCACGAAATCTGTAAAGTTTGTATAAAAGAAACCCTACTACATCATCCAACCTTGATATGATTTTGCATTCAGTATTTACATTTGAATATCTCAAATATTTTTTAAGTATATTTTTGCATTTTAACGTATAAGTATTTTTTTATTCCATATACTAATTCTTATATTGATAATGTTGTAAAACCTGTGTATTTGACACGGGTCTAAAATCTAGTATATACTAAAAGGCAACTGACCAAATCTCAATTAACCAATCAAAACTCTCAATTTTTTAAAATTTTCAAATTAAACATGTGACTTAATTCAATTAATAAATTTAACTATTTTTGTCGACCAAAAATTTCTCTAGATAATTACAATAGAGATAAATATAATGATAACTCTAGATAAATACAACTATTAAATAAGTTCTATTCTTTGTTAGTTTTCAAAAAATAATGCCGACCTTTTTTAAATAAACCCATCTACATCTACATTAATTATATATATTATATTCTACATCTTTATCTATATTTATATTTATTATTTATTATATTATATGCATGTATTTACTTTATTAATATAATAAACAAATACTCAACCAACTCATCCGTGTATGAACCCAAGAAGAACCCTACCTTCTCTGCCAATTCCCGTTCAGGTTTAATAGAAGACAATTCCCGTTGGTCGTTTCTTTCGCAATGACAATCAACAAAAGTCAAGACCAATCTTTATCGACCGTTGGTCTGTATCTACAACGTACAGTTTTCACACACGGGCAGTAGTATATTGCAATCTCTCGGGTTAAGTCGAAAAAGGGACCCAAGGTGCTGATATGCGACAAAGATGGGAAGAAAAAAGACACTACAACGAATGTCGTCTAAAAATAAGTATTGCAAAAGATAAAGGAAGATATGTGATTTTTTAAACAATTTGATTTAGCATTAAGTATTTACATTTGAGTATTCTCAATTTTTTAAAGTATACTTTCACATTTTAACCTATAAGTATTTTTTTTTCCATATATTAATTCTTATATTGATAATGTTGTAAAACCTGTGTATTTGACACGAGTCTAAAATCTAGTATTATAATATAGATATATAATGTAACAATTCAAAGTTGCTAAATACATTTTACATAACACAACATGTGATTGAAGTTGTTGAGGACTTATCAGTTGTTGCAATAAACTTGGTAGGGCGAAGTGCCCAATTAATTAAGAGTACTACATGAAGCATGATGGAGAGAAAACGACAAAGATATTCGATAAACATAATGTATTAGCTTTTAGCCAATCCTTCAAGTATATATATATATAGTTATATACGATAAGCTTCCTAATAAACTGATCATAATTAATAATCTATATGTAACAAATTAACAAACTAAGAATAAAGATACTATCGAAATGCTCATCTTCATCGTCATTGTCTCCTTCTTCTATATCCTTAACGGAAAATCCGTGTGTTTGGAACAACTTAACTTACCACCAGGACCACCAAAGCTACCGATAATCGGAAACATCCACCAGATCATCGGAACACTACCACAACATGCTTTCTGTGACTTAGCCAAGAAATACGGGCCTATAATGCACTTGCAACTCGGGTCCATCTCTACCGTCATCGTATCATCACCTAGGTTAACATAAAAAGTTATGAAAACCAATGATCTGGCCCTTGCAGGTCGCCCATATGCACTAGTCTCCGACATTGTCTTTTATGGGAGCTCGGACGTCACTCTTGGTACTTATAGCGATTACTGGCGACAAATGAAAAAGATTATCACTGCTGAACTCTTGAGTCAGCAAAAAGTTAAGTCATTTAGTCATGTTCGACAACAAGAAGTTGGCAGATTCGTGGAGTTGATTCGTTCCACATGTGGAAAGCCCGTAAACATGCATGAAAAGCTTATGAAACTAAGCAATAACAACATATGCAAATCATCGTTTGGAGATAGCTGCAAACAACAAGATGTAGTGATCCAATTAGTGGACCAAGTGATGAAAATAGGGTTATATCTTCCAGACCTATTTCCCGAGTCTGCATTCCTTTCGATCATTTCTGGGATGAAATCAAAGTTAACAAGTATTCACAAGAATCTTGATAAGATTTTTGATGATATACTTGATGAACACAGACGTAAAAGACAAACAACTGGAGCATTATCCGAGGAAGATCTCCTTGATGTTCTTTTGAACGTCAAGGAGCGTGGTGGTCATCAATTCCCCATCACAGACAACAACATTAAGGCCATCTTAGCGGTATGTCCATATGTACGTGTTTATATAGTTGATATGCTAAACCAGTACACATGCACGCCTCGGTAAGACCTAAGAAGTATTAGATATAACAAGTTGTGAAGGGTTCATGTCTAATTAATTGAAGTACACATGAGTTATATATTAACGCGAGTTTTGTATGAGTATATGCATGCATGTGTTTTTAACCAACTCCACTTAGGTGGGTTGGCCAGGGGTATCTTCTAAATCCACTATGTGGGCCCCGGAGGTGAGTTTTCCCCAAGGTCTCGGGTTCGAGTCTTGGGTTTCTCATCTCAAGGTATTTTCCATGAGGAGGGGGTTGGAGGTCCAGCAAATCGCTGGTTAAAATTGCCTCCAGCACGTCTGAATCGAAACTAACTTTACAAAAAATATATATATAGATTAATTAATTATATATAAAAAAAAAGTTTATATGGCGTGATATTGATAGTGCTATATGGACTTGATTAAGTTGATATCAATGGAGATGGTCTAAGTTTCTAACCGCACGTACATATTAAACTTTTCTCTATAATTAATTACAGGATATGTTTTTTGGTGGCACCGATACAAGTGCAGTAACAATGGAATGGGCGATGACAGAATTAATGAGAAACCCTGATGTGATGAAGAAAGCACAAACAGAAGTGAGAGAAACATTCAAGGGAAAGAAAAAAATAACAGAGTCAGATTTACAAGATTTGGTTTACCTTAAGCACGTAATCAAGGAGACTCTAAGGCTTCACATACCTCCAATATTAGTCCCAAGAGAATGTACAGAGAAATGTCAAATTGATGGTTACGATATACCCGTGAAAACAACAGTCATTATTAATACCTTTGCATGCGCAACTGATCCCGAATATTGGGATGATGGGGAAAGCTTTAAACCCGAGAGATTTGAGAAGTCTTCGGTTGATTTCTACGGTACAAACTATGAGTTTGTCCCGTTTGGAGGAGGGAGGAGAATGTGTCCTGGAATTAGATTTGGTTTAATTTTTATGGAGTTGACTCTTGCAGAAATGTTATACTACTTCAATTTGGTTGGAGCCCTTGCCTCTGGAGACAGAGGTCATGGGTTTGATCCTCATGCCCAGCAAGGCTGGAGGTCCTTTTCTACCTTTGGTAGAACATGGAAGCAGCCTCTCTACCTTTGGTAGGGGTAAAGTTGTCTACATCTCAACCTCCCCATACACCGTCAAAGACGGTATTAGGACCCAAAACCCGTGGAATACAACATTGGGAGTTACTTTTACTTTTTTACTTATGGGTTTAGTTCTAAAAATATTGACATGTGTCAAAATTATGGCCTTGTTGGATCTAAGAAAGTTCCCTTACATCTAATACCAACTCTTTATACTCCAGTTTCATGAAACAAAAGATGAAGGGAAGGTTATTGAGCTTTGGAAAGGGACAAATAGCTAGACCAATAGTTATCTTTCTCTACATTTAATATGTGTGTAATTTATATTTGCTTAGCCAAATCTCATGCATTGGGCCTAGTAATGTATCAAACTCCATATAATGTTAAAGTTTATGTATTGTTGAGTAAACATAAGCTGATTATGTGAAAAAGTACAACTAGGTTAAAATATTTTGCTTGTATACATGAATAAAGAACCAAACATTCTGAGAATATAATACATTGACATAGCCTGAAAGAAGATCAAGAATAAGCAAAATTAAGAAAAAGGACAAAAAGATCGAGTCTTGCCACCACCAGTAAGTTACTCATCTCACAACAAGGCCGCAGATCAAATCACGTAAAATCCGTTACTTAACCCAGACCCGATAACCTTTCGGTGAAGAAGATTTCCCTGTACACATTTGCATATATATTCTACCTTTCATACCAACTGTATATCTCATTGAGCAAGTATTGCCCTTGATACCAAACTGTACTTCTCATTGAGGCAAGTATTGCCTTAACGTCTCAGTTCTATCAGTGTTCCTTAACTTACGGAACGCACACAGTTCAATCTGTCTGACTCGCTCACGGCTTACACCCATTACATCCCCAATCTCTTGCAAAGTCCTTGTTTTACCATCTTCTAATCCGAACCGCCATCTGATGACTTTTTGCTCTTTTTCACCTAATGTATTCAACACCTTCCCTAAATCCTCGGACATAGTTTGCTTGATCAATATTTCCTCGGGAGTCTCTTGGTCAGGATCATCAAGAAGGTCCTAAAACAAGATATTTGATAATGAATACATGAGCAACAAAAATAACATTTAAAGCTGGAGGTGGCAATTGCAACCCATGTATGAGTAAATCAGTTGGTTTGTAACAGATTAAACGGGTAAAAGTTTAACACTTGGTTGAAATGAAAACGCGTCAAAAACTGCCCCTAATGTATTCAAATTGCATAAATCTTCCCTATTCCTTGATTGTTTACTTGAAAAATAGAGTATCAATGCAAATGTAGTTTTTAATAATAATTAAAACATTAGTTATTTGTAGACCTCGAATTACTAATAAAGAAAATACAAAACAGTGTTCACAGGTTAACAATAAGTGCTTTGACCCATAACCCAACCTCCCATTCCAATTCTATTCAAAGCTATCACTTGTCCAAGACTTTTCATGTTTTATTACTTTTATAAGAAAAGGGGACACCGGAAATTAATTTTAGTGATTTTGGATATGGGGCAATTAAGAGGTGGCAATTTACCTATTTACTTATAAATGGATTGATTTAGTTCATTTTTATCTCTGACGGATAAAATACAAGAGGTTAGCCACAAATCACCCCAAGTGCTTTTAATGCATAAAAACTTTACTCGGCCCTTTATTTTACTATTGAAATAAGGTAAATTTAAAGGTCATATTTGACGTACTAATTATCTGTAAACTTTGATTATGTTGTTCTGACTGAGTATTTTAAGTCAACCCAGTCTAGACTAAAACTAACCAGTTTGACCCATTTCCCAAACCCGCCCACCCAACCATTTTGCCACCTCTGGAGCATAAAGAAAGAATTGCAAGTATGCTAATAAAATTTCTCAAACAGGAAGAACAGAACGAAGACAAACCGTGAGTTTGGTATTGTTTTCCAACCCGACAGGAATATCAATAGACCGAGCTGGCTTAGGGGCTTGTTCTGCAGATTGAATCCTCTTAATGGAGAGGCCTGTTTCAACTGCAATTTCTGCACGAGTAGGTTTTCTTCCAAGCTGTTTATCCAACCTATATTTGGCCTCATTCACCTTAGATTGGACCTCCACCATATAATACTGTATCATTCAACAAGAAAAAAAAAACAAAATTTTCAGTTCAGCCCATATACACAGAACAAAATAACGCAGAAGCTATAAATATAAGTTTTTACAAAAGAAAATATGTAATCTGTAATTTTTCTCCCACAGCCTAGGGGAATCTGTAATTTGTCTTTGAAGTGTTAATATTTAAAAGGTAACAAAAATTAAAAAATGTTCACATTTATAAGCATGCAGTATATACAAAGTCATAAGAAACTATGAGCTTTTAATAAAAGAAAAAATGTTCACATTTATAAATGTAATTTGCCTAAACCTAAGTGTGTAGAGATCAATCTGTCATGACCAACGCAATTCTACATTTACACGTGTGTAATAATGGCAGCAAAAGTGTACATATACTTCTCTTTTTTTTTTTGAAAGGCTTTGTCTAATTTGTTATAGTGTTCGAACCATAAAATTTCTCACCGGAACATGGATTATCCTGCTTTGTTCAGCCCTGGACCTTTGGACAGCTTGCCTTATCCACCAATGAGCGTATGTTGAAAATTTGAACCCCTTGGAAGCGTCAAATTTCTCTGCACTTTTAACCAAGCCTCGGATTCCTTCCTGCGAGCAATATATCGCTATCAACAAAAGTGGCAAATATACATGGCAATTTCGAAATTCAACCTATTTACCCATAAGAGTTCGAATAGGGTTATGTATTATCCCAAATGGTAAAAGCAAAATACTTAAATCTAAAACATATGACCTCCTAAGTCCTAAACCATATCTTACGAACTATAAAATCATTATTATAGTAAGTAAAAATCTTCTGCTATCATAATTAACGATAGAAATAGTTTGCGACACTTTTTAAAATATGGACTAATATTATTTGTTGGTTAACCTGATACATCTCTTCTCAACCTGCAACACAACCAGCAAGTCTGATCAATGTCGCTCTAAATGAGAGTGAAAAGATGATGCATACCTGAACGATATCCTGAAGATGCACCTTCGTTCCATAATAACCTCTTGCAACAGAAATAACAAGTCGTATATTGCTCCGAATCATTTTGTCCCTGCATTCTTCACCATAGTGTAAACGTCTCCCTAATTGTATCTGATCAATGCCTGCTGCAGAAGCCCATTCTGCAAAAGTGGGAGGCACCCCAAAACGTGTCTCAAGAGCAGTATGGACTTCTTGCAATTTCAACAGGTCCTGCATGTCAATAGCACAAACTTCACACATGGATTTGGGAATGAAAATTCTTTCATAAATTACAAAAGGTTACTGCAAGAGGCCCTAATGAATACAAAACAAAATCATTTGCTCTCTTGATTCTAAAACATAACACATCATGGTTTGAACGTAAAGAATAGTTAGACTACTTTGCAAAAGGTAGCCCATCAACTTAAGATAGGGGATGCCTAAATGCATTTTGAAAGTGATTATTGCAAGTTGATAAACGAAATCAAAATCAGATAGCGTACATGGGTCATGTTTTATCTCTTTTTTTAAAAAGGCAAAAACTTACATTCCTAAACCACCTATTATTTACACCAATCGTCTCGTTTGAAACTTGAAACCACACCATATTGGTTGATGGGCGACACTCACTAGCGCTGGACCTATCTAATAAGGTCAAATATATTAAATGCAAATAATAGACTAAAAAGGAAATGAGTTAAAATGGGCCAAATGGCAAAAATGTATCTCAAATATATAAAACCTCCTAAATCATATAATCAGAAAACAGATTCGTATTGATATAATATCTTTGGTGACCATATTTGACACATTAATGATTAATAAAATAGTTGTACAAAAAGAAATGTTCAAGTCAACCTGTCCCGTCATAGCCCATACCAAATGATTACTGGTTTTGACCCATTATCCCACCCACCCTACTTGCCAGTTGCCGTTTTCCCACTCTATGTGAAAGAAAAAAGAAACTCATACCTGTATCCCTTTAGAAAGTTCTACTTCCTCTGCAGCAGTCAGAAGCTTGGCATTTGTCATTCCTCCCAAAAAAGCCAAAACGTCTTTTTTCTCACCACGTCTTCTGCTCACGCCAGATTTCACTGGAACTGTAGTGGGGGCAACCCGAGCTCTGCCTGATGCGGATTTTACTGACACAGCACCTGCTTCGGCTCTTTCTGCTGCTCTAATTCTCCTCTCTTTCCGTTCTACTTGACGCTTTGATCTCACAGTTATGCTAGCTGAGAGCTGTTCTTCAAGAAGTTGAAGCTCTTCAATTGTGGGTTCAACTTCTTCTGAAGGTTCTGTCCCCGCCTCATTTATGGAGATTTCAGACTCAGGTAACTTAGGTTTTTCTTTGATATTTAATGGTTTGAGGCTCTGATGGTTCATCATCATTGTTGCAGCACTCTTTGCGACCTTTACTGCAGCCCTGGCTAAAGCAATTGCTTCAGCAGCTGCATCAGCATGTTCAGTTGAGGCAAACTCTGAAGGCAAAGTTGTTCCTTTATTTACCTAAACAAATGGTTCAAATGTCATTTAAGAATATATTATTTCATGCTTTTTATCAAAGATTTTGACAGTTATATGAATAGTTAAAATGATTTAATATATACAAACAGTAGAGTCCCGTGATATTTTCATGTGACTCTTGTAAGAAATTGGGATTGTTATAAAAAACACATTTTGGATCCAGTGATACTTTCGCGTCTTACGATATAAGTGGAAAGAAGAGACCAAAAGTCAGTCAATTGAACCATTAAAAACTAACCTGACCTACTGCACCAGAATACACCCATGGTCTACTTCCAGCAATAGAACTTGTATGAGATTCTAAAGACGGTAGCTGGAGCTTTTCAATATCAAGCACTCCAGCTGTTGTTGATGTCGATGATGATGAGGATGACCACTGCCTGTCAACAGTACCTGAATTTGAATGAGCTTCTAAGGATGATAGCTTTAGCTTCTCTAAGTTAAGCACTGTGGATTCTGTTAATACAGGTGGTGCCGTAGTTGATAAAACACACCGAGTCGGGAAAAAAATAGGCTCTCTACATTTAGCTGCATTTAAACCATGACATTATGAGAAATTCAAACTTGAGCTGAATTTGAGATAAGTGATTTTGCATATATATACTGATCACATACTATGGCAAAACTTAATAACAAAGAAACAGCAGACTGATCAACCGTTACTTTGTTATTATGTAGATTATCGGATCTAACACGTTAACCACAAAAGGAGAGTCATTTGTTACTTGTAAATTGTAATCATAGAAAAATTCACCACATCTTAGTCCACCCCCATTCTAGGTTTTCTTTTGTTCCATAACACATTACTCGGACACTATGAGATCTTATCATAAAAAGGAACTATTGCCTGATCTACTAATAGTTGTAACAAAACCAAAGAAAAAATCCCAACGAACCAAAGCTCCTGTAAACCTAAAAATAATGCCCTTAACCTATAAATCATAACCCTAGCAATCCGAATTCAAAAGGATCATTCCAACTGATATTAAAAAGCTAAGCATACTGCATAAAACTTTAGCAAACTCCTCAGAAATGTATGACAATAACCAACTTAATAGTTTCATTCTTGTAGCTACTAGAACTATAAGCCTAAAATCCTTAGGGACACCACAATTTGCAAAAAAAACCAAAAAGGGGCGACGAGTCTATCTTTCTGTCAGATATACTTAATAATTACATACAATAGGCACCAAAAAAGCATGAACATTAAGATCCCCTGGCCAGTCAAACAATTTCTATAAAAATCATAATACCACTTTTCATGACCGATTTCAGTTTGTATAAGCAAACATATAAGTGTTGTATAAAACTTTAAAGAGTCATACTTGAATTATCTAGGGATTCGGAATTCGTTTAAGTGGATGCATACACAATTGGATTTCAAATTTACATGTATATATAAATGATTGTTAATTAAACTATATAATAATGTGTGTTAAAATAGACCTACGGATTACTTTAAAAATTGTCTGTCAGCAATATATACAATGTTAATGAAATTACAAAAACAAATAGAATAGTGATGAAAGTAAAAAATAGAAATAAAAAAAGTTACAGTGATTAGAAGAATGATGATTTAGAGGTTTGAATTGGATAGAAAAGGAATCAGGCAAACACTTGAATTGAGGGAGCAAACACGACATAGTTGATTCTGCTGCGACTACTACGGATGATGATGATGAAGTATACGTATACATGTGTGTGTGTGTGTGTATAGTTTAGTTAGTCATACATTTTTTATTTGAGAATAGGAGGTGATGGATATAGATATAGATATAGTAAATGTGAGAAGAAAATGAAGAAGGAGATGAAAGTGAGAGGGAGATGATAGATTTTGTTTATGAGGATAAGGAGGCAAAAGAGAGTGAGGACCAAAGTTGGACAAGCAGCAGACACTCCTTTTGGGTTCAAATTTAAGTACTACTGTACTATATTTGGGCTCTTCCTCCCTTCAAGGCTTCCATCCTTACTTGGGCTTTCTCTCTAACATTTCAAATTTCATCAATATTTTCAAAACCAGATCAGCCGTTGAACCGATAGGGTAGTTCACGGTCCAACTGGACGGACCTGGCCGTAAAAACATAAAATAACCGACATAGACGTGCCCAAAATAACCAGTTTTGGGTGAACCGGTTCCAAAATTTCAAAAATCGAACCGAAAAAAAAAAAAAACGGTATTTCCTAAACCGGTTTGATCTTTGGAAAAACCGCCGGTTAGAAACCGGTTTGGTTTTTGTTTTCTAGAATAGGTTTTTTACCGGTTTTGATATCGGTTCAGTTTCGATTTCTAGGAAAAAACTGGTCAAACTATGGACTAAAATCGATTTTCAAACTGGTTCGGGTTTCGTCAAAACCGGTTTTTGATCGCGTTGACTCAAACCATTCTCGGTTTCAGTTCCAGACCGGTTTTGGGGCACGTCTAACCGGACATATAACAACCAAGAAGTTGGAATGGTAAAGGGTCCTTTATTTAAATCGGGAGGTCTCTTGTTTGGATATTGTCTTGCAAAGTTTTTAAAATATTTAACTAACATACTGGTTTCAAAAGGCCGATCATCAACGGTGATTTTTTACAAATTTGTTTCTTTCTTTCATATGTTATTTTTCAGTCGAGTAGTAAATGTTGAAATATGATCACGTTAAATAAACGCATGTCCGAAAATGTTTAAGCCTACGGGGTCACACGCGATGACACTTAGATATCCGGTAATATGTATATATTGTATCTACATATTTATAATCACCAAATTGAGAGAAATGATAATTGAACATTATTAACTAGATATGTTAATTAGAATTATTTATTAATTAATAAATATGAATTATTATTAAATATTAATTAATAATTAATGTAATTATTAATTAAACCCTAGTCCAAGTCAAAAGATGTTAGCTTGAAAGTTAACTTATTAAGGATATATTTATACTATATATATACCCTAATAGTTTAACCCTAAAAATAATAACTCTAATATCACTTCCGATTTCTCTCGGTCGAAAAAAACATAACAATGAAATCTAAATTTCTAGATTTGTTCCATCCGTAGAACAAGAATAATAATTAATTACTTGGTATTAATTGTGGTTTGGGTTTTTTGTTCGACGGCAACAAATATCTTGTTTCTTCCTTGAGTTCGACGAAACAAGAGTGTAAGCAAACTATGAGTTTTGGGCTTTTGGTAATTCAAGATCTAACAATCTTCGGGTATTGTTCGACGTGTCGTGTGTGCGATCGTAGATGAGTTTTACTTTAAACCCTAATCAATTATTATTGTTTACTGGAGCTTTTGCTAAAAGGTACACAATTCACAATCTTTGTTAATTTATATATTACATATTTATTTCCGCTGCGTTCTCGTGTTATTTGTATGTGACAAATTGATTAAATCCTAACAGTAAATTCATAATAATTTTTAGTCACTCAAAAGAAATGTACATATTTTATTGCATTGTGTATAATTGTAAAACATCTATTGTTATAAACTATTAAAACTTATTATAGATTATTTAAAAAAATTCAAGCTAAATTCTTAGTCAATAAAACCGTCACAATGATGTTTTATTATGAAAACTTCACTAACTTTTATTAAAGACTCCTTTAGTGGTGATTTTACACACAAGACTTTAAAATGAATACAAAAAAAATTAATATATTTTCCACTATATGAATGAATAGAATGAGAAATATACTGAACAAAATGAAAATCTTTTCATTAAACTGAAAAAAATTGTAGTTTTCTTTATTGAATTAAATGAATTGCCGGGAAATTAATAAAAAATATAAGTTAAAAAAAAGCACGTGAAATTTTATTTCAATTATTTAAAAGGCGTGAAGTTGACTTAGAGCATCTCCAATGGTAAAAAACTATAATAGCTTTTTTTAATTGACACATCACTCTTTATTAATCTCACTCTTAAAAGCTTTTTCTAATATGTTTGTATTTATAATTATTTTCTTCAAAAAGTACACTTAAAATAATCTCTTATAATGGACTAAAATGGAAATAGAGATGAAAAGTACATTTGAGATGAGATAAAAATGAATATTTTATATAATAGAGTAAATTACACTTTTCGTCCCTGAAGTTGGCACGTTTTTCACTTTTCATCCCTAAAGTTTAAAAATTACAATTTTGACCTTAAAGTTGGCCAATTTTTTCAATAATCGTCCTTTGGCCAGACGACGTTAGTTTTTGGCCGTTAATGTACGCACGTGCTAAACACGTGAGGAACTTCAGGGACGAAAAGTGAAAAATTAAGCTACTTGAGGGACGAAAAATGAAAATCATACAAATAAATTTATTCTTCCATTCTTTCTTTTCCGATCATCTTTTCCGATGGAATTTTCCCACTAGACATTTATTTTCCGATGATACCTAATAAAAACTCGACTTTCAATCCAAATCTAAACCACCGAAAACACGAAAATAAATGGAATATATGATTATGATGATGATTCAGTATCTGGTATTGCTACTTAACAATCTGGATTTTTTGTTGATTTTATAATTCATTTTTTTAATCATACGGATCGTCTATATATATAACTTATGATGTATGTATGTATAGATAATTGATGCGCTCTGTTTTGTTTTGACTGGTTGTTGATTTCTAGTATATCGTTTTCTACTTTTGTTTAATTAGTTGCAACTAAGTTTATTTCATTCATTCCGATCAGGCGATCATATATACTTTTCAAAGTGAGTGATTAATTAAGTTTAAGTAAATGAATAATTTAAGACTTGATCACTACAGGAATGAATTTGAGATCATATTAATTAATTAATTACAGTTGATAGATATATACAGAGGCTATATATATATATATGTGTGTGTGTGTGTAATATACTGTAGGTAGCAAGCATGAGTTTGGTGAGATTGATCTATATATGTTTAGATTTATTTTCGTGTTTTCGTGTTTTCGGTGGTTTAGATTTGGATTGAAAGTCGAGTTTTTATTAGGTATCATCGGAAAATAAATGTCTAGTCGAAAATTCCATCGGAAAAGATGATCGGAGAAGATGATCGGAAAAGAAAGAATGGAAGAATAAATTTATTTGTATGATTTTCATTTTTCGTCCCTCAAGTAGCTTAATTTTTCACTTTTCGTCCCTGAAGTTCCTCACGTGTTTAGCACGTGCGTACGTTAACGGCCAAAAACTAACGTCGTCTGGCCAAAGGACGATTATTGAAAAAATTGGCCAACTTTAAGGTCAAAATTGTAATTTTTAAACTTTAGGGATGAAAAGTGAAAAACGTGCCAACTTCAGGGACGAAAAGTGTAATTTACTCTATTATATAAAATATTCATTTTTATCTCATCTCAAATGTACTTCATCATTTTGTGATACTTCATCATTTTGTGCTTAAAGACAGTTTCCCAAAAGTATCACATTGCTTAGGCTCCAGTTGGCCGTAAGCTGTGATTTAATTAATTTCATTTGGTCGTAGCCTGTTTACATGATGGGAGGTCGTAGCCTAGTTAACAAGATAGAAACATTTACATGTAACATTTTTTCAATTGCGAGCCATTCCAAGTTCGTGGGAGGTTTTCTCCTTGAAGCGTGGCCAACTTGTAGGATCCATTGCCGCAAGCTTCTGTCACTTGGTATGGGCCTTCCCATTGGGGTCCCAGCTTTCCAGCTTTCTCTACTTTGCTTGCATCATTGTTCCTAAAGACGTAGTCTCCAGGCAGAAATACTTCTTTCTTGACCCTTTGGTCATAGTATTTTTTCATTTGCTTTTTGTATGATGCTTCTCGAATGGAGGTTACTTCCCTTCTTTCCTCTAGTAGCTCCAAATTTTCCCGGAGTTGCTCTTCATTCTCACTTTCACTGTTGAACCTGCGGATGGTTGGTACACATGCTTCGGCTGGAATCATGGCTTCGGAGCCGTATACGAGGCTAAATGGTGTTTCTCCGTTGCTTGTTTTTGGAGTTGTTCGCAAAGCCATAGTACTTGGTGGAGTTCGTCTAGCCATCCATTCTGGCATTTTCCCAGTCTTGTCTTAATTCCTTGTACATTTTGCTTGTTCATTGCTTCCACTTGTCCGTTAGCCTGCGGATGGGCTACGGACGTAAAGCGTTGTTGTATTTCCAAGTTATTGCAAAATTGAGGGAAAATTCCTTGACTGAATTGTTTTCCGTTGTCACTGACTATGATTTGTGGGATTCTGAATCTTGTCACTACTTGCTCCCATACAAATTTTTCCATTTGCTTGCCCGAAATGGTTGCCAGAGGCTTGGCTTCTACCCACTTCGTAAAATAATCTACAGCCACGACCAGAAATTTGACACGTCCTGGAGCCTGTGGGAAAGGTCCGACGATGTCAATGCCCCATTTAGAGAAAGGCCATGCTGCTGTGACTTGTATGAGCTCATTTTTGGGAGCCTTCGGAACTACTGCATGGACTTGGCATGAATCACAAGCTTGGATTTCTTTCAAAGTATCACTATACATGGATGTCCAGTAGTACCCCGTTTTGGTGATTTTAGCCACCACCATTCTGGGTCCGGCGTGGGCTCCGCAACATCCTTGATGTATTTCTTGAATAACTGCCTTTGCTTGATTTGGACCAACACATCTTAACAATGGTCCGAAGTAAGATTTTCTATAGAGGCCTTCATCTCGGAGGGTGTATTGCGGAGCCTTAATCCTGATCTTTCTTGCCTCTTCTTTGTTTGCAGGCAGCAAGCCACTTGTCAGGTATTCTATGATTGGTGTCATCCAAGTTTGTCCTTCTTCTTCCATAGGTGCCACAACAATCTCTTCTTCAATAGAGCTTTTTTGTAATGTTTCAATAAGGACTTCTTTAGTTAGATGGGCGAAAGAGGTGGGGCCAGCTTGCTCAGAGCATCTGCTATTTTGTTTCGGCTCCGACTCACATTCTGTATCCGGAAGCTTTTAAATTTTTGCCTTATTTGCCTAACTTTTTCCAAGTATTTCTTTATTGCTGGCTCCTTTGCTTCATACGTCCCATCTACTTGAAAAGCTACTATTTCACTTACCGAATCAAGCACAACAAACTCGGTCCAGAATTCTAAATCCTTAACGCTGACATGGACTCGTTCGACAATCCCCTTGGGTTGTCGATAAGTCTGATCGGCTAACCGAATGCTCATGTTAACGGGTTTTAGCAAACAAAGGGTAAGTTTCTCATAAATCACAGTAGGCATAACATTAATACTTGACTCTAAATCAGCTAATGCACTCGAAAAATATTCATTATTAATAGTGCAAGGGATAAGAAAACTTCCTGGATCTTCAGATGCTTGCGGTAGCTGTGTCCCATCATCCGGTGCTTCGGGATCTTCAACTTCATCTCTTCTGTCCGAGTCGTCCCCATCTTTGATTTTGCATTTTGAAGCGAATTGGGTCTCGACATCTCCTTCTGAAAACGAAGTTTCGCGCGAATCTGGGCTGATGGAGCCTCCAGCGGCGCTGGGGCTTGCCTGGGTTGTTGCCAGCGGCGCTGGTTTGCACCTGGAGGGTTCCCAGCGGCGCTGGGCTGTACCTGGAGGGTCTCCAGCGGCGCTGGGCTGTGCAGCCAGCGGCGCTGGTGGTACCTGGGCAGATTCCAGAATTGCGTTTTTGTCCGTTTCTTCTTCATTTTGCTCCCGTATGACCTGTACCTGATTGGACACTTCACAAGAATCATTAGAAAGCTCAGTGGAGTCATTACCTTCGGTGAACACGGCGTTCACATTCTCATTTCGTCCGATTGGTGGTTGGTACTTTTGACTCGAGCTAGGGTTTAGTTTGGACCGCCTTGGATGATTTGCCTTGGAGTGGGGCTGCTCTCCTTTCTTGCATTCTGCTCAATCCATCTATCTATCCTCCTCTCAAGGTCCTTGATTGCAGCTTTGTTGATTTCTTGCTCCTTCGTCAACCTTTTGATTGAGATTGCTTATTTTCTCATTGAGCGACTTCGTATAGCTTGCCAAGGAGTCATGCCTTTTGTCATTCATCTCAATGTACCTCTCCATCATGTTGGTAAGCTTGACAATCAGATCCTCCTTGACTTCATTCTCCACTTTTGGTTGCTCGGGTTGACCATTACTCCTTTGCCACCTATTTTGAAAAGAACCAAAGTTATTTCTAGCATAACTAGAATTAAAGTTAGAATTACCGGGGTTTCTTTGAAATAGTCCTCGTTGAAAGCCTCCTTGGTATTGGTTCTGAACATAGTTGACTTGCTCGGTAGCCTCCTCTTCACAATCCTCGGTATAGTGCATTCCTCCGCAATTGTTGCACCCATGTGCAATCACTTTGAGGTCTTTGTCCATAATGTCCAACCTATCTTCAAAAGTAGAAAACGGTTAGATAAAGCTTTAAGTTCATGAATTACCTCATTGTCGGAGCTACTCTCGATGCTAGCAACGGTTCTTCTCGACCTCCTATCTAGATCCTTATCATCCATATATCGAGCTAAGCTAGCTTGCACCATATCCTCCATCATTTTGTACGCGTCATTGGTAGATTTGTACAAAAAGTTACCACCGCCGGCTAGGTCTAAATCCTTTTGGGAACTCTTAGTCAAACCATAGAAGAAGATTTCCATGATCTCGTCCTTGTTAAGTCCATTCCCGTGACAGTTTCTGATCATTTCCCTAAGCCTTTTCCATGCATCAACTAGTGTTAGGACCAGTTTTAGTGAAACTGTCCAGTCTCCAGTTGCATCTGGAGACCAAGAAGATTTGTCCAGAAATATATTGAAGTCCAGTTGCATCGTACAGTTAACGCAACTGAAGACTTCCTCCAGTTGAGAACTGACCAGTTGAAGAATCCTTCCAGTTGGAGTCGAAGACAACAAGTGGAAGATAGAGAATGACAATGGCAGCGAAGCCTAGTTGACATTCTAGTCAGTTACAAACTGGAGACCGTCAGTGGAAAGCTCTTACAAAGCTTTACACTGATTACGAGGAATTGACTTTATGCTTTATGTGCTTTTACCCGGATAATAAGATTTATCTTATTATTTAAATACAAAAAGGTACATAAAGCTGGTTGAATAAAGTTGCTTTATACTGCAACTTTACACAGCATTTTAAGGAATTAAATGCTATTCCTTAAATGTTCTCAACCATATTTGTACGGCCAAAGTTAACATCCCAATGTTAACTTTGCCTATAAATACAAGTCATTGCACAACCAAGAATAATACTTTTTTAGAAGTCACACACTTTGCAAACCTGCAATATTCTTGGTGAACTTGTGCAATATTCTCTCAATCGTAAAAAGGAACATTTCACAACTTTAAGTGTTTCGATTGTTTAGAGAAATTCCAAGTGTAGATCAATTGTAGTTAATAGGTTTTTAGGATATTTACATACTTGTATTATCTTGGTTCCGCAACAACCTTGTAATTTATTTAAAGTTAATAAATAAATTACACTTGAAAATTACATATTGTCTCACCAATTTACTTTACAAGTATTTTGTATTATTGCATTGTTCTTTACTTATTGTCACTTAAATAAGTAATCTATCTAGAACTTGGTATATACTCCTGTAACTGGTCGTCTCCAGTTCAGGGCTTATATTGCAAAGTAACTCCACCATCGACATAGAGGTGTCTTCAGTAGTACCATCTATTGAGTTGGGACTTACAAGTGGTATCAGAGCAGAAGGCTAATAAACTTGCCTAGATCTGCTTAGATGAACACTACTGAAGGTGGAGATGGTTCTGGTCAAGGTGAAAACCCTTTGAATACTAACACACCACCTTTTCAAAATGTTAATACAACCCTCCTCCTCCTACTGCCCCAAATCACGTCCATGTACATTATTCTAACACTCCTGTTCCAAAATTTGATGGAAATAGTGAGACCTTTGGTACATGGAAGGCTAGAATGCTTTTGCATTTTGGTGGGATAGAGAGGTATATGTTGAAAATCCTTAAGGATGGACCATATATACCCATGTCTCTTGGGGTAAGTCCTCTACTAGATCCAACTGGAAGAAGAGGTTCAAGAGAAAAGCTCGAAGACCACTGGTCTGATGAGGATCGTAGACTTGTAGATCTGGACACCAGACTCAAGAATATGATCCTTGGAGCTGTTCTGAAGATCTAATTCCAACACTTGTGTTGTTCCCCAGTGCCAAGTCAATGTGGGATGAATTAGTTATTCAGTTTGAAGGAGGTGATGACACTATTGTCACCAGAAAAGTTGCCTTGAACAAGAAGTATGAATCCTTCTTTGCTCTGCCCAATGAGAGTCTAACTGGTACATACACCAGATTTTCTAGCCTCATTAATCAACTGAGAGGCTTGGGTGTAGAGAAGGATAAGGATATTCTTCTTGAGAAGTTTTGTGATATTCTTCCTTCCAAATGGGAAAATATGGTTCTTGTCTTAAGACAAGGTAAACCCTGCACAGCCATACTCTTGCATCGCTCTATGGAGCCTTCAGATTCACTGAAGACAATAATGCTGCAAGACTGGTGGCTGAGCAGGATGCCATGAACCATGCCCAGAGTCCCAAGGTTGCTAGTGTAACTGAGTGACCTTGTACTGCTTTAATGTCTGCAGAGAGAGTGTCCAGGCACACTCAATGAAGGAGATGTTAAACAGTTTCTTGAACTCTGGCCTGACCACTGAAATCAGTGATGGTTGTGATGAAACTGACGATGATGATCTGGTAGCCATGATTGCTAAAACCTTTAACAGGTTTAATCATAAATCTAAAAGATTTAATGGCCCAAACAATGCTTCCAGCTCCAGCTCTCTGGATAAAACCAATCTTACCTGCTATAATGCGGTAAGAAAGGTCATTTTATGAAGGAATGCAGATCTAGTCAGATGAACAACCAAACTGGCCCCCTGTCCCTAATTTCAATCGGCCTGATGATAGCTACAAAGCTAAATATAAGAAGCTTAAGGCCCAGATTGCCCTCCTGTCCATGGAAAAAGAAAAGGATCAGTGCTTGATGGCACAAACTAAGGGAAAATGGGAGTACTCTGATGACTCATCAGCTGATGAAGAAGAGGAAAGGGACATGTGTTTCATGGCCTTGGAAGATCAACAGCAGCATGTGGCAAAGAAGATGTCATCACTGGAATATGGGTGGACATCATTTTGAAAAAGGTATGTGATTATGACAATCAGGTGGATCCAGAACTGAAACTAGACCTTGCTGAATCATTAAGTGGTGATTTGGCTTTTGTGGAAACTGTTAGAGCAGATAGTGAAAGATATCTGGACACTATCTTAATTGAACTAAACAATGTTAAGCCACAACTTAATGATTTACAAAGTGTCCAGTTGGCTCTCAAGGAGTCAGTTTTAAAAATTGAGGCTTTGGAATTTGATAATCAAAAATTAATTTCTGATCTTGAAAAAGAACAAATGATTATCAAGTCATGGTTAAAAGCATCTGGAAAGAACTATGATGCATTTTCTAGAACAATTGATGCCCAGGAAAATGCATGGAAATCTGGAGATCTGGAAATGGCAGCTCTCATACCAGATCTTCATGCATTGCCTCCAGCTCTCAGGGTTGAAACTCTTATGATCAACCTGAAGCTGTTAAAACTGAACCCATTGAGACCACCCCTATTGAGGTTAAACCTGGAGCCAAACAGGCTAAAGCTCCAGTTAAAAAGGCCACTGGTAACAAGCCTTTACCTCAAAAGTCTAAGGAGCCCAAGACCCAAAAGACTAAAACTCCTGCTGAACCAAGGTCCAAGGTTCAGCAGCCATGACATTTTTGGTCAATCTTGACTTTCGACCTTATTTAACGCTAAAACATATCGTTCAATACACAATTAACTTTAAAACTATATTTCTATAATCTGTTGTCACTAGAATATGTACCAACAAGACTCATGTGGAGCTGTATCAGAAACTGTAGGAGACGAATGACATGCCTTGCTCCTACGTTCTCTGCGTAACTCACCAGATATGCCTTCTCGAGAAAAGTGATAAGAACGATCACCTTCAGAAGCAACGTCACTTTCAAACTCAACCGGAACATCATGAACCCTTTTTGTTCGATTTTCATTGCCAGAATCAGCAGCAACACTATCATATCCTTCTGTATCTGCTTCAACAATATCATTACCACCATCATTCCCACTATCAGAATCATCATCAGAACGGTCATCTGAACTGTCATCTGAACTCTCTTCATCTTCATGATCAGAGTTGTCTTCATCATCCACTAACATATCGTCCTCAAAACGAGAGCGATAATTTGGATTAATCAGATGACCAAACAGGGGTGGATCAGTCAGACCAGCCACATTGCCTGTGTTAGCTGCCAAATCAGCATATAAACGTAATGGCCAAGCATGAGGTACATAACGAGGACCTTGATCAAATATCAAGTTAGGACAAAAGTGCCTAACGATTGCCATAACAAAACGTGGATATAACAAAAACCTATTTCTCGGTTTAGCATTAATCTGACCAATAAACTCATGAAAGAAGAATGTTGAAAACGGATAAGGACGATTATAGACCAAAGCAATCATTTGTGAAGAAAGCTGAGCAGAAAGTTGATCAAACCCCGCCTTACGATTACTCAGACTTACTAACAACACGTAAGCAAGGTATCTCCAGCGTCCTTGAAATCCACTCTTATCAAATGGAAGCTTTATCTGACCAGCAAACCCCATTCTTTGAAAGCACCGACGAATAAAGTCAAATTCATACGCTAATTCTACTGCTTCGTCTGATTCCTCACCCAAGTGTAGAATTTCACGAAGTATCGCAGCATTAAAATCAAAGGTAATTCCTGCAACAGTTGCTCGAATAATGCTACTACCATCAACCATTACGTGATGAGCAGTTCTCCAGAAATCATCAATGTACTGCCTAACCAATCTTGGTGAATCACAAAATGCAAAAGACAGTCTTGAACGAGCAATAAAGTTAAACATTTCATGATAGCGTTCTGAATTATGCTGATCGGGATCCAGATTTAAGGCCAAGTTGTGCTTCTTAAAGAACTGACGAGGAGCAAGAGCCATTTCTGCAAAACAAATCATAATATAAAAACAGTTATTAGTACAAGAAATGAATCACAGGTTAAATAAACTTAATCACTAATTTCAGAGGTTAAACTGTTCGAAATTAGTCGTTAAGTTCGTTTAGCTAAGATTGAACGAAGATAGACATTAAATTCGTTGATTAGGAATGAACGAAGATAGACATTAAATTCGTTGATTAGGAATGAACGAAGATAGACTTAAATTCGTTGGATAACATTAAACGAAAATAGATATTAAGTTCGTTGGTAACAATGAACGAAGATAGCTTTTGAAGCATAAATAAATTCGTTTGTCACTAGAACTTCTAAGTTCGTTGAAGGAAAAAGTCTAAGTTCGTTTATCATCATCTAAGTTCGTAAGTCATTCTGAACGGTCTGTGGTTCCAAAAACAATCATAACACTTAAAAAGAACATAACCCAAATCGATTTTGTAAACGAATTAAGAATCCAATGGATTTAAAATCAAGAACGAATATAAACCCTAAAATTCAAATTATATTTTAAAAAACCGAATGAGTTCATGTAGAAATTGGGCAAAAACTAGAATTAAAAGTTGAGGAAATATGAATGACAATCCTAGATTAGATACCTGAAATACTTATTTCAACAAAAATCGAAATAATAAGTCGAAAATCAACTGAAATCAAAGTATTTGATTGATGAATATCTTGGGGTTAAGCAGCTTAAAGTCGTTTGGGAATAAAAAAAGAAAAAAAAAAACGAATTAAGGTTGGATATATATATGGATGGGTAAAAAATGGGTCAAAATGGGTCGGGTCAAGGGTCGGTCGAAAATAATAGGAACGAACTTAACATTCGTAAAACAAATGCAAACGAAGTTAGTAACTATCTTCGTGAGCACAATTCCAAACGAAGTTAATTTTCTTAAGCACAATTCCAAACGAAGTTAGTAACTATCTTCGTGAGTACAATTTTGTACTTAGAAAAATTCTGCAAGATTCGTCATCACAAAATTTTCAACAATGCAACCCCTTTGACCTAAACCTGTACATAGCAATAACTTGTTAAAAACAACTTGTTCATGCCTTGTATCAAAAAGAACCACCATCTAAACTCATCATTTATAATGTAAGTATTTTACAAACATTACAATCTTGAATAGAAACAAACCCCATGATCTAAAATCAACCATTAACAAACCTGAAAATAATCAATCGTCATACAAACAGAGTTACCAACCATGACCATGAGACGAGAACAGTTCACTAATCACTGAGTTGCTTGACGGCAAACCATCTTGAAACACTTAAGTCCCATATTAGATGCCGTCTACAAAATTAACAAACAATGAATAGTCCAAAAATCCAATGAAGAACTTTATAAAGTTTCCGAAATCAAGTCATAAGTCAAGGTACGGGAATCAAAAGAAACATGTATCAACACTGATTATTTTCACTAAATACATGAAATGTAAAGTA
The DNA here is from genome assembly GCA_034093135.1 of Erigeron breviscapus. NCBI lineage: Eukaryota > Viridiplantae > Streptophyta > Magnoliopsida > Asterales > Asteraceae > Erigeron > Erigeron breviscapus. Next base: position 58,856,480 of record CM067167.1, on the reverse strand, counting down.
AATAAATACTCTAAAGACAGATTCATGTATTCTTTCTTCACGTGCTTATTATTGCATCACAACATTGTCATTTCACACCAAAGATCTTATCTCAACGATATCATCAGTATGATTAACACTGTGTTGTAATCAAGGATCAGCACCCCAACTTTATCTTCTTAACCTGAGCACTGCACACTTACCACAAACTCATTAACGTATTAAGAGCAAAGGCATAATAATGCAGAAAAGTTAAGCTAAAACACACAAAATTAGGATTAACAATTATGAACTAATCAAGATTTTAACATAAGATCAAGGTAGGTCATTCCATTGTCAAACCCTAAAATGTCACCAAGTTATAAATTAAAATCTTAACTTGTAGCAACTGAAAATTTGTGAGATTTCAAATAACTTTGACTTTTCACAAAACACTTAAAATATCATTTTCTATTATCCCGCCAAATTGAAGACACCAATTTCAAATGCGCACATCACAGTAAAGAGCTCGAAATGGAAAACCACAAGGAGACTCCTACCTTCGAAGAAAATCCAAAGGCCTATGAGAGGGACACACCCAGAAAACCAGTAGAATTCGCAGTGGCAAGACAATAAAAGATCATTTTCTAAACTTAAACAAATTAATGTTCATATCAGAAAATCTTCTTTTGACACAAACCACACAACCTCATCAAGAATTCTCATGAATGAATTCAGTAAACATATACTCAGAATTGGAATAGGATCTCTCGTGCAATAAGAACTTATAAAAATACTATTTTGACTCAATATAAAGAAAAATAAATTAGAATTAAAATAACCGAATAATAAACTAAGTTATACACTAATTAACTTGAATTTATTCATCATTTATTCATTATTTACATGATGCTTGGTTACTGCTGATTAGATCAGTTTAGCATGTTACATAAACCTGTAGGTGAGAAATAATTCTCTTATTATTAGTTATGAACAGTGACCCAACAACGATTACCGGTATGTTTGTCCTCTTAAACACTTCGGTACTTCCAGTTTCCTTTGGTTTGTGACACTTTCGTATTACTTGAGCCAAGGACAGTCACCATGTAACTTAGTAAGTTACTCATGCCACAATTATAGGTTTGCGAACTTATGTGACCCACAGTCAAACATACA
>CM067167.1:58775231-58854346 GCA_034093135.1 Erigeron breviscapus | reverse complement strand
AACAATGAAAATCCCCCCGGTCATCCAACTCTTCCCTAGAATACATACCCGTGTAATACCCAAATTCAGCAATGGACAACTTTCTTTGTACTCCTCCACAATAAAAATAAACAACCCTCTCCTCGAAAATGTCTTTAACTTTATGCAAATCTTTACTCAATTTCAAAGTTGAGTAAAACTCTAAACACAATTCACGATAAACCGGCTCTCTGTTAAGAAAAATATTATGCCACATATCACTAACAACAGTCCTGTCACCCAACCTGACCTCTATACTAAACCACCTACTAACATCTCCCTGAACGCCATAAAACTGAACAACAGTATTATGAAGATACCTCGGCGGGCAAACAACCTGCTTATGAAGAGAAAACAACTTATTAAGATAATTGTTCTTGTGAGGTTGTCTTACCCCTCGGAACTCGAGCCAAGTATGCTTCTCATTCATTTGCCCCGGCCAAAATTTAAGAGGTGGTGGTTCCACTTGTTTTCTTCCGGCCTTAGCGGTCCCACTAGATTGACCGACTTCGGGATTCTTTCGCTTATCAGCGCCGCTAGCATCCTACAATCACAAACAATAATGACAAACAAACAAGTTAAACGAGGAATGCAAAGCAGGAATCAAATTAAATGATCAACAAATTTTGGCAGGGAAGGCATCCCACTGCGGCGCAGTGAGCATAAGCACAACTCACTGCGGCGCAGTGGGGCATAGGGCAAACAGGGACGAAAATTCCCACTGCGGCGCAGTGGGCAAGCATCACCACCACTGCGGCGCAGTGGTATGAATTTCTGGGCAAAGGTTCTAATTGTCTTCACGACTTTCAGACCAAAGGGGTGTATCAAATCAACAAATTAGCCAACTATCAGCAAATTAACACTACATAATCATACATTAACCTCCCCCACACTTGTTTATAAAATAAAAACCAAAATTTTCAAAACCCTAATCTTAATTTAAATTCAAATTCAGACTAACAAGTGTTTTTAACGAGAGATTAACCACCCCAATATCATCAATACTTCATAGACAACAATGCCCACTAACTAATCAGTATATTAAACCCTAAAAATTGGAAAACAAAAATTAAAGGAATATACAAAGAAATTAAACAAGAAAACTTACTCCTTTTCCCATGATATTGATGACAAGATGATAATCTAAGAGAAAGAAGGGCAAGATTTATGTGAATTAAGAGGTGATTTTCGGAGCACTTAGGGTTCTTGAAAAACCTATTTCGGTTTTTAGATACAAGAGAGAAAGAAGATAATGAGTTTGTGGTTAAAAGTAAAATCCTCTTTCTTTTTCAGCCTTTCACCCCGCTCCCTTTAATCAGTCAACCAACCCACTGCGGCGCAGTGGGCATTGGTCTCCCTCACTGCGGCGCAGTGAGGCTAAATGCATTCGTAGCCGAGCATTTTGACTGCGGCGCAGTCTCATGGTCACACCCCACTGCGTCGCAGTGGGGTTTTGGCACAAACATTTCCGAAGTATTTGGCTGCGGCGCAGTCGAGTGTCCCTCCCCCACTGCGGCGCAGTGGGGGGTTTTTCCAGAAAAAAAAAATTTCGTTTTCTTAATATGAACTAACCTCAATCCGCTTCGCACCAAACCTGAACCTGCACTTTCTTGACAAAACAAAATCAATTCTAACTAACAAAATGAAAACAAAATGAAACTAAATTAGACACGGGTTGCCTCCCGAGAAGCGCTTAATTTATTTACGAGTCATGAGCTAGACTCGACCATCTTTCAAGTTTCCGGTTCAAACATGGGGACTTCCTCAATTGCCCCCTCCTCCTGCTCTTCTTCAAAATACAACTTCAATCTATGACCATTAACAATGAAAGACCCATTTCCATCCCTTTTAAACAATTCAACATAACCGGATGGATACACATGCTTGATTACAAAAGGTCCAATCCATCTAGAAGTTAACTTAGGTTGTTTGATTTTAAACTTTGACAAGAATAACAACACCTTAGCTCCAACCTTAAACTCCTTCCGACGGATCCTTTTGTCATGATAAATTTTGGTCTTTTCCTTATAAAGCCTAGAATTTTCGTATGCTCCCAACCGAAGCTCATCGAGCTCATGGAGCTGCAACATTCTAAGTTCACCGGCTTCCATCATGTCTAGGTTCAAATTCCTTAACGCCCAATACGCCTTATGTTCTAATTCAACCGGTAAATGACAAGTCTTACCATAGAGCAAACGGTATGGCGTAGTGCCAATCGGTGTCTTAAAGGCGGTCCTAAACGCCCACAAGGCATCATCTAGCTTCTTAGACCAAATCTTGGGGTTATCCCCGACTGTTTTTTCCAAAATCCTTTTTAAAGCCCTGTTGGTGTTTTCCACTTGACCACTGGTCTGTGGATGATAGGAAGTAGAGAAGTAATGGCAAACACCATATCTTTTTAGAACATTAGCCAATTGATGATTTGCAAAATGTGTACCTCGGTCACTAATCAGAGCTCTAGGACAACCAAAACGACAAAACAACTGTTTCAGAAAATCAATGACTACCCGAGCATCATTCGTGGGTAAAGCCTTGGCTTCGGCCCATTTTGACACGTAGTCAACAGCAACTAAAATATACTGAAACTTATTGGACGGTGGGAATGGTCCCATGAAATCTATACCCCAAATGTCAAACACTTCACATACCTGAATTCCTTGTTGAGGCATTTCATCCCGTCTAGTGATGTTCCCTTGTCGTTGGCAAATGTCACAAGTTTCTACCAAAGTTCGGGCCTCCTGAAAGATCGTAGGCCAATAGAAACCTGCATCATACACTTTCTTACCAGTAACTTGAGGACCATAGTGACCTCCAGTTGGACCATAATGACAAGCATCCAAAATCTCCCTGGTTTCAGCTTCAGCTACACATCTCCTTACCATGCCATCTGCACAAATACGAAATAAATAAGGTGACTCCCAAAAGTAGTGCCTAGCATCAGTCTTAAGCTTCTTTTTCTGCTGAGATGTAAAATCATCAGGTATTTCTCCTGCAACCAAAAAGTTAGCTATATCTGCAAACCAAGGACCATCATTAGTATTATAAATAACATTCAAAGACTCATCGGGGAAATTATCATCGATATCCCCTCCACGAAGTTCCTCACGGTGAGGATCTTCCAAACGACTCAAATGGTCGGCAGCTAAATTCTCAGCCCCTTTCTTATCCTTAATCTCTATATCAAACTCTTGCAATAACAAAATCCAACGGATAAGCCTAGGTTTAGCATCCTGTTTCGAGAACAGGTACTTAAGGGCTGAATGGTCAGTGAATACAACAGTCTTACTTAACACCAAATACGATCTAAACTTATCAAATGCGAAAACAACAGCAAGCAGCTCCTTCTCTGTTGTGGTGTAGTTTTGCTGGGCGGGGTTCAAGGTTTTACTAGCAAAGTAAATAGGCTTGAAATGCTTATCAACCCTTTGCCCAAGCACTGCTCCAACGGCATAGTCACTCGCATCGCACATCAACTCAAATGGCAAATTCCAGTCCGGTCCAACCATGATAGGAGAATTAGTCAATTTCTCCTTTAACACCTGAAAGGCACTCAAACAAGCATCATTAAACACAAAAGGGACGTCCTTCTCCAACAAGTGGGTCATAGGACGAGTAATCTTGGAGAAATCTTTAATAAACCTACGATAAAATCCAGCATGCCCAAGAAAACTTCTTACCCCTTTCACATTGGAAGGCGGGGGTAGTTTGGCTATAACATCAATTTTAGCCCTATCAACTTCTATTCCGGCCTTAGAGACTTTATGACCTAACACAATACCCTCGGTCACCATGAAGTGACACTTTTCCCAATTCAAAACAAGGTGTGCCCTCTCACACCGTGTTAACATCTTATCCAAATTATGCAAGCAAGTACGAAAAGAATCCCCAAAAACCGAGAAATCATCCATGAAAACCTCCATTGAGGTCTCAAGCATGTCCTGGAAAATAGCAATCATGCACCTTTGGAAGGTGCCTGGGGCATTACACAAACCAAAAGGCATTCGCCGGTAGGCAAAAGTACCAAATGGACAAGTGAAAGTAGTCTTTTCTTGGTCTTTGGGATCTATGGGTATTTGAAAGTACCCTGAAAATCCATCCAAGAAACAAAAGTATTCATTACCTGCAAGTCTTTCCAACATTTGATCAATAAAAGGAAGGGGAAAGTGATCCTTACGGGTGGCATCATTAAGCTTACGGTAGTCAATACAAACCCGCCAACCCGTTACAGTCCTAGTAGCCAAGAGTTCCTTATTTTCATTTTCAATTACTGTCATGCCCCCCTTTTTGGGCACACAGTGGACAGGACTTACCCAAGGACTATCAGCAATAGGGAAAATGATCCCTGCATCTAACAACTTAATTACTTCTTTCTTAACTACCTCTTTCATGTTTGGATTAAGCCTCCTTTGTCTCTGGACAACGGGCTTAACATCATCAACAAAATCAATCTTATGTTGGCAAAAGTTAGGACTAATACCTGGAATATCGGAAGTTTTCCAAGCAAAAGCCCGCTTATGGGCTTTAAGCACAGCCAGAAGAAGACCTTTCTCGTCACTCGAGAGTGAGGACGAGATAACCACTGGTAAAGATGATTTACCTGCCAAGTAAGCATACTCCAAATGGGCAGGCAATGGCTTAAGCTCCAGATCTGTAGGTGGTACATCAACTGAATTAGGCACCCTTGAGCTTCCATCAGCAACAACCTTCTCAAAGCTCTCATCCTCTGGAGGTGTCTCATCCAAGCTGAGTGCCATAACCTCTGCAAACAAATCATCATCAGAAATATCACCTGAACCTAAATCGGCAATCTCTCCATTTCCTAAATCTGTCTCCATCAATTCCTGAAATTCTCGATCCAAAGCATCATCAATAACATCTATCCTGAAACAAGACTCATCAGTAGAATAAGAATGCTTAATAGACCTTTCAACATTGAAGACAATTCTATCTGTACCCACACCCAAAGAAATTTCCTTATCTTTCACACGGATGATAGCATCCGCGGTATTAAGGAATGGTCTACCAAGTATTAGGGGTACCTTCGTATCTTCCTCCATTTCGAGGATAACGAAGTCAACTAAGAACACAATATGGCCTACTTGGACAGTCATGTTTTCAGCAATCCCAATTGGATACTGAAAAGAATGGTCAGCTAATCTAATACTCATCCGGGTAGGTCTCAAAACTCCCAAAGCCAACCTTTTCCAAACCGAGTAAGGCATCAAATTTATGCTAGCGCCTAAATCAGCCAGAGCCTTACAAGTAATAGCACGAATAGAACAAGTTATAAGGAAACTCCCTGGATCTTCAAGCTTAGGTGGAATGTGGTTCTGCAAGATAGCAGAACACTCAGCATTAAGGTAAGTAGCATTCACCTCATCCATCTTTCCTTTATCAGTCACGAGTTCCTTAATGAACTTGGCATAGTTGGGCATTCCCTGTATCAAATCAACTAAAGGAACATTAATGTGAACATCTTTAATCATATTAACAAACTTATCATATTGTTCCTTCAACTTTGCCTTTCTGAATCGCTGTGGAAATGGAACCTTTGGCTTATATGGCTTAACTTCAGGTACCACAGCCGGTTTCGGAGGTGTAACCGGAATCTTCACGGTTGGACCATCCTCCATCTCAATCTCCTCATCCACTTCAACTTCATCATTTCCTGAATCCTGCACATCTGAAACAACAACATTAGGTATAAGAGGAGGGTCATAAGATTTACCTGTTCGAGTAGTGATAGCTTTTGCTTCCTCATTGCGGACATTAGGCTGATTATCCTTTCTCCATGATCCTTGACCGTCTGCTCCTTTATTACTCGACTGATTCTTTCCTTGACTAAACTGAGGTCTAGGATTCTGCTGAGTATCGCTAGGTAAAGTACCCGGCGGTCTAGAAAGAGCTGCCATCCTACTCTCGAGATCCTTAAAGTTAACACATTGGTTTTTCATGTTGATCTCTACTTTTCCATCAATTCTATCCAACCTCTCACTCAATGCCTTAGTGTCCTCTCTGATCATCTGAATATTAGTGTTGGTCTCTCGCTGATTACCAACCAACTGCTTCATCATTTCTCTCAACTCGGCATTAGGATCATCAATAGAGGAAGAATAAGCTGATCCTTGGCCTTGCTGAGTCTCCTGTTGTGGCTGATTTTGATAGTTGTTCCTTTGCCACCTGTTACCTGAAAAACGAGAACTATTAGCCTGAAAGGAAGAGTTATAGGAAGGATTACCTGAAGACCGGTTTTGGAAACCGGTGTTGCGCTGGAAACTCCCTTGTTGTTGATTCTGAATGTAGTTGACATCTTCTGGCCCCCGGTTGGGACAATCCTCAGAATAATGCATGTCACCACAATGATCACAACCATCAGCAACAACCTTAACATCCTTTTCAAGAGCTCCAAACCTAGCCTCTTGAGATGCAAATCCCTTATCCATGCGCGAAGCTAGCGCCTGAATCTCTCCAACAATCCCGGAATCATCTCTAGTCTCAGCTTTTGCAACTCTACCTTCCTTAGTTCCTTTCTTCATTCTCTTCTCATTCTTTAAGAACCTTTCATCATCCATAGTTGCATTATCCTTCACCATTTGTTCTAAAATCTCATATCCTTCATTCGGTGTAATCTTGGTGAAACTTCCCCCGAAGGCATAACCCAACTCTCTTTTAGATTTCTTATCCAAGCCATCAAAGAACAACTCAACATACTTTTCCTTAGTCAAATCATGGCCTGGACAGTTCCTTAGCATATCCTTGAAACGGATCCATGCGTCTACAATATCCTCATCAACATCTTGCTCAAAGGACCTAATCAAATTCTCCAACTTTCTTTGAGTTCTAAGTGAATAAACTCATCTATAAAAGCCTGCTTCAGTTGGTCCCAAGTAGTAATGGAATTTTCGGGAAGATCATTGAACCAATCTTCAGCATCTCCGGTGATTGAAATGGGGAATGTCTCAAGTTTCACGGCATTCATTTGATTTTGACCATATTGATAAAGTCGTGCCAACTTCTCGAACCTCTCCAAATGCTTGTACGGATCCCATTTCCTTTTCCCATCAAACTGTTGCTCCTCGATGCTTTTGAGATGATTTGGTTTCAAGTTAAAAGTATGATCAATACCCGGTGGTCTAATGGCGGAACCTCGAGCCATAGGAATAGTGCGGGCCCTATCACCATAAGGAATATCATCTGGATTTCTTGGTTGTTCGTCTCCCATCTCCTCTTTCTCAACTTCTGAAAATAATTCTTCTAAATAAAAACCTTCTTCGTCTGAATCCGGAGTGGGTTGAGTTACAGGTGAGAGCGGTGTTGGTGCTGTGAAGTTAATTCTGCGTCTCGGTGGAGTTCTCAAAGGACTGAACAGAGGTCTACCCGAAGAACGCAAGATCATTAACTAAGAATAAGCCTGCAAACACAACTAACACACACGTAAAAATGCACCTGTGATAAACAAAGAAAAACCTAACTAAATAAGCAAATAACTTCCTCACGCGTGAGGAAGGATCAAACCACTAAATTAACAACTAAATCGGCACACAATCCCCGGCAGCGGCGCCAAAAACTTGATGTGTAAAAATCGAGTTTTAAAACTTATAAAACAAGTAATACCAAATGAACGACTACTACACACTTATGGGCAGTGGACCCATTCGTTTGCAATATAGTTAAAAGGCAAGACTGTGTTCGTTCTCGGGGATTGGATCGAGCTAGTTGTTTAGTAAAATGGTTTGGAAAACGGGTGTTGCTTCGAAAATCCTTTTTGACAATAAAATGAGAATAAATTTGAGAGAACAAATTGCATAAAAGTAAAGAAAGATTTCAAACAATATAGATAAAAGTCATCCACCTTGAATTCACTCGACTTCAAATGTGATTGCGTATAGCTAAGACCAAATTCATTTGAGTTTAAAGACAGCCGTGAAAAGAATAATGTGCTCACGTGGTACCACCAACCGTGAACAAATCACCACTTCACCTAATTTACTAGTTAAATTACCCAAGCCGGTACCACCAAAGCTTTAGACAACTTTTCCAATAATCAGTTTAATTGACTATCAAATTACCAATTATTCCTATATAAAAAATAACGTGGTACCACCAACCGTTATAAATTACGTTGACAAAATTACTCTTTTTATTAAAATAATATTCACTATCATACCATGAACTAGTGATAATTGCTTATAGACAAACAACCATTTCAAAATCACACATACATTCAACTGGTACCACCAACGAAGAATTTATATGCAACCAATATTATAATAATCATTAAAAAGAATTAAATCATCAAGATCACAGAACAACGATAATTAAATAAATTCATTGAATTGAATTAAAAGATATTGCAATCACATCATTCGTCTCGTTTCAACAAGGTGGATGATAAACAATTTAGCCACTCATGATTAAATAACAATAGTAATCAAAATAAGAGAAGAACATATTGTACCAATCGTTGAGAAAATAGAAAATTGCAAGACAGTAAGTAGATACGATCTAGATGGGTGGTCGTGAATCTTCAGTGGATCCGCCTAAGAAAGACTTGCTTGGAAACCTGATAAAACCCCTTGTAGAGCAGCTCCTAGAAAGAATGTTTTTTTTCTGGGAATTAGGCTTATGGTTTATATTTATACTCCTCCAAAAATCTGATGCAAAACCGACCTAAACCCTTCAGCTCCGTGCACCCACTGCGGCGCAGTGAGGTTGTGCCTTCCCTCACTGCGGCGCAGTGAGGTGTTGTTGACTTTGACCTTCAAGGGACTGCGGCGCAGTGGCTAAGCCAACCACCACTGCGGCGCAGTTCATTTCCACGTCTTCCTTTTTCCTTATGTGACTCAATTTCAATTTCAATTTCAATTTCAATTTCATTAAATTCTTCAAATACCCATTTCAATTTCAATTTCAATTTCAATTTCATCTTCAATTTCACGATTTTCTCACAAAATTCAAGAAATTTATAGCTTTTCATTTCATTTCAATTTCAATTTCAATCTTCACATTTCAATTTCAATTTCATTAAATTCTTCAAATACCTTTCAATTTCATTTCAATTTCAATTTCATCTTCAAATTTCTCATATTAACTGCTATTCATTAAATTCAATTCATATAACCTTCAAATATTCAATTTCAATTTCATCTTCAATTTCAATTTAATTTCAATTTCAATTTCAATTTCAATTTCATCTTCAATTTCACCCATTTCAATTTCAATTTCAATTTCAATTTCATCTTCAATTTCACGATTTTCTCACAAAATTCAAGAAATTTATAGCTTTTCATTTCAGTTTTAATTTCAATTTCAATTTCAATTTCAATTTCAATTTCAATTTCAATTTCAATTCAATTTCAATCAATTTCAATTTCAATTTCAATTTCAATTTCAATTTCAATTTCAATTTCAATTTCAATTTCAATTTCAATTTCAATTTCAATTTCAATTTCAATTTCAATTTCAATTTCAATTTCAATTTCAATTTCAATTTCAATTTCAATTTCAATTTCAATTTCAATTTCAATTTCAATTTCAATTTCAATTTCAATTCAATTTCAATTTCAATTTCAATTTCAATTTCAATTTCAATTTCAATTTCAATTTCAATTTCAATTTCAATTTCAATTCAATTTCAATTTCAATTTCAATTCAATTTCAATTTCAATTTCAATTTCAATTTCAATTTCAATTCAATTTCAAAACCTTTCAATTTCATTTCAATTTCAATTTCATCTTCAAATTTCTCATATTAACTGCTATTCATTAAATTCTTCATATTCAATTTCAATTCAATTTCAATTTCATCTTCAAATTTCTCATATTAACTGCTATTCATTAAATTCTTCATATTCAATTTCAATTCAATTTCAATTTCATCTTCAAATTTCTCATATTAACTGCTATTCATTAAATTCTTCATATTCAATTTCAATTTCAATTTCAATTTCATCTTCAATTTCACGATTTTCTCACAAAATTCAAGAAATTTATAGCTTTTCAATTTCAATTTCAATTTCAATTTCAATTTCAATTTCATTCAATTTCAATTTCAATTTCAATTTCAATTCAATTTCAATTCAAATTCTTCATAAACCTTTCAATTTCATTTCAATTTCAATTTCATCTTCAAATTTCTCATATTAACTGCTATTCATTAAATTCTTTATATTCAATTTAAATATTCAATTTCAATTTCATCTTCAAATTTCTCATATTAACTGCTATTCATTAAATTCTTCATATTCAATTTCAATTCAATTTCAATTTCATCTTCAAATTTCTCATATTAACTGCTATTCATTAAATTCTTCATATTCAATTTCAATTTCAATTTCAATTTCATCTTCAATTTCACGATTTTCTCACAAAATTCAAGAAATTTATAGCTTTTCAAGATCGTTTCATTTCATTTCATTTCAATTTCATTTCAATTTCATTTCCAATTCAATTATTTCAATTCTCAATTTCAATTTCAATTTATTTCAATTTCAATTTCAATTTCAATTTATTTCAATTTCAATTTCAATTTCAATTTCAATTTCAATTTCAATTTCAATTTCAATTTCAATTTCAATTTCAATTTCAATTTCAATTTCAATTTCAATTTCAATTTCAATTTCAATTTCAATTTCAATTTCAATTTCAATTTAATTTCAAGAAATTTATACTTTTCAATTTCAATTTCAATTTCAATTCAATCTTCAATTTCAATTTCAATTTCAATTTCAATCAATTTCAATTTCAATTTCAATTTCAATTTCAATTTCAATTTCAATTTCAATTTCAATTTCAATTTCAATTTCAATTTCAATTTCAATTCAATTTCAATTTCAATTTCAATTTCAATTTCAATTTCAATTTCAATTTCAATTTCAATTTCAATTTCAATTTCAATTTCAATTTCAATTTCAATTTCAATTTCAATTTCAATTTCAATTTCAATTTCAATTTCAATTTCAATTTCAATTTCAATTTCAATTTCAATTTCAATCAATTCAATTTCAATTTCAATTTCAATTTCAATTTCAATTTCAATTTCAATTTCAATTTCAATTTCAATTTCAATTTCAATTTCAATCAATTTCAATCAGATTTCAATTTCAATTTCAATTTCAATTTCAATTTCAATTTCAATTTCAATTTCAATTTCAATTCAATTTCATTAAATTCTTCATAAACCTTTCAATTTCATTTCAATTTCAATTTCATCTTCAAATTTCTCATATTAACTGCTATTCATTAAATTCTTCACATTCAATTCTTCATTCAATTTCATTCTTAAATTTCTCATATTAACTGCTATTCATTAAATTCTTCATAAATTTAAATATTCAATTTCAATTTCATCTTCAAATTTCTCATATTAACTGCTATTCATTAAATTCTTCATATTCAATTTCAATTCATTCAATTTCATTCTTAAATTTCTCATATTAACTGCTATTCATTAAATTCTTTATATTCAATTTAAATATTCAATTTCAATTTCATCTTCAAATTTCTCATATTAACTGCTATTCATTAAATTCTTCATATTCAATTTCAATTCAATTTCAATTTCATCTTCAAATTTCTCATATTAACTGCTATTCATTAAATTCTTCATATTCAATTTCAATTCAATTTCAATTTCATCTTCAAATTTCTCATATTAACTGCTATTCATTAAATTCTTCATATTCAATTTCAATTTCAATTTCAATTTCATCTTCAATTTCACGATTTTCTCACAAAATTCAAGAAATTTATAGCTTTTCATTTCAATTTCAAATACCTTCATTCAATTTCTTCATTCAATTTCATTCTTAAATTTCTCATATTAACTGCTATTCATTAAATTCTTCATATTCAATTTCAATTTCAATTTCAATTTCATCTTCAATTTCACGATTTTCTCACAAAATTCAAGAAATTTATTGAGTTTTCTATTTATACCCTCTTCAAATCTGATGCAAAAAGTTGCCAAAACCCTTCAGCCCCGTGTACTCACTGCGGCGCAGTGAGGTTGTGCCTTCCCTCACTGCGGCGCAGTGAGGTGTTGTTGACTTTGACCTTCAAGGGACTGCGGCGCAGTGGCTAAGCCAACCACCACTGCGGCGCAGTTCATTTCCACGTCTTCCTTTTTCCTTATGTGACTGCGGCGCAGTCATCTCCTTGCATTCCCCACTGCGGCGCAGTGAGGTGTTGTTGACTTTGACCTTCAAGGGACTGCGGCGCAGTGGCTAAGCCAACCACCACTGCGGCGCAGTTCATTTCCACGTCTTCCTTTTTCCTTATGTGACTGCGGCGCAGTCATCTCCTTGCATTCCCCACTGCGGCGCAGTGGGTGAATTCAATTAATGTCCGTGGATAATGGCTGCGGCGCAGTGGGCTTGGTGCATCCCCACTGCGGCGCAGTCATGTGCCTGTGAACAACAATTCTTCTTTACAATCTTGAACTTTCTTAAACTCGCCGTCTCTTCCTCTTAAACCAACTCTCGATTATCATAAATCACTTCTTGACCAAAGATCATCCGAAAATGTGCCAAATGAACGCGGAACCTGTTCAGAGCCTGAAAACACTAACAAACACCATAAACGCGCCAAATGCACATAAAATCTACTTAAAACATATAAATAAATGGTCAATAACGATGTGGGTAATGGGTATAAATTAGTCACATCAATAACGTTAGAAATACTTGGTCAATATTTGTGACACGTGATGGTACTCGAGTGTTTTAAACCACTTGATATCGTCATCTGACGTGTTTAAAGTCATTTTAGTATATGAAAACTGTTTTTATTGGGAAAATGAAAATTAGTGGGCGCGTGAGTAAGTTAAGCCGTCATAGCATTTAATGCTGACACAATTAATTATGTTTTTATTTCAAAATTCAAACTTATTTTGTTAAAATATCTACAAAATTGATTTTGTTAAATAAAATATAATTTTTTGGTATTTCATTGGGATCTTGAATTCCTTATAAATATCCTTATTTACTCCGATCACATTTACTTCCCTTTACATTCTTTCATTTACTCCCCAATCATCTAAAATTGCTTCATTTCTCTCTCTGCTTCATAAATCAAGAACCCTAATTCCTAAAATTCAATTTCAATTTCAATTTCAAATGGCACCTAAATCATCCCGTTCAAGAGATGTAAATCTCTTAACTGTCCCATATGCTCCTTCACCAGATGTCAAACAGGCACCTGGTGCTCCTGGTAACACTTCTCTCATCAAATTAAATCCAAATAATCCGATGGCGAGTTTACAAGGAACCCAAGGGTCCAATACCCTTATTGGAAGAATCCAAAGATTTTTGAAGGATTCTCCAATTGGACCCTCATTCTCTCTAAACCCACGCAAGATGTTTCACGACTACTTGTGTGAGTTTTGGTACACTGCTACTCTTTCTTCCGATTGTTCTTCCATCACTTTCACATTAAAAGGTGGAACAGTCCAGTGTACCTTATCAGCAGATGTGTTGAGGGATGCCTTACACCTCAACTACTGGAGAGAGGGTGAATCTCCAGTTGTCATCACCCCAAACATTAATTTTCGCCAAGTCCTCCTTGAAATGGGACATAAGGAGTGCTTAGAGAAAGGGGTTTTGAAGACAAAGGGTGCGATGACCATGAAGGGTCTTACACCTTCATGGAGGTATTTTTTCATCCACCTTGTGGAAAGTATGGGTGGGAGTTCTGGTGGACTTGACCAGATTAACTCCGCACAAACAGAGATGGCATACTGCTTGTGGAATGGATTGAGAGTGGATTTTGCTGATATCCTGTTTAGAAGCCTGGTTCAAAAACTGAAGGGCACCAGGGGACTTTGCATCCCCTTCTCAAGGTTTCTCTCTCTTTGTTTTCTACAAATTCTGGGCAGTGAAGCTTATTCAAGCACAAATTCACCTTACACTGTCCCAGATTTGTTGAGGAATCTAGACTCTTTAGTATCTGAAGCTGGAGAGGTCGAGATTCCAGATCGAATGCGGCTGGCATTCGCCAAAACCGATGCACCAATCCCAGGTGAGTCGGAAAGACAACTGGGCGGGCCTCAAAATAATGAGGGACCCTCCAGTTCGTCTGATGTTATGGTTGTGGATAGAGCAACTATAACTGAGGCAACTCCACTGACCTCTATCCCTGGTGAAGATACCTCGGTATCTGATCCTCCAACAGATGCACCCAACCAGGAAACTGGGGAAGGTCATCTGGAGACTGACCCATCTGGTCAACCCTCAGTTACATTCATGGATCTGGACATGAATGTTAATGACGAGGAAATCCTTATAGAGTCTTCGGATTCTGAAGGTACTGCATCAGACTTGGAGATTTTTGATTCTGTTGTACAAGATCAAAACCCTTCATCTCCAGTCTCGCTTCCAGATGCTTCAATTTCAGTTTCACCATCCCAAGAAAATGAGCCTACAAATATTCCTTTTCCCACTTATAACTATATGTCTGGAAACAGACGTATGGCACCATCACCATCTGGGCAATTCTCACTCCTTCGAGAAATGCCACCACCACCGCCGCAGTTGGACACACCTGAGCATTCTCAGCATGTCCAACAAATTGAATTTCCAGTCCTTTCTTCTACCACCACTCATACTATTTCTTCAACTGCTGGGATGTCAACTGGGGAGACTTCTCTAAATTTGCCTCTTCCAGTTGCTCCAGTAGAAACTGCTGCTGGTCCAGTGACACCTTCTCCTCCGTCACTGGACAGTCAAGTTGTCTCTGTTCAATCCGATATCCATAACCTTCTCACCAGGGTGGAGGATATTCAAAAGACACTTGACAAAAACACCAAGTCTTTCTCCAGATACCACAAGGATCACTTGACCAATATTAAAGTGGTTGATCTGGGGATTAACAAGTTTTCATCAAATGAAGACTTGGTGTTGAAGAAGCTGAATGAGCTGGTCACTGGCTGCAACAATCTGGCAACATCTTTAAAAGAAGCCTTTGACCTCACTCAGTCCAAGGTCACAACCTCAATCTCCAACTTGCTGGGCAACACTGTTAGAACATCTGAAGTGGATTTAAGGGAGATTGAAAAACAGGTAAAAGAATTGGTTGACAAGCCTGGGTTGAATGTTACTGAACTTGGGCAGCAGTTAATGACTTCAGTTGGTCAGAAAATAGATGATACGCTGGGTGCTAGAGAACAACAATTGATAGAAAAGGTGATATCTGAGATCACCAAGCTGGCCACTCCTCAGGTTGATCTGGCCCCACTCACTACTGAGATCAACCAGTTGAGGGGCAACATTGATAACTTGAACACCCAGGTATCACTTCATGCTCAGTCTCTGGATAAACTGACAACTGAAGTAGAAAGTTTGAAGAAAAATGATGAAGAGGTGAAGGATAAGGTGGTTTCTGGTCTGGATGAAGATTCTAAGATTTTGAATGAACTAAAAACTGGTCAGGAACAAGTTGCAGCAAATGTTCTGGCCCAGTCAAAAGAAACCAACCACCTATGGAGATCTTTCAGGATGATGTGCACCATATTCAAAGAATGCAAGAACATGCAATCGTGGCAGCCTCTTGACCGGTTGCCAGCTCACCAATCTGAATGGGAAGTTATTAGGGCAGGTCTAGATGCTTCCAAGGGGGAAAGAAGTGCAGTTCTTGCACAAATTCAAACTGAAAGTAATCCATCTGGAACTCAAACAGGTAGGGAAATGATTGTGGCTGCCAGTACTGAAGCTGGTGAGCAAAGAATGGATGAAACTGGTGATGTAAGTGATAGGGGGAATGTTGTTGACAAGGGCAAAGGTTTAGCATGTGATGTATCTGCCCAGCCGGCCACTGATGTACCTATGTTGGAAACTGGCAATGCTGATGTACTTCCTCCAGTTTCCGAAAGTGTTAGCAAACAACTGGCTAGACTTGGTAATCAAATAAAAGAAAGAAAGAAAATGAAACAAGCCAACCAAGTTGAAGCCAGAGAGCATCTTGCACAGATTAAATTGCTTGATATTGGTGATGCTCATCTTTGGGAATCACTAAGGAGGAGTATGCCAGAGTAAAAAATGATGACAGGATAGTGGGCATGTTGAAAGAAATGCTTGACATTGAACTGGACAGGCACTATCCTGATGAAGAAGCTGAATTTGATGCCAGAAGTTTGAATATATCAGTGGATAAGGCAAAAGAGAATCGGGCCAGTGGGATTTTGAAAAGGATCGAAAATGTAAAGAAGGTTGTGAAAAAGGTTTTGAATCCACCAAGGAGGAACCCTTAACCAAGAAGACCACTGACCAGAGATGCTGACCTTAGTACATTCATAGAACCAACTGGCGAGGTGTCGAATGATGACATCAAGTCTGCTGTAATGGCTGCTGGAGCTGGGAGTATTAAAATATCAAATGAATCTGAAGCAAGAAGCTATTACTCCCAGATCATGGCAACCAGAAGACATAGTGGGACTATCAATGGTGTTAATGTAACAATTAAGCCAGGCACCAAGTACTTTCACGTTGAGGTCAGTTATACCAGAGGGCCACTGGTTAAAACTGACAATCCTGGTGCAATGCAGTATGGGTTCTCGGAATGGGTTGAAATGGTAAACTTTTTGGAGGCCAAGGCACAAAGGAATAGGTTTGAGAAAGCATGGGTCAACTTCTTGAAGGGCAAGATTCAACACAAAGAAAATCTGGAGCTAAAGTTGAATATTGATCCTGAAGACTCTCAGCCTATCTCTTCAGTGACCAAGAGAAGACGAACTGGCGAAGGGCCATCTAATTAAGTTCTCTTTTCAGTTTATCTACTTGTAATTTTATTTACATTCTGTAACTTGTGTAAATTTCATTTCCTTGTATAAATGAAGTTACCAGTTTGTAACCACAAGGTAGATAATAGATTAGATCTAACAAACTTAAAAAGAAAAACCCAAGGCATTTATTGATCTATAAAAATGCCTTGGAAAACTTAGATAGATTTAATCGAACAAGTCTCTCTAGTTCACACTTGTACAGATACAAGAACTGAAAAAGACTTGCTAATATTTCAGGACAAATAGGGGGAATTTGTTAGGACCAGTTTCAGTGAAACTGGCCAGTCTCCAGTTGCATCTGGAGACCAAGAAGATTTGTCCAGAAATATATTGAAGTCCAGTTGCATCGTACAGTTAACGCAACTGAAGACTTCCTCCAGTTGAGAACTGACCAGTTGAAGAATCCTTCCAGTTGGAGTCGAAGACAACAAGTGGAAGATAGAGAATGACAATGGCAGCGAAGCCAGTTGACATTGTACAGTTAACGCAACTGAAGACTTCCTCCAGTTGAGAACTGACCAGTTGAAGAATCCTTCCAGTTGGAGTCGAAGACAACAAGTGGAAGATAGAGAATGACAATGGCAGCGAAGCCCAGTTGACATTCTAGTCAGTTACAAACTGGAGACCGTCAGTGGAAAGCTCTTACAAAGCTTTACACTGATTACGAGGAATTGACTTTTATGCTTTATGTGCTTTTACCCGGATAATAAGATTTATCTTATTATTTAAATACAAAAGGTACATAAAGCTGGTTGAATAAAGTTGCTTTATACTGCAACTTTACACAGCATTTTAAGGAATTAAATGCTATTCCTTAAATGTTCTCAACCATATTTGTACGGCCAAAGTTACATCCCAATGTTAACTTTGCCTATAAATACAAGTCATTGCACAACCAAGAATAATACTTTTTTAGAAGTCACACACTTTGCAAACCTGCAATATTCTTGGTGAACTTGTGCAATATTCTCTCAATCGTAAAAAGGAACATTTCACAACTTTAAGTGTTTCGATTGTTTAGAGAAATTCCAAGTGTAGATCAATTGTAGTTCATAGGTTGTTAGGATATTTACATACTTGTATTATCTTGGTTCTGCAACAACCTTGTAATTTATTTAAAGTTAATAAATAAATTACACTTGAAAATTACATATTGTCTCACCAATTTACTTTACAAGTATTTTGTATTATTGCATTGTTCTTTACTTATTGTCACTTAAATAAGTAATCTATCTAGAACTTGGTATATACTCCTGTAACTGGTCGTCTCCAGTTCAGGGCTTATATTGCAAAGTAACTCCACCATCGACATAGAGGTGTCTTCAGGTAGTACCATCTATTGAGTTGGGACTTACAACTACTGATTCTCCTTCGTCTTGCTTGAAAGCCTTGATTTCTAGAAGCATTTTCCTAGCTAAACTCGGGGGAAAGAATCACGAGACGAACTGTTCGCGAAGTTGATTCCATGTAGTGATGGTACCTTCATCGAGCTCATCAAACCAAACACGTGCCTCTCCCATGAGAGACGACGGAAATAAGCTAAGTTTCACATCGTCATCGGTGACGTCTCCTCCGTATTTGAACATTTTGCACAAACTGGTGAACTTGCTTACATGCTTATGCGGGTCGGATTTGGCTCGGCCGTCATATTGGTTGTCTTGGATTAACTTAAGGTGGTGTCCTTTGACTGAAAACGAATCTCCTAGGTTTGGTAAGACAATAGCCGATCCCGGTGTCGGTGCAACGGCTCTCGTCCTTTCCATCATGGGTCGGTCGAATTCGTCCATCTCGGATCTAGGTGAGTTTGGTTCTGAACTAGTGTCGGATGAGGTGTCGGATAATCCTAAAGGGGCTTCTTGGTCGAAAAGGTTTGCTAAGTTAACTACGGGTGATGAAATTGAGTTGTTGAGTCTCCTCCTACGTCTTAGTCTACTTAGGCTTGTAGAGAAACGTCTTACAACCGTTCCCGGTCTTAAACGCATCAACTACCTAAATAATCTGCAAAACTCAAGAAGAAGATCAACGCACCAATATAAAAATGAAATGAAAAACTAAATTAAACTACTTAAACTGAAAATGAAATGAAAATACTACTTAACCCTAATTTGACCTAATTTGACTACTAAACCTAAAATGACTTAAACCTAAGTACTGAAAAGTAACTTTCTCGTGCCGAAACACAAGAAAGGATCGAACTACACTACTAAACTAAGAATGCGTCGCGTCCCCGGCAGCGGCGCCAAAAAGCTATGATGGTGTTTTTATTTCTGCTTTTAAATTTAAAAATTGTTGTACAAGTAATTATCTGAAAACACACACACACTTACGAGCAGAGAACCCAGTCAGTGTAGTATAGTCAAGTGATAAGTTACAGGATCGTTCGAAGGGACGCTTGCACTACCTAATCTAATAATATGTGTAATTCTAGCGGTTGTGGGGTTGTCACGATTTCCTATTAAACTAATTAAAAATACTGAAAAGTAACTTTCTCGTGCCGAAACACAAAAAAGGATCGAACTACACTACTAAACTAAGAATGCGTCGCGTCCCCGGCAGCGGCGCCAAAAAGCTATGATGGTGTTTTTATTTCTGCTTTTAAATTTAAAAATTGTTGTACAAGTAATTATCTGAAAACACACACACACTTACGAGCAGAGAACCCGGTCAGTGTAGTATAGTCAAGTGATAAGTTACAGGATCGTTCGAAGGGACGCTTGCACTACCTAATCTAATAATATGTGTAATTCTAGCGGTTGTGGGGTTGTCACGATTTCCTATTAAACTAATTAAAAATACTGAAAAGTAACTTTCTCGTGCCGAAACACAAAAAAGGATCGAACTACACTACTAAACTAAGAATGCGTCGCGTCCCCGGCAGCGGCGCCAAAAAGCTATGATGGTGTTTTTATTTCTGCTTTTAAATTTAAAAATTGTTGTACAAGTAATTATCTGAAAACACACACACACTTACGAGCAGAGAACCCGGTCAGTGTAGTATAGTCAAGTGATAAGTTACAGGATCGTTCGAAGGGACGCTTGCACTACCTAATCTAATAATATGTGTAATTCTAGCGGTTGTGGGGTTGTCACGATTTCCTATTAAACTAATTAAAAATACTGAAAAGTAACTTTCTCGTGCCGAAACACAAAAAAGGATCGAACTACACTACTAAACTAAGAATGCGTCGCGTCCCCGGCAGCGGCGCCAAAAAGCTATGATGGTGTTTTTATTTCTGCTTTTAAATTTAAAAAATTGTTGTACAAGTAATTATCTGAAAACACACACACACTTACGAGCAGAGAACCCAGTCAGTGTAGTATAGTCAAGTGATAAGTTACAGGATCGTTCGAAGGGACGCTTGCACTACCTAATCTAATAATATGTGTAATTCTAGCGGTTGTGGGGTTGTCACGATTTCCTATTAAACTAATTAAAAATACTGAAAAGTAAATAGAAGCCACAACCGCTTATTCAGCGAGAGGCTTAGTCTGAAAATAGTTTGAAAAAGCAAATAACAGTAATAAAATTAAAATACTTGTTTGGCATCTCAGATCTCATGGTACGACCAAATACTATCCTACCCATTTGCTAGACTGTTGGAAACTTAATCACGGCTCAGATTCTCATTAGATTCACTTTGCCTAATTAACTAGTGCTGTCGCTAGACTCACATTACCCTATAAACAAATTCTCATTAGATTCATTGTTTAAGCATTAATGACCTAAAGTTCGTGTTACTAGTTCATCTTTTAATTATCTCCGGTGACCACAGTGCTCGTTTCCAAGTCAAAGGATCGCGTCTGACATTGTTAAGCATTAATGACCTAAAGTTCGTGTTACTAGTTCATCTTTTAATTATCTCCGGTGACCACAGTGCTCGTTTCCAAGTCAAAGGATCGCGTCTGACATTGTTAAGCATATTCATCCTAATTACTATGGTTCTGGATCCATCGGTTACAAGTGAATCACCTTTTACAACTAGTTAAAGACCGACTAGTGTTTTCCATCCTTATGTATTAATCCTAGTGTATGATTATAGACAGATCATCAGAATTAAACTAATACATGCAGATATAGAACCGATAATAATATGAAGAACTAGTAAAACATGGATCTACGATAAACAGTAAAACACACTCCAACATATTCTAACAAATAAAGTAAAACAATAAACGTCTACATGATCACATTGATCCAAACAAGTATTCAGCCTACTAGCCTGACATTATTAAAGGAATAACAAAGTCTGAAAAAGATGAAAGACATTGTTTACCAACTGAAAGTAAATTAGAAAAGTAGATCTAGGCTGAGGATGAAGATCGGAAGGTGTTAGAAGCTCCAAAACCTCCTTGGAATCTGCAAAGTCGACCTAGGGTTGAATATGGGCGGCTAGGGCTGCTGAATCGGCTCTCTCTTCGGGTTTTGAGGGTTAGTTCGACTTATATAGTGATAAAAGTCGGTTGCTGATCTGGGCCGCCCAGCGGCGCTGGCTGGGCTCCCCAGCGGCGCTGGGCGTGAGGTGAGCGGCACTATGTTGGCCAGCGGCCCTGGCATGGTTTCCAGCGGCGCTGGCAGCTGCTGTTACTTCTCGTGCTTCTTCGTTCGGCTCCCGAATCACCTCCTTGTGTCTTGTAACTTCATAGGCTTCCATCTTGAGTTACTTAATGCCATTTACCCTCTCTCGCATCTTCCGTGAACCTGCATAAATATACGACTCCATTAAGTACCGATAGTTCCGGAATATTAACTCATTTAGACATTGAAATGAAGCCTTTTGATAGGTGTTTTATCACAATATGGACGCTCATCACTACTTTCATTTGATTTGCGATTCGTAGGCCTGCTAGTAGTGCTTCATACTCTGCGGCATTGTTCGATGCCTTGAAGTTGAATCGTAAAGCATAAGTAAATTCTTGACCTTCTGGGCTTGTCAAAATAAGGCCTGCTTCGGAGCCGTCTGCACTGGAGGCTCCGTCGGTAAAGAGTTTCCATGTCTCCGGAACCGTCTCCACTTTCGACTCTTCCAACTTCACACTACTTTCCGCCTTTCTTTTGCTTTTTGGTTCCGCTAGTGGGACCTCTGCAAGAAAATCTGCTAGTATTTGGCCTTTGATCGAGCTTCTGGGTTTGAACTCAATTTCGTGCTCTCCAAGTTCAATTGCCCATTTTGCTAATCTTCCAGAGACCTCCGGCCTGGTTAAGACTTGCTTGATTGGCTTGTCTGTCAGGACCTAAATAGGGTGTGCCTGGAAATATCGCCGGAGCCTCCTAGCTGCATGAACTAAAGCAAGAGTTAGCTTTTCAATTTCTGGATACCTTGCAGAACTTTGCTAACATAGTATATCGGCCGTTGGACTCCTTTTCTGCTTGTTATCAATACTGCACTTATGGTTTCGCCGGAGGCTGCTAAGTACATCTGGAGGGTTTCGCCTGGTGCCGGAGCCGTCATTGTTCGCAGTTGGCATAAATAGTTTTTTAGCTCCGTGAAGGCTTTCTGGGCCTCCTCTGTCCATCTGAAATGTTGTTTTTCTAAACAACCCTTCAATGTGTGAAAGAAAGGCAAGGATCTATCTGCTGACTTGGATAAAAAGCGGTGAAGGGCTGCGAAGCTTGCCATTGAGGCTTTGGACCTCTTTGAGAGCCTGCGGCGGCTTCATGTCTTGAATGTCTTTGATTTTTTCTGGATCTGCTCTAAATCCTTCTTTTGTGATTATGTGCCCCAAAAATTGACCTTCTTCCACCCCAAAAGAACACTTTTTTGGGTTCAATTTCATATTAATGGCCCGGAGGGTTTTGAAAGTTTCTTCAATGTCTAGGAGCATATCTTCTTCACTTCGGCTCTTAATGACCATGTCATCTACATAAGCCTCTAAATTCCTTCCGATCTGTCTCCCAAAAGCCTTATCCACCAGTCTTTGATATGTTGCTCCAGCATTCTTTAGACCAAAAGGCATCTTTTTGTAACAATAAATTCCTTCGGACGTGTAAAAGGCTGTTTTGTCTTCGTCGTCCGGATGCATCTGTATCTGGTGGTAGCCTTTGTAAGCATCTAAAAAGCATTTTATCCGGAAGCCTACAAGTGATTCGACCTTCCAATCAATTTCCGGAAGGGGATAACAATCTTTAGGGCACGCTTTGTTGATGTCAGTGAAATCGACACACATTCTCCATCCTCCGTCGTGTTTTTTCACCATCACCTGGTTGGCTACCCAGCTTTGGTATTTAACTTCTCTGAGGATGCCAGCTTTTACCAAATCTTCCACTTGTTCTTTCGCAGCCTTACTTCGGTCTGGAGCTAGGCTCCGACGCTTTTGCTTGATGGGCTCTAGATGTGGTCTTGTATTCAGGCGTGTTGCGTGTCAAAAGTTTCACCGTTTATTTTCAATTCTCTGGGGACACCCGTCATGTCCGCAGGCGTCCAAGCGAATACATCTTTGTTTTTATCCAACACTTCTTTCAACTTCCTTTTGTATTCAGTTGGTAATTGCTTGCCAATCATTATGTGTTGGTCTGGATACTTGCTGTTGATAAACAACTTTTCTGTCTCTACTTCAAGGTTTTCATTCTTGCTTGAACACTCTCTAACCTCCAGAGCTCTAACTTGAGCACATTGTACCTCCAGCTGGGGTTCGGTTTTTAAAAAGCCTACCCCCTTGGAGTTGGGAATTTTACGACTGCATGAACTGGGGATGGTACCATACCCATTTTTCTCATTGCTGAACGACCGAGTATGACGTTATATGGGGATTCTGCCCTTACAATCACAAATGTCAAAGCCTCCGTTCTTGTTCGCGGAGCCGTTCCTACGGTAACATTCAATACAACCTCTCCCAGTGACCAAGTTCTTTCTCCTGAAAAGCCTACTAGAGGGCTTATGTTGTCCTTTCTTGTTCGCATCCGCTTCCGGTATCCAAATGGATCCGTTTCACTGGGTGATTCCCTATGATGGCTCCGATTATGATTGGTGCCTCCGATGCTTCTTCGTCTTCAACCGGAGGGAAACTTATGGCTACTTCTTCCAGGCTTCGGCCCTTGCTGGTGGTCTTTCTGGCGTTGTACGCTCCGAGATAACTGCTGCAATTATGTCTTCCAGTGGCTCCGCTTTTGCATCTGGAGCTTCGATCACTGGATTTTTGCCATTGTTTTGTCTTGGTCCCGGCTCCTTGATACCCTTCAGTAACATCGAGTATTTTCCTGACTTCATGGCTTCTTCTACCTTGTTCTTGAAAACTTTGCATTCATTTGTCTCATGGCCAGAGCGATTGTGGAATTCACAATATTTAGACATGTCTTTGTTCCGGAGGTTTACCTTCATCGGAGCCTTCTCCGTTGCCAAAATGTCACGAGAATTCTTTGGAGCATGCTGGAGAGTAGAGTGACTTCCGGAGGCTCCTCCTTGTGATCTATTGAATGGAGCTGTTCGGAACCTTTCGTGTCGAAAGTTCCTATTTCTTCTGTTTCTATCGAGGTCCTTTCCGTAGCCCGGACCTGTGACTCCGCCCGCTGTTTCCTTGCCCACTAGAAATGTGTAAGTCTTGTCCATTAATACTGTGTACTCTTGCGGAAAGTCTGTGGAGAGGAATTCCACAAGGGGCTGAAACCGTAGCCCATGGACAAAACCTGAAATCTTCTGATTTTCACTGAGGCCTTTCATCAACGCCGTCTCGTCCGTGTAGCGAGTTATAAATTGCCGGACGCTTTCATTTTCTCTTCTTTTGATATTGTGGGCTTCTAGATGCATTTTCTTGTATTTTCTCTGTTGGCTGAAATGTGAGCGGAATTTTGTTTTCAAGTCTTCAAAATTTGCTATGCTTCCTTCCGGCTGCGCGTCTAGCCATGCACGCACCAAATCTTTCAATGTAAGAGCAAACATATGACAGGCTATCGGAACGTTCCACCTCTGCATCCGGATCATCCCATTGAAATGTTTCAAATGGTTGTCCGGATCATCCTTTCCATCGTACATTTCTATCCCCTTTGGCAAGCCTCCCCCCGGCAGCGGATAGTCTTTGATCCACTGCACGAAGGGTCTCGGCTCTATTTGAATTATCATATCTTCCTCACTTGGGAACCATCCCGGAGGCGGCGGAGCGTGCCTCGCAGTGTTGGGAATGTGTGATTGATAGTAATTTGTATTTTGATGGGGAGTATTTTGTGTTTGTCTTCTACCGGGTTGCGGGGTGGAAAAATGCGTGTGCATGTTCCGCGACCCCCTGGTAGGCTGCGGTGTAAAGTACTGTTGAGGGTTTGTATTTGAATAATGGTTGTACTGTGGAGGTGGATTGCTATAAGCATGATAGTTATGGTTGTATGTTTGACCTGTTGTACGAACATATTCCTCCGCCATGGGCGGAAGGTTTGGACCTCTCTGGTATTCTTCATTTTGGCAACTGAAGTTTCTTCTTGGAGCTTCATCAAAATGAACTCTTGCTCCTGGTCTACTTCCGGAGGCTCTGTGAACGGGTGTTTCTGCTTCAAAATCTTCTTCCGTCGCCTCCGTTTCATCTGAGTATGTGAGCCTTGTTCGTACACTTTGCATATCAATCTGCCTGAGATACTCTCTTAGGAGTGGTGTGAGCTCCTCTAACTGTCTAGCGGTCGGAGGAGCCGGCGGTGTTGTTCTTGAGGTTTCGAAACCCGGAGGTGACCGTGGATCACCGTCTTCTGCCATTTTCGTACAAGATTATGGTGGTTTTTAGTGCGGATGGCGCCACTTGTTTAAGGGTAAAGTTACTCTTAAATTAATAGGGGTTAATCTTGTTTAGGAAAATGATAACGAGTGATTTATACTTGTTGGCGGTTACCTAATGGTGTGAAGTACTAATTAGCTTCACGCCACCTAGTGTGATATTTTAGGTGTTTGTGTGTGTTTTTCATTAGGGTTTTAAGTGAATCCTTTGAGGGGTATTTATAGGCCCCTTAGGAAGGATCCAGAAGCTGGAGTGTTAACGGCAACAATAACGTCCTCAAATAGCCGTTATCAATGGACAGACGTGTAAGAACCTCTGGCTTAAAGGTACAAGTACGGGTCGTATGTACTAGTGCACGTTCTAACTTGTATTGTTTGCCTGTGGGTTGGCTGCAGCCTTCATGGTCTATCGGCGGAGCCTATAGGCTTGGTTTAACGCCTTTAAGTTCCCCGGCCTGTCATTAATGTACGTAATCCGGAGCTTAGGGATGGTACATCATCACCTATACTCTCATCTAGTAACTTTTGATTTAAGTTGGATTGCAAATCAGATTAACACAACTAATTATTTATCAAACCCAATATTCTTGGGGTTTTTAACACGATCAATTAGATAAAGTTGAATTTGGTTAAAAAATAACGAACCCATCAACGCCACTCGCATTCCATCAACCCAAACACAACGATTAAACACGGAAATGTGAAATACAGTTTGCCATTTTGGCTTCGACACCCTTGTTAGTTGAATTTTTTTTTGAAACGGTCGTATTTCAAGGGTGTTTTGTCAAACAAGTTTTCGGAAAAAAAAAAGTTGTACAAACGGGTAAACCGGTAATGGAAAAACCGGTTTCAAATATTTGCCTCGAACCCGGTTTTTCCATTACCGGTTTCAGAAAAAGTTAATTGAAGCCGGTTTTTGAAATACCGGTTTCAGGCGGATTAGACATGTTGCAGACGAATCTTTGACTGGAACAGTGTAGGAGACAAGTTGCTTGAACCCGGTTTTTGCAATACCGGGTTCGCCCTAACCCTAACACGTGTCAATCTGCTGTGAAACCCTAATTGACATGTAAACCATTTATCTATATATAGTACATTTGATGTATTGTGTATCTGCAACCATTATCAGTATTCCAAAAAATATTGTCAAATAAAATTTCAAACACTTTCATAAATTATATTTATACAAAAAAAAATGGCATCTTCATCATTCAATCCAATTGTGGTTCAGTTAATATGGGATGATTGTGTATCATTCGTAAATGGGATCCTTCAAAATGCAGATCCATCAAAAAGAAGAAGTTTTCCTCTTTTTCACGTAATGAGTTATGCTGAAATTTGTGATGCCACTTACAGTTGTTTTGGTGTTTCAAAACAAGACTTCAAACTGCAAATATATTTATGGTATGAATTTAAGGGTCTTCCTTTTAGAAATTTAATTACGGATGATAATACTTTGGCAATGATTTATCATCTGGGTGAAGCGCAATTTGAAGTGAAGTTCGAGCCTACTTTTACAAACCTGTTAAGCTTGACTCAAAGTCAATGTTTTTTTCAAGCGGGTAACCAGGCACAAGATAACGAAGATGATGAAGACAATGACGATGATGAAGACAATGAAGACGATGAACACTTTGAAGATGATGAAATTGCCCCAATGGAACATGGATCTAGTGATGAGGCACCTTATACAAGCGATGATACCATCGACGGATATAGCGTTGATGGGGATGTATCTGGAGATGAAGATGAAGAAGGGGCACATGTACAAGGTCCTTTGGAGCAGCAACAACATCTTAATCTTGACGATGATGATGAAGATCGTCTAATGCCATTCAATGAAGTTCAAGAAGATGTGGTATTTTGGTCGAAAGAAAGAAATGTGATACAAAAAGGAATGTTTTTTCAAACCAAGGCGGAACTCGTATACGCTGTTAGGCTTTGGAACATAAGAGAAAACAGAGAACTTATTGTTCAAGATACGAGGCCACAGTTTTGGAAAGCACAGTGCATGACCAGGGGGAAGAATTATCGTGGTGTTATGGACCGGGTCCCGTGTAGGTGGGTTGTAGTTGGATCTAGCAGAAACAAATTAGGATTGTTTCAGATCACAAAGTGGGTGGAGAGTCACAATTGCTATGGAGAAGTGACTAATAACAACAACCGATGTATGACAGCAAGTATGATAGCTTCTGAAATTTTGGACCAGGTGCGGGAGGATTTAACTTATAAAGTCAGACACATCCAGGCGCAAGTAAAAACAACTTTCAATGTCGATGTGAGCTACGCCAAGGCGTGGAATTCAAGAAGGATAGCAATTGAAAGGTTGTATGGAACTTGGCCGAGTAACTTTGATGCATTGCCCAAGTATATTGCTGAATTACAACGTGCTAATCCAGACACTGTTGTAGAATGGCTCCATTCTCCAACCAGTTCAAGCCATATACAAACATTCAAGTTTGTATTTTGGGCATTTGGACCGGCAATTAGGGCATTCCAACGTTGTATTCCAGTGATCTTTGTCGATGGCACTCATTTGAAAGGCAGCTACAAGGGTAAGTTGCTAACTGTAGTGGCGAAGAACGCCAATGGACAATTATTGCCTGTCGCTTATGCCTTGGTTGATGAAGAGTCTAACGAAAGTTGGGGATGGTTTTTAAATCTCTTTCAAGAGCATGTCGGATCGCAGCGGCAGAGTGATTTGTGTATCATTTCAGACCGTCACCAAGGCATAATTAATGCAGTGAACGAAATTGGGTGGCATCATAGGTATTGTTTGAGGCACGTTTGTAGCAATGTCAACTCGCACTTCAAGGACAAGAGAATCAAAAACTTGGCTTGGGTTATCGGTTCCACATCCCAACAATCCAAGTATTCTTGGGCGGTGGATGAAGTCAGAGGTGAAGCAGAGGGGGTTTGGCCGTATTTGAGAAACATTGGTTTGGATAAGTGGACTCTAAAGCACGACTCGGGACTTCGTCGTTGGGGTAACTTAACGACAAACGTTGCCGAATGCCAAAACAATATCCTTGGAAAGGCTCGTATGCTACCTATTAGAGCTTTAATTGAGTCGACTTTTACTTGGACAAGAGACCATTTTGTCAAGCAATACTGGAAGGCCACCAATTGGAACCCACCACTAGCTCGCAAAATGTGGGAGGTTTTTCAGATGCGTGAAAGAGCCTCAACAAGCCATAGGGTGGAAGTGTATGATGAACGAACAGGAAATTACACGGTCAGAACAAACCAAAGAAATGCACAAGGAGAGTACACATACAATGTTGTCATGGCGGAGAATAGGAAAAAATGCTCTTGTGGAGCTTGGCAGCATCAAAGGTTTCCATGTTCTCATGCCATTGCTGTTTGCGGATATAGACAAGAGAGATCTGCTAATCTTCCTAGTTAGAGGTACATAACTAGGACGTGGATAAATCAGTATAATTTTGCACTTGCTCCCCTTCGAGACGTGCATTACTGAGCGGAGGTAGATTGGAAGATCCAAGGAGACATATATATATACATGGACGTTTGTACATATATTATATAACTAATTTACATATATATGAGTCATGTATTATTATTATTATTATTATAATCTGTCTATATATATATATATATATATATATATATATATATATATATATATATATATATATATATATATATATATATATATATATATATATATATATATATATATATATATATATATATATATATATATATATATATATATATATATATATATATATATATATATATATATATATATATATATATATATATATATATATATATATATATATATATATATATATATATATATATATATATATATATATATATATATATATATATATATATATATATATATATATATATATATATATATATATATATATATATATATATATATATATATATATATATATATATATATATATATATATATATATATATATATATATATATATATATATATATATATATATATATATATATATATATATATATATATATATATATATATATATATATATATATATATATATATATATATATATATATATATATATATATATATATATATATATATATATATATATATATATATATATATATATATATATATATATATATATATATATATATATATATATATATATATATATATATATATATATATATATATATATATATATATATATATATATATATATATATATATATATATATATATATATATATATATATATATATATATATATATATATATATATATATATATATATATATATATATATATATATATATATATATATATATATATATATATATATATATATATATATATATATATATATATATATATATATATATATATATATATATATATATATATATATATATATATATATATATATATATATATATATATATATATATATATATATATATATATATATATATATATATATATATATATATATATATATATATATATATATATATATATATATATATATATATATATATATATATATATATATATATATATATATATATATATATATATATATATATATATATATATATATATATATATATATATATATATATATATATATATATATATATATATATATATATATATATATATATATATATATATATATATATATATATATATATATATATATATATATATATATATATATATATATATATATATATATATATATATATATATATATATATATATATATATATATATATATATATATATATATATATATATATATATATATATATATATATATATATATATATATATATATATATATATATATATATATATATATATATATATATATATATATATATATATATATATATATATATATATATATATATATATATATATATATATATATATATATATATATATATATATATATATATATATATATATATATATATATATATATATATATATATATATATATATATATATATATATATATATATATATATATATATATATATATATATATATATATATATATATATATATATATATATATATATATATATATATATATATATATATATATATATATATATATATATATATATATATATATATATATATATATATATATATATATATATATATATATATATATATATATATATATATATATATATATATATATATATATATATATATATATATATATATATATATATATATATATATATATATATATATATATATATATATATATATATATATATATATATATATATATATATATATATATATATATATATATATATATATATATATATATATATATATATATATATATATATATATATATATATATATATATATATATATATATATATATATATATATATATATATATATATATATATATATATATATATATATATATATATATATATATATATATATATATATATATATATATATATATATATATATATATATATATATATATATATATATATATATATATATATATATATATATATATATATATATATATATATATATATATATATATATATATATATATATATATATATATATATATATATATAGAGGTAGATTGGGAGACCCGAGACAAAACTGGTCACGCATAGGGGTAGGAGACGCACCAGACGGTACAGGAACGAGATGGATGAGAGTTCTACCAGCAGATCTTCAACCTCAAGACAACAAGCTAGATGTGGCATTTGCAACGGATTGGGTCATAATAGGAAAACATGCCCTCAACTTTGAATATGGCAATAATCTTGTCGCTTATCTGTTTGCGTTTTTTTGTGTGTTGTTTTAATCCGTTTTTTCCTTAATTCCTAAGTGTTTTCATGTAACATGGCAACTTTCAATATGAATTTTATGTTTGTTTTTTTTATTAGGTATGTTTGTCACTTTATATTAAAAACGATTGAAAACAACTTACTTTATTGAAAACAGAAACGATTACATAAAAACGATTACATAAAATAAAAAGATTACATAAATAAGTCATAATCCGAATTAACAAAACGGGAATCAGTGGAGTCGAATGAACTATCACCATCATTACGGTGAATGTATTCACCGGGCTCATAGGCTGGGGCTGCAGCTTCAGGGTTTCCTGTTACGTATTCCTCTCCCGGGTCAGTCACGTAACCATTAGGGCGACTACCAACTGCGCGAAAATTCACCAGTAAAGGTATACGCGTGCTGAATCGTGCTCCTAATTGAGGACTCGGCAAAAGTAAGATGGTTAATGGTTATTTGCAACCATTGGACCTTCTGCTGTAGGTAGGCCTCGTACCTCCTGTCTATTTTGGTCGGTTGGACCACTGTTGCACGTTCTGCAATCTCAGCCTCATAGTCCGACTTTCTCGCCTTCAAACGCTCAATTATAGATGTCACCACATCTTTACGCTCGTTATCATCAAACATGTGACTCCAAACGCTGTTTGAGGCTCCAGACCGTGTAATATTTGGGAATGAATCACCACCAGAAGATGATTGACCTGCCATTTTTTTAGATATGTTTTTTTTGGAAATTTTCGTTGCTGTAATTTTTTTTAATGCTCAGAATGAGCTATGTTCGTATATATATATCAAAGTTTGTGTGAATTATTGATGCTCGACTGGTGTTTTTTTTTGTCTTTTACCTCGAACCCGGTAATGGAAAAACCGGGTTCGCAGTCATACATCACATCACCAGTACAATGCTCTGCACGTTTACTGTGTTCTGAAAAGCACTGTACATCACTCTGAAACCGGTATTTGAAATACCGGTTTCAAAACCCTAATTCTGAAACCGGTAATGGAAATACCGGTTTCGAGTCAAAAATTTGAAACCGGTATTTCAAATACCGGTTTACCCATTTCCACAATTTTTTTTCCCGAAAACTTGTTTGACAAAACACCCTTGAAAAACGACCGTTTCAAAAAAAATATTCCTTTTAGTTTATCACCTAAACAGATAAACCCCCCTCTGCCCTCGCGGGCGTTTGGGAATGGCAAAGACTATGCTCAAAATCCCAATTCTATCAACGCTCACTGCTCTTCAATCCTCAAAAACACTCTTCAATTCTTCACTAATTCGCAGTTATACCCGCCATATCTGCCGCTGTTCATCATCAATTTCTCAGCAGCAACAACCACAAATCAGAAGCCCTCAACTCGTCGCATTAGAATATGCTGACCTCAGCATTCCACATATCGTCTGCCAAGTAATTTCTACTACAACTACTACTACTATTACATTTCATTTTTCTTAATTATTAATCATTATTATTATTACCGTTCTTATTTTTATCATTTATAATTTTTCTATATGTGGATTAAAAGGAGTTAGGTGCTGTTCGGGTGAGGCAACATGTGAATCCACTTAGCTCTACTTTATCGGTAAATTTATGCAGTATATATATGTGTCTTCTATCCTTTGATGTTTCTATATAAATGGTGCAAAACTTATCTGTTTATAAACTAGTCCATTAGTGTGAGTATAATTTCGTGATCTTTTTGGGGGCGGTGGAATCGATAATGATTTGTTTTGTTTTCGTTATTCTTTTCGTTAGGTTCCCGTTGAAGCACCGGACTGGAATGATGTATTTGAAGACCCAAAGTTGCCTCTAGTGGTGGACATTGGCTGTGGTAATTAACATATCTCTCTTTATACACATAACTTGATAGATAAATAGCTCTAATTACTTTTTTATTCGGATAAGTGTTTGGAAATATGTATTAATTTTAGCCCAAAGTTTGTTTTATGTATCCAACTTATAATGCTTCGATCGTGTGTATCCAACTTATAATGTTTTTCTAATGTGGCATGACACCCATACAAGCTGCCATATGACATCCATATATTCCAGCAGAGATACTAACAGTCACAATAGCAATATTTGAAAATCGAATACACACAATAGAAACGTAGGTTTACATATCGGGCTATAATTGGATAGAGTTCCAAGAAGTTAACCCTTTTCTATAAAAATATACTTCTAAGTATCCACCCATTTAAATTAATATATACTTCTAACTATCCCTGGAATAAAAATAATTCAGGAAGCGGTAGATTTCTCATGTGGCTCGCTAAGAGAAATCCTGGTTCAAAGAACTATATGGGACTTGAAATACGGAAAAAGGTATGGTAACTATTTTTCTTAATATTTTTTCCTTCCCTTTTAAGCAGTTGTCTGTTTTGTACTGTCTACTGTTGTAGTTGGTCACGCGTGCTGAAACATGGGCGAAGGAGCTAGCTCTTAGTAATATGTAAGTTCCTATTAATTTTAAAACCTGACTAAATACAATGATAAAACAACTAGTTTAGATGCATAACTATTTATTTTGATATTTAAAGATGCCATGTATGTTTAAAAAGAAGACTATTATGCAGATATTTTATGTTCGCTAATGCCTCTATATCCTTCAAGCAACTCATTTCAACATATCCTGGACCTTTGATGCTGGTTTCAATATTGGTAAGTGCATCCTGTTTTGAAACATATATGTAATTCATTTTAACGTGTTATCTAGTAATGCCTTTCGACTATGCTGGCCAGTGTCTTGGTGTTGAAAATGTATTGGACATGTATGCAGTGTCCAGATCCTCATTTCAAGAAGAGGCATCATAAGAGAAGGATCGTGCAGAAGCCTCTAGTGGAGGCAATTGTGGACAGTTTAATGCCTGGAGGACAGGTAATGAGCTCAGGTCCAAACACTTCAGCAAGTCTCCGTGTTTATCTCAGTTAGTTGTGACCTAGTTTACTTAATTTAGATGTGTGGATCTATGCCTATAGTCTTCATATAGGCTGTCTTTAATCGTATATTTGGTTTCAATACTAATGATGGTAAATACATCTAATAAATGCCTGAGAATGATTCATATGTGAAACACTAGAGAGCATTAAAGGATATGCTTCTAGACGATGCCACCATTTGTGATAGGTGTATGTTCCCTTACGATATTTATCTACTGCTCTATTCTGTTTCATTGTTTTGACATATATCTTAAAATACCGACTTTGTATTTCGTAGTATGTTAACCACCACCAAGGTGTCCTAGTGGTTAGGCATCCTGTTTCCTCACAACAGGTCTCAGGTTTGAAGCCACCTTATGTGAACTTCTTGGGGGTGGCAAAAGAAACGGTCGGAAATGCTCATAGGATACCCTGGTTAACCCGAACAGGAAAAATCTCCTCCTGTCTACTTTAAAAGAAAGACCAAACAAGTATTCTAAATGATACAAGCAAGTAGTACAATGTAAAAAAAATATATTCTGAATGATAGCTTTGTAGGATCTAGGATAACAAAGGATGTCTTTTAAACAAGACATCAGAGCTACAGTCGTCAAGTAAGGCAACTTGGCAAAATGTGCAGGTTAACTAACGAGTACTAACTGGTTGAGCCGGGTTGAGAGAATCCACGGATAATTCATTTTTGAGTTTCTATAGACGAGAGAAAGGTACCCGCGCGTTGCGGCGGTGATGGAGGTGATGGCGGGGTGGTGATGTAATGGCGGTGGCGGTGATGGGGTGATCTACCTGACGGGCTCCGCCCTCGGATTTAAAAATTCGTCGAAAGTATATCGAATGACATCTCTAATGAAAGAGCATGAAATTTTAAGAACACCCATATAATTTTTATAATTTATCGATGTACGGTTTTTGAGATAAAATATTTTGAATGAATTAGAGGAATAAAATGATTTATGGAGGAGAGAGAAAAAATGAGTGGTTGAGATTTGAGGAGAGAGAAAGGATATTATAGTTATTTTAGGTAAATATAGAATAGATAGAAGGGACATTTTGGGGAAGTAAATGTTGAAACTTAAAATTAATGATTTAAGAATGAATAATACGTGTGAACAAATGAATGAAAATTAAGTGATGTATGTAATACATGTGTCAACAAATGAATGAAGATTAAGTGATGTATGTAATACATGTGTAACAAATGAATGAAAATTAAGTGATGTATGTAATACATGTGTCAACAAATGAATGAAAATTAAGTGATGTATGTAATACATGTGTAACAAATGAATGAAAATTAAGTGATGTATGTAATACATGTGTAACAAATGAATGAAAATTAAGTGATGTATGTAATACATGTGTCAACAAATGAATGAAAATTAAGTGATGTATGTAATACATGTGTAACAAATGAATGAAAATTAAGTGATGTATGTAATACATGTGTAACAAATGAATGAAAATTAAGTGATGTATGTAATACATGTGTAACAAATGAATGAAAATTAAGTGATGTATGTAATACATGTGTAACAAATGAATGAAAATTAAGTGATGTATGTAATACATGTGTCAACAAATGAATGAAAATTAAGTGATGTATGTAATACATGTGTAACAAATGAATGAAAATTAAGTGATGTATGTAATACATGTGTCAACAAATGAATGAAAATTAAGTGATGTATGTAATACATGTGTAACAAATGAATGAAAATTAAGTGATGTATGTAATACATGTGTAACAAATGAATGAAAATTAAGTGATGTATGTAATACATGTGTAACAAATGAATGAAAATTAAGTGATGTATGTAATACATGTGTAACAAATGAATGAAAATTAAGTGATGTATGTAATACATGTGTAACAAATGAATGAAAATTAAGTGATGTATGTAATACATGTGTAACAAATGAATGAAAATTAAGTGATGTATGTAATACATGTGTCAACAAATGAATGAAAATTAAGTGATGTATGTAATACATGTGTAACAAATGAATGAAAATTAAGTGATGTATGTAATACATGTGTAACAAATGAATGAAAATTAAGTGATGTATGTAATACATGTGTCAACAAATGAATGAAAATTAAGTGATGTATGTAATACATGTGTAACAAATGAATGAAAATTAAGTGATGTATGTAATACATGTGTAACAAATGAATGAAAATTAAGTGATGTATGTAATACATGTGTCAACAAATGAATGAAAATTAAGTGATGTATGTAATACATGTGTAACAAATGAATGAAAATTAAGTGATGTATGTAATACATGTGTAACAAATGAATGAAAATTAAGTGATGTATGTAATACATGTGTAACAAATGAATGAAAATTAAGTGATGTATGTAATACATGTGTAACAAATGAATGAAAATTAAGTGATGTATGTAATACATGTGTCAACAAATGAATGAAAATTAAGTGATGTATGTAATACATGTGTAACAAATGAATGAAAATTAAGTGATGTATGTAATACATGTGTCAACAAATGAATGAAAATTAAGTGATGTATGTAATACATGTGTAACAAATGAATGAAAATTAAGTGATGTATGTAATACATGTGTAACAAATGAATGAAAATTAAGTGATGTATGTAATACATGTGTAACAAATGAATGAAAATTAAGTGATGTATGTAATACATGTGTAACAAATGAATGAAAATTAAGTGATGTATGTAATACATGTGTAACAAATGAATGAAAATTAAGTGATGTATGTAATACATGTGTAACAAATGAATGAAAATTAAGTGATGTATGTAATACATGTGTCAACAAATGAATGAAAATTAAGTGATGTATGTAATACATGTGTAACAAATGAATGAAAATTAAGTGATGTATGTAATACATGTGTAACAAATGAATGAAAATTAAGTGATGTATGTAATACATGTGTCAACAAATGAATGAAAATTAAGTGATGTATGTAATACATGTGTAACAAATGAATGAAAATTAAGTGATGTATGTAATACATGTGTAACAAATGAATGAAAATTAAGTGATGTATGTAATACATGTGTCAACAAATGAATGAAAATTAAGTGATGTATGTAATACATGTGTAACAAATGAATGAAAATTAAGTGATGTATGTAATACATGTGTAACAAATGAATGAAAATTAAGTGATGTATGTAATACATGTGTAACAAATGAATGAAAATTAAGTGATGTATGTAATACGTGTGTAACAAATGAATGAAAATTAAGTGATGTATGTAATACATGTGTCAACAAATGAATGAAGTAAGCGTATTATTAGACATATTTTAGACATATTTATCATTACTCTTTTAACATTTTTATTTCAAGAGTGTCAGATAAGTTTTTTTTTAAGTTTTTTTTTTTTCTTTTTGGAAAGTCTGATTAATGAGTTAGGCTTGCGCCATATGATTATAACATTCATGTACCTCGATTAGAACATCTCAGATAATATCGTTTCTCTCTCTATTAGGTGTTTCGAAATAATAAATTTGAAATAATTATGGTGACATAACTTATATTTGGTTTTTTTTACCACTAGTTTAAGGGTATAGATACCTTTAGACTTCTACCCCCAATTCATTTTCCAATTTCACATATTTTCCTTCACTCTTTTCACTTTTTTTTTCATCCTTTACTCCTCATCTCCTTTCCCTATCTACCCAAAACACCATCCGTACACATACATGTACATACAAACAAAGGTTTGGACACTATAGCAAACTATTGTTGCTATGCACAGAAGCTGCGAGTTTAAGTCTACAGGTATAGACGTATCTATACTATAATTAAAAGAGAATATTGCGGGTACATTTGACACCCTTAAAGCTCTTTTTAAGTCTAAAACTCTCTTCTAATTACTTTAAAACTCTCTCATTTTTTTCTAGATTTTTTAATTTTTTATTTGTTTATTAAATAGATAATTATATTTAAAACTCTATCATAAATTTTTTTTCTATCAAAACAAATCTTTTTAAATTTTAAAGATATATAATATCCTTAAAACTCTCTCAATAAATTATTATATATACAACCTAAATTTTTATTAATCATTCTCATTCATATTATTTCTCTTCTTCCTATCTTTAATAAACAAATCAAGTTCAGTAAATTTCTCAACAAAAAAACATACGTTTTTTATATCACTTTAATTTTATTTTTGGTATTTTGTTCGTGTTTGTTTATTATTTGATATTAAATTGTTATGTTATTGTTATTTTTCATCTCTTTTAATTTAGTTTGTTGTCAATTGTAGTTTGATTATGGCTTCTTCTTCTACTACAAAAGTTTATTCTTTTAAATTTGTTTTGTTCATGTTTTGTTATTTTTTACCTGTTTTGTTATTTATTATTTTGATATTATCTTTGATATATATATTTTGAGACTATCCGTCCATCGGACGAGTCTGAAGACTAGTAGTTATAGTATAGCGGAAGTCGAAAAGTTTCATGCTCATAGTATGGTAGATCACTGATAAACACCCAATCCTCCCTATAGTAACAAACTTTCACAATCACTTTTTATAGAAAAACACGATTTTTTCTTATGGTAAGCTTTACGTGGGCAAGAATATGGAATAAAAGCAAGTCAATATTACAAATACATAGTTTTTAAGTGGGAATATACTAATTCCAAAGTTCAATGCGTACAACCACTCAAAAAGATTTTAAAAAATTCGAATATCTATCTACATCTATCTATATTCATATAACTAGTCCTAATACCCATACTATGTACGGTAGCTATATAGATTATATCATAAAGAAATTAAATATGCCTTATACATTATTCGTGAGTATGAAACAAATTGTGGTTAAAGTAAACCGATGATCCAAGATAAGTTATAATGGACAGTAATGAGTAATGATAAATACAATATATGTTTATGTAAAGTTTTGGATTTACCTTAAATTTATACGATCACATCAAAATCGGAACTTGTAAGCATAGTGGATGACGACAAATAGCCTTGTGATTTCGGATCGTAAACTCAAATTTTTGGAGTCTTCATGTTAATAAATTATTATTATTATAAGTAATATAAGTAGTTGAAAAATTGAGAAAGAAAAAGAGACAATTTTATTAATGAGAAAACAATCAATCAAATAAGGTTATAAAGTGTTTTGTATCTATAAGTCAAAAGTTTGAGTTTAATTCCAAGTCTAATAAGGTAATTGAATCTATATACAATTAAAAAAGCTAATTTAATAAAATAAATAAATTGAAAGGACACATGTCGATCAATGATTACGACACGTGTCGTTTTAAGAACATCTCAATCCTATTTTAGTTTATTGGTAGATTAATAATTTCTTCCTATATGTGTTTATTTGGTAAACAATAACAACATAGTATACATATAATAATAATAATAAAGATAACCTCAAGTGTTTGGGGTAACAATGGATTGAAAAAATAAGGTGTTTCTCGCATTAGAATTATGCGCAAACAAATAGAATGATCAATTGTTTCAGGAGAGTAAGAGCTAGGATTTCTTCACCAAGAACCAGTTTCACCATAAGTTAAAACATGGAAGCACACCATACACATAATACAAACATAACTTTATTATCCAATAAGCAAACAAACACAATAATAATTAATAGTTAATATAAACCAAAAGACAAATAATGAATACCTTTCCATTGTAAATATAGATAAATAACTTTCGATGTATATATAAGGTCGACTATATAGTGAAAGCATTAAACTTTAGATGAAAAACCAATTCACTGAACATATCAATTGATAGATAAACAAAGACAGATTTGTATATATAAAGTGATGTTCAGTTGAATAAAATAAGAATAAGAAAATATAAACATATATATAAACTAATCAATGGAATAAAATAATTTATATTTACTAAATTCAATTCATAAAGGATACGGAGTGTATTGCCGTTCAAAAAATATAGATAAGGAGTATACCTAAAATAGTTACACAATAATCTAATAATGAATAAATATTAGTATTAGTATTTGATAATTATAAGGTAACTTAAAATTAGGAACTTAAAAAGGACACATGTCGATCAAAGAATAAAACAAGTGTCGATTAAAAAAAGTCTTAATCATGTTTTAGTTTATTGGTAGATATCTACAACTAGCCATAATCACAACTCACACAATAATTGCATATCCTACACAATATTGTCATACATGTATGTAGAGCTCGAATCGATTTATGGTTCCTCCAATTTATTGGATTCAATAATATTTTAAGGCTCCAATCGAAAACCAAATTTGTTAGGAATATAAACCAAACTAGTTTCTTTTTAAATTTAAACTAGAAAAACTATGTAGATCTTTGTTGAGAAAATTCCTTCGAGCAATTTAATAAATGAAAATTTTAACGAGAATCATATATCTCTATTGATTTACTAAGCTAATGAAAAATTACAATATATACAAACTGTAATTCATATTTTACTTAATATTAAAGTTAACTTCACCAGCCGCCACTTTCCAGGAGAGATCCTGGGTTCGAGTCTTGCCAAAGGCAAACTTGAGATAATCAGGGGATTATTAAGTGGTTGAGATTCACCTGGACACTAGCCTGGCTGGGGGATTAGTGGGTACCAAATGGTACATGGGATCAAGGGTTTTCATCCAATTACCTTTTTTTTTTTTAACTTAAATTAATTGGTATAAATTTTTACTTATATATATGTACATAAAACATTAAAACTGAATCCAGATTCAGATTTGATATTTGAAAAATCACAATTTGTAAATCAAACTGCAAAATCAATCTGGTACCTAAATAAAAGTTTTAATTAACGGTTTTAACTTCACTATATTTAAATCTATATATCAATTAATTAAAATTTTTAAATATTTTAATAATATTTAAAAAAATTATTTTAAATATTTAGAGATATATATATATAATATTACCGATCTTACATCATAATAGCAGGTAAGCGGGCAACAAGCTGCGCCGCCACCCCTTTCTGAATTGCAAAACCTAATCTACTAAAAACAAACTCATGCCCCCTTGGAGTCGAGATGTTGCTATGCATAACCCGTTGAACCCTGGACAGGAAACGAATTGCTTCTGGTGCAAGGGAGCCAAAGGTATCAAAAGCCAGAGGGACAAACACATGCTGATTCTCTTCACAAGCTTTGGCATGCTTTTCCACTTTCTTCGCTTCAGCCCTTCTCAATGCTTGTTCAACTACAAAACCATTTTCTCTCAAACCAGCTAGAGGGGATACCCCCGTGAGGTCAACGCATGCATGTTTCCCCCTACCTAACCAAAGACGAGCATATCTGCTGGTCGTAGAGTAGACCTCCCATCCGCGGGGTCCGTAAGGAAGTTCACAGGGGCCTCTTTTTTGGACGCGATCCGGTGCGCCTTAAAATGTCCCATAGAACGTCTCGCACCCAATCGTGTCGGTATTTAAACCCGGGCATCTCCTTGCAATGAACCGCATGTTCCCCATACTTATCCAGGCAGGCCTTGCGGCAGACAGGACATGTTTCGTCTTCAGGGTACATGGGAATCATCAAACGGTATTTGAGGATGGCCCTATACTCTACTGCGGACATGCATTGGCCCAAACCGTCGATTGGGATAACTGTCAGAAAATCCTGGGCATGAGGACCTTGCAAGCATCCAAGAACCGCCTTCTGGCGGGGTGACAGACCAAAATCATCTCCCAGACCCTGTGCAATTTTGCTAAAAAGGGCATTCGCCAAAGTTTTCTGAGGCTTTGGGGGGAGGTGTCCTTATTAGAGAAAATGTCAAAATCAAAGTCTGGGAGAGAGTCATTTAGGCATCGGAGAGCCTACGCATAGTCCGAGTCCAGGCCAACAACCCCACTATGCCTCAAGATGTTGTCCTGCAGCTTCCACGATTGAGCCCTCCATGCCACAAAGGCGTAAGTCACAACATCCCGAGCTGAAAGAAGGCCGAGCCCTCCCAGACGCATCGGCAGGGAGGCCAACCGCCATTGTAGGTCCCCAAAGAACGACCCCCCACACACCACTATGTCTTCAATAGCTTCTCGGAGGCCCGTATCAAAACAGAAAACCGCATCCTCCATCATACGGGTTGGCATATCCGTAACCCAAAAAGCAACTTGGCGACTCCCATGCAGGACCTAAGCAGGAGTAGTTCGTTTTGGGGATAATATAAATTTATACTGAGCCGTAAATTTATCAAAATCTACCGTACCAACCAATATCAACTTCAATTTAGAAGATTGTTTCTTTTTTTTGAAAAGTGAATTTCGCTGGAAACTTCGTGTCGTGATTCGACAGCGGGAGGTCTAGCATACGTTGTCTTAACCGAGTCCGCGCTAGAGAGCTCCCTCGAAGTAAAAATGTCTATTTTAAATACCTGATAAGGGGAAAATCCCTTACTAATCCGTCCGAAGGCACGACGATTAATATAACAGAACGCTTTTGTTTCCTAAAATAAATACTTGAAGCAAATCTTAAATCTAAATATATAAACCGCGTGGATTGCGTCACGCTACGTACGCGCTCTCTCTATCATATCTCAGATCACATATATAAATAAATAAACACACAGATACGCAACCCCCAAAGCGTTATGTGTTTGATCAAAATAATTTACTTCAATTCCCCTCAAAATCTCGTCTAATTTGTGAGTATTTATTTATCTATCTATGTAACTTCTTTCAATTTTCAATTCTAATTTTATTCGATCCCCCGTTAATTATGTTTATAAATCAATGAATGGATTAATGCTTACTGTTAAATTGGATGTTAACTTAGTTTTTTTATTTTTTTTTATTTTTAGTTGAACTATAGTTTTAACCGATCCATATTGTCGTGGTTGTATATGTTAAATTGGTTGAATTCTGCCAAGTTATAGAATTGTAAAAGCCTGTCCACATTGATATAATTATATCGTTTTTTCTTTTTAAGTAATTAGTTGCGGGCTACTAATTAATCTGTGTTTTAAAAGGATTATAATAATGTAGGAAAATTATAATAATGTGTGTTGTTTGATCAAAGTTTCTATATAATTGCTTGAATATCTACAATGTTTGAATCAACGTATCATATAATTTCAACTTAATAATCGCTGTTGTTTGTTTTCGTGGTGTAGTTTCGGTGAAATATATAAC
Organism: Erigeron breviscapus; assembly: GCA_034093135.1. NCBI lineage: Eukaryota > Viridiplantae > Streptophyta > Magnoliopsida > Asterales > Asteraceae > Erigeron > Erigeron breviscapus. Next base: position 58,810,951 of record CM067167.1, on the reverse strand, counting down.
GATACCAACTAACTTGGAAGAAAATGGGTGGAGACGGGCAACCTAACGAGCACGACAAAGGGCTGTTTGGTAATCTTGCTGGATATGCTGCCGGAGCTGCTGCTGGCCACTACCCTCCCCAACATGGTGGCGGTGGATACCCTCCCCAACACGGTAGTGGTGGATACCCTCCACAAGGAGGCGCTTACCCACCACCGTCTGGTTACCCCCCACAAGGTGGATATCCTCCAGCTGGCGGTGGCTACCCTCCAGCTGGTTACCCTCCCTCTGGTGGCAGTGGCTACCCTCCGGCAGGATATCCTCCTTCTGGTGGTGGCTACCCTCCGCAGGGCTACCCCCCTGCTGGCTATCCTGGTCAATCGGGCTCACACAGCTCAGGAGGTTAGTTTCTGTTCAACATTAACATGAGAAAAACTTCATTGGAATTGAACAATTTTATGCTTTCTTTCCTATATTTCGTTTTATTCGTATGTTGCTAATCAAGACTTTTAGGAATAGAGAAATCAACAAATTTCGTTTACACGGATATTAAATATCAAATGATTTTTATGTTTAACCAAAGTACGGCATTAACTGCAACATAGATTGTTTCTGTCTGCTTTCCAAATGAAATTCAAACCATATTTTCCTAGCATATAATGACTCTGGTGTAATTTGATGGCCATTTGTTAGATAAATGTGGCATATAATGGGTGTTTGGATGTGTTCATAGAAAGTGATTATGTCATAGTGAATAGTTATAGTAAGATGTGCTTATGTTGCTTAAAGCTGTTAATCTGTTACAATGACTTTTACTATATAAGGATTAAGGAACTAAAGAAGGCTATCTCAGTAAATTTACTGTGATGTTTATGAGTATAGTTTTGATACAGAGTGTGTCAAATAAATTAGCTAATCATCCCTAAAGAAACCACTTTATCATAAACCGAAGTATGCTACCTAAAATAACACTAGAAACCGGTAATCACTTAAAAATTTTAAAATCTATGTCAGTTGTGAAGGATTGTGATCTTGTGACTCTGTTTTCTTTTACTTGAGCAATAATAAAACTCTAATGATACAAAAATCTGTTGATTTAGGACATGGACCTGGTATGGGAACAATGCTAGCTGGCGGTGCCGCTGCTGCAGCCGCTGCGTATGGAGTTCACCAACTAACATCATCTCATGGTCATGGAGGCCACATGTCTCATGGAGGCCATAACATGATGGGCTCAATGGGACATTATGGTGGTGGCAAGTTTAAGCATGGTGGTGGTAAGTTCAAGCACGGGAAGTTTGGCAAGCATGGAAAGTTTGGTAAGCACAAGGGGAAGCACTCTGGGTACAAGAAATGGAAGTAATTTACATCTCTGCTCCTGCTCTATTCATGGATGATTTTAGTGGATTTGCTTTTGCATGACCTGCTTTATACAGAATTTAACATACAGTGAAGTATTTGTAATTTCAGTTTTAAAAACTGTTGGAATAAAATATTGAAGTTGTGGTTTAGTGCTGGATTTGAGATTGACAAATGCAGGAAACTAGAAAGAACGGTTCTGAGCATGTGCAAAACCAGACTTTTTGCATATATGTAGAGGTGACAATATGGATGGGTTAGGTAATGGTCAATACCTGTAATCTTTTGTACTGGTTGGAAGGTTTAACTTGAATACACTTCAGATTTCATGAGTTAAAATGCACATGCAAACACCTTTTTAAAAAAACGATTCAAGTGAGATTGGTTACCCATGTAGTAGAATGATGTATGGCATTATTTGATAAAAAGACTTGTACAAAGTTCAGTCTCCGAGTTAGTCTGATTTGTAAAGTCTAATCTAACGCTGAGATACCAAAAGAAGACTGAAACCAGCAAACCGGAACAGGAACATGTCGAATAGTTTCCTGGATCACTGGGTTTGAGCTCTTTAGTGACCGGAGTTTCATTAACCACTGAAAACTGGACTTTAAGACTGGCCAGACTACATATTTTCTTGTCGACTAATTAAAGTGTCAACCAGTTGGTTAGATTTCGTAACTTTTGAGACTCCGGCTTATTTTTGTATTAAAAATGATAATATACATTATACAAATATGTATTTTCTAGTCATCAAACACTACGGAAATGCACATATATGAAAATCATTTTGTACTTTAAAACTGCGATCGAGCATGTATTAATCATGGGGTTAAGTGTTAAATAGACCGTTAACTACTTATTATTGATTAAACTGTATGTATAGTATAGAACCGGTATGGCACGTAAGTGTGTCTAACTTCAATTAATTTATGCACTTGATCATCTTGGAGAACCTATGCCTACGCAATGCCGTCATTATTCTTGTAAACAAGATAAGAAATATTCCTCCACAATAATAAAAGCTGAAACGCGTCGGGGAATAAGTATATAATTATTTAGGCATGCTCGTTCGTTTAGTTGATTTTTATACTTACTGTATGTAATATTCTATATGCCTTCTCATCAAGTTTATGTGACTACACTAAATAAGCATCTTAATAAGGAACCATCTTTTTTCGCATGTCTGATCTGTATAAGCCTTACTATGGACATATGATCATACGGTTATTCGAAAATCAGTGGTTTCCATTACAACCACAGTCACTGCTGCTGGTTTTTGGGGTCAAATTTGAAGGATAAAGTCAACTTAAAACTTACAATTTTTTCATTTACAGAAATACTATGATAACAAGTATTCAAATTATATGAAATTTAATCACAGGATCCGTGCAATTAATTTGCTGGTCTTATTCTAAGTTCCCAGGGACAATAAACCCTTAGTCGAGATGAAATTGCATGCTCGGAGTTTGGGATGGGAGTAACTAATCATAATGAAAATGAGTACTCGTACATGTTATAATCAGGGACGTTATTAAAAGAATTCTTTACAGAAAACAAATTAAGATTCACACATTTATTTCAAGTGCCGGGGACTTGAATCCCCAACGTATATGTTGGCTAGTCACTTAAAGTCATTAGGTTCAGCGGTTCAACCTGTCGAATATCAACGTTTAACATGTTACCTAAATCTTTTGATAAGCTTGTAGTTTATTCAAGCTCTAGAAGGTGCACATATGCCACATGTTTTACTCTCCATTAACATGATGTTACATATCTAAGAAATGCATGAATCAAATAAAGGAGGATTCCCAATTTCCCGCCTTCCTATATAACACTCTCCGATCTCTAATCTATTTCAATCCAGATTAAAGCTAGCTTGACAAACCTACAATATATTTGCAATCAACAAATACTAATTTGGTTAGTTTAATTTCATCCGTCTCTTAATTAGATAATAATCATAACCATAATAGATAGATTGGTGACTTTTTAACTAGTTCGGTCCATTTGATTGTAGTTAAACTTGTTATATATCTGACTAGCTAGCTTGTTCTTTTACTTTCAAATAATCTTAATTGATCTGTATATATATGCTTTTTAGGGTGAAGAAAGATGGGACATAATGGGGAAAGAGGACTCTTCTCTCTTGGTGGATTTGGTAATGGGGGACACTTCCCTCAACAACATGGAGCATACCCTCCTCAAGGATATTATGGTTACGCTCAATCCGGATATCCACAACATGGACATGCCGGTGGATACCCGCCACAAGCCTACCCAGGTGCTTATCATTCAGGTAATTAGTTTTGACAATACTTTCTTGCTGTAACAAACGTCATTGACTTCAAACATGAATGTACGTTGTCCTGATGAGAAATTCTCTTCTCAACAGGTCATGGAGGTCATGGTGCAGGATTCCTAGCTGGTGGTGCGACACACGGGGTTGGTGGATATGGAGTTCATCATGTGTCTCATGGTCATGGAGGATCACACGGCTATGGAGGCTATGGGCAGCACCATGGTAAGTTCAACCATGGAAAGTTTGGCCAGCATGGAGGCAAATATGGAAATCACAGGATGTGGAAATGAGCGAGTTCGTGCTGTTAGCCCTGCCCCTGCCAAGTTTGTTCCACTGTGTTTAAATTAACTGTCGTACTTTAGCTATCGTTGTGTTGTTTCTTTGTGCTGTTAAGTATTTGTAATAAACACAAAATAAAGAGGGCAAACTTTGCTGGAACCTCTATGTGACTCGATCATCTATAAAAATATTTCTTAGCAAGTTTTAATTTAATTGTCATTTCACCGATACAGGTCCCTCCATAGAAGTGGTTCCTAACCAAAATTATGGAGGCACAATGTCTTCCAAGATGCTAATCTTGAAACCCTATGGATCCTAACTAACTCAATTGACTTATTTTTCAAGGTTTCTGTTTTATTCAATTTCTTGTTTCAAGTTTTGGTTTAGTTTTCAATCCTAACCCATATAATAGACCTCATGTTTTTTTGTAACACAATATATATTAGACCTTACTGATCGATCTAAAACTTCTGATAAACAGGTCGAATCTACAAGCATTTTGTTTGTAACTATAACCATGATATGTTATACAGCAAAGCATGTAGATGGTTATAATGACATTTGCATCAGAAGTCAATGACCGGATATACTTAAATCATCAGAAGTCACTTGAGTGAATTTTGTCTTGGATAACAATTAATACTAAGAGTAATTTTCTTGATAATCAAGAACCCACCCCTTGGTAGAGTGGTTCATGTGCATGTTTCAGTGTCTTTCTTATGTAAAATAATGTTTCTCTCAAATCTTCTAGTGAACACCCAATAGTGGTGGAAATTATAATTACTTATCGGAACATTGATCTCCCAATAATTATAAGTCTTCATGAGCTATTAAAACACGTTTAACGCCATCCATTAAATAGATCAAATTAGTTACATATCAAAGGAAACAACTCCAGCGAAGACACTGGTCAACGTGATCACTAATCAGCCCAAGTCACTAATGACATAGCCCCTAAACTGATTGTTGTGAGTCAGCACGTAAATGCATTGATTCACATACCAGATCCAAATAACTCGTTGTTTTAGAGCACTTCCCCTCATTACCTCAACTATTTGGACACCTCCTATCCATGCATCAATTACACTAACTAAAATTACTAATTAACACTAAGTGCACGGGTCTGATCTCTAATATCATGATGAGATATAACAAACTAGCAAGGTAAAAGAAGACAGAAACACACAACATAACAAAAATTATCTTGACCATCAAAATATGTCATATAATATGAAAAAGGGTAAAGGGGAAAACGTTGAATATAGTCGTCTATCACTAGATTTAAGCCCTTTTAATCACCTAGTTTTAATGTATCTTTGAAGAGATGGATTTAGGCTGGATCATCCTCGATCGAAGCTTTTTGTGGAGTAAACTTAGTTAATTGTTATACTATATGATTAATGCACGGAGGATAGATATACACGGACTTAATGATTATAGTTGTATTATGTGGGTCACAAAAGAGATCTATTTTTCTTGTACTTGGAGGACCCAAATAAACAGGCTGCCCATCAGACTGTCGCATTTGTTCTTTAAATGCTTGACTTCTAGGCTACTATAGGCCAAGGCTCTTAGCTGGTAGTTGGCAGGCCCGAGAATTGCCTAACCAGTTCTCAACACCTGTAGACCGTCATGGCTCCTGCAAATCATTTCCTACTTCAAAATGTTCATGTATAACTCACGGGCTTAAGTGTTAACCTATAATTGTTGGAGTGTTACTTTCATATTGATTAAGCGTTATGTATAGTATGAATAGAACCCATATGACACAAAAGCATGTGGAACTTAGTTTACGCGTCTGATCATTTTGGAGAACATATTCCTATACATACTATGTTGTCATTATTCTTACAGAAAAGAAACGTGTGAATCAAATATAAAGGCAGATTCTTGATTTCCTATGCCTTCCTATATAACAGTCTGCTCCTCTCTAAATCTGATATTAATTGGCTAACTGCAATCTAGATCAGAGCTTGACCACCTACAAGTTTGAAATCAACAAATATTCAATTCGGTTAGTCTTCATCTTCTATTCTCTTGTTCTTCCGATGTAAGAATTAGTGTCTTAATCATACAAAAACAGCACTAACTATATGATAGTTGCTTTTTGAAAATAATGATATGATAATTAACTTATCGGAACATTGATCTCCCAATAATTATAAGTCTTCATGAGCTATTAAAACACGTTTAACGCCATCCATTAAATAGATCAAATTAGTTACATATCAAAGGAAACAACTCCAGCGAAGACACTGGTCAACGTGATCACTAATCAGCCCAAGTCACTAATGACATAGCCCCTAAACTGATTGTTGTGAGTCAGCACGTAAATGCATTGATTCACATACCAGATCCAAATAACTCGTTGTTTTAGAGCACTTCCCCTCATTACCTCAACTATTTGGACACCTCCTATCCATGCATCAATTACACTAACTAAAATTACTAATTAACACTAAGTGCACGGGTCTGATCTCTAATATCATGATGAGATATAACAAACTAGCAAGGTAAAAGAAGACAGAAACACACAACATAACAAAAATTATCTTGACCATCAAAATATGTCATATAATATGAAAAAGGGTAAAGGGGAAAACGTTGAATATAGTCGTCTATCACTAGATTTAAGCCCTTTTAATCACCTAGTTTTAATGTATCTTTGAAGAGATGGATTTAGGCTGGATCATCCTCGATCGAAGCTTTTTGTGGAGTAAACTTAGTTAATTGTTATACTATATGATTAATGCACGGAGGATAGATATACACGGACTTAATGATTATAGTTGTATTATGTGGGTCACAAAAGAGATCTATTTTTCTTGTACTTGGAGGACCCAAATAAACAGGCTGCCCATCAGACTGTCGCATTTGTTCTTTAAATGCTTGACTTCTAGGCTACTATAGGCCAAGGCTCTTAGCTGGTAGTTGGCAGGCCCGAGAATTGCCTAACCAGTTCTCAACACCTGTAGACCGTCATGGCTCCTGCAAATCATTTCCTACTTCAAAATGTTCATGTATAACTCACGGGCTTAAGTGTTAACCTATAATTGTTGGAGTGTTACTTTCATATTGATTAAGCGTTATGTATAGTATGAATAGAACCCATATGACACAAAAGCATGTGGAACTTAGTTTACGCGTCTGATCATTTTGGAGAACATATTCCTATACATACTATGTTGTCATTACTCTGCACCAATTCCATGTATCAGTAATAGTGCATCTTAAATTATGAGACTTGGAGCAACTTAGTAAACTTAGTAGTACTATCAGTTTTTATTAAGCTATATATAGGAGTCATGGAGTAATTAACTTCCTTTAATTTCTACTCATAATACTATGCATGCATTATTTATCCCATATTTATAAATTGAATTTACAGATATTCTCCTCAAGAATATCCTTGCAACTTAAAACATATGTATATCTTGTTAACCTCATGTGAAATAATCCTCGATCAACAGGGCATGGAGGTCATGTGGGACTTGGTGCGGGATTGCTAGCTGCTGGTGGTGCAGCGCTTGGGGCTGCCGCATATGGAGGTCATCATGGTTCCCATGGTTATGGATCTCACGGTTATGGATCACATGGTGGTTATGGATCCCATGGCTATGGATCCCATGGTTATGGAGGCTATGGGCATGGTAAGTTCAAGCATGGAAAGTTTGGAAAGCATGGAAAGTTTGGCAAGCATGGAGGGAAATATGGAAAGCACAAGATGTGGAAATGATTAGTTCCAATTGTTTGTTTGTTTGTTTGTTTGTTTGTTTGTTTGTTTGTTTGTTTGTTTGTTTGTTTGTTTGTTTGTTTGTTTGTTTGTTTGTTTGTTTGTTTGTTTGTTTGTTTGTTTGTTTGTTTGTTTGTTTGTTTGTTTGTTTGTTTGTTTGTTTGTTTGTTTGTTTGTTTGTTTGTTTGTTTGTTTGTTTGTTTGTTTGTTTGTTTGTTTGTTTGTTTGTTTGTTTGTTTGTTTGTTTGTTTGTTTGTTTGTTTGTTTGTTTGTTTGTTTGTTTGTTTGTTTGTTTGTTTGTTTGTTTGTTTGTTTGTTTGTTTGTTTGTTTGTTTGTTTGTTTGTTTGTTTGTTTGTTTGTTTGTTTGTTTGTTTGTTTGTTTGTTTGTTTGTTTGTTTGTTTGTTTGTTTGTTTGTTTGTTTGTTTGTTTGTTTGTTTGTTTGTTTGAATCAGATCTCATGTTGTGTCTTTGCTGTGATATCAAATCGTTTGTAATAATTAAACACAAAATAAAAAAAAAAAAAAAAAAAAAAAAAAAAAAAAAAAAAAAAAAAAAAAAAAAAAAAAAAAAAAAAAAAAAAAAAAAAAAAAAAAAAAAAAAAAAAAAAAAAAAAAAAAAAAAAAAAAAAAAAAAAAAAAAAAAAAAAAAAAAAAAAAAAAAAAAAAAAAAAAAAAAAAAAAAAAAAAAAAAAAAAAAAAAAAAAAAAAAAAAAAAAAAAAAAAAAAAAAAAAAAAAAAAAAAAAAAAAAAAAAAAAAAAAAAAAAAAAAAAAAAAAAAAAAAAAAAAAAAAAAAAAAAAAAAAAAAAAAAAAAAAAAAAAAAAAAAAAAAAAAAAAAAAAAAAAAAAAAAAAAAAAAAAAAAAAAAAAAAAAAAAAAAAAAAAAAAAAAAAAAAAAAAAAAAAAAAAAAAAAAAAAAAAAAAAAAAAAAAAAAAAAAAAAAAAAAAAAAAAAAAAAAAAAAAAAAAAAAAAAAAAAAAAAAAAAAAAAAAAAAAAAAAAAAAAAAAAAAAAAAAAAAAAAAAAAAAAAAAAAAAAAAAAAAAAAAAAAAAAAAAAAAAAAAAAAAAAAAAAAAAAAAAAAAAAAAAAAAAAAAAAAAAAAAAAAAAAAAAAAAAAAAAAAAAAAAAAAAAAAAAAAAAAAAAAAAAAAAAAAAAAAAAAAAAAAAAAAAAAAAAAAAAAAAAAAAAAAAAAAAAAAAAAAAAAAAAAAAAAAAAAAAAAAAAAAAAAAAAAAAAAAAAAAAAAAAAAAAAAAAAAAAAAAAAAAAAAAAAAAAAAAAAAAAAAAAAAAAAAAAAAAAAAAAAAAAAAAAAAAAAAAAAAAAAAAAAAAAAAAAAAAAAAAAAAAAAAAAAAAAAAAAAAAAAAAAAAAAAAAAAAAAAAAAAAAAAAAAAAAAAAAAAAAAAAAAAAAAAAAAAAAAAAAAAAAAAAAAAAAAAAAAAAAAAAAAAAAAAAAAAAAAAAAAAAAAAAAAAAAAAAAAAAAAAAAAAAATGGGGGAGTGGAGTTGCTTGGGAGGTGAGGTAGCCTAACGATAATTTCATTTAATATTGATCTACGGGATTTATTTAGTTGGAAAGTTTGGCAAGCATGGAGGGAAATATGGAAAGCACAAGATGTGGAAATGATCAGTTCCAATTGTTTGTTTGTTTGTTTGAATCAGATCTCATGTTGTGTCTTTGCTGTGATATCAAATCGTTTGTAATAATTAAACACAAAATAAGAGAACAACTTTGCTGGAACCTTAATTTGTGGCTCATCTATGAAGATCTTTCTTTGCATGTTTTTAATTGTCATTTCATCTAACCGGCCAGATCCATGCTGCCATATTGACTAATTCAAGATTAAGTTTCTTAGGCTAAACGGAGTGGTATTGTTTTGGGGGTTGGGCTACTTACACCACGTCGTGCCATGTGGCATCCTGGGTTGCTGGAGGTTGCCTGTGAAAAAACGGGGGAGTGGAGTTGCTTGGGAGGTGAGGTAGCCTAACGATGATTTTCATTTAATATTGATTAAAAATACATTTTTTTCCATTTAATACTCTCAAAGTCAAAGAAAAAGACAAAAGAAAAAGAAAGCAATACGTGAGAAGATAGGTTGTTGTAACATCCCAAATTTTAAAAAGTAAAATAAAAGAATTATTATTATAGTTTTACCATTAAAATAATTTCCTAGTATTTAATATTGATCTACGGGATTTATTTAGTTGGAAAGTTTGGCAAGCATGGAGGGAAATATGGAAAGCACAAGATGTGGAAATGATCAGTTCCAATTGTTTGTTTGTTTGTTTGAATCAGATCTCATGTTGTGTCTTTGCTGTGATATCAAATCGTTTGTAATAATTAAACACAAAATAAGAGAACAACTTTGCTGGAACCTTAATTTGTGGCTCATCTATGAAGATCTTTCTTTGCATAAAAAAAAAAAAAAAAAAAAAAAAAAAAAAAAAAAAAAAAAAAAAAAAAAAAAAAAAAAAAAAAAAAAAAAAAAAAAAAAAAAAAAAAAAAAAAAAAAAAAAAAAAAAAAAAAAAAAAAAAAAAAAAAAAAAAAAAAAAAAAAAAAAAAAAAAAAAAAAAAAAAAAAAAAAAAAAAAAAAAAAAAAAAAAAAAAAAAAAAAAAAAAAAAAAAAAAAAAAAAAAAAAAAAAAAAAAAAAAAAAAAAAAAAAAAAAAAAAAAAAAAAAAAAAAAAAAAAAAAAAAAAAAAAAAAAAAAAAAAAAAAAAAAAAAAAAAAAAAAAAAAAAAAAAAAAAAAAAAAAAAAAAAAAAAAAAAAAAAAAAAAAAAAAAAAAAAAAAAAAAAAAAAAAAAAAAAAAAAAAAAAAAAAAAAAAAAAAAAAAAAAAAAAAAAAAAAAAAAAAAAAAAAAAAAAAAAAAAAAAAAAAAAAAAAAAAAAAAAAAAAAAAAAAAAAAAAAAAAAAAAAAAAAAAAAAAAAAAAAAAAAAAAAAAAAAAAAAAAAAAAAAAAAAAAAAAAAAAAAAAAAAAAAAAAAAAAAAAAAAAAAAAAAAAAAAAAAAAAAAAAAAAAAAAAAAAAAAAAAAAAAAAAAAAAAAAAAAAAAAAAAAAAAAAAAAAAAAAAAAAAAAAAAAAAAAAAAAAAAAAAAAAAAAAAAAAAAAAAAAAAAAAAAAAAAAAAAAAAAAAAAAAAAAAAAAAAAAAAAAAAAAAAAAAAAAAAAAAAAAAAAAAAAAAAAAAAAAAAAAAAAAAAAAAAAAAAAAAAAAAAAAAAAAAAAAAAAAAAAAAAAAAAAAAAAAAAAAAAAAAAAAAAAAAAAAAAAAAAAAAAAAAAAAAAAAAAAAAAAAAAAAAAAAAAAAAAAAAAAAAAAAAAAAAAAAAAAAAAAAAAAAAAAAAAAAAAAAAAAAAAAAAAAAAAAAAAAAAAAAAAAAAAAAAAAAAAAAAAAAAAAAAAAAAAAAAAAAAAAAAAAAAAAAAAAAAAAAAAAAAAAAAAAAAAAAAAAAAAAAAAAAAAAAAAAAAAAAAAAAAAAAAAAAAAAAAAAAAAAAAAAAAAAAAAAAAAAAAAAAAAAAAAAAAAAAAAAAAAAAAAAAAAAAAAAAAAAAAAAAAAAAAAAAAAAAAAAAAAAAAAAAAAAAAAAAAAAAAAAAAAAAAAAAAAAAAAAAAAAAAAAAAAAAAAAAAAAAAAAAAAAAAAAAAAAAAAAAAAAAAAAAAAAAAAAAAAAAAAAAAAAAAAAAAAAAAAAAAAAAAAAAAAAAAAAAAAAAAAAAAAAAAAAAAAAAAAAAAAAAAAAAAAAAAAAAAAAAAAAAAAAAAAAAAAAAAAAAAAAAAAAAAAAAAAAAAAAAAAAAAAAAAAAAAAAAAAAAAAAAAAAAAAAAAAAAAAAAAAAAAAAAAAAAAAAAAAAAAAAAAAAAAAAAAAAAAAAAAAAAAAAAAAAAAAAAAAAAAAAAAAAAAAAAAAAAAAAAAAAAAAAAAAAAAAAAAAAAAAAAAAAAAAAAAAAAAAAAAAAAAAAAAAAAAAAAAAAAAAAAAAAAAAAAAAAAAAAAAAAAAAAAAAAAAAAAAAAAAAAAAAAAAAAAAAAAAAAAAAAAAAAAAAAAAAAAAAAAAAAAAAAAAAAAAAAAAAAAAAAAAAAAAAAAAAAAAAAAAAAAAAAAAAAAAAAAAAAAAAAAAAAAAAAAAAAAAAAAAAAAAAAAAAAAAAAAAAAAAAAAAAAAAAAAAAAAAAAAAAAACTATTGAATTGAAATTTGGGGGTTTTTACACAATGAGCTATTTTGATTTAATTCAAGTTAGGGTTCATGTAAGTTGATTAAATTGGGGATTTTTCAATAAGATGATTATGTTGTAATGTTTTTTTCTAAATTCTTACTTGTAATGACACATATGGATGTGTAGTTGTATGAATATTTTGATAAAAGTATTTTGTGGCTTTTATGGTCAAAACAAGAAAAATGAAGATTTTGAGTAATAATGTAGTATGGTCATATGGTAGAGATTATGAAAGAATGGTGATTTTGCTAGTTAAGTGAAATGATGTTATTGATGATGATTTGAATCAAGTAAATGAAGTTTTGAGAAAATAAAGCAACTCAATGACAAAATGGGTTGGTTATGGGTTAGGAATGCTAGTGATATGATAGCATGGCTAAGTTGAGTTAGCCAAGAATGTGAATGTTGCCTTATATGTGAATTGTGTTGTTATGATAGGTTGAAAGCTTGTTTTATGCACTTGCGATTATTTTGAGTTGTTGATTTGTGGTCGCGGAGGAGGTGAGTACTCTTGCATACTTTTATATATACGTTTGGTCGATTACCATATGATGGTGTAACAACCCTCAATTTCCGATTAGGACAATTTACTTCTATTTATCTAGATATCTATCCCTAGAGGTTTATTAAGAGAATTGGCCTTCTAGACATTTCGGCATGGTGATAATTGCCCTCTAGTTCAATGAAATGCCGTAAAGGACTAGCTATCATAGAAATGCCATAAAACAATAACAATAATCATTCAAGACAATCCCAATCTATAAACTAGTTCTAATTGAACGTGATGAAATGTCAATAAACCAAAAACTTCATTTCAAGAACTCAAGTTATATAAATAATAATGTAAGACTCACAACTTGTAACAAAATTTAATAAACCTTACAAAATGTCCAACAATCCAATCACCAAGCCAATTTGAGTAAATGCGACATGAAAATAAAATGACTATCTCATAATATATTCATAAACCAAGATGTTCATAAAAAAATGCTTGATTAATAATAAGTGCACATATATGTCTAATATAAAATGCAAGTTTATAAACAAAGAGTTAAGTAGCAAATTAAAACACCAAATATATATGTACATACATATATATATACGGCACATATATATATATATATATACACAAACACAAATTTGTTTTATAAACCACTAAAAGCTAGCTAATGCTAAGCATACATGCACCTAGACCTATACACCACACATATACATTGCATACAAAATTATACATACACTATATTACACTCCAAAAATTCAAAATCCCTCCCAAAAATACCTCCCAAAACCGGCCCCCTTTCCCCATACACTTCACCCAACCAAACTCCAATTAACCCCTTATTCCTTACACTCCCAATACATAAAACACTCAACCTCCCTTCACACTCAAACACTTATTCTCCCAACACACACACACAATTTTCTCCTCTCAAGAAACTCTCTCTTCTCCCCTTCTCTCCCTCTTGGCTACGGCCCAAAATAACAAAAAAGGGAGGCAAGAAAATTCATCTAAACTAATAATAATAATAAGGGTTATGTAGGATTAAACAAGGGTTGATTCAAGACACATATAAGGGTTATTTGAAGCTTGAAATAAGGGTTGTTGGGAGCCATAAAGGTCATGAAAAATCTGCCCAAAATCATCTTCAAAACCAAGTTCTACAAGGGTATAAATCTTCATCTCTTTACTAGATTTAATCTTGTTCTTGTTTATATTCAAAGGTTTTATCAAAAGTTTATGTTTTCTTCTTGATTTCTTTGTTATATACACTTGATGAAGGCAAAGTTGATAGGATCTTTCTCCTCATGCATATGCATGTCGAAATCTATGAGAAAGATCCAAGGATTCAACAAGTTTAAGACCCAAAAGTGTTGTTATAGATTAGTAGCTTTTAAAGTGATTTTCCTTTTGATAGATCTATATGTTTTTGTATATTTTGAAGAATATATTTCTGAGATTTTTCATTAAAAAGATGTTTTTATGTTGTTGAAAGTTAGATCTATAAAGATTGGTATTGAAAAGTGTTGATTTGAATGAATGCATGTTAGATCTAAGAAAGTTGAATCTTGTTGTTGGATTATGAGGTGGATATGAACTTGTATTAAGTGAAAAATATGTTAAAAGAGGTATAATAATCTGGAAACTTGATGTTAAGAGGTATAAAAATAAAGTATTAATCTTATAAATGATGAACTCAAGTGTTAATAAAGCAAGAATGGTCATTGGTGAGTTGTTTGGACCCAAATACCTTCTGACAGAATCATTCTCCTGTCTTTGGACGGATAAACTGAACATGTGATGGCCGTTTCAAGCAAAACTTTCAAAATAAAAGTTGTAGATAAAAAAGTTAAGTTTAACCTCCAACTGGAATCACTCAAAAATACTAAACCAAACCAAAGATATGATTTTTCTACCAAAAGTGGTCAAAACTGGATTTTTGTCTTAATGTTGAGTCAACTTTGACGATTTTTAATTTCTTAACTAATAGGTTTCAGAAGTTTAAACCTGGTGGGAACTGAGTTCAAAGTGTCCCTAATGTAAAATAAAATTGGGGGATTTTTCTTAAATGTTCATCATCGAAATCTTTTATAAAATATTTCGGGTCGCATAGCAGCAAGCATTCTGACCAACTTTGGTTTTGTAATTTTTAGAGGTAGTAAACAATGTCTAAAAATTTAGCAAAAATTCACATAAATATAGGACACATATATGTCTCTGTATAAAAATCACCAACGTCCAAATAATTCAACTTAACCAAGAATGACTACTCAACATTTTATGAAAATAAGTGTTAAAACAGAAAATTCCAAGTAAAAGTTCTTCACAACAAAATAAGCTAAAAGTCACTAGATTGCAACTTTAACCAACTCCAACAATCTCGTAACAAAAAGTATTATAAATATACTGAGAATATGCCAAAGAAAAGTTATAAAACTTAACTTGGTTATTAAGTGGCAGAGACAAGCCTACAAATCACTAATTCGGTTCATATAAGCACTAACCGAAAGCTTTAATTTGCAAATATCACACCACCACCACGAGCACGACTTAAGACACCAAAATATAATGAACATTCTGTAAATAATGGAATAAGGATGAAAATCCATTTTGAAGCACTTTAATTGCTTGAGAAATGAGGCTAAAATCACCATTTCGGTAAACGATTTTTAATCATAAAACCCTCAAAATAAGCAAGACACAAGAGAGGTTGAATTGATATGATTTTGTATGGATAAAAGTTGCCTAAAAGGCCTGAGATTTTTGACCAAAATGTTTAGTGATGATTTCTAAGAATTTCCATGAATTATTGAATTTAAATAGTAATTAAAAGACATAAAAATCCATAAATAAATTATGTAAATCAAGAATGAAGTTAAATCATCTTAACCATTGATAAAAATAACTAAAACCTACTGGAGAAAAATAGTTAAAAGGCAAGAGACATGTGTTACATAATTTAAAGATAAATAATTGAGTAAAAATAATTAATTAAAAATTATCATTAAAATAAATGGAAAATACGCAAATAAAAGTATAAATCATGAAATTATAAATTAAGGAGCATATATATCAGAAGATAATTCAAATGAAATTATCCATAATTTATAAAGGCAATTATGACACTTAAAAGTATTTTTAAGGAATTATTTAATTAATAAATCAATAAAATGAATAAATAATTAATTAAATAATATTAAATTAAATATATAATTACAAATCAGAAAATATACATAAAATATTAATATTATAAGACCACTAGTGTCAAATATTATTACTAAGCAAAGTATACAATGGAAATCATATAAACCAAAGCCAAATTACCGAAATTCCAATAAACGTACAAAAACGTATAATGAGAAAACGACTTTTACACCAACACTCTCTACATCCAAAAAGATGCAAATATTAACAATATACTTGGATCCCAAAATTTATGACAACATAATGAAAGTGGCATTTCTTAGTGATGGCTTAAGATAGGAACTTACGTATATTAGTCCTATCGTAGGGATAGTCTTGGCTTTGAGTGTGGTTGAGGACCATGACGGAATATATGATCAAGGAAGCTATAGATGGGAAGTACCCATTTTGGATAAGTGAATATAATATGCGGCATATCAAGGTGAGTCATAGCCCCCTTTCAAACTCTTTTATATGTTTTACTTGCGGGGTGAAAAGCATGATTAATTAAAATGACTTTCTCTTATGAAATGATTCTTTGAAATAATGATAATGATATGGGAATTATATTGTATGTTCAACGTGTTATATGTTATATGATGAGCTTGAGTACTGTCAAACGGTGGTCCCCTGTACACTACTATTAACTCATTTGAGGCCTGTAGTTAGAGGGTTGCGCAACTAGGACTTGTCCCCTCATCCACTATTATAGGTAACGGTGGGATGTTTGGTCTGCCTTTGTGGTCACCTTCATCGCCAGTCTGGCCTCGCGGTGCTCTAACTACTATATATTTATGGGCGTCTCCATGGCACGACCCTTGGTTATCTTTATGCACGTGATTGACAGCATGTGCTTATCATTATCTTATCATTTGGGACATTATATCTGATTATTGGGACATAACCGGTCTTAGTAGTGGCTCAAGAACAATCTCATCAAATTATGTCATGGTAGTCTTACCATTGACCAAGAGGTATTGATATTATTATGGATGGAAATTGTGGATTGAACATACGGTTTGGGTATTGGACCTTATATGGAATCTTGAAGGTTGTTGAATTTGGCAATATTGAAGTATTGATGACCAAATGGTTTTGGTATGATAAATGATTAATCGATTGATATATTTTTCTCTCACGATAAATGTGACAAATGAGAACGTTATAATTTACCATGGATTTCTCAACTATTTTGAAATGGATATGTAACAAGATTTACTTGTAAACCTATGCACTCACCAACTACGTTTTTGTAGTTGACACTTTTTCTTCATGCTTTTCAGGAATTAGCATAAGCTTTGAGGAATTATATGCATCATGATTGTTTGCATTGCACTTTGGAGTCAAAGATCAAACCTTGTGACGGGCAATGGAATCCGCCCTGATCATTGTAGTATACCATCTCATGTATTTGTTATTTGTTTCGTGGACTCAATATCCAAGTATAGTAGACGTATTGTACTTGGGAATTGGTTCACATGCTTGTGCATTGTAAAATTATTTTTATCCAATAAAGCTATGGTGAATGTTATCTATTATCCTTTGCCTTGAAAGTTGTTTAAAGTGTCAAAAGTATGAAACTGATGAGGACGGCCTTTGTCACGGGTACGGCCTTTGCGGACGGCCTTTGCAGAAACAAGAGTCGTCCTATATTATGTAATTTTTCACAAAATTTTACCGAGGCTTCGTTTGAACTTTCCGTGACCTTAAACTCTTACAATAGACTTATATTAACATATTAAGAAGGTTCCAATTGTCATTTTTCAAATTTGATAATTTTGATTTTTGACGAAAAATGGCCGTATTATTCTAAGTATAATTTAACTAAATTGTGTTACTTTTCTTTTCTTTCATGTTCATACTTTTGGGTCTAAATTGAGTCTAGTCGTTTCAAGTGGTATCAGAGCCGTGGTTTAAGGGATTTAGGTATTTTATAATTACAAGGATACCTAGACTTAAACCATAGACGAGACTTGGCCTTATGTGTATAGTTTGGTTTCTAGTGACATATGAAAGTATTTAACGAATTTCACTTGAGACGTATTATAATATGTAATCATAATAATGACTGCAGCATTATTATCATCGCATATTATAATAGCTCAAGTTAAACCCGTTAAATATGGAAGTATGTTAGTATGAAGCTATAGGTTGGAGACCTTGCTTGGCAATGTGATTTTATTTATAGCTTTGCTTGTTGATTTGTAGGTTTTGATAGAAAAGCTTGCATGACTAAATGGTTTGTTGAGCGGTAATGATTGAAAATTTGAAATTGATTTGTGAGTTTAATGTGTCAGATGATGATTGTAAAGGATGAGGTGTGATAAATAATTGATGAATGTTGAATGTATGCGAATGAGTTGTGATATTATTTGGTATTTGGTGTAAGACCACTAGGTAGTGAGACCCGTGACATCATTATTAGTTGGCGTAAGACCATTGGGTAGTGAGACCAATGGCATTGTATTATTTGGTGTAAGACCATTAAGTAGTGAGACCCGTGCATCATTATTAGTTAGTATAAGACCATTGGGTAGTGAGACCTGTGGCATCATTATTGTGGTGAAAGACCATACGAGGTATGGCAATGAAAAGTAATTGTGTAGTAACATGTTTAAATTGGTAGTTTAATGTGATGGAT
Organism: Erigeron breviscapus; assembly: GCA_034093135.1. Classification (NCBI taxonomy): domain Eukaryota; kingdom Viridiplantae; phylum Streptophyta; class Magnoliopsida; order Asterales; family Asteraceae; genus Erigeron; species Erigeron breviscapus. The sequence goes on along the minus strand of CM067167.1, from coordinate 58,792,770 downwards.
GCATGTTACATGTTAGTATAAGGTCATAGAGACTTAGACTTCAATTATAAAGATGATTAGTTAAGCGCATGATTAAAAGACCATACGGAGTATGGCGTATGTGTTTTTGATTTTTGATTGACATGCTTTTCTTGAATGAATATTTGACTACTTGATGCCTGGTGTTAGAGATTAAGATGAAATTGACATAGCGAGAATGTGAGGATATTATAGTAGCAATGAACTTGTAAATGATAAGTGATGTGTAATTTTCTAGTCTTAAATTTATAAACACGAATCACCTAGCTACTGACTACTACACACTTGCGGGCAGTGGACCCGTTCGTATGCAATATAGTTGACTTGGTAAATCCGAGATCGAACACAAGGACTATTGTTACAAAAGTTGTTTAAGTAATGCAATTCAAAGTAAATGGGGGTTTGTGACCGTATTGTCACGTTGCTTTTAAAAGTTAGTTAGCAGAAATGAAATCATGTTAGTAATTCCGAGGAATTAATCGAAAAAAGTTTTTGTTTTAAACAGAAAGATTAAAGGTCATCTACCTCGAATCCACTCGCCAACAGTTTAGGTTGCACATAATTAAGCTCAAATCTAATTCAGCTGACAAAGATAACCGTGACCAAATAAAGACACAAACTGGTACCACCAACGTTTATAAAATCATTTAAATCACCTAATTAATCAGTTCCTTTGTAAAAGCCGGTACCACCAATGCTTATAACAATTTTCCTAACCAACTAGTTTATTTGATTATCGAATTAACAATTATATCTATGTGAAGACAACGTGGTACCACCAACCGTTAATCAACACGTTGACAAAATGATTCTTTTTATTAAAATGACATTCGCTATCATACCATGAACTAGCGACAATTGATAAAAGATAATTAATTGAAATCATATATATATTCGACTATTACCACTAACGAAGGACATATATATCACCAACATCATAATAATAATCAATAAAGAATCAAATCATCAAGATCTCGACACAACGATAATTGAAATCAACATTGAATTAATAAAATAGTGCAACCGTCACATAATGTCTCATTTCATCTCGGTAGATGATGAAAAGATTAGCTACTCATAATGAAATAATGAAAACAATCAATAAATAATGAAAACATATTGTACCGATCGAAGAAATCAATCCGTAGAATGTTAAAAATCATAAACGATAGTGAAATAAAACTCCAATCCAATTCGTGGCCTTCAAAGATGTTTGATTTGGTGAAAAGTGCCTTGAAAAACCCTAAAATCGGTTGGAGAGGCCAAGATCCCCGTCCAAATAAATGAAAGAAAGTATATATATGTGATCAGCATGTAACGGCTGTTACACTTTGTCATGGCCGTTACAAGGCTTCATCCCGTCTAATGCCCGTTAAGTATTTAACGCCGGTCAGCTTATTTCATGACACCATCAGTCCTTCAGGTCTTAACGGCCGTGACACTTTCTAACGTCCATTACAGTGGGAAACATATCACGGCCATGACAAGTCTTAACGGCCGTTAGAGCTGATGATAGTCTTTCACTTGATCCTTCTAACGGGAGTTAAGCATTGTAACGGGAGTTAAGCACATCTAAACATAATTTCTTCATTTTAGCATAGTCTTTCATCACATCTTGCATCCGGTTCAAACACAAGCTTCACTTCATCCTTTTAAGTCGTTTTTTAGCCATTTTTATCCGTCTCATGTGCTATAACCTGAAATCACTTACACACAAGGTTGTAAATATCGGTTATCGGTTTATTATCGGTCGACCACCAATAACCGATATATCGATATATCGGGGATATATCGGATACCCTAAATTGTAAAGAAATTTATATTTTAAAAATATATATTAACAATATATTTAAGATTTGTATTTTACATATATATTTTTACTTGTATATAAAAATATATATTTTTATTTATATGTTTTACATATACTTTATTAACTAACATATTAATAAAGTTATATATTAACTTTAATTAAAACATAAATGAATAAAGGAATTATTTTTTAATATTAAAAACATATAAAAATTTATATTTTTATTTGTATGTTTTACATATACTTTATTAACTAACATATTAATAAAGTTATATATTAACTTTAATTAAAACATAAATGAATAAAGGAATTATTTTTTAATATTAAAAACATATAAAAAATTGTATATATAGAGCCATAGAGGCGTACAGCTGTGAACCCACTCACATATATTTTTATAAAAGAAATATAAATTACAAATAGCAGTACAAGTGTAGGACAACTTAAGTCACCTGTCTCTTTCTTAGCAGACATACAGTACAATTACCCTTATTTTTATATTCCACCTCTTCTATATTTTTCTTTTATATTTCACAAACTCATCTACTACAAATCACTATCGGAAAAGATGGTGACGTTTATAGTTATATATATCTATCTGTTCGTCTTCTATCTCAGCCACTGTGTCCCTAACTAAAGGTACAGACTCTCTCTCCCTCTCTCTATCTCCCTCGTTCAGTCGTTCTCTCTCCTCACTCTTTCTATCTTTTCTTTTATCTTCCCCGCCGGAAACGGAGTGGCCGGAAAAAAAAAGAAAATCAAAGTTTTTTGAATGGGTCAAACTTTTTGGTTGACCGAGATTGACCGAAAAGAGCCGATAATAACCGATAACCACCGAGATTGACCAAGCCGAGATATTGACCCGATAATAAACTTTTCGTATCAGTTCACTCCCGATATCCGATATGTCAGCGATATATCGGCCGAGATGGCCGAGATTTGCAACACTGCTTACACATACCATAAAGCATCGAAAATGCACGCAAATGACTAATATTTAAGCATAAAATAGCCTAAAAACAATGTGGGAAATATGTATATATTTAGTCACATCAAATCCCCCCACACTTAAGCTTTGCTTGTCCTCAAGCAAATCCAAACTTCAAAATCTTAATTACCTTGGTACATCAACCTTGAGAAACATGTCAGTAATCAAAAGAAGCTAAACCATGAATGAACGAAAATGATTTGAAATGGTTAAGCAGTTTTAATCTTAAATGAAAACTGGAATGTTTGACAATACCTGAATGATTCACAAGCCTCAATAACACGACTAAGCACTGATCAATCGAAACAATGATATCTCAACTATCCTACTCCAACTAACAGACTATTGGGGTTGAATATTTGAATAAATCACTCAAGGCCTAGTCGTGATGCATAATCTTTTAGAATCATTTCTGCACCGACGTGGCGTAAGCATCAAGACAACTATCAGAAGAGGTCTTTAAAGGGTTGTAATGAACTCTGGAGGCTAAACAGGGTAATTAACAAAGGGTATGGAAATTTGGGATATAAATTGGTGTTAAAATGAAATAACACAACAATTAACAAAGTTTTCACAAAATAGTCTAATCCACAGAACCCATGTCATCAGTTGCCAACGGTCCAAAACCCAGAGAAGTTGTCCCGACAATACCCCCCAATAGAACGATTAAAAACCGACACCATTGTGGTATATGACATTCAAACTACTCAATCAATCATGACCAACCAATGTTGGCCTAAACGAACATGCCAACTATATATGTAAAGAATATAAGCATTATAAGATCCTTTTGTTGGTTTAGAAAGATGTACCAACTTCAACTTTATAATTTGTAGAAATAATGAAACATATGTTGGTGTAATAGGTGTACCAACTCAAAAATGATTTGAAATGGTTAAGCAGTTTTAATCTTAAATAAAACTGGAATGTTTGACAATACCTGAATGATTCACAAGCCTCAATAACACGACTAAGCACTGATCAATCGAAACAATGATATCTCAACTATCCTACTCCAACTAACAGACTATTGGGGTTGAATATTGATTAAATCACTCAAGGCCTAGTCGTGATGCATAATCTTTTAGAATCATTTCTGCACCGACGTGGCGTAAGCATCAAGACAACTATCAGAAGAGGTCTTTAAAGGGTTGTAATGAACTCTGGAGGCTAAACAGGGTAATTAACAAAGGGTATGGAAATTTGGGATATAAATTGGTGTTAAAATGAAATAACACAACAATTAACAAAGTTTTCACAAAATAGTCTAATCCACAGAACCCATGTCATCAGTTGCCAACGGTCCAAAACCCAGAGAAGTTGTCCCGACAATACCCCCAATAGAACGATTAAAAACCGACACCATTGTGGTATATGACATTCAAACTACTCAATCAATCATGACCAACCAATGTTGGCCTAAACGAACATGCCAACTATATATGTAAAGAATATAAGCATTATAAGATCCTTTTGTTGGTTTAGAAAGATGTACCAACTTCAACTTGATAATTTGTAGAAATAATGAAGCATATGTTGGTGTAATAGATGAACCAACTCAAAAATGATTTGAAATGGTTAAGCAGTTTTAATCTTAAATGAAAACTGGAATGTTTGACAATACCTGAATGATTCACAAGCCTCAATAACACGACTAAGCACTGATCAATCGAAACAATGATATCTCAACTATCCTACTCCAACTAACAGACTATTGGGGTTGAATATTTGAATAAATCACTCAAGGCCTAGTCGTGATGCATAATCTTTTAGAATCATTTCTGCACCGACGTGGCGTAAGCATCAAGGACAACTATCAGAAGAGGTCTTTAAAGGGTTGTAATGAACTCTGGAGGCTAAACAGGGTAATTAACAAAGGGTATGGAAATTTGGGATATAAATTGGTGTTAAAATGAAATAACACAACAATTAACAAAGTTTTCACAAAATAGTCTAATCCACAGAACCCATGTCATCAGTTGCCAACGGTCCAAAACCCAGAGAAGTTGTCCCGACAATACCCCCCAATAGAACGATTAAAAACCGACACCATTGTGGTATATGACATTCAAACTACTCAATCAATCATGACCAACCAATGTTGGCCTAAACGAACATGCCAACTATATATGTAAAGAATATAAGCATTATAAGATCCTTTTGTTGGTTTAGAAAGATGTACCAACTTCAACTTTATAATTTGTAGAAATAATGAAACATATGTTGGTGTAATAGGTGTACCAACTCAAAAATGATTTGACTTAAATGCGAGAAATACCAATTGACAGCCCAAGCTCATTTTTTTTCTTCATTTTTTTTTATTCTTTTTTTTTTTGTAAGCTACTTTTACTCTGCCTAATTGGTATTCTCTTTTGAAAATTTGAAACAATGACAAATCATGTAATAATGTGCTAATATGAACAATCCAGACTTGACCCAAAAATCATGACGAATTCAATTTATTCTCAGTAACCGAGAATATACCAACCCGACATAAAAGGACAACCCCAAACCATCCACTAGCATAGGCAACCAATGACCCACCAGGACTTCGACTATTGGTATGGCTAGGAAAGGTGTATATTTAGGGTGGATTTAATAACAAAGAACAGGCTAATGACAACATGTTTTCTATTGTTTCTTGCACTAAAAATGAGTGCAACATAAGGGTTTCACAGAGTGGTTCACTAACCAGTGTAGTTAGCTACTAAGCACATGAACAAAACATGCACATAACAAATGTTTACAAAACAAGGGGTGAACATACAAAGAACAAAGGTTTTAATCCTAATTTGCCTCTTCTTCATCTAGTCATCCTATATCACCGAAGTGATCTCACTGCGGTCTCGAAACGATCAACCATGACAAGTTCTAGAATCAACGCAATCACCGGCACACTCATAGCAAAGAAGAAATGAGCATAGAAAATGTATGCTCCAACACCTATCAATCTAAAAGTGATCAAAATTCTCACACATTTGGGTGTTTTGGTGCTATAAGCGTGCTAGTCATGTTATTAATCCAGAAAGGATTGCCTAATTAATCAATCAAGACACATTCCACCAATTAAACTTTGTACCAAGGGTGTAGTCAAATTGCTAATTAATATCATTTAATTATGTGACAAAAGCAATTAACTACAAGGACAAGCATGCAAAAGTTTAAAATTCCACTAAAATACCCGACTTTTTCCTATTTACCACCCCCCACACTTGAGTTGGACAATGCTCTCAATGTCCAATGAACTAAGGCAAACTATGGGAAATAGGGGAAAGTAAACAAAAGTCAAAATAAAGAACAAGAAAAACTTGTCGGGTATGACGGGTGTTCCATACTTGAAAGATGCCAATAAAATATGTCGATGAACTTACTGCCAGCATATGCATATGACAACCAACTTGCTATCAAGCATGAACAAACATATTAACACATACCAATATTATCAACCAAAGAAAACAACCATAAATCCCAAAGTACATAAAAGAAATAACAAGACAGAAAGGAAATAGTTCATCGTCAACAGAGGCGGAAGTACAAGCCAAATAAAATAGAAGACATAAAATAAAATGTTCAACAACCAACTAGAAAGAACATGTCTCCGCGTCCGCGGTACCCACATCTTCAGCTCTACCTGTTTCAGTGCTCATCCATAGCATTGGGATCAATATCTCTCTCAGCACCTTGAACACCAGCATCTCCATCACGTTTAAGCCAATAATATGTCAAGACTTAATTTAGCAAAATACTAGCAACTCATGAACCATAATTGTCTATACTCCAATTGTTCAACCCCCACACTTACGTCACACAATGGGGTTGATACATTATCACACAAGAAATCATCAAAACATTATCTTTATAGCAAGACGACATACCTCTCAAACCAAACTTTCAAACAAATATTAGCAACTAACCATTATCTAAGCAAAGCCATAATAAATAAAATAATAATAAAATAAATATACGTACATATTTTGATATACCTAATTCTAAATGAAAAATTAACCTAACCGAAACTTGAATGAATGAAGAAAAGAATACTTACCTTGACTGATGGAACGCATGAAAGAAAGAGAAAGAAAACGAAATTGCGGCAAGAAATCGAGAAAGAAAGAAGCAGCAGGAGAATAAAATTATGGTGGACTTTGTTTATTATTATTAATTGTGTTTGTGTTAAGGAAACAAAGAATCCCAATTAATTAATTAATTTCTCCTACATGCTACCTTTGACCCGTGACTGACCCCTTTGACCCGCTTAACGGAGTTACAAACCCATAACTGGAGTTAAGCCTTCTAGCCCGTGTAACGGCAGCTACAAAATACATAACGGGAGTTACAGTGGCGTGTTTTCATGGGAAAAATCCTAACGGCCGTGACACTTTCTATAACGGGAGTTACACACTGAATGATATGAGAAGAATAATTAACCCCCGTTAAAGCTTGATGACCAAAATTCGAAATTTCTCTTACTTTTTAAACAAGAACTATAACATAACATTAAGTAAACAAAAGAAATCAAAATCTTTTTCTATTTTATTTGTTTTTCAATTTATTTTTTTATATAAAAAATGAAATGACGTCTAATGCTAGACAAAGATTAAAAACAAAAACGTACCTTGTTACGAAGGCACGTGATCCTACAATGCAAAAATATAAAAATAAAATAAAGAAACATCGTGTTGCCTCCCGCAAGCGCTAAGTTTATTAATGAGTCTTTAGCTAGACTCGATCCCCTCAAATTTACCATGGCGGGGTCTCAAACGCCCCCACACTTAAAGTGTTGGGCGGTCTACCCTTAAACGGTGAAAAACAATTACCTTTCACCTTTGTCAGAATCCAATCATTTGCTCGTCCAGAAGTATCAACCACCATCATTAACTCCTCTTTCTCCTTTGTTGACAAATTCGAGCACAACTCTTCAGATAACCTCATGTTACCATGAGACACAGCAGACTTCAAACGACTGTATAGTTTACGGATCTTAGCACATGGGCCATTCGTTGGTGTAGAAACAGGCACTGCTGTTGATTTCAACTCAACCTCTTTTCCCTCTAGCTTCTTGTCCAACCATTCATCAATCTGTACATCCAAAGAACTAACACAAGCAGTTTCAACAGAGTTAGCAACATTAGGTAAAGAAATAGAACAAGTGTTCGAAAATGTCACTGACTCATTCCCTGCTCTCAATGTAAGCTTGCCACGACCAACCTCAAGTTTAGCATCGGCTGTAGCAAGGAACGGTCTTCCTAGAATGAGTGGCACATTCAATGCTTCATCTGCATCAATAATGACAAAATCTACAGGAAAAACCAAACCACCCACCTTGACTAACACATCTTCTAAGATTCCCATAGGTCTTATTTCAGATTTATCAACCAATTGGATTTTCATGTTAATTGGTTTGGGTTTTCCTAAGTCCAGCTTAGAATAAATAGATGAAGGCAGTAAGTTAATACTTGCACCTGAATCAGTTAATGAACGTTTTACAGATAAATTACCAATCTTACAAGGGATAGTAAAACTACCTGGATCCTTATGTTTCTCGGGTAACTTACCTGTCACTGCTGCTGAACAAACATCCTCAAGCACTGTAGTTGCCACCTTCGCCAGATTTTTCTTATTCATCAAAATTTGCCTCAAACACTTCGCATAACCTGGCATCTGCACGATTGCATCTAAAAATGGTATATTAATATGCAACTTACTTAGATGACTTACAAATTTCTCCATTTGCTCTTTCATCTTATCTTTCACCAATCGCTGCGGAAATGGAATCTTCGGCTTGTAGGCCTTGACCTCGGGCTCTACAACCGGCTTTGATGGAACTACCGGAGTCTGCACGGTTTGGTTTGGTTCCATCTCAATCTCTTCATCAACGAGATCCTCACATTCATCATCATGATCCTGCACAACTGGACTAGAAATATTAGGCATAACATTAGCAGAATTATAAGTATTACCTGCCCTCGTGGTGATAGCATTAACTTGCTCGTTCCTAACATTGGGAGGGTTATATTTCTGTCCTTGATTGTTTGTTTGAGGCCTCGGGTTCTGCTGAGTGTTACTGGGTAGTGTCCCGGAAGGTCTATTTGAATTTCCAAGCCTCTCTATTCTTCCTTCCAAGTCTTTAATGGTGGCTTGTTGACTCTTCATGCCCTGCTCAAGCTTGTGTCCAAGTCCATCCAAAGGAGTAGTTAAAGCATCCAATGATGACTGCATCTTCTTTGACTCAACTGCCACTTGCTCATTGGTTGCTTTTTGAGTGCTTATGAAGTCCTTCATGATGTTCTTCAACTCCGAATCAGGGTCTCCTGCTTGCTGATTTTGGTAATTATTCCTGTTCCACCTGTTTCCACCAAAATTAGAATTGTTAGAATTAAAAGATGAGGAAGAAGAATGAGAATTACCTGATGACCGGTTTTGATAACCGGTGTTACAGTTGAATGTTCCTTGCGGTTGGTTCTGGACATAATTAGCATCTTGAACAGGCTTTTGGGGGCAATCCTTAGTATAGTGCGAATCCCCACAATGATCACAACCGTCTGCCATAACTTTCATATCCCTCTCCAAGCTCTTAAATCGGCCCTCTTGACTAGTAAATCGCTCCTCCATGCGGTATGAGAGAGCCTTAATCTCTGCAATCACTACTAAATCGTTGCTACCTTCGGCTTTAGCAACAGTGTTTCTTCCGGACCTCTTCAAACGGTCTTCATCTCGGGTGGAGCTCTCCTTGGCCATATCCTCTAAAATTCTATAACCTTCGTTTGGGGAAATGTTATTGAAGCTACCCCCAAATGCATACCCGAGTTCCCTCTTAGACCTCCTATCTAAACCATCGAAGAAAATCTCAACAATAAAATAAACATCCATGCTATGACCTGGACAATTCCTCAACATCTCCTTGAACCTCTTCCAAGCATCTACAATATCTTATCCATTGTCTCGAGAAAAGCTCCGAATCTAGTTTTCTAACTTCCTCTGAGTTCTTATTGAATAAAACTCATCAATGAAAGCTTCTCTTAACTGATTCCAAGTTGTGAACGAATTTTCTTGAAGTTCCTTAAACCAAGAGGATGCTTCTCCTACTAGAGTCAATGGAAACAGTTCCAGCTTCACATTATCAGCTTGCCTTTCGCCATATTGATATAATCGGCATATCTTTTCAAACCTCTCAACATGAGCATAAGGATCCCATCTTCTAACCCCGTCAAACTTATCCTCCTCAATACTCTTAAGATGATTACCCTTAAGGGTAAAGTTAGAGGCAATTGGAGGAGGACGGATAGCTGTGCCACGGTTGGCTGGTATGACTCTCCTACGCTCCCCATATGGAGTATCATTCCTATCTCTTGGTTGATCACCCATTCTGTTAACCACCCTTTGTACCTCTGTAAGAACTTGTTCGGGCTGTTTTACCTGTTCTGAACCACTAGTATTTTCCTTGACACTGAAATAAATGTCCAAATCCTCAACTGAATGGACGCTTCCTGAAGGTGAAACTGGGTGCTCACTTGAGTCTTCTGGATCTATCTTGACTGGTGTTGGTGGTGTCAGATAGTCCTTTTTTCCAAATCATCGTCTGATTTTTCCCGGATTAGACAAAGGGCTATTCAAGGGTAAACTAGAAGATCTCGTGTTCATCAACAAGTAAAAGAACCTGAACAATCACCACTAACAATACCGTCAACAGCACCTGGTTACAAGAGAATAAAATGAAATAAAATAAAATCTAACTAAAAAGCAATTAACTTTCTCACAAGTAAATGTGAGAAAGGGTCGAACTACAAAATTAAACAACTACTAAAACAAAAGTCCCCGACAGTGGCGCCAAAAACTTGATGTGTAATTTTCTAGTCTTAAATTTATAAACACGAATCACCTAGCTACTGACTACTACACACTTGCGGGCAGTGGACCCGTTCGTATGCAATATAGTTGACTTGGTAAATCCGAGATCGAACACAAGGACTATTGTTACAAAAGTTGTTTAAGTAATGCAATTCAAAGTAAATGGGGGTTTGTGACCGTATTGTCACGTTGCTTTTAAAAGTTAGTTAGCAGAAATGAAATCATGTTAGTAATTTCGAGGAATTAATCGAAAAGAGTTTTTGTTTTAAACAGAAAGATTAAAGGTCATCTACCTCGAATCCACTCGACAACAGTTTAGGTTGCACATAATTAAGCTCAAATCTAATTCAGTTGATAAAGATAATCGTGACCAAATAAAGACACAAACTGGTACCACCAACATTTGTAAAATCATTTAAATCACCTAATTAATCAGTTCCTTTGTAAAAGCCGGTACCACCAATGCTTATAACAATTTCCCTAACCAACTAGTTTATTTGATTATCGAATTAACAATTATATCTATGTGAAACAACGTAGTACCACCAACCGTTAATCAACACGTTGACAAAATGATTCTTTTTATTAAAATGACATTCGCTATCATACCATGAACTAGCGACAATTGATTAAAGATAATTAATTGAAATCATATATATATTCGACTAGTACCACTAACGAAGAATATATATATCACCAACATCATAATAATAATCAATAAAGAATCAAATCATCAAGATCTCGACACAACGATAATTGAAATCAACATTGAATTAATAAAATAGTGCAACCGTCACATAATGTCTCATTTCATCTCGGTAGATGATGAAAAGATTAGCTACTCATAATGAAATAATGAAAACAATCAATAAATAATGAAAACATATTGTACCGATCGAAGAAATCAATCCGTAGAATGTTAAAAATCATAAACGATAGTGAAATAAAACTCCAATCCAATTCGTGGCCTTCAAAGATGTTTGATTTGGTGAAAAGTGCCTTGAAAAACCCTAAAATCGGTTGGAGAGGCCAAGATCCCCGTCCAAATAAATGAAAGAAAGTATATATATGTGATCAGCATGTAACGGCTGTTACACTTTGTCATGGCCGTTACAAGGCTTCATCCCGTCTAATGCCCGTTAAGTATTTAACGCCGGTCAGCTTATTTCATGACACCATCAGTCCTTCAGGTCTTAACGGCCGTGACACTTTCTAACGGCCATTACAGTGGGAAACATATCACGGCCATGACAAGTCTTAACGGCCGTTAGAGTTGATGATAGTCTTTCACTTGATCCTTCTAACGGGAGTTAAGCATTGTAACGGGAGTTAAGCACATCTAAACATAATTTCTTCATTTTAGCATAGTCTTTCATCACATCTTGCATCCGGTTCAAACACAAGCTTCACTTCATCCTTTTTAAAGTCGTTTTTTAGCCATTTTTATCCGTCTCGCGTGCTATAACCTGAAATCACTTACACATACCATAAAGCTTCGAAAATACACGCAACTGACTAATATTTAAGCATAAAATAGCCTAAAAACGATGTGGGAAATATGTATATATTTAGTCACATCAATAAGTATGATAGTTATAAAAGTTAAAACTTAACCTGAAATTTTCCGGCTCAATTTGTTTTATTTCTTTTGGAGGCGTTTGACGTAATGTTTGCGGATGGGTTGGCTAAGCGTTTATGATATCAAAATTTCATGGGAGAAGAAGGCGGCCTATTTAAGGATCCCTATTGGAGAGTATACGGTGATGAGCGTCCATATTGTGATAAAAACCCCTATTGAAAGGCTTCATTTCAATGTCTAAATGAGTTAATATTCCGGAACTATCGGTACTTAATGGAGTCGTATGTTTACGCAGGTTCACGGAAGATGCGAGAGAGGGTAAATGGCATCAAGTGACTCAAGATGGAAGCCTATGAAGTTACAAGACACAAGGAGGTGATTCGGGAGCCGAACGAAGAAGTACGAGAAGCAGCAGCAGTTGCCAGCGCCGCTGGCCCATGCCCAGCGCCGCTGGGAGCCCATCCAGCGCCGCTGGGCGGCTCAGTTCAGCAACCGACTTAAACACCTATTTAAATCGAACTAACCCTCAAAACCCTAAGAGAGAGCCGATTCAGCAGCCCTAGCCGCCCATATTCAACCCTAGGTCGACTTTGCAGATTCCAAGGAGGTTTTGGAGCTTCTAACACCTTCCGATCTTCATCCTCAGCCTAGATGTACTCTTTTATTTTACTTTCAGTTGGTAAACAATGTCTTTCATCTTTTCAGACTTTGTTATTCCTTTAATAATGTCAGGCTAGTAGGCTGAATACTTGTTTGGATCAATGTGATCATGTAGACGTTTATTGTTTTACTTTATTTGTTAGAATCTGTTGGAGTGTGTTTTACTGTTTATCGTAGATCCATGTTTTACTAATTCTTCATATTATTATCGGTTCTATATCTGCATGTATTAGTTTAATTCTGATGATCGGTCTATAATCATACACTAGGATTAATATATAAGGATGGAAAACACTAGTCGGTCTTTAACTAGCTGTAAAAGGTGATTCACTTGTAACCGAGGGATCCAGAACCATAGTAATTAGGATGAATAGAACATGAAGCTTAACAATGTCAGACGCGATCCTTTGACTTGGCAACGAGCACTGTAGTCACCGGAGATAATTACTATCTGGTCATGGCTTAAGAGCCGGGTAACTAAAAGATGAACTAGTAACACGAACTTTAGATCATTAATGCTTAAACAATGAATCTAACGAGAATTTGTTTATAGGGTAGTGTGAGTCTAGTGACAGCACTAGTTAATTAGGCAAAGTGAATCTAACAAGAATCTGAGCTGTGATTAAGTTTCCAACAGTCTAGCAAATGGGTAGGATAGTATTTGGTCGTACCATGAGATCGGAGATGCCAAACAAGTATTTTAATTTAATTACTGTTATTTACTTTTTCAAACTATTTTCAGACTGAGCCTCTCGCTGAATAAGCGGTTGCGGCTTCTATTTACTTTTCAGTATTTTTAATTAGTTTAATAGGAAATCATGACAACCCCACAACCGCTAGAATTACACATATTACTAGATTAGGTAAAGCAACGCGTCCCTGCGAACGATCCTGTTCTTATCACTAAACTATACTACATCTGATCGGGTCCCCTGTCCGTTAAGGTGTGTGTGTTTTTGAGATAATAACTTGTACAACATTTTTATAAATTTAAACACTAAAACAAAAACAACCATCAAGTGTTTTGGCGCCGCTGCCGGGGACGCGACGCATTCTTAGTTTAGTAGTGTAGTTCGATCCTTTCTTGTGTTTCGGCACGAGAAAGTTACTTTTCAGTACTTAGGGTTTAAGTCATTTTAGGTTTAGAAGTCAAATTAGGTCAAATTAGGGTTTAGTAGTAATTTCATTTCATTTTTAGTTTAAGTAGTTTAATTTTTCTTTTCATTTTTATATTGGTGCGTTTGATCTTTTTCTTGAGTTTTGCAGGATTAATTAGGTAGTTGATGCGTTTAAGATCGGGAACGGTTGTAAAGCGTTTCTCTACAAGCTTAGGAAAACTCAAACGTAGGAGGAGAAATAACACACCAATTCCACCACCCGTATTTAACCTAGAAAACCTTTTCAACATAGACACCCCTTTAGGATCATCCGAAACACCATCCCAACCAAACTCACCTAGATCAGAAATGGACGAATTCGACCGACCTATGATGGAAAGGACGAGAGCCGTTGCACCGACACCGGGATCGGCTATAGTCCCACCAAACCTAGGAGATTCGTTTTCAGTCAAAGGACACCACCTTAAGTTAATCCAAGACAACCAATATGACGGCCGAGCCAAATCCGACCCCCATAAGCATGTAAGCAAGTTCACCAGTTTGTGCAAAATGTTCAAATACGGAGGAGACGTCACCGATGACGATGTGAAACTTAGCTTATTTCCGTCGTCTCTCACGGGAGAGACACGTGCTTGGTTCGATGAGCTCAATGAAGGTACCATCACTACATGGAATCAACTTCGCGAACAGTTCGTCTCGCGGTTCTTTCCCCCGAGTTTAGCTAGGAAAATGCTTCGAGACATCAAGGCTTTCAAGCAAGACGAAGGAGAATCACTAGTTGATGCATGGAAAAGGCTTAGGGATATGATCAGAAACTGTCACAGGAATGGACTTAACAAGGACGAGATCATGGAAATTTTCTTCTATGGTTTAACTAAGAGTTCCCAAAAGGGTTTAGACCTAGCCGGCGGTGGTAACTTTTTGTACAAGTCTACCAATGACGCGTACAAAATGATGGAGGATATGGTGCAAGCTAGCTTAGCTCGAGATATGGATGATAAAGACCGAGATAGGAGGACAAGAAGAACCGTGGCTAGCATCGAGAGCAGCTCCGAAAATGAGGTAATTCATGAACTTAAAGCTTTATCTAACCGTTTTTCTACTTTTGAAGATAGGTTGGACATTATGGACAAAGACCTCAAGGTGATTGCACACGGGTGCAACAATTGCGGAGGAATGCACTATACCGAGGATTGTGAAGAGGAGGCTACCGACCAAGTCAATTATGTCCAGAACCAATACCGAGGAAGCTTTCAACGAGGCCTATTTCAAAGAAACCCCGGTAATTCTAACTTTAATTCTAGTTACGCTAGAAATAACTTTGGTTCTTTTCAAAATAGGTGGCAAAGAAGTAATGGTCAACCCGAGCAACCAAAAGTGGAGAATGAAGTCAAGGAGGATCCAATTGTCAAGCTCACTAACATGATGGAGAAGTATATGGACATGAATGACAAGAGACATGACTCCTTAGACAAGTATACGAGGTTCTTAAATGAGAAAATTGCTAATCTTGACCATAAAGTGGATGCTGTGGCAAGAAATCAACAAGCCGCAATCAAGGACCTGGAGAGGAGGATAGATAGATGGATGGAGCAGGGTGCTAAGAAGGAAAATGGTCTTCTTGCAAGCAATGCACAAGCTAATCCCAAGCCGAATCCTCAAGGAAACCCTAGCTCGATTCAAAAGTACCAACCACCAATCGGGCGAAGCGAGAATGTGAACGCCGTGTTCACCGAAGGTAATGACTCCACTGAGCTTTCTAATGATTTTTGTGAAGTGTCCAATCAGGTACAGGTCATACGGGAGCAAAATGAAGAAGAAACAAGCAAAGACGCAAAACTGGAATCTGTCCAGGAGCCACCAGCGCCGCTGGCTGCACTGCCCAGCGCCGCTGGACCACCCAGGTGACCCCAGCGCCGCTGGGACCACCTTGCCCAGCGCCGCTGGAAGTCACCCAGGTGAGCCCCAGCGCCGCTACCTACCTCCCAGCGCCGCTCCAGGCTCCGTCAGCTCAGATTCGCGTGAAACTTCGTTTTCAGCTGTATTTCAAGGAGATGTCGAGACCCAATTCGCTTCAAAATGCAAAATCAAAGATGGGTATGACTCGGACAATAAGGATGCAGTTCAAGATCTCGAAGTGCCGGATGACGGGACACAGCTACCGCAAGCATCTGAAGATCCAGGAAGTTTTCTTATCCCTTGCACTATTAATAATGAGTATTTTTCGAGTGCATTAGCTGATTTAGGGTCAAGTATTAATGTTATGCCTACTGTGATTTATGAGAAACTTACCCTTTGTTTGCTAAAACCCGTTAACATGAGCATTCGGTTAGCCGATCAGACTTACCGACAACCCAAGGGGATTGTCGAACGAGTCCATGTCAGGGTTAAGGATTTAGAATTTTGGACTGAGTTTGTTGTGCTTGATTCGGTAAGTGAAGTAGTGACACCCATAATTTTAGGCCGACCATTTCTGCATGCTGCGGATGCTATCATCCATGTTCTGAAACGTGAAATATCTCTGTCAAATGGTCAAGTTAGAGTCAAATTGCCTAACATAGACTCTAGGTATGTCAACTACGATGAAATATGTATGAATGTGGAAGTTAACTATGATGGAAAACCCTTAGGCATTGATGACTACGTTAGGAAAGCACGTAGTTTCTCATTTCATGAAGGCCTAGATTTGTCAAGACCACATAGGAGAGGATTAAATGTGCTATATAGGGAGACCAAGGTTAAGGAACTGGAGGAGCTTTTAGAAGAGACCGAGAAAGGATTGGATAAGGGAAATAGGTTATTAATGGGAGTGAATAAGTTCTTAGATAACCTAGGATGGAATGATATAGAGGACAGACCAATATCGGAGTTTAATCCTTATTTGAAAACCACGGCCTTAGGTGACCCCACAATCTTTCAAGTGCATTGTTCGATAGGCAGTATAGGAAGTCACGTGTTCATAGACGCCAGGGCAATGGTGAACATTTTCCCCCTAGATTTTTACAATAACTATACTAGGCGGGATCTAGGTAAAGTGGTTTAGGAAGATAAGGTGGTTAAGATTTTTAAGAATGTTGATATTAGGGTTCGGGGATTCGTTGAGAAGGTTGTAGTGTCAGTTGATGATTTAAAATTCACAACAGAGTTCTTTTTAGTTAAAGAAAATGTGATAACTAGAAATGAATTCATTTTGGGTCAACCCTTCCTTAGGACCGCATGCACTAATATTAACACCGAGTTAGGAGAATTGACGTTAGAATCAGGGATTAATGTACTGAAAGTTGTGAAGCAAGATATAAATGTACATTTATTTTTATTTTTATTTTTATTTTATATTCTTTTGTTTAATAAGTTATTTTTATTTTTATTTTTATTTTTATTTTTATTTTGTATTTTTAGTTTTTTTTTCTTTCTTTATTTTTATTTTTATTTTTATTTTTATTTTTATTTTTATTTTTATTTTTATTTTTATTTTTATTTTTATTTTTATTTTTATTTTTATTTTTATTTTTATTTTT
>CM067167.1:58727731-58767731 GCA_034093135.1 Erigeron breviscapus | reverse complement strand
GTTAACAATTGGTACATCTTTGATGTATGGTCCAAACCTTTTCTCACGACGCTCTTCCAGACGCTCGCCTCGACGTTCGTCTCGCCTTTGGTCATGTCGGCTCCACTCTTCACTAGCCAATCCTCCCCCGGATTTATCTCTCTTTGTGACACCTCTCACTAGTGAGGCAGTCTCTTTGGAGCGAATGAAGTCGAACGCCCTATCAATAGCTTCTTTAAACGTCAATGGGATTCTCTTGCTTAGATCATCCTGGAGTTCGCCAGGGAGCAGTGCCAAGGTAAAACCTGAGACTTGTTGACTTTCAGGGAGACCTGATATCTTCTGGCATTCCTCGGTGTATCTTGTGATGAAATTTCTTAGTGGCTCGCTTTCTCTCTATCTAATTAGGTGAGCTTCCAAGTGACTTCTCTGACGCTTCTTCTGTTGGACAAACTGAGCTATGAACTTCTTCTTCAAATCTTCATAGTCTTTGATGCTCTTCTCAGGAAGCTTGGTGAACCACTCTAAGGCATAACCTTGCAAGGTGCCTGGGAATAAGTGGCATGCCACGGGCTCCACCCACTTTTCAGTTAACACGGCCTGATCATAGATTGCGAGATGATCTTCTGGGTCCCTAGTACCATCGTAAGTGCCAACGATAGTGGGAACCTTCTGACCGTCTGGGAAGGCATAATTTGCCACCCAGTCACAAAACCTTGACTTTGTTGCAGACTTTGGCACTGTGGCCACCCTTGCTTGCTCATCAACCTCCTCCCCCGCTGCAATTTTTAGCATTTTTAACAACTCTTTTGCTGGGTTGACTGGTTTAGGAGCATGCTCGTCTGGCCTTTGCTTTTTCATCTCGTCCACCAACAACTTCATTATGGACTCCATGCCTGTAGGCTGTGGAGAAGCTTGTGGGGCTGGCTGAGGTGGAGCTGGCCATAACGCAGCAGAGAGTTGAGAGAACCAATCGGTTGGAGGAGGGGGTGGTGCTTGCACTTGCTGAGTGCCCTTGGAAGCTAGCCTTATCAATTCCAACAAATGGCTCTCCTGGATAGTCACAGATTGAGAGGAGCTAGCCATTGAATGCAAGGATGCCTGACCTCCACTCATGGGTATGCTAGCCATGCTA
The DNA here is from genome assembly GCA_034093135.1 of Erigeron breviscapus. Lineage (NCBI taxonomy): Eukaryota > Viridiplantae > Streptophyta > Magnoliopsida > Asterales > Asteraceae > Erigeron > Erigeron breviscapus. The sequence continues at coordinate 58,766,617 of CM067167.1, read as the reverse complement.
GTCATGTGAGAACTTAGCTGACTAGGGCCAGAAGAAAGCATAGTGATAAGAGATGTACTAGTTGGGGGTGTTGGTGAAGGTGTGGAAAAAAGTGGTCCCACACTAACACTACTAGACCCAAGTCTAGATGCAAAGCTTACCTTGGGTGGCAACCTAGATCCACCACCAGCAACAACATTAGTTGCATTTCCTACCACTTCACTAGATCTAGGACCAAAATATGGAAAATTTTCTCCTGAGATATTTTGAGTATCACACATCTCAGAAGTTTCCAGATTGATAATTGAAGAATCATCTCCATCAACACCCTTCCCCAACCCAGAAGGTACAACCTGAGAAATAGGAGTGAATTCCTCAGCCATGAGAGATTAAGAAACAAACAAGAATAAAGTGATGATTTTTGCTTTGTAACAACACAAAACCGCCCAGTGATCAGTAAATTCACGGATGGCGCCAATGTTTGAGCATGAAAAGTTAAGCTCAATCACAAAAGGGGTTTAACCATGAAAATCATCAAAATCTCCTCAATATAAGAGTGCAAACCTACTAAGTTCTTAACGAACCTAAGGTGAATGATGATTTTCCCAAAGAGATGTTTCGATCTTTGGAGGATATGAAATATGAGTGTTTTTGTGTTATAAATGAATGATGAATGTACTGATTATATTGAATGTGTGAATTGAATGAACTGTGTGTGGAATGTCTGAATTGAATTCCCCGAAATCTATCTGACAATGAGTATTTATAGACAACCAAATTAGGGTAACCTCGTGATTTGGGCCTTTCAGAAATGGGCCTTGGCCTTAAAGTCCAACACGAGTTTAAAGAATAGAATATTCTAGACCACGTGACTGTCAGTTTGACACTTCGCTAAGATTGAAGGCTTTCCAGTCTTCCAGTGTGACACCTCGTCTGGGTGTCACTCTTCCAGTGTGACACCTCGTCTGGGTGTCAGTCTTCCAGTGTGACAGTGTGACACCTCGTATGGGTGTCAGTCTTCCAGTGTGACACTTGGACAGTCTTCTTTGCTAAGTTCACACTTCTCTTTAAAGGAAGACCTCGTTGAAGGTTAGACTGGGGGTCCACTTCGACTAACCATGCCTCGCTGATTTTGTATTCTCCTTTCTATAATTTAGATGAAGCCTTGACACTTCTCTTTCCAAGCCTTTATGCCTTACTGCCTTGCTGCCTTACTGTCTTGCTGCCTTACTGCCTTGCTGAAGGCTCGCTTGAGGGGTGCCTCGCTGAAGGCTCGATTAGATCTTGCCTTGTTGAAGGCTTTCCCAAGTCCTAAGCCTTGACATATTCTTTCCTTCCCCTTAAATTTCAAATCAAGGTTCTGATTCTTCTATTTAAATTTGGTATATTTTCATATATATTTGACTAGGGTTTACCCTACATCTTCATATTGCAATCGCATTTTGTTTTTTTATTTTTTTTTTTTTTTTTTAGCTTGTTATTTTCCATTTTGATATTATGATTGAAGTGTGCAGGAGTATATCGCTTTGTAGTCTGAAGGAAACCATGCACTTGGCCAAAAGCTAAGTGTGGGGGAGTTCAAGCATCAAATCGTTGAAGAAATCAGACGTCGAAACACGTACAGGAGTCGAAAGCGCCGCTAGGAGACATCCAGCGCCGCTGGGAAAGCCACCTGGGCTTCCCAGCACCGCTCACCACCTCTCACCTAGCACTGCTAATCCAGCGCCGCTCACAGCTCCAGCGCCGCTACCACTTGCCAGCGCCGCTCAACAGCTTGCCAGCACCGCTACCCACAAGCCAGCGCCGCTCACCAGCTTGCCAGCGCCGCTCACAGCTCCTTTCTGCACACCAGATCGCGAAAAATCCAAAAAAATCAGAAAAACCCAAAAATCCAAAACAATCGAAAAATCAGAAAATACCAAAAAGAAAAGAAGGTGGAGACGCATCAATGGATCGCCATCAAATGGAGACGACTCAAGTTTTTGAAGTTCAACAATCATTCAAGTCGCTCCGCAAATGCCATCTTCAACAACAATCATGCAACATAAGCCCGAGAAGTTTCGTTAATCCTTTTACTTTTCGTGTTTTTCCTATTACCCTGTTATGTTAGGTCTAGTACAACGAGGACGTTGTACAATTTAAGTGTGGGGGGATGGAATAGGAAAAACCCTTGGTTTAATTGCTTGATTTATCATAAGTTTTCTACTACTTAATTCATGCAAAATTTTAAGTTTTTCTTGTGTCGGAAAACCATTTTGAGAATATAAGCTTTGCAAGTAAACAAAAGATGACGATAACTAAGCAATATTAGCTTTGGTATATGAACGGTTAGTTAGGACTGTTAGTTTAACTATAGATTTGTGGCTGTTCATTCTTCCAACTGGATTAGAGCTTAGACTGAAACTGTATGCGATTATGTTTGCCATAGCACATTTAACCGGACTTTAATATGCCTAGAAATTAGAGCTTTCTAGTCATTAGTATAGGTGTATTAATTGGACTTAATTATATACGTGCTTGTGTAGGAACTAGTTTAGACGTATGGTTCGCCTTAATTCTTACACTATTTATTGTGAACTAGTTGCATGCGGAGTAAGTGTATGAGTCATCTGGGGTCTCTCATAATGTCGATTGCATGAATAATGTAGTATCTTAAGAAAGGCAATCAGTAGATTAATAAAAAGAGTTCAAAGAACTAATAACGAGTAAAATCTATACGCATCAAGTTATGTCGCTTTGCGCGTGGGAAACCACTGACCTGTCACCGCTGTCTTGATGTAAGGTATAAGCTCTAACCATTAGTTGAGTTATGTCGCTCTGCGAGTGGGGAACCACCGACCTGTCACCGCTGTCTCAACTATTAAAGATGATAATATCGTATAACTGCTTTAGTGTTTAGCTAGTGAGCATGACTGTAGCGTGAGAGTATGTCTAAGTAGTGACTCACAAGTACACAAACGATGAAATGTAAATGCCTTGCAAGTAGCTAGTAGTTCTGATTGCTGTACAAACCTTAATTAAGTGCTTAACTAGTCAGCAGAAAGGAGTAAGATTGAGCTGTAAGACATGTTGAAGTATAGAACTGTTCTAGAGGTATTAACAGAAATAAAAAGTTAGCTTTTAGTTTTGATTGACCAATTATCTTGCCTCTAGCTATAGCTTACTGATTTTGTCTAAAGTTTTCTCAAATCATTTTGCATGACTAATCTTTCAAATGTTTTAACGAAGTAGAATAACTTTAACACTTAAGCTGTCCGCTCATCATTGTTTTATTTTCTTGGACTATTTGCTTGAGGACAAGCAAAGACTTAAGTGTGGGGGTATATGATGAGCGTCCATATTGTGATAAAAACCCCTATTGAAAGGCTTCATTTCAATGTCTAAATGAGTTAATATTCCGGAACTATCGGTACTTAATGGAGTCGTATGTTTACGCAGGTTCACGGAAGATGCGAGAGAGGGTAAATGGCATCAAGTGACTCAAGATGGAAGCCTATGAAGTTACAAGACACAAGGAGGTGATTCGGGAGCCGAACGAAGAAGTACGAGAAGCAGCAGCAGTTGCCAGCGCCGCTGGGAGCCCATCCAGCGCCGCTGGGCGGCCCAGTTCAGCAACCGACTTAAACACCTATTTAAGTCGAACTAACCCTCAAAACCCTAAGAGAGAGCCGATTCAGCAGCCCTAGCCCCATATTCAACCCTAGGTCGACTTTGCAGATTCCAAGGAGGTTTTGGAGCTTCTAACACCTTCCGATCTTCATCCTCAGCCTAGATCTACTCTTTTATTTTACTTTCAGTTGGTAAAGAATGTCTTTCATCTTTTCAGACTTTGTTATTCCTTTAATAATGTCAGGCTAGTAGGCTGAATACTTGTTTGGATCAATGTGATCATGTAGACGTTATTGTTTTACTTTATTTGTTAGAATCTGTTGGAGTGTGTTTTACTGTTTATCGTAGATACATGTTTTACTAATTCTTCATATTATTATCGGTTCTATATCTGCATGTATTAGTTTAATTCTTATGATCGGTCTATAATCATACACTAGGATTAATACATAAGGATGGAAAACACTAGTCGGTCTTTAACTAGATATAAAAGGTGATTCACTTGTAACCGAGGGATCCAGAACCATAGTAATTAGGATGAATAGAACATGAAGCTTAACAATGTCAGACGTGATCCTTTGACTTGGAAACGAGCACTGTGGTCACCGGAGATAATTACTATCTGGTCATGGCTTAAGAGCCGGGTAACTAAAAGATGAACTAGTAACACGAACTTTAGGTCATTAATGCTTAAACAATGAATCTAACGAGAATTTGTTTATGGGGTAGTGTGAGTCTAGCGACAGCACTAGTTAATTAGGCAAAGTGAATCTAACGAGAATCTGAGCCGTGATTAAGTTTCCAACAGTCTAGCAAATGGGTAGGATAGTATTTGGTCGTACCATGAGATCAGAGATGCCAAACAAGTATTTTAATTTAATTACTGTTATTTGCTTTTTCAAACTATTTAATTACTGTTATTTACTTTTCAGTATTTTTAATTAGTTTAATAGGAAATCGTGACAACCCCACAACCGCTAGAATTACACATATTACTAGATTAGGTAAAGCAACGCGTCCCTGCGAACGATCATGTTCTTATCACTAAACTATACTACATCTGATCGGGTCCCCTGTCCGTTAAGGTGTGTGTGTTTTTGAGATAATAACTTGTACAACATTTTTATAAATTTAAACACTAAAACAAAAACAACCATCATACGGTTATTTTTGGCGAAAGAAATGAAGCGGTCGATTTTGTTGGTAGTTTCGCTCATATGTTTTGATAATCTTGGTATGGCAGTCAAGTCTCTTATGTTTGGATCATCGACGCCGAAAGGAAACCACGGTCTAGGGAGAATATTCTTGTTGTTCGGGATTTTCTCAATGTCTTTTTCATGAATTTTATTCGATCTAGTCGTTCCCGAGAGGTATAATTATCCTTTTCGATAAAAAAAATGGCATTATGCACGTGTGTTTATCTATTCGTGAGCCCAATAAAGTAACAATCGAAGATGTGTACCTGTTGTCAAGATTTGATATTCTATTCGATCATTTGGAAACAGTTTCTTATTATTCTAAGCTGAAATTTCGTTTCATTTATCATCAATTTAAAGCGTGCGATGAAGATGTTCTTAATAAAGCTTTCATACTCGCTATGGACACTTTGAATTCATATTTATGCCTTCGGTTATATTAAAGATTTTGCAACTTTCACGAATTTTATGGACCGTAATTCTCATCCGTTATGTAATAAGTCCGTAATTGTTTTCTTTGACAACTTTATGTTTATTCTAAAAGTCAATTCGGTCACGAAGTTCTTTTTACGTAAGGCTTGAGAAATACTATTAAAGGAAGAGTTTCATGTCAATTCGTTGGATGAGCAGTCTGATTCGAGGATGTGCAATTATCTCGATCGTGTGATTACCAAAGGAGGGAATATGGTTGACCCGGCTTCGATTAGTGCGGTGACGAAATGGGGACAACATACAAGATCAACATAGATTAGAAGTTTCGTGGGTGACGGGTAACAAATGTTGTTTTATTTTCGGTCTTTCGAAGATAGTCTCACCGTTGACCAAGTTAATTAGAAAGAATATGAAGTTGAACCCCGACAGTCACAAGAAAAAGTAAGTAAAGCCCCGATGCAGATATTACCCGAAGGCTTGGAGAATATGACGGTTATTGAAACTTTTCAACATACGGTCTTGGTTGTGCTTTTATGCAAAAGGATAAAAGTTGGACGATGTTACGAGGCATTAAGAGAAATCAAGAAGAATCGTTCCATTCACAATTTAGAATTCATCGAGTTGTTTTTACTTTAAAATTTTGATGTTTTTACCTCTATAATGACAAGTTTATCACTAGTTTTCGATCATGAGTCTCAAGTACTTTCCTATTCTTAACGATCAACGAAATCTCAACAACCGTCACAGAAGTTTATCGAATCTTGAGAGAATACATCCATGAAATTTTATAGTGGAGGCTCAAGAGTAGACCTTGCTACGCGATCCTAAGCAAATGAGTAGTCAAGGTCACGTTAAAGATCTTTCTAAAGAATTTTGCAATCTTACTTTGCGTCATAATAGAGCTTAGAATTCTTTTTCCTAGCAAATCAAGGAAATTTTTACTCCTTAAAATCCGAATACTTCTTTCGCCGGTATGACAAAGATGTGTCAAGATCTAAAGAGAGATTATTGGTGACCGAAATGAAGCGACAGATGGTGAGATACGTTAAAGGTTGCCTCACTTGCGTACAAATTAAATCCTTGCATCAAAAAACTTTATGGGAAATGTCAATATTGGAAACTTTCAAGTTGAAATAGGAGCATATCATGATGGACTCTTTTACAAAATTGTTAAAGACGCCCAAAGACCAATATGATTTTATTGGGTTGTTGCTAAACGTTGGATGAAGAACGCTCAAACCCTACTAATTCGGATGCTCACAATTCAGAAATTTTAGTCAACAATTATGCCGAGAAAGTAGTAGCAAGGCGTGGAGTTTCCATCTTCAATGTTCTTGACAACTATACACGTTTTGCTTCATGCTTTAGGTGTAAATGTCAAGAAGAAACGGAAAAGTTGATTTCAAGCATTGCATATTACCCTAAGGTGGATGGTGATACGTCCCACGGTGTATCAATATACCAAAGTATATTGTACACAGAACAGTTGTAGAGGGGGGGTGAATACAACTTTCCTTAATCTTTACAAACTTTTAACACAAAACGTTTTAAGATTCAGTTTATGAATATTAAGCAAGTAAGTAAAGAGCAGAATCATTAAAACAGTAAAGCAGTAAAGAAATAAAAACATTCTTGAACACAGATTGTGGTTTTCAAATGTAATCCTTTATTAAGAAATAATCTATACAAAGAATTACAGGGTTGTTGCGGAATAAAGATAGCCTATAGATATCTAAACAACCCTATGAAATGACAAACAACAATCAATAAGTTTCAGCTCAAGAGAATCAGCCCAAGCTGATCTCGTACAGACTAAGTTGTGTGTAAGAGCAGAGAAACTTGTGTGAAGAATGATTCTCAGGAAATGCCACACATATGCAATCCATGAATGAGGCTTTTATAGGCGAAAGCGCTCCTTCACTGGGTGTCCGTTGCAGCTACGTGTTCTTCATTCAGTGGATGATAAAGGAATAATCAATCGTGCCTTTCATGGTACTTGTGGTCCCCCACGTACTGACGCACATTCTTTCATCAACCAATGAGAGCATGGACACGCATATGTAAAACCAACCACCAACCTGGATCCTAGGATTCTTCCTAGTCACGTCATTTGTCTTTATCTTCAATCCAGGTTGTTATCTTCACTTGATTGTCAGACACAGATTGGGCCGTTTGTCAAGGCACCAGTCTGCCTAAGTGTATCCAAGCTGACTGCTAATCCCAAGCTGTCTTCCACTAACAGCTTGGTCTTCTATCTTCAATCCTCCTCTTCAACTTGGACTGAATGCTAATACATTGTTGATGCAGCTTGAATAACACTTGCTTCCATAAGATATTACAATTACAACGTATGTGTAACACCCGTGAATTTTGACCCGTTGACTTTTTGTGTAATTTGACTAACAAACTTGTTGAATGAAATAATTGGACCCATTTGTGATTATATGACTATGTGGTATGTTGGTCGGGTCGTTGTATGTGTAGTCGGTATTTAAATAGGTAATTAATTGTATTGTGACTTGAGAGGGGAAACGGGTCGGCCCGTGGGTAGTCCATGACCCACCAGCCCCCCAAGACCCATTTCTCCCCCCTTATTCCTTTCTCCCCCTCTCATTCTCATTTCTATCTATCTATCTCCTTCTCTATTTCTCTCAAACAAAAAGAAAACCAATTCATTCTTCATCCTCTTCTTGCATCAAATTAGTGTTGGAACGGTTATAACATAGAAATCATAGCCATCTTCATCTCACTTTCGTCATATTGAAGAATCAAAAGCCAAGTTCTTGCATTTTACCCATTTTGACCTAATTTCGGGTTCTAGCTCAAGGAGGAGTTTCGGTAAGTCTAATTCATCCCTTTTGTACCCACTTATGTTTGTTTATGCATTTCTAGTCATCTTGAAAGTTTGCAAGTCCTAAATCGGCTTAAATCTTGATTTGGGTCAAACTAGGGTTAAATTAGGGTTTGAAGGGTTTGGATGTCATTTTGATGTTTTGAAATCGAAAATAAGATAGGGGTTATGTTTATTTATGTTAAAACATGTTTGTTTAAGCTTCAAAATGAGTCTTGGATCATCGCTTGACGATTTGGGGATTGAAAATGGGGTTTGGGTGAAGTTGGATCGCATTTGTACTCAAAAATCTCCAGGTCTGAGCCCAGTCGCGCCGCGAGCTCCTGCTCCTCGCGCCGCGAGTCCGTGTCCAGTCGAAGTCAGTGACTTTTCTCGCGTCCAGCCTCGCGCCGCGAGCTTTCCTGCTCCTCGCGCCGCGAGCTCCTTCTCCTCGCGCCGCGAGTTTCACCTGTTTTGCACATCAGTTTTCAAACGTTAATAACTTTTGATCCGTAACTCCAAATAAGTCGTATGACCTATCGTTGGAATCGTAAGAGAGTATAGTTTCTATTAGTGACCCTCTTTTTGTATGAATCCTTTCTCATTTCTAAAAAGGTCGAGTCGAATGTGTATTGTTTCCTACTCGTTTAAGTTGGAAAGGCGTTTAGGGTTTGTGACTTGACCTAATTGTGCTAAACCAACTTGTTATGATTGTAGAGTTGACATTATGGTATTATGATGTATAATTATAGGTTGTGGACGTGTGGACCCCATTACTCGTTGTAATCTTATACTAGCTTCTTAACCAATCAAGGTGAGTTTCGTATCTCCCTACTCGCTTGAGATTCGGGCTGAAAAGTGTAAACCTGGCGTGTTTACTTGCATTTATTGATTTATTGATTGGTTGACTTGATTGTTGGATTGGTGGGATAGTTCGTTTCGTTTAATTGACTTGGGTTATGTTTTAGTTAAGTATTACTTTTATATTAGGATAGACGTACATACATGGAAGCCGGTTATGCCTTCATTGGGTTCTAGATGTGGTGGGAAGGCTGCGGGTGACCCTATATATAAGCATCTGAGACTCGAAGGAAGTAGAATCCTCTTAAGTGTATGTACGTATAGTGGTTTAAAGTGAAGTTTGATTTATGAACGGTGATTATTGATTGTTGGTTCACGTTCGTTGAATGTTGATTAGTGGCTCATAACTTACGATTATTGATTGTTGGTTCAAGTTCATCGTATATTGATTGTTGGTTCATGACTGATGCATTTACATTTGATTGTAAGCATTGCATACATTATTGATAACCCTCGGCAGGGGATTGCCGACATCCTGGTGCATAGATGTATGCACCCATTTTGGATGTAGTGCATGACTCCGAGTATATAGACATATATATCTCGATGATTTTGAGATACAGCCTTGTTCATTGAGATGACAGAAGGGTATCGTTGCATTGGTGACTGGCGTTCACGCATAGGATAGGCATGTTGACCTATATATGCATTTGGTACTTGCATTTGATATTCATATCATTGAGCATTCATTTACATGCCTTTACGTACTTATGAGATTTGGTTGATTGGATATTGTGGTGTTACTTAGAGGCTCTCTGTAAGTCATGTCTAGCCTCTACTTGTATATTATGATTATTGTTTATGGTTCCTTGTGGACCATTACTACGAACTCACCAACCTTGTGTTGACTATGCTTAGTACACTTTTCAGGTAATCAGATTAATCCTGGGCGTGGAGTATAGTTGCTTGCTTGCTGTTTAACCCGGACTTTGGACCTCATGGATCAAGGATTCATAGACCTTCTCTTTTGCATTATACTTAGGATTAATTGCCATCTTTTGAATGCTCCTTTGTAACTTTGATGGTTATTGCTCCTTTTGTATTTTGGTACTTGTTTCATATTGTAATGGATTCACTGAATCTTTATTTGCATTTAGTTCTTGTTCTATTGTAATTCCACATTGTGCTATATGATTTCCGTGATATTTCGAGCCTCGGCTTGGGGTGTTACAGAATGGTGGCCCATGCGTGGTCGTAGAGAATTAGGCGGTTTTGACCTAGACTACGGCTTAAGTTAAAACTCTTCATATAGCATGCATGGTTAGGAAATTTGTGTGCAATGTGAATTTTGTGAATCCCGTGTGAGTTCGTAGTTAAGACCACTTGTATGATAGCTTAAATTCAATGTGATGAATGTGGATTGTAGTTAATATGGGTTGTTGTTGTTAATTGTTGGAACTAATGTGATGATTTAGGGCAAAATGATGGGATGCCATTAACTTAGTATAATATTGTGGCAACCCTAAAAGAACCCGATCAACTCTTTTATGGTTAACCGATATTATAGCAAGTTCATGACATCGTGGATTGCGCACGTGTAGCTTAAAGTATAATAAGGAACCGATATGCTTAATGGAAGTTGATTAGGTGGAAGGTTAGCCGTTGGTACACCTTGTATACATACCCGTCAATAACTAGAGAGCATATCGAATTCGGATTATACTTTGAATCATTCGTGTTAGTTGTTGACTGCATGATGTAACGAGCATGATTACTTGATGTTACGATGTGTAAAAATCCTTTATGATTCTAACACTTCTGCCCTAGCATAATGTAATGAAATGAGTATGTGGTATCGGTATGAGAGCATTGACTACTTGTGTGGCTAACATGTGAGCATTTGAGACTAACTCTCGGGTCAACGTGTCACTTGTTTTATAGAAATGGCGAGACCAAGGAGAGTCAGAACGAACTATAGGGCCGAAGAGGAAGAACCGCAACCGGAAGTTCAACCGGAAGTACAAAGAGGTAGGGGCCGTGGTAGGGGCCGTGGTAGAGGCCGTGGTAGGGAGGAAGGAAGGGGTCGTGGTGAGGTCCCTGAGCCAAACATGGCTGAGGTGATTGCTCAAACGATCGCCAATATCATGCCAACCATTATTGCTCAAGTCACGGCAAATCTTGGGCAAAATAATGTGGCTCAAAACAACGAAGCTCCAGAAAATGAAAATAATGAAAATGCCCAACCTCATGCCGTTGAGAATGAAGAAGAGGGACCAGTGGGAGTTAATATTGGGATGCCCATGAATAATCAATATGGGGGATACCGTCAAGGATGCATATTTAAGGACTTTAAAAGTTGTGGGGCACCGGAGTTTGATGGAAGAGGTGGTCCCACGGAATGTATAAGGTGGTTTGAGGCGATAGAAGCGGAGTGATTGAAAGGAGTCATTGCACCTACGATGACCGGATTTCCTATGCATCCGGCATGTTTAGGCATGACGCCTTGAGTTGGTGGAACCAAGAAATAACGTTGGGGTTTTTTTTTTTTTTTTTTTTTTTTTTTTTTTTTTGTTTTTTTTTTTTGTTGGGCGGACTCAAAATTTGGAGTGGATTGACTTCAAAAACAAAGTAAAAGCAAAGTTTTGTCCTCCGTACGAACTACAAAACTTAACCATTGAATTTGCAAATCTCAACATGGAGGGAGCCGACTACAAGGGCTATGTGAGACGATTTCAAGAGTTGTCCACCCCTCATTCCTCACTTGGTGGGTACCGAGTCACAGGCCATCCAGAAGTTTGTATTGGGCTTGAATCCTCAAGTACGATCTTATGTAAACTCCAACATGCCTACTTCTTTGGCTAATGCGGTTAACCAAGCCGGGAGTGTGACTGAAGATTTGTTGAGGAGTGGTGTTTTGAGCAAGTCCTCAACGAACAAGAGGAAAGAAGTGGGAGAGTCGAGTGGGGTAAAGAAGATGGGAAAGTTTGACCCTAGAAATGCTAATAGGGGTAGGGTGATGGCGGCGGTGGAACCGGCTAAGAAGGCTTATTCTGGGCCTCATCCTTTCTGTGGGAGATGCAACAGGCATCATCCCGCCAATAACCAATGTGGAGCATGCTTTAATTGCAATCAACTCGGGCACGAAGCTAGAAATTGTAGAGCTCCAAGGGCGGGCCAATGGGGGGGGGGGGGGGGGGGGGGGGGGTTGGGAGGGGCGGGCCGGGTGGGTGTTTGGGGGTGGTTCGGGGGGGGCGTGGGGCTTGAAAACCCACCCAAATAAACATAAAAAACCCAAAAAAACAAAAAGAAAAAAAAAAAAAAAAAAAAAAAAAAAAAAAAAAAAAAAAAAAAAAAAAAAAAAAAAAAAAAAAAAAAAAAAAAAAAAAAAAAAAAAAAAAAAAAAAAAAAAAAAAAAAAAAAAAAAAAAAAAAAAAAAAAAAAAAAAAAAAAAAAAAAAAAAAAAAAAAAAAAAAAAAAAAAAAAAAAAAAAAAAAAAAAAAAAAAAAAAAAAAAAAAAAAAAAAAAAAAAAAAAAAAAAAAAAAAAAAAAAAAAACAAAAAAAAAACAGGCATCATGCCAAAATGTGGAGCATGCTTTAATTGCAATCAACTCGGGCACGAAGCTAGAAATTGTAGAGCTCCAAGAGCGGGTCCAATGAATGTGGCTCCCGTTCGGGCCGTTCCTCCTCAAGGTAACCAAAGAAGAGGTGAATGTTTTGAATGTGGTAGCCGTGACCAATACCGTAATAACTGTCCTCGATGGGTGGGACAACAAGTTCAAGTAGCCGTTCATCCCAATCAACTACAAATGGTCGGGCCTAATCAAAACCGGGGACAACAAGGCCATCAAGTGCAACCACGCGGCCGAGCCTTTGCGGCCAATGTAAATGAAGCCCGCAACGATCCCAACGTAGTAGCAGGTACTTTCTCCTTAATGGTCTCTATGCCACCGTTCTATTTGATTCCGGGGCCGATTTTAGCCTCGTGTCTTCTAACTTTGTTCCTTTGATTGATGTGCATCCGTGTGCTCTAAACTATGTACTTGACATTGAAATGGTAAACGGGTCACTAACTAGAATTAGTCAAATACTTCGAGAATGTGTCTTGACTTTGGAGATGTCGACTTCTTCATTGACCTTATGCCCCTTGACATTGGTAGTTTTGATATTATAGTGGGTATGGATTGGTTGACGGCGGTAAATGCAACCATTGATTGTGGCGAGAGAGTTGTTAAGATACCTTTGACTAACGGTAAAATCCTTAGAGTTCAAGGTGAAACCTCCGATTCTTCGACTTCTAAAATCTTTAGTGCTACCATCTCAAAGGTAGAATTGAAGACCGTCCCTATCGTTTGTGATTTTCCCGATGTTTTTCCGGATGACTTACCGGGGTTACCTCCGCCCCGTGAACTTGATTTTCGTATCAATCTTATTCCCGAAGCCGCGCCCATAGCAAAAGCTCCTATAGACTAGCTTAACCGAAATGCAGGAGCTACAAACTCAACTCAAGGAACTCCAAGAGAAGGGTTTCATTCGCCCTAGTCAATCTCCTTGGGGTGCTCCTGTTCTCTTCGTTAAAAAGAAAGATGGGTCCTTCAGAATGTGTATCGACTACCGAGAATTAAACAAGCTCACAGTGAAGAACCGGTATCCTCTCCCTAGAATTGATGACTTATTTGATCAACTTCAAGGTGCTAAGCATTTCTCAAAAATCGATCTTCGCTCGGGCTATCATCAACTCCGGGTACATGAAGATGACATCCCCAAAACGGCTTTTCGCACAAGGTATGGTCATTTTGAATTCACCGTGATGCCTTTTGGGTTGACTAATGCACCGGCGGTGTTCATGGACTTGATGAACCGGGTGTGTCAACCATACTTAGACAAGTCTGTCATTGTGTTCATTGATGACATACTTGTATACTCGAAGACAAAAGAGGAGCATGTTGGGCACTTGCGTGAGGTGCTTGAACTACTAAGAAAAGAGAAGTTGTATGCCAAATTCTCCAAGTGCGAGTTTTGGTTGGAAGAGGTCCACTTTCTTGGTCACGTAGTGAGCAAGGATGGTATTCATGTGGACCCAAGCAAGATTGAAGCGGTCAAGAATTGGAGAAGACCCGAAACGCCATCCGAAATCCGTCAATTCCTTGGGTTGGCGGGTTACTATAGAAGATTCATTGAAAACTTCTCCCGTATTGCACAACCACTCACCCTCTTGACTCAAAAAGATAGAAACTTTGAATGGGGCGAAAAACAAGAAAGCGCTTTCCAAACTCTTAAAGATATGTTATGTGATGCTCCTATTTTGACGCTACCGGATGGAATCGAAGATTTTGTTGTTTATTGTGATGCTTCGGGGCAAGGGTTGGGTTGTGTTCTTATGCAAAGGGGTAAAGTCATTGCTTATGCCTCTCGTCAATTGAAGGTGCATGAGAAGAACTACCCGACACATGATTTGGAATTGGGAGAGGTTGTGTTTGCTTTGAAGTGTTGGAGGCATTACCTCTATGGCACCAAATGTGTGATTTATACCGATCACAAAAGTCTCCAACACATCTTCAACCAAAGTGAATTGAACATGAGGCAAAGCGTTGGTTAGAGCTATTTAGTGATTATGATTGTGACATCCGTTATCACCCGGGCAAGGCAAATGTAGTAGCCGACGCCTTGAGCCGAAAGGAGAGAGTGAAACCAAGACGGGCTAGAGCTATGAGCCTCACGGTAGGGCCAAACATTCGTGATCGGATCATTGAAGCCCAAATTCAAGCCACCCTACCGGAAAACTTTGGAAACGAAAACCTAGATGGCATGGAACAACTATTTGACCGAAAGAATGATAATGGGCTATACATGGTTGAAAGACTTTGGGTTCCTATTTTCGGCGACTTAAGAACCTTATTATGAATGAAGCTCACCTATCGCCTTATTCGGTCCATCCCGGGTCGGATAAGATGTACTTTGACTTGAAGGAATTGTATTGGTGGTCGGGCATGAAGCGTGATGTGGCTAAGTATGTGAGTGAGTGTCTTACTTGCTTACAAGTCAAAGCCGATCACAAGAAGCCACCCGGATTGTTGGTGCAACCGGTGATGCCCGAATGGAAGTGGGAGCATATCTCAATGGACTTCATCACTAAACTACCGAAGACGAGAAGCCGAGACACGATTTGGGTGATAGTAGATCGGTTAACGAAATCGGCTCACTTTTTAGCCATTCGTGAAACCGATAAATTTGACACTTTGGCTCGTTTGTACATCAAGGAAGTAATATCTAAGCATGGAGTGCCGATTTCTATCATTTCGGATAGAGATGCCCGTTTTAAATCAAAATTTTGGGAAGCCTTTCAAAAAGCCATGGGTACTCGACTTGACATGAGCACGGCGTTTCACCCTCAAACGGATGGACAAACCGAGAGAACCATTCAAACACTTGAAGACATGTTGAGGGCATGTGCAATTGATTTTGGTGGAAGCTGGGAAGACCAATTGCCGTTAGTTGAGTTTTCATACAACAATAGCTATCATGCCACCATTCAAATGGCACCCTTTAAAGCATTGTATGGTAGAGTATGTCGTTCTCCTCTAGCTTGGGCGGAAATTGGAGAGAGTCAACTTATCGGGCCTGAAATTGTGATTGAAACAACCAAGGTAATATCTCAAATTAAGGAGAAGTTGCAATTGGCCCGTGAACGTCAAAAGAAGTATGCCGATGTGAGGCGGAGACCGGTAGAGTTTGAAGTTGGTGATTTTGTACTTTTGAAAGTGTCGCCTTGGAAGGGAGTCGTACGTTTTGTGAAGCGGGGAAAACTTGCACCAAGGTATATTGGTCCTTTCAAGATTCTTGAACGGGTTGGAAAGTTGCTTATCGGCTAGAATTGCCTCAAGAGCTTAACGGTGTGCATGATGTGTTTCATATTTGTAACTTGCGCAAGTGTTTGGCGGATCCTACACATCATGTGCCTATGGACGAAATTAGGGTTGATTCGAGCCTAAACTTTGTTGAAGAACCGGTAGAGATTTGGACCGTCAAGAAAAGAGACTCAAGAGAAGCGCTACACCATTGTGAAGGTAAGATGGAACGCTAGACGTGGAGCCGAGTACACTTGGGAGCGAGAGGATCACATGAAGTCTAAGTATCCGCAATTGTTTAATAATTAGGGTTTTGTTGAATTTCGGACGAAATTCTTTTAACGGGGGGATAATGTAACACCCGTGAATTTTGACCCGTTGACTTTTTGTGTAATTTGACTAACAAACTTGTTGAATGAAATAATTGGGCCCATTTGTGATTATATGACTATGTGGTATGTTGGTCGGGTCGTTGTATGTGTAGTCGGTATTTAAATAGGTAATTAATTGTATTGTGACTTGAGAGGGGAAACGGGTCGGCCCGTGGGTAGTCCATGACCCACCAGCCCCCCAAGACCCATTTCTCCCCCCTTATCTCTTTTCCCCCTCTCATTTTCTATCTATCTCCTTCTCTATTTCTCTCAAACAAAAGAAAACCAATTCATTCTTCATCCTCTTCTTGCATCAAATTAGTGTTGGAACGGTTATAACATAGAAATCATAGCCATCTTCATCTCACTTCGTCATATTGAAGAATCAAAAGCCAAGTTCTTGCATTTTACCCATTTTGACCTAATTTCGGGTTCTAGCTCAAGGAGGAGTTTCGGTAAGTCTAATTCATCCCATTTGTACCTACTTATGTTTGTTTATGCATTTCTAGTCATCTTGAAAGTTTGCAAGTCCTAAATCGGCTTAAATCTTGATTTGGGTCAAACTAGGGTTTAATTAGGGTTTGAAGGGTTTGGATGTCATTTTGATGTTTTGAATCGAAAATAAGATAGGGGTTATGTTTATTTATGTTAAAACATGTTTGTTTAAGCTTCAAAATGGGTCTTGGATCATCGCTAGTCGATTTGGGGGTCGAAAATGGGGTTTGGGTGAAGTTGGATCGCATTTTGTACTCAAAAATCTCCAGGTCTGAGCCCAGTCGCGCCGCGAGCTCCTGCTCCTCGCGCCGCGAGCCCGTGTCTAGTCGAAGTCAGTGACTTTCTCGCGTCCCGCCTCGCGCCGCGAGCTTTCCTGCTCCTCGCGCCGCGATCTCCTTCTCCTCGCGCCGCGAGTTTCACCTGTTTTGCACATCAGTTTTCAAACGTTAATAACTTTTGATCCGTAACTCCAAATAAGTCGTATGACCTATCGTTGGAATCGTAAGAGAGTCTAGTTTCTATTGGTAACCCTCTTTTTGTATGAATCCTTTCTCATTTCTAAAAAGGTCGAGTCGAATGTGTCTTGTTCCTACTCGTTTAAGTTGTAAAGGCGTTTAGGGTTTGTGACTTGACCTAATTGTGCTAAACTAACTTGTTTATGATTGTAGAGTTGACATTATGGTATTATGATGTATAATTATAGGTTGTGGACGTGTGGATCCTATTACTCGTTGTAATCTTATACTAGCTTCTTTGCCGGGTCAAGGTGAGTTTCGTATCTCCCTACTCGCTTGAGATTCGGGCTGAAAAGTGTAAACCTGGCGTGTTTACTTGCATTTATTGATTTATTGATTG
This sequence comes from Erigeron breviscapus, assembly GCA_034093135.1. Lineage (NCBI taxonomy): Eukaryota > Viridiplantae > Streptophyta > Magnoliopsida > Asterales > Asteraceae > Erigeron > Erigeron breviscapus. The sequence continues at coordinate 58,749,203 of CM067167.1, read as the reverse complement.
GTTGACTTGATCGTTGGATTTGATGGGATAGTTCGTTCGTTTAATCGACTTGGGCTATGTTTTAGTTAAGTATTACTTTTATATTAGGATAGACGTACATACATGGAAGTCGGTTATGCCTTCATTGGGTTTTAGATGTGGTGGGAAGGCTGCGGGTGACCCTATATATAAGCATCTGAGACTCGAAGGAAGTAGAATCCTCTTAAGTGTATGTACGTATATTTGGTTTAGGTTGAGATTATTGATTTATGATCGGTGATTATTGATTGTTGGCTCACGTTCGTTGAATGTTGATTATTGGCTTATAACTTACGATTATTGATTGTTGGTTCATGTTCATCGTATTGATTGTTGGTTCATGAGCATGCATTACATTTGATTGTAAGCATTGCATACATTGTTGATGAGCCCTCGGCAGGGGATTGCCGACATCCTGGTGCATAGATGTATGCACCCATTTTGGAGAACGTGACCCCGAGTATATAGACATATATATCTCGATGATTTTGAGATACAGCCTTGTTCATTGAGATGACAGAAGGGTATCGTTGCATTGGTGACTGGCGTTCACGCATAGGATAGGCATGTTGACCTATATATGCATTTGGTACTTGCATTTGATATTCATATCATTGAGCATTCATTTACACGCCTTTACGTACTTATGAGATTTTGTTGATTGGATATTGTGTGTTACTTAGAGGCTCACTGTAAGTCATGTCTAGCCTCTACTTGTATATTATGATTATTGTTTATGGTTCCTTGTGGACCATTACTACGAACTCACCAACCTTGTGTTGACTATGCTTAGTACACTTTTCAGGTAATCAGATTAATCCTGGGCGTGGAGTATAGTTGCTTGCTTGCTGTTTAACCCGGACTTTGGACCTCATGGATCAAGGATTCATAGACCTTCTCTTTTGCATTATACTTAGGATTAATTGCCATCTTTTGAATGTTCCTTTGTAACTTTGATGGTTATTGCTCCTTTTGTATTTTGGTACTTGTTTCGTATTTGTTATGGATTCACTGAATCTTTATTTGCATTTAGTTTGTTCTATTGTAATTCCACCTTGTGCTATATGATTTCCGTGATATTTCGAGCCTCGGCTTGGGGGGTTACAGAATGAAGTGTGATCTGGGTCAGAGACAGATCGTAAGCTGTGTCAGCTTAGTCTGACCCAGATCAGTTTACAAGAACCAAAAGATTACTAAGTGTTTATAGGTCAGATTTGTCATCACTAAATTTACAATTAACATTGGGACTCAACAATCTCCCTATTTGATGATGACAAAACCCAACAACACTTCTAACTATCAGCTTACAAAGAATCAAAGTAAAATAAGACTAACAGATTGTGACCCTTTGAATCTTTTGGGTTCTTTTGAACTGAAATGAAGTTGTAACAAGGAAACTAAATTTGTACAACTACTTTTGCATATATAGAGAACAAACAAAGATATTACATGATACATCACTATTCTCCAAGCATTTCTATAGCTTCTTGCTTAACTTCAAAAGATGGGGCAACTTTCACATCTAACTGCCTATCTAAACCCTCATCAATAAGGAACTGCTCATACCAATTACCTTCTTCACTAAAATTTCTGCAGAATCTGTATAAGGTAAATAGGTGCATAGATGGTACCTGTTTTAGTTCAGCAGTCCTTTGGAAAACCAAATTCCCTCTTGCATCTACAAAACATCCCATGTTCAGGTTCAGTGATGAACATCCCACATCTTGCATTTTCAACACCAGTAGGTAGAGACAGATTTAGATCATTCAGAATCTTGTCAACAGCACCAGAAGATAATTGTGCAAGCAACTCTGAAGGAGACAAGTTTTTGAGAAAAACTGTATGATCACCTCCAGGAGCATCAATTCTTTCAAACCTTCTTCTTTTCTTCTTCAGTGGCTCAGCTGACTCATCTTCATCATCCATATCATAAGCTCTTGGTCTTGGAAGGCCAGTGATATCAATCTTGTACTTTACAATTGCAGCTAACTTCTTCTCAATGGCTTCCAAGACTGTCTCTTTGTGGATTCCAGAAATACCAGTTATGATATTATGTAACTCCACCCACTCAGTGTATCCTAGATCAAGCAGTTTTTCAAGATCATGGGTTTCCCGGCTGGTTTCATAACCTCTCTTTGTAAACCTTATGTTGGGAATGTTCTTTCCTTTTCTCCTTTTGAGTAGAACCTGAAGGATTGGCTCTGGATGCCTTCTATAGTTGATCTTTTCTGTTACTTTTCTTTTCTCCAGAGCCTCTAACCAATCATGGGCTTTACCACTATTCTTCACATCTTTAACCTTCTGTGATGGTTTAGAGTGAACCACCACCTTCTTCTTTTTTTTTCCTTTGGCCACAACTTTCTTTTTGGAACCAATGGCTGCAAGATTTTCTTCATCTTCCTTATTTAATTGTTCTTGAACAGCCTAGGCAATTTCAGGATCAGACTCAGTTGCAGCAATTCTTTCTCTTTCTAGTCTGTCCTCCTTAATCATCTTGTATGCCACCTCAACTGTTACCCCAAGCTGTGGAGCAGTTTCAGTTGCAATCTCCCAATCCTTTTCTTTCTCAGTTAAGATCTTCACACCACTTGACCCAACTTCTGTTGTCCTTTTCTTGATCATGAACTGGGACAGAGTGGCTGTGTCTTCACTAGATGAAGATTCATCAATTTGTTCTTTGGGAGCTGGGTCAGCTTGAGTTGGCACAGCTTGTACAGGAACAACTTGGAAGGACTTCCTTTTCTTTTCAGCTTTCTTAACTTTTTCAACTCTAACATCCTTCCTTATATCTCCCATTTCAACATTAACAGTCTCCCCCTTAGTTGTATCACTCTCCTTTTCAGCCTCTTCATTCATTTTTCCAACATTTTCACCACCAGACTCAGATTCTGGTCTTTTTATCTCCTCTACTGTTTCCTTCTCACCTTCCACCCTAGACCGATGCATATCGAGATCTGTACGAATCTAGATGTGCGGAATCCATCTAGATCCGTTCTTGAGGCTACAAACAAACACACATAAGCAATAGCAATAATGAATGGAACAGGAGATAAAAAAATTCCTTTATCATTAGTCGAATGATTACAAGAATAAATCCGTTTAAAATACATCTCAATGATTCCGGATTACAATCAATCGAGACGACTCTTGATAATGAATTACATGGTGGATATGTGATATAGATCTCTATCACAACCCGTGAATGACTCTCTGTCTAGACTAAAATCATTAACTGTAAACAATAACCTATGAAAACTATATATAGGCTGATTATGGGCTGGGCTGTGGTTAAAATCGTGTCTGACATAATAGCTTTGATGTTAATAACCTCAAAGGATTAACATCAAAGGATTAACCTCAAAAGATTAACATCAAAGGATTAACTTCAAAGAAATAACTTCAATAAACTTCACAACCTTCTAACAGCCCTAGAATTGTATGCAGCGGACAATAATAAGTGCACAGAAACTGCACTAACAGACTCCCCCTTTTCCGGTGCAATCAATTCTATCAAACATCGATAATCAATAGTTATAGAAAGGCTAAGTTAATAGACTTTCCCTTAACTATGATAGCGGGTCTTCTTGTTGAAACTCGATCTTCTGACACTGCATCCTGATATTCAACCTGCAAAATCTCTGTACCTCTATGACAACCAACTAACCCAACACGTCTCATCGTAGTTCCCCCCCTCAACAGTATCCACATCCGAATTAAGCATTGCAATCTTCCACCCTTGGATCTATTGCCCGAGAAATTAATCACGTCTTGCTTAACCGGCATATAATAGAGAAGTTGAATTTCCAACAATCAGCATCAAATCAATCAACTCTCACAAAGATAAGAAACCCTACAACCTGAATCACAAAATGTAATACCATAGACCCTGTCTCATGTGCTTCAATGGATATGAAAGTGTATGCACACAGCTTGGAACCTCTTTACTCGATCTGTTTCTTGTTATCTTCCATAAATGAAAATATAAGCTTGTGATAATGCAAGCACGAGGGACAAACCTCTACGTGATAACATAAGCACGAACTTATAACAAGAAAATAGACATCTTCGTGATGATGCAAGCACGGCGGACAAACCTCTACGTGATAACTTGAGCACGAACTTGTTTCAGATCTTGGTTTATCTCTCGAATTACAGCGAGTTTTGCTTAGAAACCCAAAGGTAAACCTGAAGTTTTATCCCCCCCATTTCTCTGCAAAAACTCTGAAAATCAGCCCATCTTAGGTTGTAATTATCTCCCATTCATGAGGTTCTTCAAGAAAAGGCCTAGAGTTTACTTCGGTAATAACTCTTCGCCAAAAACGGGTTTTACTACCGTATCATGTGTGCTCGATCGTATCTGGAAGTCTGTATTTTTCTCATACCGAAACACACTAGAACCTCTATGCATGAACTTCAATCAATTTCTGGCTAATAAGGGTTGGATGGGTTGGAAGTTCAAAGGGATTTTAAGGTCAAAGGGATTTTAAGTTCAAAGAGAATTTAAGTTCAAAGGGAATTTAAGTTCAAAAGAAAATTTAGGCTGAAGCGATTCACTTTGAAGAAGTTAAGGTCAATGGTTTTAACTTCAATGGAATAAGTTCAAAGGGATTTCAGTTTGATGGAATGAGTTTACAGGATCACCTTTGTTGGAAATAAGTTCAAATGAATTAACTTTAATGAAATAAGCTCAATGAACTTAACTTCAATGAAAACAAGCAATTCGATCCAGATCCTATAACCTCAAAGAACACAAACCCTAATCACTGATATAAACTCAATGGCCAATGACTTTAAATAACCTTAATAAGGTCGATGAAACAATTAAATCCGTAGGGAAATCCATCACCTTCAAAATATACCTCGATGGAATTTTTAAACAGGTTATTAACTTCAACAAGTATATCACAGCCTCCATCATATCTAAAAACCATAATTCTGTTCGACCCTAAAAAAACACCCATTCCAATAAGCTCAACGGCTGATTAAGATGCATCAAGGTAAGTAAGGTCGAAGACTAGATTAACTCTGATGGAGATTATCTTAACTCAAGAACTACAAAGGATTCCTTTGAAGTTAAATAACCTCAATAGATTCTTTTGAAGTTAAATAACCTCAATAGATTCCTTTGAAGTTAAATAACCTCAATAAAATTATGTGTCTATGAAGTTAATAGCTCGATGAACAGATAGGCAGATAAGGTCGATGGAAAAGTAAGCAAATAAGGTCGATGGACACTTAACTTCAATGGAATTAGTTCAAAGAGAAATCCTTTGAAGTAAACATCCTCAATAGATTAACTTCGTTTCTGTCCTCAACCGTGCAACTTCAATCTTCAAAACCCTAATTCCTCAAATAATCCAAGAACAGATCTCTATCATGGAGAAAGTCTCCCCTTGCTCTGATACCACTGTTAGGTCCATTTGACCGATGCATATCGAGATCTGTACGAATCTAGATGTGCGGAATCCATCTAGATCCGTTCTTGAGGCTACAAACAAACACACATAAACAATAGCAATAATGAATGGAACAGGAGATAAAAACAAAGAATTCCTTTATCATTAGTCGAATGATTACAAGAATAAATCCGTTTAAAATACATCTCAATGATTCCGGATTACAATCAATCGAGACGACTCTTGATAATGAATTACATGGTGGATATGTGATATAGATCTCTATCACAACCCGTGAATGACTCTCTGTCTAGACTAAAATCATTAACTGTAAACAATAACCTATGAAAACTATATATAGGCTGATTATGGGCTGGGCTGTGGTTAAAATCGTGTCTGACATAATAGCTTTGATGTTAATAACCTCAAAGGATTAACATCAAAGGATTAACCTCAAAAGATTAACATCAAAGGATTAACTTCAAAGAAATAACTTCAATAAACTTCACAGCCTTCTAACAGCCCTAGAATTGTATTGCAGCGGACAATAATAAGTGCACAGAAACTGCGCTAACACCTTCCACCCTAGAACCATGCACAACCATTCTTCTATCATTGAATGCCTCCTCAGCTCTGGCCTTATTCCGTCTCTCTTTTAGTTTTTCAAAGTATTCTTCAATTTCCTTGTCAACTGAGCTTTTTGTCTTTCTCTTTCTAGCTCCATTTCAGCTTCACTCATAGCACACCTCTTTCTCTTAGTAGCATTCTTCTCCCCCTTTTTGTCATCATCAGTAGGGAAAGAGCTCACTGGAGTAGCAAAGAGGCCTTTGTGATCCTGGTTGATCAAGTCAATCTTGATATTAGTGAGACAGCAGGCTCTTCTTAGCTTAACATAATCCTCATGGAGGAGTTCAATTTTAGATTTGACACCTTTAGAAGCTTCAATCAGATCATTCTTGAAATCTGCTTGTGACTTGTTTGCAGATCGAAGTTCTAATGTGACTTCCCTTGTAAACGTGGTTGCAGCATTCTCAATCTGACCCAGAGTACTCTTGTTTCTTTCATTTTCTTCATTGACTGCCTTTGTAAGACTATCAAGAGACTCTGTCAGCTTGCTCTGGTTCTGCTGCATCAAATCAACTGCTTTCAACACATTTTCTTTCAATGCAGTCTGATCATGACTCAGCTTATCCACCTTCTTATCCGTCAATTCCTGATCCTTTTGGATCTTTTCCAAGCATTTGGTCAGCTGTGAGCTCTCAACCTTATAGGTTGATTTGAACTCAGTGAGCTGACCCACCACATCTGAAAATGAGATAGTGGCAGCTTGGGAAGAACTTGCAGTTGGCTTAAAAGCCACTGACTCTGGAAAGAGCAGCCTGCAATCCTTAATATCAGGGTCATTGGGCTCATTTAGAAGGGGGTGGAGGTTTAAGGAGTTTTGGAAAATTTGCTCATGAGAGTGAGTCTCATGAGTAGATCTGTCAGAATTGATTATGAGTTGGTCAGCCTGAGAAAGATTAACGTTTGGTTCAGGCTGAAGGCCAGTGGGAATGTGTTGATCTTGATTTTGATTAACTCCTCCACTAGCATCTTCCATCAGAGCATCCCTTGAGGATGGATGGGCAAACTCATCATCGAATGAAGAATCACTTCCTGGAGATAGTGATCATATTCTCATTGACATCGTGAGGACCATCAATGGTTCCCTTTGCTACACAAGGGGCTGACATAACTGCCTTAAAGACAGCCATGTAACCTACAGAATCCCTCTGTCCGAGGACAGATGCAGACACAGACTCTGCAGGTGTAATGTTTTGTGTAATTGATTGCCCTTCAACAGAGGTGTGTTGTTGCACCAAAGTATCCTTAGGGAGAATTGAGGCCTGTACCCCTCCTTGTGACATAGAAGGGGCATTGACAGCCTGTGCAGACTCAGAGTGTAAGAAAGAAGGAGTCTGATCAGCTTGGGGAGGAGAAGCAGTGTCACAAGTGCGTTCGATACTTCTCTCCTTTGGCTGACCATCCTCAGAATTGATGTGCATAGACTCTGACTCACTTTGGATCTGGGCTAGATCCTCTGTTATCCCTTTAATGATATCATCAACCTTTTGGGAGGCTGATGATGGCGATATAGGTGCAGACACAGTGTGACCTTGGGAGGAGGTCTTTCTTTCAATACCTTCACCCTGTTTGGAGGGTTGGTAGCAGTAGGTGTTCCCTTTAACTCGTCTACACTCTTTTGGGAGAGTGCAGATGGGCGTGGCGATTTCGTCTTGTCAGCTTTGGTGGCAGGGACAGCTTTGGAACGTTCCTTAGCTTCCACTGCACCTTGGGGGATCTCAAGAATTGATGTTGCATTATCAACCCCAGAAGCTGGCACAGATTTCCTTTTTGATCTTTTCTTTTTAGCACTGTGAGGCACTAAGTCCTCAACAATGGGTCTTTTAGAAGCGTATTTTGAAGGAGTGGATGAGGGTGTGGCTAGGGTGGCTGATGTTTTGGCCAACCCTTCACCCTCTTTTGCAGGAGTAGAATATTGAATAGATTGAGAAGAGTTTGAGGGTTCAGAAGCATGTGTACCTGGGTCCCCCTGATTAGCAGATTGAGTGTCAGACTCAGATCGCGTCGAATAAGGGACAGCTTCCCCAAGTGCTTCTTGTTCCCTTTCTCTTTGCCTGCAAAAATCAAGGTAGATCTGCATTGCTCGGGTCAGACCCTGCACAGATACCTTGGGACTATTGAAGATGTTATTGTTGATAGACTTGCATTCCACAGTCTGACCAGTTGCCAGACTGTAATCATTATCAAGTATTGCTTCAATGATAAGGGCAAGAATCCTACCATAAGGTATGGTAAGACTCTTCTTATGAACACGATCAACTAAGTCCTTAAAAATTAAGACAGCGAAATCTATTCTGGTCATAGTGACCATTGCATGAAAAATCTGCAATTCTAAACATTAGGTTGATCAAAGCTGCCTGCCTTTACTTGTAAAGTTTTAGAAATTGTGCTCAAATAATTCCAAATGCCAGTTAAATATTTCATTTTGACCACTGAAGCCAATGGACCAGTATATCCAACTTCTTGTAAAATATTTTTGGCTTCAGTATGAGACACAACATTTTCATATTCATCATCAGGCATATATGACAGCTCAAATGCAGACCTAATCCTCTCATAAGAAATATATACCTTTTTCTTACCATTGAGGATTGTACCATAGATTGCAGCATCTCCTTTCTTATTCTTTCCCACAAAACAGCTCGCCCAAAATTCACACAGGAGATCTTGAAACACCCAGTCTGGCTTCTCAATCATCACTTTGCCAAAAGGATGATACCATAAGAAAGCCACAATCTCATCGTATCCTTTTGCCCATGAAGGAGGATGAATATTGGCATGAACCAGACTGCCAATCTTGATTTTACCAGTATCAAGATCAGCCGGGACCACTACTACATTACTTCCCACCACATAAGGTGAAAGCTTGTTTGCACTTATTGGAGCTGGGTATTGACTTTCAGGTTCAGAAGAAGAACTAGATTGAGAATCATTAGAATGAATAGAAACAGATGATGATGCCATTTTGAAAACAATTTTTAGAAGAAAATAAATTTAATAAAACAGTAATCAGATTTGAGAGAAAAATTGATTTGAGAAAATAAGAACAAGTGATTTGGGATTTAGGTTAAATGAATGTTATATACAAAACTCAAAATATCCCGTTTGAAAAAGTTGGAGAGAGAAAGATTTTGATTGGAGGATCAACAAGTAGTGGAGGTACTTTTTCAGTAACCGGCTGTTACCACTACACGTGTCACACTCCAATAGGATCAATAAGTAAACTAAATAAAATAATGAAAGTAATAAAACGCACTGAGATATTTAAATAACAAAAATAACCACGAAGCTGGGTCAGATTCAGCTTACCCTCTTTCACTTGGAAGTACATTAAGTCTGAAAGGGTAGTCTGCGTCTGACACAGCTTACCCTCAAAATTTAGTATAACTCTAAGGGGTCAGATTTGTATTACTTAGCTCACTACATTTTACAAATTAAGCATACCTAGCTTACTTATGAGATAGTTGAACCTTGATTCATCCAAGGGCTTTGTGAATAAGTCAGCAAGCTGATTATCTGTTGGAATGAAGTGGAGTTCAACATCTTCTTTCATTACATGATCCCTGATGAAATGATATCTTATATCAATGTGCTTGGTCCTTGAATGAAGTACAGGATTGTTTTAAATTGCTATGGCACTGGTACTGTCACAAAAGATTGGAGTTTTTGATGCAGTGACACCATAGTCTTGAAGCTGATATTGCATCCAAAGAATTTGAGAGCAACAACTTCCTGCAGCAACATATTCAGCTTCTGCAGTGGAGATAGAAACTGAATGCTACTTCTTGCTGGACCAGCTTACAAGTCTATTGCCAAGCAATTGACAAGCTCCTGAAGTACTTTTTCTGTCAATCTTACAGCCTGCAAAGTCAGAATCTGAATAGCCAATTAGATCAAATCCTGAGTCTTTGGGATACCAAAGGCCCAGATTGGGACTACCTTTAAGGTATCTAAAGATTCTTTTCACAGCCTTAAGATGAGATTCCTTAGGACTAGCTTGATATCTTGCACAAAGACATGTAGCAAACATAATATCTGGTCTACTGGCAGTCAAGTAAAGTAATGATCCTATCATACCCCTATAAGCTGTGATGTCAACAGATTTGCCATTTTTATCCTCATCCAGCTTATCACCAGTTCCCATAGGAGTTTTCATAGGTGAGCAATCACTAAAACCAAATTTGTTTAAGAGATCTTTAACATATTTTCCTTGGTTTATGAAAATTCCATTTTTAGTCTGTTTAACTTGTAAACCCAGAAAATAGTTTAGTTCTCCCATCATGCTCATTTCATACTTTTAGACATTAATTCAGAAAACTTTTTGCAAAGTCTTTCACTGCTAGACCCAAATATTATATCATCTACATAAATTTGTACAAGCAGGATATCACCATTATACTTTCTCACAAACAGAGTCTTGTCAACATTACCTCTTTTGAAGTTGTTAGCCAATAAGAATTTAGACAAAGTATCATACCATGCCCTTGGAGCTTGCTTCAACCCATAGAGAGCTTTGTCAAGCTTGAACACATGGTCAGGAAACTTTGTATTTTCAAAACCTGGAGGCTGTTCAACATAGTCTTCTTCTTCCAATTTTCCATTTAGAAATGCACTCTTCACATCCATTTGATAGACTTTGAAACCTTTGTGTGTAGAGAAGGCCAAGAACATTCTGATTGCCTCTAATCTTGCCACTGGTGCAAAAGTCTCATCATAATCAATTCCATCCTTTTGTCTGTAACCAAGAGTTACCAATCTTGCTTTATTTCTGGTCACAACTCCCCTTTCATCCATTTTGTTTCTGTAGACCCACTTGGTTCCAATCACAGTCTTGTGATGAGGTCTTGGAACAAGTTCCCAAACCTTGTTTCTTTCAAACTGTGTTAACTCATCTTGCATTGCATTTACCCAAGAAGGATCTGCCAGTGCTTCATCAACCTTAGTTGGTTCCACCTTGCTTACAAAATTGACAAACATGCAGAAATTGCCTGTTGCCTTTCTTCTTGTTTTAAACACCAGAGAGAGGATCACCAATGATTTGGTTAATTGGATGACTCTTTGTCCATCTGGTAACTGAGACAATAGACTGATTCAGATTAGATGGTTCAGCATGACCAGCTTGGACTGGAATGGAGAGATCTGAACCAGTTGGAGAGTCATTTAATGGATTCTGAATAATTTCTTCAGTAGGAGTAGGATCAGCTTGGACATTTTCAAAGATTGGAACACTTTCTTCTTCTTCTAAAAGTTGCTCCCCCTGAGTTTGAGCATTATTAGCTCCAACTGGAGGGATTAGTTGGAGGCTCATTCTCAGGTACAACCAGTTCTTCAAAATTGAAGTCTACATCTTCAGGAGGAGAGCAATCTGGCTTAGAACAACCTTCATCAATGCTTACATTAACAGAGTTCTCAATTGTTTTAATTCTCTTGTTGTAAACTCTGTAGGCTTTCATCATTGTTGCATATCCAAGTAGGATACCTTCATCTGATTTCTCATCAAACTTTCCAAGATGGTCTTTCTGATTCAGAATATAGCAAGGACTTCCAAACATTCTTAGGAAACCAATCTCAGGTTTTCTCCCCCTAAGAAGTTCATATGCAGTCTTCTGGTGTCTTTTCACAATAAGGGATCTGTTCTGGGTAAAGCAAGCTGTGTGTACTGCTTCAGCCCAGAAATGAGACTTGACATTGTTTTGAGCCATCATGGATCTGGCAGCTTCAATAAGAGTTTTGTTTCTTCTTTCTGCAACACTATTTTGTTGAGGAGTTCTGGCAGCTGAGTAGACTTGTGAAATTCCCTTTTTCACTGCAAAATGAATTAAGAGTGATATTCTTAAATTCAGTACCATTATCACTCCTTAATTGCCTAACAGGCCTTTTGTAGAGAATTTCAGCTTGCTTGATGAAATGAATAATGCTGTCAGCAGCTTCACTCTTGTGTTTAAGAAAGAAAACCCAGGTGTATCTTGAATACTCATCAACAATTACCAAGGAGTACCTCATTCCAGTGAATGATGGAGTACTAATTGGTCCAAATAAGTCCATATGAAGCAGATCCAAACAATTATCAATGGTTGAGCAGGTTTTAGACTTAAAGTAGCTTTATGTTGCTTGCCTTTCTCACAAGCACCACACAGCTTGTCCTTCTCATAATTGATCACTGGAAGACCGGACACCAACTCTTTCTTACACAGCTTGTTGATGTCTTTGAAATTCATATGAGACAGCCTTTTATGCCACAACCAATTCAGCTCATCTGAGACTTTGACATGAAACAGACTTCTCTTGTGACAGTTGGATTTCTCATGTCAAAAGAATACAAAGACTCATCCCTCTTTGCAATAAGAACCACATTGCCTTCCAAATCAAGAACAATTCCCTTATCAGACCTGAATCTCACTTCATAACCAGCATCACACAACTGACTCACACTGATCAGATTGTGCTTCAAACCATTTACATATGAGACCCTTCTGAAAGTAAGGGGACCATTTGAAAGTATACCAAAACCTTCAGTCTTTCCTGAGAGTCATCTCCAAAAGTAACATTAGGACCAGCGCGAATCCTAAAGCTACATAGCAGGGACTTACATACGGTCATATGCTTGGAACATCCACTGTCCAAGTGCCAGGTATTATCGTCATGACTGCCCTGCAATTATGATAAGAGATTAGTTCTTTTTGGGAACCCATCCAAAGATGGGTTCACCAGAGCTGACCTTCTGGTCTGACTCAGATTGGGTAACTGAACTTAGACTCTTATCACATTTTGAAACCCATTGTTGCCTGGTCTGTCCTTTACCAGATTCAAAGTTCTTTCTAGCAACATTTAGAGTTTCCTTTTGAACAAAACCTTTGCCTATTCCAGATTTCTTACATTCAGCTCTCAATTTTCTTTGATCAACAGTTTTGGATCAGACACATTCTTAAGAAAATTTGTTTCCATTGACACCTTATCAGTTTTGGACTCAACATATTTTAAAATCAACTTGTCAGAGTCAGACTTGGTGTTACTTGAAACAGACTCAGATTTTGCTTGTGACTCATTTCCTAGAGAACCAGACTTCTTACTCTTTAAAAGCTTTATTTTCTCTTTAGGAACACTATGATCTCTAACCTTTCTTTTATTTTTCTTTAAACTATTCTTGTTTGTTTTAGTCTTTGAATCTGACTCAGATTGGGTGATGGTCAGCTTGGACAAGTCAAGGCTTTCTTCAGGTTTTAACTCAACAACCTGATCAGCTTCAGACACAGCTTCAGCAATGGTCTGACCAATGGTTTCAGGATCTTTAAACCCAATACCAGATTTCTGAACCAACTTAATTGGTTTAGAAATCATTTCTTTGGTTTGGACTTTGGGTGGTGAAGGAGGCTGATAACAAGGCTCCATAGCACATACTTCAGCAATGGCTATGGCCCTATCATAATCACCATCAAAAATAGCTTGGATCTGATGAGGTATTTGGTCATTTACACACTTAGCAACTCTTTTGGAACATATACACCATGATTCAGTAATTTGTTTAACCTTTAAAAACTTTTCTTCTGCAGTTTTAGCTTCTTTAATCAAAATGGAGTTTAATTGATTTTGAGCTTTAACTTCAGATTCTAGTTTTTCAATGGTGTGACTCTTAGAGCTGTTATCAAGTTTCAAAACATGTATTTCCTTTTTGAGTTCTTGATTAAAGTGTTTTGTAGCAGAACCTCATCACCAAGTTTATTCAGTCTGGACAGTTTCTCATTATCAGACAGATTGGAAAAAGAAGTTACCTCAGGTGGAGCAGTCTGAATGGTAGATGCCTGGTGAGCTGACTCAGATTGCTGTTGTATTTTCACCAGATCTTCAGCAAATCTTTGAGTGGCTTCTTTAGCCATGAAACACTTGGCATCTTTATACAACTCATCATCAGATGATGTGGCACTTTCAGCCCAGTCTTTGGCTACCAGACTCTTCTCATTTTTGTTCACCTTCTCAGTCAGCTCAGGTACTTGTGCTTTCAAGGCTTTGTACTTAGTCTTGAGCTTAGAGTATTTTTCACCTCTTCCACCTTTGGCTGGCACAGCTTGAGTAGATTCTTTAGATCTGCAGTCTCCAGCCATATGTCCAGTCTTGCCACATTTGTAACAAGTGACTTTGGACATGTCAAATGGCTTCTTGGTCTTGTCAGCTTGGCCACCTTTCCTTTTCCTTTAAACTTATTAAAGGATCTCCTTCTGATCCTTTCAGCCAACATAGCTACTTCATTAGCTAGTTCATCACCATCAGATTCATCACATTCAGATTCAGCACAAACAGAGTTAGGATTAGACATCACAGGAATATCATCAATAACACAAGGAATGATCTCATTACTAATTGAACTAGGGTGTTCAGTCATAGAAGCAACAAGTGCAGCAGCAGGCTGACTATAAGAATCACCCATAGCAATTAGTTTTTCAGCCTCTGAACATTCTTGGTTATGAAGCAAACCAAAAAGTCCAGGGAGATCAAGATCATGATAAACATAACTTAATTTAACAGAAGAAATATAGTTGTTCCATTTAGGTGGGTAATGAATCAAGAAATTTACTCTTTAAAGCCTCATTTTTCTTATTAATTCCAATAGCAGCTAAATCATTTACCAAAGCATTAAAGCGGGTATGAGTGTCAGTCAAGGATTCATTTCTCAAAGAGAAAAATCTCTCATACCTCCTGGTCAATGTAGTAATAGTGGATTCCATGGAAGTAGAGCAACCCTCAAACATGACAGTCAATGTACCCCACATTTTCTTAGCTGTAGAACACATTTTAATAGAATGGTAAAGGTCTTTGGGCACAGCTTGGACAATGAAATTTCTAGCCTTCACATCCAAGTTTGCCAACCTCCTATCCCCATCCCCCCAATCTGCCTTGTCCTTTACAATAGATTTGACTGTGGCAGGAATGGTTGGTTGACCTTCCCTGACCACAGCTTCTACCACAATGGTTTGTGTAGGAACATAAGGACCATCCGCAAGGATGTCAGGCATATTGTTATCGATGGATTCAAGGAACAAAGACATTAGACCTTTCCACCCACTGAAATCATCTTTATCAAACATGGGTGGTCGGGTTGAAGAACCATTATCAATATATGATGACATAATGCTTTACTATAAAAGAAATAATGCAAGGATCAAGTCAAGTTAATTCTTAACCCCTGCTCTGATACCAATTGATACGTCCCACGGTGTATCAATATACCAAAGTATATTGTACACAGAACAGTTGTAGAGGGGGGTGAATACAACTTTCTTCAATCTTTACAAACTTTTAACACAAAACGTTTTAAGATTCAGTTTATGAATATTAAGCAAGTAAGTAAAGAGCAGGAATCATTAAAACAGTAAAGCAGTAAAGAAATAAAAACATTTTGAACACAGATTGTGGTTTTCAAATGTAATCCTTTATTAAGAAATAATCTATACAAAGAATTACAGGGTTGTTGCGGAATAAAGATAGCCTATAGATATCTTAACAACCCTATGAAATGACAAACAACAATCAATAAGTTTCAGCTCAAGAGAATCAGCCCAAGCTGATCTCGTACAGACTAAGCTGTGTGTAAGAGCAGAGAAACTTGTGTGAAGAATGATTCTCAGGAAATGCCACACATATGCAATCCATGAATGAGGCTTTTATAGGCGAAAGCGCTCCTTCACTGGGTGTCCGTTGCAGCTACGTGTTCTTCATTCAGTGGATGATAAAGGAATAATCAATCGTGCCTTTCATGGTACTTGTGGTCCCCCACGTACTGACGCACATTCTTCATCTACCAATAGGAGTATGGACACGCATATGTAAAACCAACCACCAACCTGGATCCTAGGATTCTTCCTAGTCACGTCATTTGTCCTTATCTTCAATCCAGGTTGTTATCTTCACTTGATTGTCAGACACAGATTGGGCCGTTTGTCAAGGCACCAGTCTGCCTAAGTGTATCCAAGCTGACTGCTAATCCCAAGCTGCCTTCCACTAACAGCTTGGTCTTCTATCTTCAATCCTCCTTTTCAACTTGGACTGAATGCTAATACTGTTGATGCAGCTTGAATAACACTTGCTTCCATAAGATATTACAATTACAAGTATGAAGCGTGATCTGGGTCAGAGACAGATCGTAAGCTGTGTCAGCTTAGTCTGACCCAGATCAGATTACAAGAACCAAAAGATTACTAAGTGTTTATAGGTTCAGATTTGTCATCATTAAATTTACAATTAACATTGGGACTCAACAGATGGTCATGTGGAAGAATCATCCAAAATTATTAAAGACATGTTATGAACGTGAAAGGTTGATCTTTGACGGAACGTAGAATTTGCATTTATCCTTAATGGAATCCTGTATAGCAATGGCTATTGTGCTAGTATTCAGATTTCCTTTATACAAATATTGTTCGATAGAAAATGTTGAGTTGAGGATAAGTGGGTTATCAAGAGAAGTGTAGCATGGATACAGTGATGAAGATACCTGAAGTGATGGAGATGATAAGATGACGACTTAAAGCGGGTTAAGATCAACGAGAATCTTATGCGGATATAAGAGAAAGACTTATCGAGTTCAAATTTTGGTGATTGACTAATATGAAGAGTCTTTTCATGGAGAAGCGTTTTACGATTTTGCACGCTAGGAAGCTAGAACTTGGTTTAACGGTTCTTCCAGCATAAATGCTCGAGTCAATAGGGTTACTAGTCGTGAGAATTTGCCGAAGAACTTCCGGAAATTTATTCTATCTTTCACGTTTCTCGTTCTGGGAAGTATTATGTCACCTAGGTATCATGTGTACTTTTAAAAGAAATCGAACTTCTAAACGAATTAAAATACGACAATGTCGAGGAGCATTGGCCTTGTGAAGAAACATTTAAGGAGAATGTAAATCAAAATTGTACGGTGGTGCAAAGTGCTATGAAAGCATGGAAAAATGTCGAAGGGTTAACGGGAAATTTAAAGAAATGATTCTAAATATTGTCGTCGTTAAATGTGGCTTGGATCACGAGGACGTGATCCGTTCCAAGTGGGGGAGAGTTGTAACATCCCAAATTTTAGTAAAATAAAATTATTATTATAGTTTACATTAAAGTAATTTCCTAGTATTTAAATTTGAGATAAGGGGTTAAATTAGTTGGAACTTTAGTGGATAGCGGTATTTTACCCATTAAAAGTTAAAAGAGACGTGGCACAAGGAAGAAGTGCCAGCCATCTTTCTTTTTGGTGTCTCATCCTTCCATTCAAGAACATCATGCAAAATCTACAATCTTCACATCCTTCTTCCAACTTACTTCTAGAAAATTTTGTATCCTTCATTCCATCTAATTCAAGAAATCCTCCAAGTGAATAATAATAATAAGTTTAACATCCATGTGAAGAACTCAATTGGGAGAATTGGTGTGTGTCGACACACATGGAGAAGGAGGAAGAAAAGTGTGATTCCAATTTCTAATCTTAACTCTAATTTCCTAAAGGTAAGGATTTCTATAACTTAATTTTGATTATCGTAGTAGATTAGGGTTCATGCAACTATTGAATTGAAATTTGGGGGTTTTTACACAATGAGCTATTTTGATTTAATTCAAGTTAGGGTTCAGGTAAGTTGATTAAATTAGGGATTTTTCAATAAGATGATTATGTTGTAATGTTTTTTTCTAAATTCTTACTTGTAATGACACATATGGATGTGTAGTTGTATGAATATTTTGATAAAAGTATTTTGTGGCTTTTATGGTCAAAACAAGAAAAATGAAGATTTTGAGTAATAATGTAGTATGGTCATATGGTAGAGATTATGAAAGAATGGTGATTTTGCTAGTTAAGTGAAATGATGTTATTGATGATGATTTGAATCAACTAAATGAAGTTTTGAGAAAATAAAGCAACTCAATGACAAAATGGGTTGGTTATGGGTTAGGAATGCTAGTGATATGATAGCATGGCTAAGTTGAGTTAGCCAAGAATGTGAATGTTGCCTTATATGTGAATTGTGTTGTTATGATAGGTTGAAAGCTTGTTTTATGCACTTGCGATTATTTTGAGTTGTTGATTTGTGGTCGCGGAGGAGGTGAGTACTCTTGCATACTTTTATATATTGGTCGATTACCATATGATGGTGGGTTTCGTGTGTGGTAATCGATTGGCGTTAAGCCTAAGTAGGGGCTCTATTTGATTACGGGCCTAAGTAGTGGCCATAGCCTTAGAAGGGGCATTTGAGATATAGCTCGAGAGGAGCATTGATATTGTTTATTTGAGATTGTAATCATTAGCTTATATGGATCCATATAATGCGTTAGTACAAAGGTGAGTATATAGGTATGGTACGACGGTGCCATAGGCTATATGCAATAGACCTTTGTGCATTGACCTCCTTCGTGTGTATAAACGTATGCAAGATTATTCACTAAGCTTTGGCTTACCCTTTTAGTTATTTACCCTTTTTATAGGTTGTCCCGAAAGTGGAAACAAGATTTAGTGCTTTGAAGAATATGGATGATTTGAATTGTGAAATGTTGACTTTTGCGGTAAAAATGCTCTTGTGACTAGAACCCGTAGTAGCTCCCTTTGGACTAATGGCTCTTGGTACATTTGAAGTGTTTTTGTTAAAGTTTGGTCATGTACATTTATGCAAATAATAGTTTGGAGTCATGGTCTTATGCAACTTAAAGGATTGTTTGATTTTGGATAATTGGCAAAATGGGTAAATGACCCGTTTAGTCTTGTAAACTTGAATTGTAGCAATGGATGGTATGAAGACTTTTGGAAATGTTTTATTAGTTGTTTTATGTCAAAATAAAGTTGTTTATCAGTTGTTAGAAGCTCGGTATTTAGTAGGATAGGTCGAAAGTTGTTTAAAGTGTCAAAAGTACGAAACTGATGAGGACGGCCTTTGCAGAAACAAGAGCCGTCCTATTCTGTAATTTTTCACAAATTTTTACCGAGGCTTCGTTTGAACTTTCCGTGACCTTAAACTCTTACAATAGACTTATATTAACATATTAAGAAGGTTCCAATTGTCATTTTTCAAATTTGATAATTTTGATTTTTGACGAAAAATGGCCGTATTTTTCTAAGTATAATTTAACTAAATTGTGTTACTTTTTTTTTCATGTTCATACTTTTGGGTCTAAATTGAGTCTAGTCGTTTCAGTTGTCTCTAAAAACAAGGGGAAAAGGACAAAAGAAAAGGAAAGCAAATTGGTACACAAAAGCGATCAGTGGAGATCGCTGAAAGGGGGGATCGCCTAGCCGAGACGGTGTTCCCGGCGACCCAAAGGCGAAATTCGCTGGATCGCCCCTCCTCATCGCCCCACTTCGTTTAGCCTTATTGATTTCATTCATTGCACCCATGAATGTTAGGTAAATTTGCATCATAATCTTCTCCCAGATAAAGATATGTATGTTCAGTTTAATTTCTAGTCTAACCCATTCGTTAGACCTATATGTCATCGAACCACTAACCAAATAACACGTCATTCTTCAAAAGAAAAATACTGAGTATACTTAACACTTTTTCATTTCTTTCTCTTTTTGCAAAGCAAGATTGTATGGGAATATTTACAAAGCAACCAATCCTAACACCCATTATGTGAGAAACAGAACAGAGGGTGATGAATGGCATTGTGAAAGAATTACGAAAAACACTCAAAATACTTGCAAATACAAAATCTCTATTCTTACATATATACATTATAAAACAGGAAATTTTTGACAGCCACAATATTACTGTTATATCTTTCCAAATAAATGAAAATAATTTTGGTCAATTATTTCCATCTTTTTAAATACTAGTATTTCACAAACAAATTAAAAACACAATTGGTGGCGCATTGGTAAGGTAATTGACCTTGAGGAAATCCACAGGGTTTGAATATCACTTTCTACATTTGTAGAAGTGGATTATTAGGGGGGTTTTCGAGAGTCCTGAGTTTTATCCTAGACATGCGTGGTTCGAGCTCCGCATACTGCCCAATTGGATGTCACTAGTGGTGTTTCGAATGCTAACTACTAATTACTACCTACTAACTCGCTGTTAAAAAAAAAACAATTTAAATAACTAAAGCGATACCATCACCCCCTAGCTAAAAGTACTAAACAAATTTACGAATTTTATATTTCAATTTTTATTTATGCCAAAATTTAAATGAATTTGAAGAATCATCAAACTCCACACACATGTCGCAGCTAGATACTAATCAAGTTTATGCCTCTCTCCCTACACAAATTCGGTTGCCCATTATTATATATCTACTTCCTCAAATAAGGACGTACTACTTAAAATTTGGCAACCAATAAAAGCATCACGACATGAATAATAAACACCGAGTGAGTGAGGATAGAAGAATTTAGCTTTATTCACTAGCTAATATGTTAGAGTTCTTGATAGTCAAAATTAATAGGGCTATTTAATTGAAAAGTTCCTTTAACTTGTCTTAAATATTTTTTTTGGGTCCAAACAAAAAAGTTCTTTATTGTAGGGAACAAAACCGGCTAAAATGTCTTTACGGGGTCTGTACCGGCTAGAAGCTAATGTGTATCCGGTTACTGCCTATATGGCAGCCCTGCGTATATATCCACACCTACTTACACCCTATTATTTATTATATTAATATTAATATAAATATATAAATATAGATATAAATTCATGGAGAAAAACAAAACCACTTGCAGACACATAAATGTCTGATCCTTTTCAAAGTTTCAAACCCAGTTAATCCATTAATTTCAAATTTCCAACGAAGAAATTTCAATTCTTCCCTGATTGACATTTTTATAGTCACAATTGATTTATCAATCAAGCTCTAGTGTTACCATCTTAACCCTTATCTCTATTCCTCTCCCCTTTTCTTATTCCGGCCACCCCCACCGCTGAACCGCCGCCCCACCTCGCCGGAAAAATGGGGGTACACCTCAAAAACGCTACAAAAATAACCTCCATTATCATCTAAGCAACAAAGGGCAACCATCCAACCCCCAACACCACCCGATGCTACCTCTGCCGCCACCCCCACGTTGCGTCATCGCCGCCGCACCATTTTAAGGTAACCACCGCCAACGATAGCCCCCTAACACCACTCTTTCTTGGTTATTTTCGGTTTCTTACAAAACCCACAAAAATCCATTTCTTTTTTGCCCAACCACATATCTTGATTAAAAATTCAATTTTTTATTTTTGGTTTTATTTTTAGGATCAAGAATATAGAAATTGGAATATTGATACAGATTTGTTTTTGGTCCTTGTGTTTTTTGAGATGATATATAGATACAGATTTGTTTTGAAAATAGATACAGATACAGATTTGTTTGGTAGATGACTTGGTAGGTTACAATGTTGATTGCCGGAACGAGGTCGTTTTTGATGGTCGGAACTTTAATCCTTTCTTATCTCTCTCCACGTCTAATCTTGGTGGTGGAAGTTTTGTTCAACAGA
>CM067167.1:58676001-58726731 GCA_034093135.1 Erigeron breviscapus | reverse complement strand
TAGTATTTAAGAAAGGCAATCAGTAGATTAATTAAAAGAGTTCAAAGAACTAATAACGAGTAAAATCTATACGCATCAAGTTATGTCGCTTTGCGAGTGGGGAACCACTGACCTGTCACCGTTGTCTTGATGTAAGGTATAAACTCTAACCATTAGTTGAGTTATGTCGCTCTGCGAGTGGGGAACCACCGACCTGTCACCGCTGTCTCACTATTAAAGATGATAATATCGTATAACTGCTTTAGTGTTTAGCTAGTGAGCATGACTGTAGCGTGAGAGTATGTCTAAGTAGTGACTCACAAGTACACAAACGATGAAATGTAAATGCCTTGCAAGTAGCTAGTAGTTCTGATTGCTATACAAACCTTAATTAAGTGCTTAACTAGTCAGCAGAAAGGAGTAAGATTGAGCTGTAAGACATGTTGAAGTATAGAACTGTTCTAGAGGTATTAACAGAAATAAAAAGTTAGCTTTTAGTTTTGATTGACCAATTATCTTGCCTCTAGCTATAGCTTACTGATTTTGTCTAAAGCTTTCTCAAATCATTTTTGCATGACTAATCTTTCAAATGTTTTAATGAAGTAGAATAACTTTAACACTTAAGCTGTCCGCTCATCATTGTTTTATTTTCTTGGACTATTTGCTTGAGGACAAGCAAAGACTTAAGTGTGGGGGTATATGATGAGCGTCCATTTTGTGATAAAAACCCCTATCGAAAGGCTTCATTTCAATGTCTAAATGAGTTAATATTCCGGAACTATCGGTACTTAATGAGTCGTATGTTTATGCAGGTTCACGGAAGATGCGAGAGAGGGTAAATGGCATCAAGAACTCAGAAGGAAGCCTATGAAGTTACAAGACACAAGGAGGTGATTCGGGAGCCAAACGAAGAAGTACGAGAAGCAGCAGCAGTTGCCAGCGCCGCTGGCCCATGCCCAGCGCCGCTGGGAGCCCATCCAGCGCCGCTGGGCGGCCCAGTTCAGCAACCGACTTAAACACCTATTTAAGTCAAACTAACCCTCAAAACCCTAAGAGAGAGCCGATTCAGCAGCCCTAGCCGCCCATATTCAACCCTAGGTCGACTTTGCAGATTCCAAGGAGGTTTTGGAGCTTCTAACACCTTCCGGTCTTCATCCTCAGCCTAGATCTACTTTATTTTACTTTCAGTTGGTAAACAATGTCTTTCATCTTTTCAGACTTTGTTATTCCTTTAATAATGTCAGGCTAGTAGGCTGAATACTTGTTTGGATCGATGTGATCATGTAGACGTTTATTGTTTTACTTTATTTGTTAGAATCTGTTGGAGTGTGTTTTACTGTTTATCGTAGATCCATGTTTTACTAATTCTTCATATTATTATCGGTTCTATATTGCATGTATTAGTTTAATTCTGATGATCGGTCTATAATCATACACTAGGATTAATACATAAGGATGGAAAACACTAGTCGGTCTTTAACTAGCTGTAAAAGGCGATTCACTTGTAACCGAGGGATCCAGAACCATAGTAACTAGGATGAATAGAACATGATGCTTAACAATGTCAGACGCGATCCTTTGACTTGGAAAAGAGCACTGTGGTCACCGGAGATAATTACTATCTGGTCATGGCTTAAGAGCCGGGTAACTAAAAGATGAATTAGTAACACAAACTTTAGGTCATTAATGCTTAAACAATGAATCTAACGAGAATTTGTTTATAGGGTAGTGTGAGTCTAGCGACAGCATTAGTTAATTAGGCAAAGTGAATCTAACGAGAATCTGAGCCGTGATTAAGTTTCCAACAGTCTAGCAAATGGGTAGGATAGTATTTGGTCGTACCATGAGATCGAGATGCCAAACAAGTATTTTAATTTAATGTTATTTGTTTTTTACAAACTATTTTCAGACTATTAGCCTTGCGGTATTTACTTTTCAGTATTTTAATTAGTTTAATAGGAAATCGTGACAACCCACAACCGCTAGAATTACACGTATTACTAGATTAGGTAAAGAAACGCGTCCCTGCGAACGATCCTGTTCTTATCACTAAACTATACTACATCTGATCGGGTCCCCTGTCCGTTAAGGTGTGTGTTTTTGAGATAATAACTTGTACAACATTTTTATAAATTTAAACACTAAAACAAAAACAACCATCATACGGTTATTTTTGGCGAAAGAAATGAAGCGGTCGATTTTGTTGGTAGTTTCGCTCATATGTTTTGATAATCTTGGTATGGCAGTCAAGTCTCTTATGTTTGGATCATCGACGCCGAAAGGAAACCACGGTCTAGGGAGAATATTCTTGTTGTTCGGGATTTTCTCAATGTCTTTTTCATGAATTTTATTCGATCTAGTCGTTCCCGAGAGGTATAATTATCCTTTTCGATAAAAAAAATGGCATTATGCACGTGTGTTTATCTATTCGTGAGCCCAATAAAGTAACAATCGAAGATGTGTACCTGTTGTCAAGATTTGATATTCTATTCGATCATTTGGAAACAGTTTCTTATTATTCTAAGCTGAAATTTCGTTTCATTTATCATCAATTTAAAGCGTGCGATGAAGATGTTCTTAATAAAGCTTTCATACTCGCTATGGACACTTTGAATTCATATTTATGCCTTCGGTTATATTAAAGATTTTGCAACTTTCACGAATTTTATGGACCGTAATTCTCATCCGTTATGTAATAAGTCCGTAATTGTTTTCTTTGACAACTTTATGTTTATTCTAAAAGTCAATTCGGTCACGAAGTTCTTTTTACGTAAGGCTTGAGAAATACTATAAAAGGAAGAATTTCATGTCAATTCGTTGGATGAGCAGTCATATTCGAGGATGTGCAATTATCTCGATCGTGTGATTACCAAAGGAGGGAATATGGTTGACCCGGCTTCGATTAGTGCGGTGACAAAATGGGGACAACATACAAGATCAACATAGATTAGAAGTTTCGTGGGTGACGGGTAACAAATGTTGTTTTATTTTCGGTCTTTCGAAGATAGTCTCACCGTTGACCAAGTTAATTAGAAAGAATATGAAGTTGAACCCCGACAGTCACAAGAAAAAGTAAGTAAAGCCCCGATGCAGATATTACCCGAAGGCTTGGAGAATATGACGGTTATTGAAACTTTTCAACATACGGTCTTGGTTGTGCTTTTATGCAAAAGGATAAAAGTTGGACGATGTTACGAGGCATTAAGAGAAATCAAGAAGAATCGTTCCATTCACAATTTAGAATTCATCGAGTTGTTTTTACTTTAAAATTTTGATGTTTTTACCTCTATAATGACAAGTTTATCACTAGTTTTCGATCATGAGTCTCAAGTACTTTCCTATTCTTAACGATCAACGAAATCTCAACAACCGTCACAGAAGTTTATCGAATCTTGAGAGAATACATCCATGAAATTTTATAGTGGAGGCTCAAGAGTAGACCTTGCTACGCGATCCTAAGCAAATGAGTAGTCAAGGTCACGTTAAAGATCTTTCTAAAGAATTTTGCAATCTTACTTTGCGTCATAATAGAGCTTAGAATTCTTTTTCCTAGCAAATCAAGGAAATTTTTACTCCTTAAAATCCGAATACTTCTTTCGCCGGTATGACAAAGATGTGTCAAGATCTAAAGAGAGATTATTGGTGACCGAAATGAAGCGACAGATGGTGAGATACGTTAAAGGTTGCCTCACTTGCGTACAAATTAAATCCTTGCATCAAAAAACTTTATGGGAAATGTCAATATTGGAAACTTTCAAGTTGAAATAGGAGCATATCATGATGGACTCTTTTACAAAATTGTTAAAGACGCCCAAAGACCAATATGATTTTATTGGGTTGTTGCTAAACGTTGGATGAAGAACGCTCAAACCCTACTAATTCGGATGCTCACAATTCAGAAATTTTAGTCAACAATTATGCCGAGAAAGTAGTAGCAAGGCGTGGAGTTTCCATCTTCAATGTTCTTGACAACTATACACGTTTTGCTTCATGCTTTAGGTGTAAATGTCAAGAAGAAACGGAAAAGTTGATTTCAAGCATTGCATATTACCCTAAGGTGGATGGTGATACGTCCCACGGTGTATCAATATACCAAAGTATATTGTACACAGAACAGTTGTAGAGGGGGGGTGAATACAACTTTCCTTAATCTTTACAAACTTTTAACACAAAACGTTTTAAGATTCAGTTTATGAATATTAAGCAAGTAAGTAAAGAGCAGGAATCATTAAAACAGTAAAGCAGTAAAGAAATAAAAACATTCTTAAACACAGATTGTGGTTTTCAAATGTAATCCTTTATTAAGAAATAATCTATACAAAGAATTACAGGGTTGTTGCGGAATAAAGATAGCCTATAGATATCTAAACAACCCTATGAAATGACAAACAACAATCAATAAGTTTCAGCTTAAGAGAATCAGCCCAAGCTGATCTCGTACAGACTAAGCTGTGTGTAAGAGCAGAGAAACTTATGTGAAGAATGATTCTCAGGAAATGCCACACATATGCAATCCATGAATGAGGCTTTTATAGGCGAAAGCGCTCCTTCACTGGGTGTCCGTTGCAGCTACGTGTTTTTCATTCAGTGGATGATAAAGGAATAATCAATCGTGCCTTTCATGGTACTTGTGGTCCCCCACGTACTGACGCACATTCTTTCATCAACCAATGAGAGCATGGACACGCATATGTAAAACCAACCACCAACCTGGATCCTAGGATTCTTCCTAGTCACGTCATTTGTCTTTATCTTCAATCCAGGTTGTTATCTTCACTTGATTGTCAGACACAGATTGGGCCGTTTGTCAAGGCACCAGTCTGCCTAAGTGTATCCAAGCTGACTGCTAATCCCAAGCTGCCTTCCACTAACAGCTTGGTCTTCTATCTTCAATCCTCCTCTTCAACTTGGACTGAATGCTAATACGTTGATGCAGCTTGAATAACACCCGTGAATTTTGACCCGTTGACTTTTTGTGTAATTTGACTAACAAACTTGTTGAATGAAATAATTGGGCCCATTTGTGATTATATGACTATGTGGTATGTTGGTCGGGTCGTTGTATGTGTAGTCGGTATTTAAATAGGTAATTAATTGTATTGTGACTTGAGAGGGGAAACGGGTCGGCCCGTGGGTAGTCCATGACCCACCAGCCCCCCAAGACCCATTTCTCCCCCCTTATTCCTTTCTCCCCCTCTCATTCTCATTTCTATCTATCTATCTCCTTCTCTATTTCTCTCAAACAAAAAGAAAACCAATTCATTCTTCATCCTCTTCTTGCATCAAATTAGTGTTGGAACGGTTATAACATAGAAATCATAGCCATCTTCATCTCACTTTCGTCATATTGAAGAATCAAAAGCCAAGTTCTTGCATTTTACCCATTTTGACCTAATTTCGGGTTCTAGCTCAAGGAGGAGTTTCGGTAAGTCTAATTCATCCCTTTTGTACCCACTTATGTTTGTTTATGCATTTCTAGTCATCTTGAAAGTTTGCAAGTCCTAAATCGGCTTAAATCTTGATTTGGGTCAAACTAGGGTTTAATTAGGGTTTGAAGGGTTTGGATGTGATTTTGATGTTTTGAAATCGAAACTAAGATAGGGGTTATGTTTATTTATGTTAAAACATGTTTGTTTAAGCTTCAAAATGGGTCTTGGATCATCGCTAGTCGATTTGGGGGTCGAAAATGGGGTTTGGGTGAAGTTGGATCGCATTTTGTACTCAAAAATCTCCAGGTCTGAGCCCAGTCGCGCCGCGAGCTCCTGCTCCTCGCGCCGCGAGCCCGTGTCCAGTCGAAGTCAGTGACTTTCTCGCGTCCCGCCTCGCGCCGCGAGCTTTCCTGCTCCTCGCGCCGCGAGCTCCTTCTCCTCGCGCCGCGAGTTTCACCTGTTTTGCACATCAGTTTTCAAACGTTAATAACTTTTGATCCGTAACTCCAAATAAGTCGTATGACCTATCGTTGGAATCGTAAGAGAGTCTAGTTTCTATTAGTGACCCTCTTTTTGTATGAATCCTTTCTCATTTCTAAAAAGGTCGAGTCGAATGTGTCTTGTTTCCTACTCGTTTAAGTTGGAAAGGCGTTTAGGGTTTGTGACTTGACCTAATTGTGCTAAACTAACTTGTTTATGATTGTAGAGTTGACATTATGGTATATTGATGTATAATTATAGGTTGTGGACGTGTGGATCCTATTACTCGTTTGTAATCTTATACTAGCTTCTTTGCCGGTCAAGGTGAGTTTCGTATCTCCCTACTCGCTTGAGATCCGGGCTGAAAAGTGTAAACCTGGCGTGTTTACTTGCATTTATTGATTTATTGATTGGTTGACTTGATTGTTGGATTGGTGGGATAGTTCGTTTCGTTTAATTGACTTGGGTTATGTTTTAGTTAAGTATTACTTTTATATTAGGATAGACGTACATACATGGAAGCCGGTTATGCCTTCATTGGGTTCTAGATGTGGTGGGAAGGCTGCGGGTGACCCTATATATAAGCATCTGAGACTCGAAGGAAGTAGAATCCTCTTAAGTGTATGTACGTATAGTGGTTTAAAGTGAAGTTTGATTTATGAACGGTGATTATTGATTGTTGGTTCACGTTCGTTGAATGTTGATTAGTGGCTCATAACTTACGATTATTGATTGTTGGTTCAAGTTCATCGTGTATTGATTGTTGGTTCAAGTTCATCGTGTATTGATTGTTGGTTCATGACTGATGCATCTACA
The DNA here is from genome assembly GCA_034093135.1 of Erigeron breviscapus. Classification (NCBI taxonomy): domain Eukaryota; kingdom Viridiplantae; phylum Streptophyta; class Magnoliopsida; order Asterales; family Asteraceae; genus Erigeron; species Erigeron breviscapus. The sequence continues at coordinate 58,720,027 of CM067167.1, read as the reverse complement.
TTTGATTGTAAGCATTGCATACATTGTTGATAACCCTCGGCAGGGGATTGCCGACATCCTGGTGCATAGATGTATGCACCCATTTTGGATGTAGTGCCTGACTCCGAGTATATAGACATATATATCTCGATGATTTTGAGATACAGCCTTGTTCATTGAGATGACAGAAGGGTATCGTTGCATTGGTGACTGGCGTTCACGCATAGGATAGGCATGTTGACCTATATATGCATTTGGTACTTGCATTTGATATTCATATCATTGAGCATTCATTTACACGCCTTTACGTACTTATGAGATTTGGTTGATTGGATATTGTGGTGTTACTTAGAGGCTCTCTGTAAGTCATGTCTAGCCTCTACTTGTATATTATGATTATTGTTTATGGTTCCTTGTGGACCATTACTACGAACTCACCAACCTTGTGTTGACTATGCTTAGTACACTTTTCAGGTAATCAGATTAATCCTGGGCGTGGAGTATAGTTGCTTGCTTGCTGTTTAACCCGGACTTTGGACCTCATGGATCAAGGATTCATAGACCTTCTCTTTTGCATTATACTTAGGATTAATTGCCATCTTTTGAATGCTCCTTTGTAACTTTGATGGTTATTGCTCCTTTTGTATTTTGGTACTTGTTTCGTATTTGTAATGGATTCACTGAATCTTTATTTGCATTTAGTTCTTGTTCTATTGTAATTCCACCTTGTGCTATATGATTTCCGTAATATTTCGAGCCTCGGCTTGGGGTGTTACAGAATGGTGGCCCATGCGTGGTCGTAGAGAATTAGGCGGTTTGACCTAGACTACGGCTTAAGTTAAAACTCTTCATATAGCATGCATGGTTAGGAAATTTGTGTGCAATGTGAATTTTGTGAATCCCGTGTGAGTTCGTAGTTAAGACCACTTGTATGATAACTCGAATTCAATGTGATGAATGTGGATTGTAGTTAATATGGGTTGTTGTTGTTAATTGTTGGAACTAATGTGATGATTTAGGGCAAAATGATGGGATGCCATTAACTTAGTATAATATTGTGGCAACCCTAAAAGAACCCGATCAACTCTTTTATGGTTACCCGATATTATAGCAAGTTCATGACATCGTGGATTGCGCACGTGTGGCTTAAAGTATAATAAGGAACCGATATGCTTAATAGAAGTTGATTAGGTGGAAGGTTAGCCGTTGGTACACCTTGTATACATACCCGGTCAATAACTAGAGAGCATATCGAATTCGGATTATACTTTGAATCATTCGTGTTAGTTGTTGATTGCATGATGTAACGAGCATGATTACTTGATGTTACGATGTGTAAAAATCCTTTATGATTCTAACACTTCTGCCCTAGCATAATGTAATGAAATGAGTATGTGGTATCGGTATGAGAGCATTGACTACTTGTGTGGCTAACATGTGAGCATTTGAGACTAACTCTCGGGTCAACGTGTCACTTGTTTTATAGAAATGGCGAGACCAAGGAGAGTCGGAACGAACTATAGGGCCGAAGAGGAAGAACCGCAACCGGAAGTTCAACCGGAAGTACAAAGAGGTAGGGGCCGTGGTAGAGGCCGTGGTAGGGGTCAAGGAAGGGGTCGTGGTGAGGTCCCTGAGCCAAACATGGCCGAGGTGATTGCTCAAACGATCGCCAATATCATGCCAACCATCATTGCTCAAGTCACGGCAAATCTTGGGCAAAATAATGTGGCTCAAAACAACGATGCCCCAGAAAACGTAAACAATGAAAATGCCCAACCTCATGCCGTTGAGAATGAAGAAGAGGGACCAGTGGGAGTTAATATTGGGATGCCCATGAATAATCAATATGGGGGATACCGTCAAGGATGCATATTTAAGGACTTTAAAAGTTGTGGGGCACCGGAGTTTGATGGAAGAGGTGGTCCCACGGAATGTATAAGGTGGTTTGAGGCGATAGAAGCGGTGATTGAAAGGAGTCATTGCACCTACGATGACCGGATTTCCTATGCATCCGGCATGTTTAGGCATGACGCCTTGAGTTGGTGGAACCAAGAAATAACATTGGGGCGGACTCATAACTTGGAGTGGATCGACTTCAAGAACAAAGTAAAAGCAAAGTTTTGTCCTCCGTACGAACTACAAAACTTAACCATTGAATTTGCAAATCTCAACATGGAGGGAGCCGACTACAAGGGCTATGTGCGACGATTTCAGGAGTTGTCCACCCTCATTCCTCACTTGGTGGGTACCGAGTCACAGGCCATCCAGAAGTTCGTATTGGGCTTGAATCCTCAAGTCCGATCATATGTAAACTCAAACATGCCTACTTCTTTGGCTAATGCGGTTAACCAAGCTGGGAGTGTGACTGAAGATTTGTTGAGGAGTGGTGTTTTGAGCAAGTCCTCAACGAACAAGAGGAAGGAAGTGGGAGAGTCGAGTGGGGTAAAGAAGATGGGAAAGTTTGACCCTAGAAATGCTAATAGGGGTAGGGTGATGGCGGCGGTGGAACCGGCTAAGAAGGCTTATTCTGGGCCTCATCCTTTCTGTGGGAGATGCAACAGGCATCATCCCGCCAATAACCAATGTGGAGCATGCTTTAATTGCAAATCTCAACATGGAGGGAGCCGACTACAAGGGCTATGTGCGACGATTTCAGGAGTTGTCCACCCTCATTCCTCACTTGGTGGGTACCGAGTCACAGGCCATCCAGAAGTTCGTATTGGGCTTGAATCCTCAAGTCCGATCATATGTAAACTCAAACATGCCTACTTCTTTGGCTAATGCGGTTAACCAAGCTGGGAGTGTGACTGAAGATTTGTTGAGGAGTGGTGTTTTGAGCAAGTCCTCAACGAACAAGAGGAAGGAAGTGGGAGAGTCGAGTGGGGTAAAGAAGATGGGAAAGTTTGACCTAGACTACGGCTTAAGTTAAAACTCTTCATATAGCATGCATGGTTAGGAAATTTGTGTGCAATGTGAATTTTGTGAATCCCGTGTGAGTTCGTAGTTAAGACCACTTGTATGATAACTCGAATTCAATGTGATGAAATGAGTATGTGGTATCGGTATGAGAGCATTGACTACTTGTGTGGCTAACATGTGAGCATTTGAGACTAACTCTCGGGTCAACGTGTCACTTGTTTTATAGAAATGGCGAGACCAAGGAGAGTCGGAACGAACTATAGGGCCGAAGAGGAAGAACCGCAACCGGAAGTTCAACCGGAAGTACAAAGAGGTAGGGGCCGTGGTAGGGGTCAAGGAAGGGGTCGTGGTGAGGTCCCTGAGCCAAACATGGCCGAGGTGATTGCTCAAACGATCGCCAATATCATGCCAACCATCATTGCTCAAGTCACGGCAAATCTTGGGCAAAATAATGTGGCTCAAAACAACGATGCCCCAGAAAACGTAAACAATGAAAATGCCCAACCTCATGCCGTTGAGAATGAAGAAGAGGGACCAGTGGGAGTTAATATTGGGATGCCCATGAATAATCAATATGGGGGATACCGTCAAGGATGCATATTTAAGGACTTTAAAAGTTGTGGGGCACCGGAGTTTGATGGAAGAGGTGGTCCCACGGAATGTATAAGGTGGTTTGAGGCGATAGAAGCGGTGATTGAAAGGAGTCATTGCACCTACGATGACCGGATTTCCTATGCATCCGGCATGTTTAGGCATGACGCCTTGAGTTGGTGGAACCAAGAAATAACATTGGGGCGGACTCATAACTTGGAGTGGATCGACTTCAAGAACAAAGTAAAAGCAAAGTTTTGTCCTCCGTACGAACTACAAAACTTAACCATTGAATTTGCAAATCTCAACATGGAGGGAGCCGACTACAAGGGCTATGTGCGACGATTTCAGGAGTTGTCCACCCTCATTCCTCACTTGGTGGGTACCGAGTCACAGGCCATCCAGAAGTTCGTATTGGGCTTGAATCCTCAAGTCCGATCATATGTAAACTCAAACATGCCTACTTCTTTGGCTAATGCGGTTAACCAAGCTGGGAGTGTGACTGAAGATTTGTTGAGGAGTGGTGTTTTGAGCAAGTCCTCAACGAACAAGAGGAAGGAAGTGGGAGAGTCGAGTGGGGTAAAGAAGATGGGAAAGTTTGACCCTAGAAATGCTAATAGGGGTAGGGTGATGGCGGCGGTGGAACCGGCTAAGAAGGCTTATTCTGGGCCTCATCCTTTCTGTGGGAGATGCAACAGGCATCATCCCGCCAATAACCAATGTGGAGCATGCTTTAATTGCAATCAACTCGGGCACGAAGCTAGAAATTGTAGAGCTCCAAGAGCGGGTCCAATGAATGTGGCTCCCGTTCGGGCCGTTCCTCCTCAAGGTAACCAAAGAAGAGGTGAATGTTTTGAATGTGGTAGCCGTGACCACTACCGTAATAATTGTCCTCGATGGGTGGGACAACAAGTTCAAGTAGCCGTTCATCCCAATCAACTACAAATGGTCGGGCCTAATCAAAACCGGGGACAACAAGGCCATCAAGTGCAACCACGCGGCCGAGCCTTTGCGGCCAATGTAAATGAAGCCCGCAACGATCCCAACGTAGTAGCAGGTACTTTTCTCCTTAATGGTCTCTATGCCACCGTTCTATTTGATTCCGGGGCCGATTTTAGCCTCGTGTCTTCTAACTTTGTTCCTTTGATTGATGTGCATCCGTGTGCTCTAAACTATGTACTTGACATTGAAATGGTAAACGGGTCACTAACTAGAATTAGTCAAATACTTCGAGAATGTGTCTTGACTTTGGAAGATGTCGACTTCTTCATTGACCTTATGCCCCTTGACATTGGTAGTTTTGATATTATAGTGGGTATGGATTGGTTGACGGCGGTAAATGCAACCATTGATTGTGGCGAGAGAGTTGTTAAGATACCTTTGACTAACGGTAAAATCCTTAGAGTTCAAGGTGAAACCTCCGATTCTTCGACTTCTAAAATCTTTAGTGCTACCATCTCAAAGGTAGAATTGAAGACCGTCCCTATCGTTTGTGATTTTCCCGATGTTTTTCCGGATGACTTACCGGGGTTACCTCCGCCCCGTGAACTTGATTTTCGTATCAATCTTATTCCCGAAGCCGCGCCCATAGCAAAAGCTCCATATAGACTAGCCTTAACCGAAATGCAGGAGCTACAAACTCAACTCGGGCACGAAGCTAGAAATTGTAGAGCTCCAAGAGCGGGTCCAATGAATGTGGCTCCCGTTCGGGCCGTTCCTCCTCAAGGTAACCAAAGAAGAGGTGAATGTTTTGAATGTGGTAGCCGTGACCACTACCGTAATAATTGTCCTCGATGGGTGGGACAACAAGTTCAAGTAGCCGTTCATCCCAATCAACTACAAATGGTCGGGCCTAATCAAAACCGGGGACAACAAGGCCATCAAGTGCAACCACGCGGCCGAGCCTTTGCGGCCAATGTAAATGAAGCCCGCAACGATCCCAACGTAGTAGCAGGTACTTTTCTCCTTAATGGTCTCTATGCCACCGTTCTATTTGATTCCGGGGCCGATTTTAGCCTCGTGTCTTCTAACTTTGTTCCTTTGATTGATGTGCATCCGTGTGCTCTAAACTATGTACTTGACATTGAAATGGTAAACGGGTCACTAACTAGAATTAGTCAAATACTTCGAGAATGTGTCTTGACTTTGGAAGATGTCGACTTCTTCATTGACCTTATGCCCCTTGACATTGGTAGTTTTGATATTATAGTGGGTATGGATTGGTTGACGGCGGTAAATGCAACCATTGATTGTGGCGAGAGAGTTGTTAAGATACCTTTGACTAACGGTAAAATCCTTAGAGTTCAAGGTGAAACCTCCGATTCTTCGACTTCTAAAATCTTTAGTGCTACCATCTCAAAGGTAGAATTGAAGACCGTCCCTATCGTTTGTGATTTTCCCGATGTTTTTCCGGATGACTTACCGGGGTTACCTCCGCCCCGTGAACTTGATTTTCGTATCAATCTTATTCCCGAAGCCGCGCCCATAGCAAAAGCTCCATATAGACTAGCCTTAACCGAAATGCAGGAGCTACAAACTCAACTCAAGGAACTCCAAGAGAAGGGTTTCATTCGCCCTAGTCAATCTCCTTGGGGTGCTCCTGTTCTCTTCGTTAAAAAGAAAGATGGGTCCTTCAGAATGTGCATCGACTACCGAGAATTAAACAAGCTCACAGTGAAGAACCGGTATCCTCTCCCTAGAATTGATGACTTATTTGATCAACTTCAAGGTGCTAAGCATTTCTCAAAAATCGATCTTCGCTCGGGCTATCATCAACTCCGGGTACATGAAGATGACATCCCCAAAACGGCTTTTCGCACAAGGTATGGTCATTTTGAATTCACCGTGATGCCTTTTGGGTTGACTAATGCACCGGCGGTGTTCATGGACTTGATGAACCGGGTGTGTCAACCATACTTAGACAAGTCTGTCATTGTGTTCATTGATGACATACTTGTATACTCGAAGACAAAAGAGGAGCATGTTGGGCACTTGCGTGAGGTGCTTGAACTACTAAGAAAAGAGAAGTTGTATGCCAAATTCTCCAAGTGCGAGTTTTGGTTGGAAGAGGTCCACTTTCTTGGTCACGTAGTGAGCAAGGATGGTATTCATGTGGATCCAAGCAAGATTGAAGCAGTCAAGAATTGGAGAAGACCCGAAACGCCATCCGAAATCCGTCAATTCCTTGGGTTGGCGGGTTACTATAGAAGATTCATTGAAAACTTCTCCCGTATTGCACAACCACTCACCCTCTTGACTCAAAAAGATAGAAACTTTGAATGGGGCGAAAAACAAGAAAGCGCTTTCCAAACTCTTAAAGATATGTTATGTGATGCTCCTATTTTGACGCTACCGGATGGAATCGAAGATTTTGTTGTTTATTGTGATGCTTCGGGGCAAGGGTTGGGTTGTGTTCTTATGCAAAGGGGTAAAGTCGTTGCTTATGCCTCTCGTCAATTGAAGGTGCATGAGAAGAACTACCCGACACATGATTTGGAATTGGGAGCGGTTGTGTTTGCTTTGAAGTGTTGGAGGCATTACCTCTATGGCACCAAATGTGTGATTTATACCGATCACAAAAGTCTCCAACACATCTTCAACCAAAGTGAATTGAACATGAGGCAAAGGCGTTGGTTAGAGCTATTTAGTGATTATGATTGTGACATCCGTTATCACCCGGGCAAGGCAAATGTAGTAGCCGACGCCTTGAGCCGAAAGGAGAGAGTGAAACCAAGACGGGCTAGAGCTATGAGCCTCACGGTAGGGCCAAACATTCGTGATCGGATCATTGAAGCCCAAATTCAAGCCACCCTACCGGAAAACTTTGGAAACGAAAACCTAGATGGCATGGAACAACTATTTGACCGAAAGAATGATAATGGGCTATACATGGTTGAAAGACTTTGGGTTCCTATTTTCGGCGACTTAAGAATGCTTATTATGAATGAAGCTCACCTATCGCCTTATTCGGTCCATCCCGGGTCGGATAAGATGTACTTTGACTTGAAGGAATTGTATTGGTGGCCGGGCATGAAGCGTGATGTGGCAAGGTATGTGAGTGAGTGTCTTACTTGCTTACAAGTCAAAGCCGATCACAAGAAGCCACCCGGATTGTTGGTGCAACCGGTGATGCCCGAATGGAAGTGGGAGCATATCTCAATGGACTTCATCACTAAACTACCGAAGACGAGAAGCGGCCGAGACACGATTTGGGTGATAGTAAATTGGAGAGAGTCAACTCATCGGGCCAGAAATTGTGATTGAAACGACTAAGGTAATATCTCAAATTAAGGAGAAGTTGCAATTGGCCCGTGAACGTCAGAAGAAGTATGCCGATGTGAGGCGGAGACCGCTAGAGTTTGAAGTTGGTGATTTTGTACTTTTGAAAGTGTCGCCTTGGAAGGGAGTCGTACGTTTTGTGAAGCGGGGAAAACTTGCACCAAGGTTTATTGGTCCTTTCAAGATTCTTGAACGGGTTGGGAAAGTTGCTTATCGGCTAGAATTGCCTCAAGAGCTTAGTGGGGTGCATGATGTGTTTCATATTTGTAATTTGCGCAAGTGTTTGGCGGATCCTACACATCATGTGCCTATGGACGAAATTAGGGTTGATTCGAGCCTAAACTTTGTTGAAGAACCGGTAGAGATTTTGGACCGTCAAGAAAAGAGACTCAAGAAGAAGCGCTACACCATTGTGAAGGTAAGATGGAACGCTAGACGTGGAGCCGAGTACACTTGGGAGCGAGAGGATCACATGAAGTCTAAGTATCCGCAATTGTTTAATAATTAGGGTTTTGTTGAATTTCGGGACGAAATTCTTTTAACGGGGGGATAATGTAACACCCGTGAATTTTGACCCGTTGACTTTTTGTGTAATTTGACTAACAAACTTGTTGAATGAAATAATTGGGCCCATTTGTGATTATATGACTATGTGGTATGTTGGTCGGGTCGTTGTATGTGTAGTCGGTATTTAAATAGGTAATTAATTGTATTGTGACTTGAGAGGGGAAACGGGTCGGCCCGTGGGTAGTCCATGACCCACCAGCCCCCCAAGACCCATTTCTCCCCCCTTATTCCTTTCTCCCCCTCTCATTCTCATTTCTATCTATCTATCTCCTTCTCTATTTCTCTCAAACAAAAAGAAAACCAATTCATTCTTCATCCTCTTCTTGCATCAAATTAGTGTTGGAACGGTTATAACATAGAAATCATAGCCATCTTCATCTCACTTTCGTCATATTGAAGAATCAAAAGCCAAGTTCTTGCATTTTACCCATTTTGACCTAATTTCGGGTTCTAGCTCAAGGAGGAGTTTCGGTAAGTCTAATTCATCCCTTTTGTACCCACTTATGTTTGTTTATGCATTTCTAGTCATCTTGAAAGTTTGCAAGTCCTAAATCGGCTTAAATCTTGATTTGGGTCAAACTAGGGTTTAATTAGGGTTTTGTTGAATTTCGGGACGAAATTCTTTTAACGGGGGGATAATGTAACACCCGTGAATTTTGACCCGTTGACTTTTTGTGTAATTTGACTAACAAACTTGTTGAATGAAATAATTGGGCCCATTTGTGATTATATGACTATGTGGTATGTTGGTCGGGTCGTTGTATGTGTAGTCGGTATTTAAATAGGTAATTAATTGTATTGTGACTTGAGAGGGGAAACGGGTCGGCCCGTGGGTAGTCCATGACCCACCAGCCCCCCAAGACCCATTTCTCTTTCTCCCCCCTTATTCCTTTCTCCCCCTCTCATTCTCATTTCTATCTATCTATCTCCTTCTCTATTTCTCTCAAACAAAAAGAAAACCAATTCATTCTTCATCCTCTTCTTGCATCAAATTAGTGTTGGAACGGTTATAACATAGAAATCATAGCCATCTTCATCTCACTTTCGTCATATTGAAGAATCAAAAGCCAAGTTCTTGCATTTTACCCATTTTGACCTAATTTCGGGTTCTAGCTCAAGGAGGAGTTTCGGTAAGTCTAATTCATCCCTTTTGTACCCACTTATGTTTGTTTATGCATTTCTAGTCATCTTGAAAGTTTGCAAGTCCTAAATCGGCTTAAATCTTGATTTGGGTCAAACTAGGGTTTAATTAGGGTTTTGTTGAATTTCGGGACGAAATTCTTTTAACGGGGGGATAATGTAACACCCGTGAATTTTGACCCGTTGACTTTTTGTGTAATTTGACTAACAAACTTGTTGAATGAAATAATTGGGCCCATTTGTGATTATATGACTATGTGGTATGTTGGTCGGGTCGTTGTATGTGTAGTCGGTATTTAAATAGGTAATTAATTGTATTGTGACTTGAGAGGGGAAACGGGTCGGCCCGTGGGTAGTCCATGACCCACCAGCCCCCCAAGACCCATTTCTCCCCCCTTATTCCTTTCTCCCCCTCTCATTCTCATTTCTATCTATCTATCTCCTTCTCTATTTCTCTCAAACAAAAAGAAAACCAATTCATTCTTCATCCTCTTCTTGCATCAAATTAGTGTTGGAACGGTTATAACATAGAAATCATAGCCATCTTCATCTCACTTTCGTCATATTGAAGAATCAAAAGCCAAGTTCTTGCATTTTACCCATTTTGACCTAATTTCGGGTTCTAGCTCAAGGAGGAGTTTCGGTAAGTCTAATTCATCCCTTTTGTACCCACTTATGTTTGTTTATGCATTTCTAGTCATCTTGAAAGTTTGCAAGTCCTAAATCGGCTTAAATCTTGATTTGGGTCAAACTAGGGTTTAATTAGGGTTTTGTTGAATTTCGGGACGAAATTCTTTTAACGGGGGGATAATGTAACACCCGTGAATTTTGACCCGTTGACTTTTTGTGTAATTTGACTAACAAACTTGTTGAATGAAATAATTGGGCCCATTTGTGATTATATGACTATGTGGTATGTTGGTCGGGTCGTTGTATGTGTAGTCGGTATTTAAATAGGTAATTAATTGTATTGTGACTTGAGAGGGGAAACGGGTCGGCCCGTGGGTAGTCCATGACCCACCAGCCCCCCAAGACCCATTTCTCCCCCCTTATTCCTTTCTCCCCCTCTCATTCTCATTTCTATCTATCTATCTCCTTCTCTATTTCTCTCAAACAAAAAGAAAACCAATTCATTCTTCATCCTCTTCTTGCATCAAATTAGTGTTGGAACGGTTATAACATAGAAATCATAGCCATCTTCATCTCACTTTCGTCATATTGAAGAATCAAAAGCCAAGTTCTTGTTTCCTACTCGTTTAAGTTGGAAAGGCGTTTAGGGTTTGTGACTTGACCTAATTGTGCTAAACTAACTTGTTTATGATTGTAGAGTTGACATTATGGTATATTGATGTATAATTATAGGTTGTGGACGTGTGGATCCTATTACTCGTTTGTAATCTTATACTAGCTTCTTTGCCGGTCAAGGTGAGTTTCGTATCTCCCTACTCGCTTGAGATCCGGGCTGAAAAGTGTAAACCTGGCGTGTTTACTTGCATTTATTGATTTATTGATTGGTTGACTTGATTGTTGGATTGGTGGGATAGTTCGTTTCGTTTAATTGACTTGGGTTATGTTTTAGTTAAGTATTACTTTTATATTAGGATAGACGTACATACATGGAAGCCGGTTATGCCTTCATTGGGTTCTAGATGTGGTGGGAAGGCTGCGGGTGACCCTATATATAAGCATCTGAGACTCGAAGGAAGTAGAATCCTCTTAAGTGTATGTACGTATAGTGGTTTAAAGTGAAGTTTGATTTATGAACGGTGATTATTGATTGTTGGTTCACGTTCGTTGAATGTTGATTAGTGGCTCATAACTTACGATTATTGATTGTTGGTTCAAGTTCATCGTGTATTGATTGTTGGTTCATGACTGATGCATCTACATTTGATTGTAAGCATTGCATACATTGTTGATAACCCTCGGCAGGGGATTGCCGACATCCTGGTGCATAGATGTATGCACCCATTTTGGATGTAGTGCCTGACTCCGAGTATATAGACATATATATCTCGATGATTTTGAGATACAGCCTTGTTCATTGAGATGACAGAAGGGTATCGTTGCATTGGTGACTGGCGTTCACGCATAGGATAGGCATGTTGACCTATATATAAGCATCTGAGACTCGAAGGAAGTAGAATCCTCTTAAGTGTATGTACGTATAGTGGTTTAAAGTGAAGTTTGATTTATGAACGGTGATTATTGATTGTTGGTTCATGACTGATGCATCTACATTTGATTGTAAGCATTGCATACATTGTTGATAACCCTCGGCAGGGGATTGCCGACATCCTGGTGCATAGATGTATGCACCCATTTTGGATGTAGTGCCTGACTCCGAGTATATAGACATATATATCTCGATGATTTTGAGATACAGCCTTGTTCATTGAGATGACAGAAGGGTATCGTTGCATTGGTGACTGGCGTTCACGCATAGGATAGGCATGTTGACCTATATATGCATTTGGTACTTGCATTTGATATTCATATCATTGAGCATTCATTTACACGCCTTTACGTACTTAGATTAATTGCCATCTTTTGAATGCTCCTTTGTAACTTTGATGGTTATTGCTCCTTTTGTATTTTGGTACTTGTTTCGTATTTGTAATGGATTCACTGAATCTTTATTTGCATTTAGTTCTTGTTCTATTGTAATTCCACCTTGTGCTATATGATTTCCGTAATATTTCGAGCCTCGGCTTGGGGTGTTACAGTATGAAGTGTGATCTGGGTCAGAGACAGATCGTAAGCTGTGTCAGCTTAGTCTGACCCAGATCAGTTTACAAGAACCAAAAGATTACTAAGTGTTTATAGGTCAGATTTGTCATCACTAAATTTACAATTAACATTGGGACTCAACAATCTCCCCCTATTTGATGATGACAAAACCCAACAACACTTCTAACTATCAGCTTACAAAGAATCTGAGTAAAATGAAACAAACAGATTGTGACCCTTTGAATCTTTTGGGTTCTTTTGAACTGAAATGAAGTTTTAACCAAGAAACTAGATTTGTACAACTGCCTTTGCATATATAGAGAATAAAACAAAGATATTACATGATACATCACTATTCTCCAAGCATTTCTATACCTTCTTGCTTAACTTCAAAAGATGGGGCAACTTTCACATCTAACTGCCTATCTAACCCCTCATCAATAAGGAACTGCTCATACCTATTACCTTCTTCACTAAAATTTCTGCAGAATCTGTATAAGGTAAATAGGTGCATAGATGGTACCTGTTTTAGTTCAGTAGTCCTTTGGAAAACCAAATTCCCTCTTGCATCTACAAAGTACATTCCATGTTCAGGTTCAGTGATGAACATCCCACATCTTGCATTTTCAACACCAGTAGGTAGAGACAGATTTAGATCATTCAGAATCTTGTCAACAGCACCAGAAGATAATTGTGCAAGCAACTCTGAAGGAGACAAGTTTTTGAGAAAAACTGTATGATCACCTCCAGGAGCATCAATTCTTTCAAACCTTCTTCTTTTCTTCTTCAGTGGCTCAGCTGACTCATCTTCATCATCCATATCATAAGCTCTTGGTCTTGGAAGGCCAGTGATATCAATCTTGTACTTCACAATTGCAGCTAACTTCTTCTCAATGGCTTCCAAGACTGTCTCTTTGTGGATTCCAGAAATACCAGTTATGATATCATGTAACACCACCCACTCAGTGTATCCTAGATCAAGCAGATTGTCAAGATCATGGGTTTCCCAGCTTGTTTCATAATCTTTCCTTGTAAACCTTATGCTGGGAATGTTCTTTCCTTTTCTCCTTTTGAGTAGAACCTGAAGGATTGGCTCTGGATGCCTTCTATAGTTGATCTTTTCTGTTATTTTCTTTTCTCCAGAGCCTCTAACCAATCATGGGCTTCATGACTATTCTTCACATCTTTAACCTTCTGTGATGGTTTAGAGTGAACCACCACCTTCTTCTTTTCTTTTCTTTTGGCCACAACTTTCTTTTTGGAACCAATGGCTGCAAGATTTTCTTCATCTTCCTTATTTAATTGTTCTTGAACAGCCTTGGCAATTTCAGGATCAGACTCAGTTGCAACCATTCTTTCTCTTTGTAATTTGTCCTCCTTAATCATCTTGTATGCCACCTCAACTGTTACCCCAAGTTGTGGAGCTTTTTCAGTTGCAAGCTCCCAATCCTTTTCTTTCTCAGTTAAGATCTTCACACCACTTGACCCAACTTCTGTTGTCCTTTTCTTGATCATGAACTGGGACAAAGTAGTTGTGTCTTCACTAAATGAAGATTCATCAATTTGTTCTTTGGGAGCTGGGTCAGCTTGAGTTGGCACAGCTTGTACAGGAACAACTTGGAAGGACTTCCTTTTCTTTTCAGCTTTCTTAACTTTTTCAACTCTAACATCCTTCCTTATATCTCCTATTTCAACATTAACAGTCTCCCCCTTAGTTGTATCACTCTCCTTTTCAGCCTCTTCATTCATTTTTCCAACATTTTCACCACCAGACTCAAATTCTGGTCTTTTTATCTCTTCTTTATTTTCTTTCTCACCTTCTGTTAGGTCCATTTGACCGATGCATATCGAGATCTGTACGAATCTAGATGTACGGAATCCATCTAGATCCGTTTTTGAGGCTACAAACAAACACACATAAACAATAGCAATAATGAATGGAACAGGAGATAAAAACAAAGAATTCCTTTATCATTAGTCGAATGATTACAAGAATAAATCCGTTTAAAATACATCTCAATGATTCCGGATTACAATCAATCGAGACGACTCTTGATAATGAATTACATGGTGGATATGTGATATAGATCTCTATCACAACCCGTGAATGACTCTCTGTCTAGACTAAAATCATTAACTGTAAACAATAACCTATGAAAACTATATATAGGCTGATTATGGGCTGGGCTGTGGTTAAAATCGTGTCTGACATAATAGCTTTGATGTTAATAACCTCAAAGGATTAACATCAAAGGATTAACCTCAAAAGATTAACATCAAAGGATTAACTTCAAAGAAATAACTTCAATAAACTTCACAACCTTCTAACAGCCCTAGAATTGTATTGCAGCGGACAATAATAAGTGCACAGAAACTGCACTAACAGACTCCCCCTTTTCCGGTGCAATCAATTCTATCAAACATCGATAATCAATAGTTATAGAAAGGCTAAGTTAATAGACTTTCCCTTAACTATGATAGCGGGTCTTCTTGTTGAAACTCGATCTTCTGACACTGCATCCTGATATTCAACCTGCAAAATCTCTGTACCTCTATGACAACCAACTAACCCAACACGTCTCATCGTAGTTCCCCCCCTCAACAGTATCCACCTCCGAATTAAGCATTGCAATCTTCCACCCTTGGATCTATTGCCCGAGAAATTAATCACGTCTTGCTTAACCGGCATATAATAGAGAAGTTGAATTTCCAACAATCAGCATCAAATCAATCAGCTCTCACAAAGATAAGAAACCCTACAACCTGAATCACAAAATGTAATACCATAGACCCTGTCTCATGTGCTTCAATGGATATGAAAGTGTATGCACACAGCTTGGAACCTCTTTACTCGATCTGTTTCTTGTTATCTTCCATAAATGAAAATATAAGCTTGTGATAATGCAAGCACGAGGGACAAACCTCTACGTGATAACATAAGCACGAACTTATAACAAGAAAATAGACATCTTTGTGATGATGCAAGCACGGCGGACAAACCTCTACGTGATAACTTGAGCACGAACTTGTTTCAGATCTTGGTTTATCTCTCGAATTACAGCGAGTTTTGCTTAGAAACCCAAAGGTAAACCTGAAGTTTTATCCCCCCCATTTCTCTGCAAAAACTCTGAAAATCAGCCCATCTTAGGTTGTAATTATCTCCCATTCATGAGGTTCTTCAAGAAAAGGCCTAGAGTTTACTTCGGTAATAACTCTTCGCCAAAAACGGGTTTTACTACCGTATCATGTGTGCTCGATCGTATCTGGAAGTCTGTATTTTTCTCATACCGAAACACACTAGAACCTCTATGCATGAACTTCAATCAATTTCTGGCTAATAAGGGTTGGATGGGTTGGAAGTTCAAAGGGATTTTAAGGTCAAAGGGATTTTAAGTTCAAAGAGAATTTAAGTTCAAAGGGAATTTAAGTTCAAAAGAAAATTTAGGCTGAAGCGATTCACTTTGAAGGAGTTAAGGTCAATGGTTTTAACTTCAATGGAATAAGTTCAAAGGGATTTCAGTTTGATGGAATGAGTTTACAGGATCACCTTTGTTGGAAATAAGTTCAAATGAATTAACTTTAATGAAATAAGCTCAATGAATTAACTTCAATGAAAACAAGCAATTCGATCCAGATCCTATAACCTCAAAGAACACAAACCCTAATCACTGATATAAACTCAATGGCCAATGACTTTAAATAACCTTAATAAGGTCGATGAAACAATTAAATCCGTAGGGAAATCCATCACCTTCAAAATATACCTCGATGGAATTTTTAAACAGGTTATTAACTTCAACAAGTATATCACAGCCTCCATCATATCTAAAAACCATAATTCTGTTCGACCCTAAAAAAACACCCATTCCAATAAGCTCAACGGCTGATTAAGATGCATCAAGGTAAGTAAGGTCGAAGACTAGATTAACTCTGATGGAGATTATCTTAACTCAAGAACTACAAAGGATTCCTTTGAAGTTAAATAACCTCAATAAAATTATGTGTCTATGAAGTTAATAGCTCGATGAACAGATAGGCAGATAAGGTCGATGGAAAAGTAAGCAAATAAGGTCGATGGACACTTAACTTCAATGGAATTAGTTCAAAGAGAAATCCTTTGAAGTAAACATCCTCAATAGATTAACTTCGTTTCTGTCCTCAACCGTGCAACTTCAATCTTCAAAACCCTAATTCCTCAAATAATCCAAGAACAGATCTCTATCATGGAGAAAGTCTCCCCTTGCTCTGATACCACTGTTAGGTCCATTTGACCGATGCATATCGAGATCTGTACGAATCTACATGTGCGGAATCCATCTAGATCCGTTCTTGAGGCTACAAACAAACACACATAAACAATAGCAATAATGAATGGAACAGGAGATAAAAACAAAGAATTCCTTTATCATTAGTCGAATGATTACAAGAATAAATCCGTTTAAAATACATCTCAATGATTCCAGATTACAATCAATCGAGACGACTCTTGATAATGAATTACATGGTAGATATGTGATATAGATCTCTATCATAACCCGTGAATGACTCTCTGTCTAGACTAAAATCATTAACTGTAAACAATAACCTATGAAAACTATATATAGGCTGATTATGGGCTGGGCTGTGGTTAAAATCGTGTCTGACATAATAGCTTTGATGTTAATAACCTCAAAGGATTAACATCAAAGGATTAACCTCAAAAGATTAACATCAAAGGATTAACTTCAAAGAAATAACTTCAATAAACTTCACAGCCTTCTAACAGCCCTAGAATTGTATTGCAGCGGACAATAATAAGTGCACAGAAACTGCGCTAACACCTTCCACCCTAGAACCATGCACAACCATTCTTCTATCATTGAATGCCTCCTCAGCTCTGGCCTTATTCCGTCTCTCTTTTAGTTTTTCAAAGTATTCTTCAATTTCCTTGTCAAGCTGAGCTTTTTGTCTTTCTCTTTCTAGCTCCATTTCAGCTTCACTCATAGCACACCTCTTTCTCTTAGTAGCATTCTTCTCCCCCTTTTTGTCATCATCAGTAGGGAAAGAGCTCACTGGAGTAGCAAAGAGGCCTTTGTGATCCTGGTTGATCAAGTCAATCTTGATATTAGTGAGACAGCAGGCTCTTCTTAGCTTAACATAATCCTCATGGAGGAGTTCAATTTTAGATTTGACACCTTAGAAGCTTCAATCAGATCATTCTTGAAATCTGCTTGTGACTTGTTTGCAGATCGAAGTTCTAATGTGACTTCCCTTGTAAACGTGGTTGCAGCATTCTCAATCTGACCCAGAGTACTCTTGTTTCTTTCATTTTCTTCATTGACTGCCTTTGTAAGACTATCAAGAGACTCTGTCAGCTTGCTCTGGTTCTGCTGCATCAAATCAACTGCTTTCAACACATTTTCTTTCAATGCAGTCTGATCATGACTCAGCTTATCCACCTTCTTATCCGTCAATTCCTGATCCTTTTGGATCTTTTCCAAGCATTTGGTCAGCTGTGAGCTCTCAACCTTATAGGTTGATTTGAACTCAGTGAGCTGACCCACCACATCTGAAAATGAGATAGTGGCAGCTTGGGAAGAACTTGCAGTTGGCTTAAAAGCCACTGACTCTGGAAAGAGCAGCCTGCAATCCTTAATATCAGGGTCATTGGGCTCATTTAGAAGGGGGTGGAGGTTTAAGGAGTTTTGGAAAATTTGCTCATGAGAGTGAGTCTCATGAGTAGATCTGTCAGAATTGATTATGAGTTGGTCAGCCTGAGAAAGATTAACGTTTGGTTCAGGCTGAAGGCCAGTGGGAATGTGTTGATCTTGATTTTGATTAACTCCTCCACTAGCATCTTCCATCAGAGCATCCCTTGAGGATGGATGGGCAAACTCATCATCGAATGAAGAATCACTTCCGGAGATAGTGATCATATTCTCATTGACATCGTGAGGACCATCAATGGTTCCCTTTGCTACACAAGGGGCTGACATAACTGCCTTAAAGACAGCCATGTAACCTACAGAATCCCTCTGTCCGAGGACAGATGCAGACACAGACTCTGCAGGTGTAATGTTTTGTGTAATTGATTGCCCTTCAACAGAGGTGTGTTGTTGCACCAAAGTATCCTTAGGGAGAATTGAGGCCTGTACCCCTCTTTGTGACATAGAAGGGGCATTGACAGCCTGTGCAGACTCAGAGTGTAAGAAAGAAGGAGTCTGATCAGCTTGGGGAGGAGAAGCAGTGTCACCAATGCGTTCGATACTTCTCTTCTTTGGCTGACCATCCTCAGAGATAATGTGCATAGACTCTGACTCACTTTGGATCTGGGCTAGATCCTCTGTTATCCCTTTAATGATATCATCAACCTTTTGGGAGGCTGATGATGGCGATATAGGTGCAGACACAGTGTGACCTTGGGAGGAGGTCTTTCTTTCAATACCTTCACCCTGTTTGGAGGGTTGGGTAGCAGTAGGTGTTCCCTTTAACTCGTCTACACTCTTTTGGGAGAGTGCAGATGGGCGTGGCGATTTCGGCTTGTCAGCTTTGGTGGCAGGGACAGCTTTGGAACGTTCCTTAGCTTCCACTGCACCTTGGGGGATCTCAAGAATTGATGTTGCATTATCAACCCCAGAAGCTGGCACAGATTTCCTTTTTGATCTTTTCTTTTTTAGCACTGTGAGGCACTAAGTCCTCAACAATGGGTCTTTTAGAAGCGTATTTTGAAGGAGTGGATGAGGGTGTGGCTAGGGTGGCTGATGTTTTGGCCAACCCTTCACCCTCTTTTGCAGGAGTAGAATATTGAATAGATTGAGAAGAGTTTGAGGGTTCAGAAGCATGTGTACCTGGGTCCCCCTGATTAGCAGATTGAGTGTCAGACTCAGATCGCGTCGAATAAGGGACAGCTTCCCCAAGTGCTTCTTGTTCCCTTTCTCTTTGCCTGCAAAAATCAAGGTAGATCTGCATTGCTCGGGTCAGACCCTGCACAGATACCTTGGGACTATTGAAGATGTTATTGTTGATAGACTTGCATTCCATAGTCTGACCAGTTGCCAGACTGTAATCATTATCAAGTATTGCTTCAATGATAAGGGCAAGAATCCTACCATAAGGTATGGTAAGACTCTTCTTATGAACACGATCAACTAAGTCCTTAAAAATTAAGACAGCGAAATCTATTCTGGTCATAGTGACCATTGCATGAAAAATCTGCAATTCTAGAACATTAGGTTGATCAAAGCTGCTTGCCTTTACTTGTAAAGTTTTAGAAATTGTGCTCAAATAATTCCAAATGCCAGTTAAATATTTCATTTTGACCACTGAAGCCAATGGACCAGTATATCCAACTTCTTGTAAAATATTTTTGGCTTCAGTATGAGACACAACATTTTCATATTCATCATCAGGCATATATGACAGCTCAAATGCAGACCTAATCCTCTCATAAGAAATATATACCTTTTTCTTACCATTGAGGATTGTACCATAGATTGCAGCATCTCCTTTCTTATTCTTTCCCACAAAACAGCTCGCCCAAAATTCACACAGGAGATCTTGAAACACCCAGTCTGGCTTCTCAATCATCACTTTGCCAAAAGGATGATACCATAAGAAAGCCACAATCTCATCGTATCCTTTTGCCCATGAAGGAGGATGAATATTGGCATGAACCAGACTGCCAATCTTGATTTTACCAGTATCAAGATCAGCCGGTACCACTACTACATTACTTCCCACCACATAAGGTGAAAGCTTGTTTGCACTTATTGGAGCTGGGTATTGACTTTCAGGTTCAGAAGAAGAACTAGATTGAGAATCATTAGAATGAATAGAAACAGATGATGATGCCATTTTGAAAACAATTTTTAGAAGAAAATAAATTTAATAAAACAGTAATCAGATTTGAGAGAAAAATTGATTTGAGAAAATAAGAACAAGTGATTTGGGATTTAGGTTAAATGAATGTTATATACAAAACTCAAAATATCCCGTTTGAAAAAGTTGGGAGAGAAAGATTTTGATTGGAGGATCAACAAGTAGTGGAGGTACTTTTTCAGTAACCGGGTGTTACCACTACACGTGTCACACTCCAATAGGATCAATAAGTAAACTAAATAAAATAATGAAAGTAATAAAACGCACTGAGATATTTAAATAACAAAAATAACCACGAAGCTGGGTCAGATTCAGCTTACCCTCTTTCACTTGGAAGTACATTAAGTCTGAAAGGGTAGTCTGCGTCTGACACAGCTTACCCTCAAAATTTAGTATAACTCTAAGGGGTCAGATTTTCTATTACTTAGCTCACTGCATTTTACAAATTAAGCATACCTAGCTTACTTATGAGATAGTTGAACCTTGATTCATCCAAGGGCTTTGTGAATAAGTCAGCAAGCTGATTATCTGTTGGAATGAAGTGGAGTTCAACATCTTCTTTCATTACATGATCCCTGATGAAATGATATCTTATATCAATGTGCTTGGTCCTTGAATGAAGCACAGGATTGTTTAAAATTGCTATGGCACTGGTACTGTCACAAAAGATTGGAGTTTTTGATGCAGTGACACCATAGTCTTGAAGCTGATATTGCATCCAAAGAATTTGAGAGCAACAACTTCCTGCAGCAACATATTCAGCTTCTGCAGTGGAGATAGAAACTGAATGCTACTTCTTGCTGGACCAGCTTACAAGTCTATTGCCAAGCAATTGACAAGCTCCTGAAGTACTTTTTCTGTCAATCTTACAGCCTGCAAAGTCAGAATCTGAATAGCCAATTAGATCAAATCCTGAGTCTTTGGGATACCAAAGGCCCAGATTGGGACTACCTTTAAGGTATCTAAAGATTCTTTTCACAGCCTTAAGATGAGATTCCTTAGGACTAGCTTGATATCTTGCACAAAGACATGTAGCAAACATAATATCTGGTCTACTGGCAGTCAAGTAAAGTAATGATCCTATCATACCCCTATAAGCTGTGATGTCAACAGATTTGCCATTTTTATCCTCATCCAGCTTATCACCAGTTCCCATAGGAGTTTTCATAGGTGAGCAATCACTAAAACCAAATTTGTTTAAGAGATCTTTAACATATTTTCCTTGGTTTATGAAAATTCCATTTTTAGTCTGTTTAACTTGTAAACCCAGAAATAGTTTAGTTCTCCCATCATGCTCATTTCATACTTTTTAGACATTAATTCAGAAAACTTTTTGCAAAGTCTTTCACTGCTAGACCCAAATATTATATCATCTACATAAATTTGTACAAGCAGGATATCACCATTATACTTTCTCACAAACAGAGTCTTGTCAACATTACCTCTTTTGAAGTTGTTAGCCAATAAGAATTTAGACAAAGTGTCATACCATGCCCTTGGAGCTTGCTTCAACCCATAGAGAGCTTTGTCAAGCTTGAACACATGGTCAGGAAACTTTGTATTTTCAAAACCTGGAGGCTGTTCAACATAGTCTTCTTCTTCCAATTTTCCATTTAGAAATGCACTCTTCACATCCATTTGGTAGACTTTGAAACCTTTGTGTGTAGAGAAGGCCAAGAACATTCTGATTGCCTCTAATCTTGCCACTGGTGCAAAAGTCTCATCATAATCAATTCCATCCTTTTGTCTGTAACCAAGAGCTACCAATCTTGCTTTATTTCTGGTCACAACTCCCCTTTCATCCATTTTGTTTCTGTAGACCCACTTGGTTCCAATCACAGTCTTGTGATGAGGTCTTGGAACAAGTTCCCAAACCTTGTTTCTTTCAAACTGTGTTAACTCATCTTGCATTGCATTTACCCAAGAAGGATCTGCCAGTGCTTCATCAACCTTAGTTGGTTCCACCTTGCTTACAAAATTGACAAACATGCAGAAATTGCCTGTTGCCTTTCTTCTTGTTTTAACACCAGAGAGTGGATCACCAATGATTTGGTTAATTGGATGACTCTTTGTCCATCTGGTAACTGAGACAATAGACTGATTCAGATTAGATGGTTCAGCATGACCAGCTTGGACTGGAATGGAGAGATCTGAACCAGTTGGAGAGTCATTTAATGGATTCTGAATAATTTCTTCAGTAGGAGTAGGATCAGCTTGGACATTTTCAAAGATTGGAACACTTTCTTCTTCTTCTAAAAGTTGCTCCCCCTGAGTTTGAGCATTATTAGCTCCAACTGGGGGATTAGTTGGAGGCTCATTCTCAGGTACAGCCAGTTCTTCAAAATTGAAGTCTACATCTTCAGGAGGAGAGCAATCTGGCTTAGAACAACCTTCATCATTGCTTACATTAACAGAGTTCTCAATTGTTTTGATTCTCTTGTTGTAAACTCTGTAGGCTTTCATCATTGTTGCATATCCAAGTAGGATACCTTCATCTGATTTCTCATCAAACTTTCCAAGATGGTCTTTCTGATTCAGAATATATCAAGGACTTCCAAACATTCTTAGGAAACCAATCTCAGGTTTTCTCCCCCTAAGAAGTTCATATGCAGTCTTCTGGTGTCTTTTCACAATAAGGGATCTGTTCTGGGTAAAGCAAGCTGTGTGTACTGCTTCAGCCCAGAAATGAGACTTGACATTGTTTTGAGCCATCATGGATCTGGCAGCTTCAATAAGAGTTCTGTTTCTTCTTTCTGCAACACTATTTTGTTGAGGAGTTCTGGCAGCTGAGTAGACTTGTGAAATCCCTTTTTCACTGCAAAAAGAATTAAGAGTGATATTCTTAAATTCAGTACCATTATCACTCCTTAATTGCCTAACAGGCCTTTTGTAGAGAATTTCAGCTTGCTTGATGAAATGAATAATGCTGTCAGCAGCTTCACTCTTGTGCTTTAGAAAGAAAACCCAGGTGTATCTTGAATACTCATCAACAATTACCAAGGAGTACCTCATTCCAGTGAATGATGGAGTACTAATTGGTCCAAATAAGTCCATATGAAGCAGATCCAAACAATTATCAATGGTTGAGCATGTTTTAGACTTAAAAGTAGCTTTATGTTGCTTGCCTTTCTCACAAGCACCACACAGCTTGTCATTCTCATAATTGATCAATGGAAGACCAGACACCAACTCTTTCTTACACAGCTTGTTGATGTCTTTGAAATTCATATGAGACAGCCTTTTATGCCACAACCAATTCAGCTCATCTTGAGACTTTGACATGAAACAGACTTCTCTTGTGACAGTTGGATTTCTCATGTCAAAAGAATACAAAGATCTCTAACCTTTTATTTTATTTTTCTTTAAACTATTCTTGTTTGTTTTGGTCCTTGAATCTGACTCAGATTGGGTGATAGTCAGCTTGGACAAGTCAAGACTTTCTTCAGGTTTTAACTCAACAACCTGATCAGCTTCAGACACAGCTTCAGCAATGGTCTGACCAATGGTTTCAGGATCTTTAAATCCAATACCAGATTTCTGAACCAACTTAATTGGTTTAGAAATCATTTCTTTGGTTTGGACTTTGGGTGGTGAAGGAGGCTGATAACAAGGCTCCATAGCACATACTTCAGCAATGGCTATGGCCCTATCATAATCACCATCAAAAATGGCTTGGATCTGATGAGGTATTTGTTCATTTACACACTTAGCAACTCTTTTGGAACTTATACACCATGTTTCAGTAATTTGTTTAACCTTTAAAAACTTTTCTTCTGCAGTTTTAGCTTCTTTAATCAAAATGGAGTTTAATTGCTTTTGAGCTTTAACTTCAGATTCTAGTTTTTCAATGGTGTGACTCTTAGAGCTGTTATCAAGTTTCAAAACATGTATTTCCTTTTTGAGTTCTTGATTAAAGTGTTTTTGTAGCAGAACCTCATCACCAAGTTTATTCAGTCTGGACAGTTTCTCATTATCAGACAGATTGGAAAAAGAAGTTACCTCAGGTGGAGCAGTCTGAATGGTAGATGCCTGGTGAGCTGACTCAGATTGCTGTTGTATTTTCACCAGATCTTCAGCAAATCTTTGAGTAGCTTCTTTAGCCATGAAACATTTGGCATCTTTATACAGCTCATCATCAGATGATGTGGCACTTTCAGCCCAGTCTTTGGCTACCAGACTCTTTTCATTTTTGTTCACCTTCTCAGTCAGCTCAGCTACTTGTGCTTTCAAGGCTTTGTACTTAGTCTTGAGCTTTGAGTATTTTTCACCTCTTCCACCTTTGGCTGGCACAACTTGAGTAGTTTCTTTAGATCTGCAGTCTCCAGCCATATGTCCAGTCTTGCCACATTTGTAACAAGTGACCCTGGACATGTCAAATGGCTTCTTGGTCTTGTCAGCTTGGCCACCTCTTCCTTTTCCTTTAAACTTATTAAAGGATCTCCTTCTGATCCTTTCAGCCAACATAGCTACTTCATTAGCTAGTTCATCACCATCAGATTCATCACATTCAGATTCAGCACAAACAGAATTAGGATTAGACATCACAGGAATATCATCATTAACACAAGGAATGATCTCATTACTAATTGAACTAGGGTGTTCAGTCATAGAAGCAACAAGTGCAGCAGCAGGCTGACTATAAGAATCACCCATAGCAATTAACTTTTCAGCCTCTGAACATTCTTGGTTATGAAGCAAACCAAAAAGTCCAGGGAGATCAAGATCATGATAAACATAACTTAATTTAACAGAAGAAATATAGTTGTTCCATTTAGGTGGTAATGAATCAAGAAATTTACTCTTTAAAAGCTCATTTTTCTTATTAATTCCAACAGCAGCTAAATCATTTACCAAATCATTAAAGCGGGTATGAGTGTCAGTCAAGGATTCATTTCTCAAAGAGAAAAATCTCTCATACCTCCTGGTCAATGTAGTAATCGTAGATTCCATGGAGGTAGAGCAACCCTCAAACATGACAGTCAATGTACCCCACATTTTCTTAGCTGTAGAACACATTTTAATAGAATGGTAAAGGTCTTTGGGCACAGCTTGGACAATGAAATTTCTAGCCTTCACATCCAAGTTTGCCAACCTCCTATCCTTATCCCCCCAATCTGCCTTGTCCTTTACAATAGATTTGACTGTGACAGGAATGGTTGGTTGACCTTCCCTGACCACAGCTTCTACCACAATGGTTTGTGTAGGAACATAAGGACCATCTGCAAGGATGTCAGGCATATTGTTATCGATGGATTCAAGGAACAAAGACATTCTACCTTTCCACCCACTGAAATCATCTTTATCAAACATGGGTGGTCGGGTTGAAGAACCATTATCAATATATGATGACATAATGCTTTACTATAAAAGAAATAATGCAAGGATCAAGTCAAGTTAATTCTTAACCCCTGCTCTGATACCAATTGATACGTCCCACGGTGTATCAATATACCAAAGTATATTATACACAGAACAGTTGTAGAGGGGGGTGAATACAACTTTCCTTAATCTTTACAAACTTTTAACACAAAACGTTTTAAGATTCAGTTTATGAATATTAAGCAAGTAAGTAAAGAGCAGGAATCATTAAAACAGTAAAGCAGTAAAGAAATAAAAACATTCTTGAACACAGATTGTGGTTTTCAAATGTAATCCTTTATTAAGAAATAATCTATACAAAGAATTACAGGGTTGTTGCGGAATAAAGATAGCCTATAGATATCTAAACAACCCTATGAAATGACAAACAACAATCAATAAGTTTCAGCTTAAGAGAATCAGCCCAAGCTGATCTCGTACAAACTAAGCTGTGTGTAAGAGCAGAGAAACTTGTGTGAAGAATGATTCTCAGGAAATGCCACACATATGCAATCCATGAATGAGGCTTTTATAGGTGAAAGCGCTCCTTCACTTGGTGTCTGTTGCAGCTACGTGTTCTTCATTCAGTGGATGATAAAGGAATAATCAATCGTGCCTTTCATGGTACTTGTGGTCCGCCACGTACTGACGCACATTCTTTCATCAACCAATGAGAGCATAGACACGCATATGTAAAACCAACCACCAACCTGGATCCTAGGATTCTTCCTAGTCACGTCATTTGTCTTTATCTTCAATCCAGGTTGTTATCTTCACTTGATTGTCAGACACAGATTGGGCCGTTTGTCAAGGCACCAGTCTGCCTAAGTGTATCCAAGCTGACTGCTAATCCCAAGCTGCCTTCCAGTAACAGCTTGGTCTTCTATCTTCAATCCTCCTTTTCAACTTGGACTGAATGCTAATACTTGTTGATGCAGCTTGAATAACACTTGCTTCCATAAGATATTACAATTACAACGTATGAAGCGTGATCTGGGTCAGAGACAGATCGTAAGCTGTGTCAGCTTAGTCTGACCCAGATCAGTTTACAAGAACCAAAAGATTACTAAGTGTTTATAGGTTAGATTTGTCGTCATTAAATTTACAATTAACATTGGGACTCAACAGATGGTCATGTGGAAGAATCATCCAAAATTATTAAAGACATGTTATGAACGTGAAAGGTTGATCTTTGACGGAACGTAGAATTTGCATTTTTCCTTAATGGAATCCTGTATAGCAATGGCTATTATGCTAGTATTCAGATTTCCTCCATACAAATATTGTTCGATAGAAAATGTTGAGTTGAGGATAAGTGGGTTATCAAGAGAAGTGTAGCATGGATACAGTGATGAAGATACCTGAAGTGATGGAGATGATAAGATGACGACTTAAAGCGGGTTAAGATCAACGAGAATCTTATGCGGATATAAGAGAAAGACTTATCGAGTTCAAATTTTGGTGATTGTATAATATGAAGAGTCTTTTCATGGAGAGGCGTTTTACGATTTTGCACGCTAGGAAGCTAGAACTTGGTTTAACGGTTCTTCCAGCATATATGCTCGAGTCAATAGGGTTACTAGTCGTGAGAATTTGCCGAAGAACTTCCGGAAATTTATTCTATCTTTCACGTTTCTCGTTCTGGGAAGTATTATGTCACCTAGGTATCATGTGTACTTTTAAAAGAAATCGAACTTCTAAACGAATTAAAATACGACAATGTCGAGGAGCATTGGCCTTGTGAAGAAACATTTAAGGAGAATGTAAATCAAAATTGTACGGTGGTGCAAAGTGCTATGAAAGCATGGAAAAATGTCGAAGGGTTAACGGGAAATTTAAAGAAATGATTCTAAATATTGTCGTCGTTAAATGTGGCTTGGATCACGAGGACGTGATCCGTTCCAAGTGGGGGAGAGTTGTAACATCCCAAATTTTAAAAAGTAAAATAAAAGAATTATTATTATAGTTTACCATTAAAATAATTTCCTAGTATTTAATATTGATCTACGGGATTTATTTAGTTGGAACTTTAGTGGATAGCGGATATTTTACCCCTTAAAAATTAAAAGAGACGTGGCACAAGGAAGAAGTGCCAGCCATCTTTCTTTTTGGTGTCTCATCCTTCCATTCAAGAACATCAAAATCTACAATCTTCACATCCTTCTTCCAACTTACTTCTAGAAAATTTTGTATCCTTCATTCCATCTAATTCAAGAAATCCTCCAAGTGAATAATAATAATAAGTTTAACATCCATGTGAAGAACTCAATTGGGAGAATTGGTGTGTGTCGACACACATGGAGAAGGAGGAAGAAAAGTGTGATTCCAATTTCTAATCTTAACTCTAATTTCCTAAAGGTAAGGATTTCTATAACTTAATTTTGATTATCGTAGTAGATTAGGGTTCATGCAACTATTGAATTGAAATTTGGGGGTTTTTACACAATGAGCTATTTTGATTTAATTCAAGTTAGGGTTCATGTAAGTTGATTAAATTGGGGATTTTTCAATAAGATGATTATGTTGTAATGTTTTTTTCTAAATTCTTACTTGTAATGACACATATGGATGTGTAGTTGTATGAATATTTTGATAAAAGTATTTTGTGGCTTTTATGGTCAAAACAAGAAAAATGAAGATTTTGAGTAATAATGTAGTATGGTCATATGGTAGAGATTATGAAAGAATGGTGATTTTGCTAGTTAAGTGAAATGATGTTATTGATGATGATTTGAATCAACTAAATGAAGTTTTGAGAAAATAAAGCAACTCAATGACAAAATGGGTTGGTTATGGGTTAGGAATGCTAGTGATATGATAGCATGGCTAAGTTGAGTTAGCCAAGAATGTGAATGTTGCCTTATATGTGAATTGTGTTGTTATGATAGGTTGAAAGCTTGTTTTATGCACTTGCGATTATTTTGAGTTGTTGATTTGTGGTCGCGGAGGAGGTGAGTACTCTTGCATACTTTTATATATTGGTCGATTACCATATGATGGTGGGTTCCGTGTGTGGTAATCGATTTGGCGTTAAGCCTAAGTAGGGGCTCTATTTGATTACGGGCCTAAGCAGTGGCCATAGCCTTAGAAGGGGCATTTGAGATATAGCTCGAGAGGAGCATTGATATTGTTTATTTGAGATTGTAATCATTAGCTTATATGGATCCATGTAATGCGTTAGTACAAAGGTGAGTATATAGGTATGGTACGACGGTGCCATAGGCTATATGCAATAGACCTTTGTGCATTGCCCTCCTTCGTGTGTATAAACGTATGCAAGATTATTCACTAAGTTTTGCTTACTTTTTAGTTGTTTACCCTTTTTATAGGTTGTCCCGAAAGTGGAAACAAGATTTAGTGCTTTGAAGAATATGGATGATTTGAATTGTGAAATGTTGACTTTTGCGGTAAAAATGCTCTTGTGACTAGAACCCGTAGTAGCTCCCTTTGGACTAATGGCTCTTGGTACATTTGAAGTGTTTTTGTTAAAGTTTGGTCATGTACATTTATGCAAATAATAGTTTGGAGTCATGGTCTTATGCAACTTAAAGGATTGTTTGATTTTGGATAATTGGCAAAATGGGTAAATGACCCGTTTAGTCTTGTAAACTTGAATTGTAGCAATGGATGGTATGAAGACTTTTGGAAATGTTTTATTAGTTGTTTTATGTCAAAATAAAGTTGTTTATCAGTTGTTAGAAGCTCGGTATTTAGTAGGATAGGTCGAAAGTTGTTTAAAGTGTCAAAAGTACGAAACTGATGAGGACGGCCTTTGCAGAAACAAGAGCCGTCCTATTCTGTAATTTTTCACAAATTTTTACCGAGGCTTCGTTTGAACTTTCCGTGACCTTAAACTCTTACAATAGACTTATATTAACATATTAAGAAGGTTCCAATTGTCATTTTTCAAATTTGATAATTTTGATTTTTGACGAAAAATGGCCGTATTTTTCTAAGTATAATTTAACTAAATTGTGTTACTTTTTTTTTCATGTTCATACTTTTGGGTCTAAATTGAGTCTAGTCGTTTCAGTTGTCTCTAAAAACAAGGGGAAAAGGACAAAAGAAAAGGAAAGCAAATTGGTACACAAAAGCGATCAGTGGAGATCGCTGAAAGGGGGGATCGCCTAGCCGAGACGGTGTTCCCGGCGACCCAAAGGCGAAATTCGCTGGATCGCCCCTCCTCATCGCCCCACTTCGTTTAGCCTTATTGATTTCATTCATTGCACCCATGAATGTTAGGTAAATTTGCATCATAATCTTCTCCCAGATAAAGATATGTATGTTCAGTTTAATTTCTAGTCTAACCCATTCGTTAGACCTATATGTCATCGAACCACTAACCAAATAACACGTCATTCTTCAAAAGAAAAATACTGAGTATACTTAACACTTTTTCATTTCTTTCTCTTTTTGCAAAGCAAGATTGTATGGGAATATTTACAAAGCAACCAATCCTAACACCCATTATGTGAGAAACAGAACAGAGGGTGATGAATGGCATTGTGAAAGAATTACGAAAAACACTCAAAATACTTGCAAATAC
Source organism: Erigeron breviscapus (assembly GCA_034093135.1). Taxonomy (NCBI): domain Eukaryota; kingdom Viridiplantae; phylum Streptophyta; class Magnoliopsida; order Asterales; family Asteraceae; genus Erigeron; species Erigeron breviscapus. The sequence continues at coordinate 58,690,062 of CM067167.1, read as the reverse complement.
AAAATCTCTATTTTTTTACATTATAAGAACAAAATTTTTGACAGCCACAATATTACTGTTATATCTTTCCAAATAAATGAAAATAATTTTGGTCAATTATTTCCATCTTTTTAAATACTAGTATTTCACAAACAAATTAAAAACACAATTGGTGGCCCATTGATAAGGTCTTAGACCTTAAGGAAATCCACCAGGGTTCGAATATCACTTTCTACATTTGTAGAAGCGGATTATTAGGGGGGGTTTTCGAGAGTCCTGGAGTTTTATCCTCAGCATGCGTGGTTCGAGCTCCGCATACTGTCCAATTGTATGTCACTATGGTGTCTCGAATGCTAACTACTAATTACTACCTACTAACTCGCTGTTAAAAAAAAAACAATTTAAATAACTAAAGCGATACCATCACCCCCTAGCTAAAAGTACTAAACAAATTTACGAATTTTATATTTCAATTTTTATTTATGCCAAAATTTAAATGAATTTGAAGAATCATCAAACTCCACACACATGTCGCAGCTAGATACTAATCAAGTTTATGCCTCTCTCCCTACACAAATTCGGTTGCCCATTATTATATATCTACTTCCTCAAATAAGGACGTACTACTTAAAATTTGGCAACCAATAAAAGCATCACGACATGAATAATAAACACCGAGTGAGTGAGGATAGAAGAATTTAGCTTTATTCACTAGCTAATATGTTAGAGTTCTTGATAGTCAAAATTAATAGGGCTATTTAATTGAAAAGTTCTTCAACTTGTCTCAAATATCTTTTTTGGGTCCAAACAAAAAAGTTCTTTATTGTAGGGAACAAAACCGGCTAAAATGTCTTTACGGGGTCTGTACCGGCTAGAAGCTAATGTGTATCCGGTTACTGCCTATATGGCAGCCATGTGTATATATCCACCTACTTAACCCTTATTATTTATTATATTAATATTAATATTAAATATATCTAATATTAATATTAATATTAATATTAATATTAATATGTAATATTAATATTTTTAATATTAATATTAATATTAATATAATATTATTTATATAGTTACATATATTAATATTAATATTAATATTAATATTAATATATGTAACTATATAAATGAATAGTATTTAATATGTAATATTAATATGTACCATATTAATATTACATATTAAATACTATTAATATTAATATTAATATTAATATTAATATTAATATTAATATTAATATATTTAATATTAATATTAATATGGTAATATTAATATTAATATTAATATTAATATTAATATTAATATTAATATTGAATATTAATATTAATATTAATATTAATATAAAATCAATTCATATTAATATTTAATTTTATTAATATTAATATAATCAAAGTTCATATTAATATTATATTAATATTAATATAATATTAATATTAATTAATATAATATTAAATTAAATATTAATATGAATTGATTTTCATATTAATATTAATATTAATATTAATATTAATATTAATATTAATATTGAATATTAATATTAATATTAATATTAATATTTATAATATTATATATTAATATTAATATTAATATTAATTTAATATTAATATTAATATTAATATTAATATTAATATAATATATAAATGCACAATACAAAATAGTTTATGAAAGAATTATTCATTTGATATATTAATTTAATATTAATATTAATTTAATATTAATATTAATATTAATATTAATTTAATATTAATATTAATATTAATATTAAATTAATATTAATATTAATATTAATATTGAATATTAATATTAATATTAATATTAATATGAATACCATAAAATTAATTTTATGGTATTCATTTATAAGTACATATTAAATACTATTAATATTAATATTAATATTAATATTAATATTAATATTAATATTAATATATTTAATATGTAACTATATAAATGAATACCATAAAATTAATATCTATTATATTAAATATTAATATTAATATTAATATAAATATATAAATATAGATATAAATTCATGGAGAAAAACAAAACCACTTGCAGACACATAAATGTCTGATCCTTTTCAAAGTTTCAAACCCAGTTAATCCATTAATTTCAAATTTCCAACGAAGAAATTTCAATTCTTCCCTGATTGACATTTTTATAGTCACAATTGATTTATCAATCAAGCTCTAGTGTTACCATCTTAACCCTTATCTCTATTCCTCTCCCCTTTTCTTATTCCGGCCACCCCCACCGCTGAACCGCCGCCCCACCTCGCCGGAAAAATGGGGGTACACCTCAAAAACGCTACAAAAATAACCTCCATTATCATCTAAGCAACAAAGGGCAACCATCCAACCCCCAACACCACCCGATGCTACCTCTGCCGCCACCCCCACGTTGCGTCATCGCCGCCGCACCATTTTAAGGTAACCACCGCCAACGATAGCCCCCTAACACCACTCTTTCTTGGTTATTTTCGGTTTCTTACAAAACCCACAAAAATCCATTTCTTTTTTGCCCAACCACATATCTTGATTAAAAATTCAATTTTTTATTTTTGGTTTTATTTTTAGGATCAAGAATATAGAAATTGGAATATTGATACAGATTTGTTTTTGGTCCTTGTGTTTTTTGAGATGATATATAGATACAGATTTGTTTTGAAAATAGATACAGATACAGATTTGTTTGGTAGATGACTTGGTAGGTTACAATGTTGATTGCCGGAACGAGGTCGTTTTTGATGGTCGGAACTTTAATCCTTTCTTATCTCTCTCCACGTCTAATCTTGGTGGTGGAAGTTTTGTTCAACAGAGTGGCGGGATTCATAGGTGAAGACTAGAGATGGGTTGCGAGGGTGTAGTTGGTAACGATCTCGATTGTTATCCAAGTCTTGAGATGATGTCCGGTGAGGTTGGCCGGAGATGATTCCGGCGAGGGTGTAGTTGGTTAGCGGATGTTGTTATACACCCAACAACAATCATATATACGTGTTTCTATTACATGACAAAGCAAAATCTATATACTGTAAAGAAAAATAAAGGAAAAAGAAAATGAGATAAATGAGGTGGAAAATACAAATCATCAATTTTGTTAATAAAAAAAATTAAAAATGAAATTCGAAATTAAAAATGACTGGCTACCTTGTCGCGGACCCAATAAAGACGTTTTAGCCGGTTTTGTACCCCATAAGGGTGGACGGAGTGGGTTAAGCACCACACCGGTACCGGTCCGGTACCGGGGGGAACACCGCCCCGTGGTACCGGTACCGGTTGGGTGGTGACCGACATGGATACCACGGTCCCCGGCTCCCTCTCGCAGATGATTCGACCGTTGCATGCTTTAATTTTAAAAAAAAAACTGCATGTGGTGCCAAGGTAACGGCTAAAAACCATCCAATTCTTCATCCTTTTCTTCAATTAAGTTCTTATTCTGTTCTTCTTTTCTTTAAAGTAGCAGCAACAGCAACATCAAGCCAACACTCAAAATTATTCAACATATACATACTTACTCATAAATCATGAACCCTTTATTCAACAACCCTTTATTCATCGGATCCGGTTCAACACCGCCAAATTTGCCATCGGACTCGAGTTCTTCCGATGAGACGGACCGTTATGTTAACCTCTTTGCAATGGCGCATCATGCGATTGATTAAGAGGTCTGCGATACTGCCTCCTCGATCGCTAGTTTAATTATGTATTGTGTTGTCGTTTCGTTTAAGATTGTAGTTTGGTGTTTTATTTTGTTGTTTGAGTTTAATATTGTATTAGTTTTAATTTATTAAATAAAAGTTTTAGTTATTATTTGAATAAAAATATATAGAAAATAAATAAAATAGCAAAAGGTGGGGAGGGGCGGGGAAGTGCTCCTTGCATTTAGGGAGTGAACGGGGAGGAAGTGAAAAACCGGGGAGGGGCGGGGAAGCACTCTCCCACCCTAATAGAGAAAATTTTTGTTCGGACCTCAGAAAAGATATTTTGGACAAGTTAGAGGACTTTCCAATCAAATAACCCAAATTAATAATGCCATAAATGGCAAGATTCGTTGTTTGAACAATATTCCTCTCTTTGCACATTGTTTATTTGTTTTATTTGTGGGGAGAGAGTTTGGGATGGAGGAATGTGATACCAATTCAAAAGTACGAATAGCTAGGGGTCATATTCATAAGAAAAAAAAGGCAATAATTGTTGTTTCAATTAGAAAAAATAATCATCCAACCATCAATAAATAAACTCGTACATGAGGAACCTGGATTTCAAATTCTAGTATAAGCAAAATGTTCCTAGGCTCCTAACTAGGAATAGAGATAGAGGTCTAGGTTCTATGAAATTAGAGTTGGTATATTAGAAGGCATGTTGCGGAGACCAAATTAATCAAGTTATAACACGGAAAAAATTAATTTGAAGTTTAGTAGCGTTGGAACAACGCATAAGAAGAATAAAGTCGATTTTGTACGTGCGTTACACATCATTAATTCATCCTTATTTCTCACTCGAATACGTATAACACCCCATCCCCAATCCGGCCATGCACCACCATTTATAAATTCTCACGAGTAATATTCATTGATCAGACTTGTACTATATAATTTAGTGTGTGAATTTGAACTTCATCTTTAATTCTCTCACAAAATATATATATTGCAGCTTTTATTTTCCTATATATCAAACCAAAAGTCGGAAAAATTAAATATGGGTAGTGGATACCATAACGGTGACAAAGGTTTGTTCTCTTATCATGCTCGCGGTGGACAGTATCCTCCACCACATGTAGGGTACGCGTACCCTTACCCGCCCCCTGGTTATCCTTCTCACGTTGGATATCCGCCAAACGTCTATCCTCCATCCACTGGTTATCCGCCCGTAGCCTATCATGGCTCATCGGCTCCCTATTATTCAGGTAATTAGCTCCGCTCACCATTTCTCGATGATAGCATGCATGTTCCTTGTAAACGTATATATGTGTTACATATTTGTAAGTGTCAAGAAATGATTATGAGAATTTTTGTGATTAATGATTAATGTAAGATATACATAATGGTGCAAAAACATCAATTTGCAATTTTGTATACACATAGAAGATTAAAGATCAAACTTTTTACATAAACTTTGTATGAACAACATACAAACTTGAGATAATTTAATTACGAGTATAATTTTATTCGGGCAAATTGCCTAAAAAGTGACAGTTAATTCGTGATAAAAAGGTAACGTAAATTTTGTAACAATAAGAGGAGTCACTGATTAGTTTGAAAGAAATAATTCGGGTAAAAGATTGTTCAAGTATGGTGGTTTGGGGTGGTGGCTTTATGATGGGTTATGGCGATACTCTTTTATTTGTTTCAAGTTTCAAATTGATATAAGTCAACTAATTTATTGTCGCATGTTACCTCCTTCTTCAAAATAATAATAATAATAATAATTGTCCTTTTTTAGGCCATTAATCCGTTTTATTCCTTAGATCTTCTTGCGTGGGAAGTTAACAAATTTATCACTGGAAATAAATTAAGAATTTTCCTAAGATGGTCTAGAAAAGAATTTGTGCTCATCTGGTTTTCTTGGAATGCTGTTTTTTATGTGTGGATCTTAGAAACTTGATTCTTCCAAAAAAATAAAATATAACAAAATTATTTTTTAAGGGCATGGAAGCCACAAACACGGCGGAGTGGGAACATTTCTAGCCGGTGGTGCAGCAGCAGTGGCGGCTTCATATGGAACTCATCACATGCCTCATTATGGTTACGGATACCATGGGCATCACCATCATCATCACCACGGAAAGCTTAAGCACTACAAGTTCAAGCGTGCAAAGTTTGGCAAGCGATGGAAGCATGGAGGGATGTATGGAAGGCACAAAATGTGGAAATGATAATACTATGCTTATTTTGTACCTAAAATTTGGAACGATCTTCTCGATCTAATGTAATTGCGTTATGTTCATTGGTTTCTCGATTAATCAAACATACTAAAGTGTGACCCTTATCAAGATGGTCTTCCTTCGCAATTATTACATTAGATGGTTTGTTACATATATCATAAGTTCATAACACTTGGTTTTTGTTGGTAATTTGTTTGACATATTTTCGTTATGAGAAATCATATATCCTCCTAACATCATGACTACTTGACAATGTACTCCACTAAAATTTTCTCCTGATCTAATCCTTTTATTTTACCAAATTTTATAAATTTTATGGTTAAGAAGATATTTAGAAGGTTTTGGAGGATCTATCATTTTCTTCTTTTATATTGGAATGAAATGGGCTGAAGATTTAGATCCTATCGCCGGTTTCCATGATTTGACAGTTTTGTATTACAACAAACCAATGGAAATTATCTATCTATATATGTTTGAATGTGTCATGTACATAAAATCACTGAAACGGTTTTGGGCCATGTGACTTCTAAAATGCTATCCCCACTCGGACCAAGACAGAACTTTTACTTGTTCAAATAACAATTAAGGTGAAGCAGGGTCAGGAACGACGAATCTCTTTATGATAAACGGATCCGTTTTGCAAGTTCGTTATTACGGGTAGTTCCTACAAAGGATCAGACTAATGACGTATACAATACTTGAATTCTCGGTGTAGATGCTACATAGTTGGTTCTCATCCTTCAGAGACTACGAGTGTAATAGGAGCATCCGTCGACAAAAGGATCACCCTAAGATGATCATCTCATGGCTATTGAGAACGAATCAAATCAGATGGTTCTACTTTTTGATTTGCTCCTACGGAACCAAGATCGAAAAGATTGAAAAAATCAGTCATTCACAACCACTGATGAAGGATTCCTCGAAAAGTTAAGGATTTCGGATGGAGTAGATAATTTTCTTTTTAAAAAAGTAAAAATCCCTCCCCAAGCCGTGCTTGCATTTTTCATTGCACACGGCTTTCCCTCTGTATACATCTAAAACTAAGTTTCTTCATTAGGCAAAAAAAGATTGAATACTCAGTTGATTTAATGCTTACTACATCTGGGAGAACCCAAGTACTCTCTTTCGGATTCAGGAAAGAACTCTCATAGATCTTTTTTCCTTTTGGAAGATACAGGAGCGAAACAATCAACCTATTGATATTGGAAGACCCAACGGATTCTTCCAATGTATCATTTCTGGGTCCAATGGAATTCATAGGTATAGGAAGAAGCCCTATATTCCACCAAAAAGCGCTTCTACAACTATGAATAACAAATATTTTTAGACCTCACATTTACTTACAGATGCGGGAATATTCTAATCAATTTCAGAGTCATGTTTTCATGGAAATCTTTGAAAATAATGGGCCGGCCAACCCTTTTAATATTGGGCTCTTGGATACAAAAAGATGAAGATAATACTTTATTTTACCAAATTTTATAAATTTTATGGTTAAGAAGATATTTAGAAGGTTTTGGAGGATCTATCATTTTCTTCTTTTATATTGGAATGAAATGGGCTGAAGATTTAGATCCTATCGCCGGTTTCCATGATTTGACAGTTTTGTATTACAACAAACCAATGGAAATTATCTATCTATATATGTTTGAATGTGTCATGTACATAAAATCACTGAAACGGTTTTGGGCCATGTGACTTCTAAAATGCTATCCCCACTCGGACCAAGACAGAACTTTTACTTGTTCAAATAACAATTAAGGTGAAGCAGGGTCAGGAACGACGAATCTCTTTATGATAAACGGATCCGTTTTGCAAGTTCGTTATTACGGGTAGTTCCTACAAAGGATCAGACTAATGACGTATACAATACTTGAATTCTCGGTGTAGATGCTACATAGTTGGTTCTCATCCTTCAGAGACTACGAGTGTAATAGGAGCATCCGTCGACAAAAGGATCACCCTAAGATGATCATCTCATGGCTATTGAGAACGAATCAAATCAGATGGTTCTACTTTTTGATTTGCTCCTACGGAACCAAGATCGAAAAGATTGAAAAAATCAGTCATTCACAACCACTGATGAAGGATTCCTCGAAAAGTTAAGGATTTCGGATGGAGTAGATAATTTTCTTTTTAAAAAAGTAAAAATCCCTCCCCAAGCCGTGCTTGCATTTTTCATTGCACACGGCTTTCCCTCTGTATACATCTAAAACTAAGTTTCTTCATTAGGCAAAAAAAGATTGAATACTCAGTTGATTTAATGCTTACTACATCTGGGAGAACCCAAGTACTCTCTTTCGGATTCAGGAAAGAACTCTCATAGATCTTTTTTCCTTTTGGAAGATACAGGAGCGAAACAATCAACCTATTGATATTGGAAGACCCAACGGATTCTTCCAATGTATCATTTCTGGGTCCAATGGAATTCATAGGTATAGGAAGAAGCCCTATATTCCACCAAAAAGCGCTTCTACAACTATGAATAACAAATATTTTTAGACCTCACATTTACTTACAGATGCGGGAATATTCTAATCAATTTCAGAGTCATGTTTTCATGGAAATCTTTGAAAATAATGGGCCGGCCAACCCTTTTAATATTGGGCTCTTGGATACAAAAAGATGAAGATAATACTTTATTTTACAGGCCCAAAAGCGGGAAGAACTACATGTCTACATCTACGTTCAATCATAACATTGCACCACGCACGAGTTTATAAAATCAATAGATTATTCTTGAAATTTAGTAGAAGTAAAGCTAACATGCTAATGCTTATCTATTTGATTTTTTAAGTAACTTTGTGTCATTTGTTATGAAATATTGCCAGACATTCGAAAGTATGAAGATTTGAGCTTAAGATTTCGTTGCTTTTTTTATTTATACGTTTCATTGTTAAAAGTGTGAAGATTTATAAAAATGTGTCACATTATAAGTACTTTGCTAAAGAGTGTCATTTTTTTTACATAGTAACTTTATACATCACTTTCACGTTTTAAAATATAAGTATACGGAGTATATTTTAGGAATGTGTAAATCAATAAATACGTTAATGTATCCCATATTGGTAGTTATCCACTGCTACCTGCAGGCCATTTTCTAGCGGGAGTAACGGCAGCAAGTGATTGAGTTCAGTAGTTCCTCATATAAAATTATTGACTCTAGAGATATAGTAATATGGAGAAGACAAAATTGTTTCAAGCACCGACAGAACCGGAAGCGCCCCTTCTTTCAAAGAGAAGAGTACGGATTATTCACATTTCATTTGATGGTCAGAGGCGAATTGAAAGCTAAGCAGTGGTAATTCTAAAGATTCCCGGGGGGAAAAATAGAGATGTCTCCTACGTTACCCATAATATGTGGAAGTATCAACGTAATTTCATAGAGTCATTCGGTCTGAATGCTACATGAAGAACATAAGCCAGATGATGGAACGGGAAGACCTAGGATGTAGAAGATATGAGTGATTCGGCAGATTTTGATTCCTATATATCCACCCATGTGGTACTTCATTATACCATATATATAAGATCCATCTGTATCTGTATAGATATCACCATCTACATCCAGAAAGCCGTATGCCTTGGAAGAAGCTTGTACAGTTTGGGAAGGGGTTTTGATTGATAAAAAAGAAGAATCTACTTCAACCGATATGCCCTTAGGCACGGCCATACATAACATAGAAATCACACTTGGAAAGGGTGGACAATTAGCTAGAGCAGCGGGTGCTGTAGCGAAACTGATTGCAAAAGAAGGGAAATCGGCCACATTAAAATTACCTTCTGGGGAGGTCCGTTTGATATCCAAAAACTGCTCAGCAACAGTCGGACAAGTGGGGAATGTTGGGGTGAACCAGAAAAGTTTGGGTAGAGCCGGATCTAAGCGTTGGCTAGGTAAGCGCCCTGTAGTAAGAGGAGTAGTTATGAACCCTGTAGACCATCCACATGGGGGTGGTGAAGGGAGGGCGTAGCAGAATAGGTAGGTCCATGAGCTACAAATATTGTTTGCATTACACCTTGTTGCTGCTTAATTTGTTTTGTTTTATTACATACTCATATGGTCTGTTCTTCTAGCAGGACATGGATATCCTTTAATTCTTAGTGGATAGCTTGAATATTTTAGAATACACGAACGAATTTTGGCATAATCGATCTAGAGGTTATTGTTACAGATATCGTATGAGGTATACAGAATGTATGACTAAGAGACCATCAATAGATAAATAATCGGTAAAAGATCGGAAATGTAATTCTCTTGTATCTGTTAATGAAACATGTCACATGCATAAGAGGGGTTATATCATAAATTGTTAATATCGAGTAAGTGAGACATATTAGCCTGTTTGATTATGACCAAAAGGAACAAGTGGACACCATAGTATAGTAATTGCGATTTGAACATTGAACCTCGCTAGGACCACCATACATACCCATATACTAGATTGAATGGACCCAACAACAGGCATCATAAGTTTATTTGGATACCAACCATTAATAAATAGATTGATATTTCAAGAGACTTGAGACTTAGACTTCTTAGGTTTTAAATTCTGGTGTGAGTAAAATGATCTCTAAGACTGGAGACAGAGGTTATAATAGGTTTCCCTGTATTTGGAGTTGCCTATATATAAAGAGTGTTAAAATTAAATATCATAAGTCTAGAGTAATTAAACTTTGGTTATGTTTTATTTTAGTTGGTTACTTTCAGTTTTTAGTAAACTAGGATGAAGTCATTGTGTTGCCCGATTCTTGTGGATCATGGGCTAGTTTCTAGTTGTTTAGTGGTATAGAAATAGTAGTAGTCAGAGTAGTGGACTAGTGGTCCTATTTTTTAGCATAGTCTTTGCTATTTAAACTCTTTGTATCTACGTTTCATATTAATCAGAAATGTAGTGAGTAAAACACTTTGTTCAAGAGTGTGTAAGTTATAATTCTGATTCAACAATTGGTATCAGAGCTGGTGAGATTCAAGGCCGGTTTGAGAGTCGTTTAATTTTTAGAGAAAGGGTGTAGCCCTTGGCTGCGGGGCAAAAGGCGGCAGCAGTAGAGATGTACTAGAACCGAGTTTTGGTTCGTGGCGCTGTGATGAATTGATCACAGGTTAAAAAGAACAGAAGATGGTGATCCGGAGGTGGCTTGTGTCAATCGTTGTAGCAACTATAGTACCGATTGAGATGACAGGGACCGGTGAATATCGTTGTGACTCATGGCTGTTAGTACGCTATGAAAGTAAAGAAAAAGATAAAGTGCTAGCGGGTGTTGAAGCACGATCAATGTAGAAGACCAGAAACCGATCGCAGATGTGGGAGGATTCCGATTGAAAAAGGCCAAGAATCTGGTCGTGGCATAAACCTAACGTGGTTTAGTGTGGTGTCCCGTGTGAAGCTGCTCTTGTAGTTGTGATAGTTGGTGTCGAGGAAGTGTCCCTCGAGTTGCATAAAGAAAAAGTCAGGCTTTGTGTGTGTTTTATGGTGTCGTTGCTGCTGTTGTCATGTTTACCAGCAAGAAAGAAACACGGTTGTTGCCTGTAGTGTGTGGCTGCCCGGAAAGGAAACCCGCATAGAATAAAACTCGGCGGAGAAGAGTAGACCCGGCGAAATACGGAAACAATTGCTGGTAAAGAGTGATGTGTCTCGCTTAAGTGTTGTCGAAGAAATAGGAAAATACTTCACTAGGAAGACGACCCGGCAAGGGAAGATGAATACCGTAATGGTGGTTCGCCGGAGTTGAAGAGGGAAAGAGTTACCTGTGTACTTAAAAGGTGCAACGAAGTGAAGCATGTAGCATGAAGGAGGCGTGTTATTGTCTTTAGAATACAAGTCATTCACGTGGGTTGGTAATTCCTTTATCATCTTTACATAGAAAGTTTCATGACATGTAGTACAAAAATCATGTGAAGGATTTGGTGATAAAGCAGACTGTGAAAATGGTCGCCACGAAATGACAAGAAGTGACCCCACATCCAATACTAACAACCTTTATTTTGTAAGGGGGTGTTTGGTACAGGCGAATGGAAAGGTGAGAATGAGAATTGTTTCCCTATCCCTTGTTTGTTTTAAGTATAGAATGGATATGAAGAATTAAAAGTTATTCTCTTTCCACCTTTTTGTTTTCACTTAAAAACCTAAAGAATGGAGGGAAAGGAAAATTAAAAGAGGCCGTGTCTTTTTTTCATTCACACATGGAATTAGATTGTGACAATAAGTAAAGGGGTATAAATACAAACTATCATGTGCATTGCACATGTTTTTTAGATCTTGAAAATTATTTGAACCCCAATACCAAATTTCTCTCTGATGGTTTTGAAGATTTCTTCTTTAGTTGTTCTCGTCATCATCTTTACTGCTTCTTTAGTTTATTTCATCTTTCTTCAGGTTTTTTCTAGCCATCTATACATGTTTTTAAACCTAATTAACACACCAACAATTTCTTTTGCTGTTTGATTTAATCCAAATTTGCATTCCTAATTGATTTCAATGAGATATTTAGATTGCTAAAAGTTGACTTCGTCTCTTTATATGGATTATATAAATAACGCATATATGTAGGCAACAAGTATGATTATAATACCATGTATTTTTTTGGTTTAATAATTATATATCATAGTTGTTTGTTCTTGTTCTTCTTGAAAGTAGGAAAAGAATCTTTTTCATCCACGTCGCTTTGTTAGTTATGATCATTCCACTTTTTTATGTGGACTGCGAGTGTTGATTTTTGTTCCTATCAATACTATATGCCTTATTTGCAGTTTCAAAGAAGATGATGGTAGAATAGAAAATCATTGGGTAAAACTGGAAAAGTCTATAATTTTACATAATCAAGTTAATTATCATAAATAAATAAATAAAAATGTATATAAAAAAGGCATTTCCATTCCATAATATAACATAACCAAACAAGAGAAGTGATTAATCTTTGTTTTCAATATTGATTCTCTAATTATACCAAACATGTGAATCATTCTATTTTTTTCTATTCCATTCTCTTTTCATTCTTTACTTTAATTCCATTCTCTACCATTCACATGTACCAAACGCCCCCTAAAGGTTTTATTTTGTGCAGGATACTCCCTTATGTTTAAAGTTTAAATGTGATTGTGTATCACAGTGTTATCTCACCATCGAGTAGAATTCCGGTCAATGTTGATGTTCCATCATCGTGTGTGTCGGGATAGCTGTGAATGTTCGTGTATTAGAGAGCTATCACCGTGTGTGATCGAGATGGTTATGAATCTCCGTGTGTCGGAGAGCTATCAGTGCGTGTCAGGATAGTTTGGTAAGTTGACCGATGTGTGCGTGTCGGGATGGCTATGATCTCCGTGTGTCGGGGAGCTATCACCGTGTGTCGGGATAGTCTACTAGGTTGTTCGAAGGAAGGAAAACTCATTCAAAGGTGGTGGTAAAGGATCTGACAAGATCTTGGTAAACCCTTTGAAATATTTGGATGTTGAGTTTACGTGTAGCTCGAGGATCACTTGAAGGACAGTTCGAGGGTCACTTGAAAGATAGTTTGAAAACCAGTGTGATTCAACCATATGTGAAAGACACTAAATGATGGGAGTGATAACCATGGTATTTAGAGGGAGCTTTGAAAGAATTGTGAAGCTGAATGTTGAGAAGAAAATTGACAGAGTCGAAGAAATTGGATGTGGAGAGGGACTTTTGAAAATAACTAAAACATGTGAAGAATATGGAGATGATAGACTATGATATTTAGAGAGGGTGTTAAAATTAAATATCATAAGTCTAGAGTAATTAAACTTTGGTTATGTTTTATTTTAGTTGGTTACTTTCAGTTTTTAGTAAACTAGGATGAAGTCATTGTGTTGCCCGATTCTTGTGGATCATGGGCTAGTTTCTAGTTGTTTAGTGGTATAGAAATAGTAGTAGTCAGAGTAGTGGACTAGTGGTCCTATTTTTTAGCATAGTCTTTGCTATTTAAGCTCTTTGTATCTACGTTTCATATTAATCAGAAATTTAGTGAGTAAAACACTTTGTTCAAGAGTGTGTAAGTTATAATTCTGATTCAACAAAGAGACATTAATGTCGTTAAAACCAAATTTGCCCTTAAAAAAATAAATGAAAGAAAAAATGTTCGTTTGGGTCACAACACAAACTTAAGATTAATATTGTGATTGGATACTACATTTTATATGTGCCAACGAATTTTTGGCAATAAAGTTTTCGCTATTCATAACCTCTGTAGTA
>CM067167.1:58590630-58675001 GCA_034093135.1 Erigeron breviscapus | reverse complement strand
TAATAATTACATTTAATTATTAATTAATATTTAATAATTAATAATTCATATTTATTAATTAATAAATAATTATAATTAACATATCTAGTTAATAATGTCCAATTATTATTTCTCTCAATTTGGTGATTATAAATATGTAAATACAATATATACATATTACCGGATATCTAAGTGTCATCGCGTGTGACCCCGTAGGCTTAAACATTTTCGGACATGCATTTATATAACGTGATCATATACCAACACCAACTTATACACTTAGACCAAAAATTCATTCATTTTAGGAATTGACTTGAAGTCGTCTCCATATGAAATCTTAAATTTCCCCAACCACCTCCATCAATAACTATCAAGTTGTGAACATAATAATTCATCATATCACACGAGATATCATCATCATTTTAAGAAAAAATTACCCAAATATAAGAACGAAACTTGTCAAGAGCATAAACAACCGCAAGCAATTCCTTTTCGGTGGTGGTATAATTCAATTTGGCATCCGATAAAGTCTTGCTTGCATAATAAATCACAACGGGTTTCTTGTCCACCCGTTGTCCCAAAACAGCCCCAATTGCAAAATCACTTGCATCACACATAATTTCAAAAGGCATGGACCAATTAGGTGATTGCAAAATGGGTGCTTCAACCAATTTTTCTTTCAAGGTCTCAAAAGCTTTCAAACACTCATTATCAAACACAAAAGGTACATCTTTCAACAACAAATTGCACAATGGTTTGGTAATGATACTAAATCCTTTTATAAACCTTCTATAAAATCCGGCATGTCCAAGAAAAGAACGGACACCCTTGACATTGGTTGGAGGGGGTAAAGTAGAAATGACTTTGATTTTGGCCCGGTCAACTTCCATGCCTTTACTTGAAATCACATGACCCAAAACCGTCCCCTCTTGAACCATGAAGTGACTCTTTTCCCAACTTAAGACCAAGTTCGTTTCAACACATCTTTTCAAAACTTTGGTTAGCTCATTAAGATAATTATCAAAGGTTTGGCCAAAAATTGAAAAATCATCCATAAAGATCTCTAAAGAATTACCGACATATCCGAAAAGATACTCATCATGCACCTTTGGAAGGTGGCTGGAGCATTACATAACCCGAATGGCATTCGCCTAAAGGCAAAAGTTCCATAGGGACATGTAAATGTGGTCTTATGTTGGTCATCGGGATGAATAGCAATTTGGTTGTAACCTGAATAACCATCTAGAAAACAATAAAATTGCTGACCTGCAAGCTTTTCGATGATTTGGTCTATGAATGGAAGTGGGAAATGATCCTTAGAAGTAGCGGTGTTCAACTTTCGGTAGTCAATGCATACCCTCCACCCGGTGATGGGTCGGGTCGCAATTTGTTCACCACTATCTCCTTTCACCACTTGAATTCCAGCTTTCTTAGGTACCGTTTGTGTTGGACTTACCCATGTACTATCCGAAATTGGGTAAATAATTCCAGCATCCAACCACTTAGCACCTCTTTCTTCACAACTTCACGCATATGAGGATTCAATCTCCTTTGAGCATCACGTGAAGGTTTTGCTTCAGAATCGGTGATGATCTTGTGCATCACAATTGATGGACTAATGCCTTTTAAATCGGCAATTGTCCATCCAATAGCCGCCTTGTATTCCTTGAGCACCTTAAGTAATGCTCTTTCTTGCATTTCTTCCAAATTTGATGCAATGATCACCGGCAAAGTTTTTTCATCTCCCAAAAATGCATACTTCAAATGAGATGGGAGCTCTTTCAATTCCACTTGTGGTGGACTTTCAATGGATGGCTTGAGATGAGTATCAATATGATCCGGTAGACTTTCCACTAAATGAGTCCATGGTGGTCTACCTTCTTGAATTTCCATAATCTCCCAATCCTTTTCTTCCTTCTTCAATGTTTCACTATGCTCCAAGATTAACCTGTCAACCAAAGCACAATTCTCCCGTGTGTCTTCCTCATTTTCATGAGGAATGCACTCATCAATGACGTCCGCCATAAAGCATTCGTCACTAACTACGGGGTTAGGAACACTAGCAAAAACATTCAATCTTATCTTACGGTTGCCAAAAGTCATTTCAACCGTACCCTTCTACAATCAATTAATGCATTAGCGGTGGCCAAAAAGGGTCTACCCATGATGACATTGGGTTGCCTAACATTACCGCTTGGTGCAAAATCAAGTACCAAAAAGTCTACGGGGTAATAGAAATCCTCCACCTTAACAATCACATCTCGGACAATTCCTCTAGGAAGTTTAAGGGACAAATCAGCCATCACCAAGGTGGTGTTGACTTTTTCCAACGGTCCAAAGTCATATTGGTCATACAAACTTCCCGGAAGAATGCTCACACCCGCCCCCATATCCAAAAGTGCCTTGTTCATTTTGAAATCACCAACTTGTATAGTAATTAAAGGCGCTCCCAGATCTTGGAGTTTAGGTGGGAGTATACCCATCACAACGGCACTAACTTCCTCATTTAAAACAATTTTCTTTGGAAGCTTATGATGCCGTTTTTGGGTACACAACTTCTTAAGATACTTAGCATAAGCCGGAACTTGCTTGATTATGTCAATAAGAGGTATATTGATTTTAACTTGTTTGAAAATTTCCCACATTTCTTCCTCATGGGGACCTCTTTTCTTAAGTGTAGGTCTAAGCTTTTGGATCAATTAAAGCCAAAGGAAAAGGAATGGTATTACCCTCCATATCCTTTCCTTGTTTTTCAGAAAATTTACCATTAGACCTATTGTTTTCTACCTCTTTAAAAGACACTTTTTTATTTGATTTAGGTAGAACAAGTTCCGGTTCATGCTCACTATCTTCATTCTCATCAACATCCTCCACCACACCATCAACAAGTGATGATGGAGGCACAACTTTATTATCATAAACTTTACCACTACGAAGAAGACTTACATTGTTTATCTCCACATTCTTGACATTCTTTGAGCCGCCACTTTGATGTTGTGGATTGATCTTCGTATCACTTGGTAGCTGTTAGAAATATAAATTAGTGGTGTTTAATTGTAAATAGAGTTACATTTGATTTTATTGTTAAAGTACAAGGGGTCTAGGTGAAACTTATATTAGTCATATATAAACCCCTTGTAACTAATCATGTAACAAGCCTTGAACAAATAATTCCATACTTACATCTCTCTAACCTTATTTTCTCTCTCTAAACTCCATCTTCAACCTCCCATTCACACACAATACACACACTAACCCTAAAACCACCATTAAACTCAATTAAGCTCAAGTTTCTTTATATCAATTGGTATCAGAGCATAATCGGTGTATCCGAACGATCCGTAATCATTTTCACAACTGATTTTGTGCTTAATTTCGAGATTTGAGCTTAATTTCATTCTGAAAATTCTGTTTTAGTGTGATTTTGAAGCTGTTTTGTGATTCTGATCTTTGATTTAGTGTGGATAATTGTTCAATTTGCTGAATCTGGTTTTAAATTTCAGATTTTAGATCAATTTCTTGAGCTCGGCAAATGATACTTTCAGTTTTTTTAAAGTTGAATAAGTAAAAGGTCCTTTCACTGTTCAAGGCTACAGTAACTGTCAGTTTACTATTTCACATTGTTTATATCGATTTTCATTAAAAAAAATTTTTGAAAAAGCAGGAAAAAAAAAAGGAAAAGAAACAACTTTTATCTTTTTTTTCTTCGATTCATCTTTTGTTTCGCATCATTTCGATCGGGAAATCATCAGGATTTAATCGTCATTCGATTCTGAGCAAAATGATGTTTCAATTTCTTATTTTCGTTGTGGTTTGAGTCAGTTGAGTTTTCCGGCGAGACATCGTTTTTTTCCGGCGAGTTGAGATAGTAATAGCTTTCACCTAGGGTTTGTGCGGAAGTCAATTTGAAGTAATTTGGTGAAAATTTCATGTATTAACTTGAAGAAACAACAAAGATATGGCCGTTTTAATTTCTCCGGCGAGTTGGTGAGTTTTCCGGTGAGGTTTTAACTGGTTAATCTTCAGTCAGGGTTTGATCGCGGTTTGATTGTGAGTGTATTGGTGGTGCTTTCGTGTTCTAGTTCAAATAAACAAAGGAGTAATCGGATTTGTTGTGTTTCCCGGTGAAGTAAGCTCTGCAAATCAAGTTTTCCGGCAGCCAGTGTTCATCAAAATTTTTTTTCCCCTACAAAAACATCATTTGCAGAGCCAATTTGTCTTCAAACCAGTGTTTGCAGAGACAAATTCACGACTAGTTTGTGAATACCCTCATTTGCCGAGCAAAACTTAGAATTTTTTTTATTGTTTCATATCATTTGTCGAGCAGGTGTCTTGTGTTTGTCTAAGTCAGAATCATAGCATTTGCCGACCTCACCAAAGGTTATTCACTCGTATGTGCAAGGTTGATTCACTGACCAGATTGTGAAAACACGCATTTGCCGACTTAAATCTTGTACGGGCCAAGGTTGATTCACGACCAGGTTGTAATTACCAGTAGTTGTCAAGTTGAGACTTATTTTTTCAGTCGAAACAATCATTTGCAGAGAAGATTTGTTGATTCATAGTGTTTACAGAGATACCGTCTCAACCGGGAGTTGTGTTCTAGTGTTTGCAGACTTGACCGATCAACTCATTTGCTAAATCAACACATTGCCGAGCTAATTGCTCTGCAAATCACCATTTCGAGCATTACTTAACCAATTTTTCATCAAAACCCCCATTTGCAGAACAAACTGCTCGGCATCCTTTACTTTTGTCACTTAGAAATTTTTTCGACCAAGATTTTCTATTTCAACTAGACGCCGAGATTTTTGCTCGGCATACCGTTCAAACAGATCTTTTCTCATTTTAACCATTTGCCGAGCAATAAGCTCGGCAAACAGTTCAAATAGACCAACATTTCAAGAATTTTTTTTTAAGTCTTTTCCAAATAAATTTTAACACTTACCCTTTTGTTGGTGTGAAATTTGTGAAATACTTGTCTTGAAACCCCCATTTGCCGAGGTAATATCTTGGCAAATAGCGTTTTTAGTCTTCATCTCTTGAATCTTGGCTGTGTGGTTGTTTGTCTTGATTGTGGTTGAGAGTGATTGATTCATTCTGTTGGGTGAATTTGTTTTGATTGAAAGAAAGAGCAGAGAAAGTGTTAATTGGATTTGAATTGGAAAGAGAGATAAACTACTAAATTGTATTCATTTCTTTTGTTTGTGATAAATTTTCGAGAGAAAGAATGAGTGTATTTGGGTAAAGCAATAATACTTTGTTTTTGAAAGGAAAAGAAACCATGTTGTCAGTGTACATTTGGTCTAGATTCATTCATTTTAAGGGGATCACGTGAAACTGTCAAAAGTAGAGTGAGCTGTCATTTTTTGTTTGTATTGATATTTGTTAAAGTGATATTATTTTGACTCAAAAGAATCATTTGTGGTGTCGTGAAAGAGAGAGAGGAGCAAGTTGAGTGTTGAAACGTGCATAGTGTGTTAGAAGGAAGCGTGTACTTTGAATTGTGAAATATGGCTGCTATGTTTTGTAGGTACACGCTAGCTGACAAAAAAAGGGGTATTCACGTGATTTTTTTTAATATTCAAGAGTTTTAGTTTAAATACGTTTTTTTTTGTTTTGAAGTTCACGTGATATTTTTTTTAATTTCATTTTCCTTGTGTTTTAATTTTGTTTTCAGACTATTTTTTTTGGGCCACTCTTGCTAGTTGGGCTTACACTTTAAATCAATTGGGTTAAGAGTGTGATTGGGCCAGAACTTGTACTAAATTTTAGTTGGGCCGCAACTTATAGTTCATTTGGGCAGAAATTGTTTGTTGGACTTAAATGTTTTCACTGTTGGGCTAAATTGTTTTAGTAATTTTTTTTTGGTTGTCAA
The DNA here is from genome assembly GCA_034093135.1 of Erigeron breviscapus. Classification (NCBI taxonomy): domain Eukaryota; kingdom Viridiplantae; phylum Streptophyta; class Magnoliopsida; order Asterales; family Asteraceae; genus Erigeron; species Erigeron breviscapus. The sequence goes on along the minus strand of CM067167.1, from coordinate 58,669,144 downwards.
CTGGTATTGGTCTAAATTTTAGTTCTTGTCTTGGGTTGTTATTTCATTGAGTTTTCAACAAGTTTTAATTCAAAATGGCTCTTAAAATACCGGACAAGTTTGTTGCGAGAGTGAAAGATTTTTTAATGGGTGAAGAACCAAGTTGGGAAGAAATACGTCGTCATGACAATAACATTTGTTGGTGTACCAAGAAGAGTAAATGTGCAGTGGTTGTTTTTGAAGAAAACAAAGTTGATGTGAATACTTTTAAATCATTTGTGACAGATCACCAGAGGCTTCAACTTGAAATTGACAAACTCAAATCTGAGAACAACGAGATCAAAACTGCTGATAATTCCAGATTGTCTGTCATGGAAAGTCTTCAATCTGAAGTTGACCGAATCAAATCTGAGAACGAAGAGCTCAAGTCTGGTAATACTCTCAATTTGTCTACTATGGAAAGTTTTCGACTTGAAATTGACCAACTCAAATCCGAAAATAAAGAGCTCCAATCTGCAAATGATCTCATTTTGTTCAACATGGAAAGTCTTCAAAAAGAAAATGATCATTTGCAATCTAAGATTTCCAAATTAACAAATGAGTTGGACAATTCTTCCAAAGAGCTCAACAAAATTATTTTAGACAATCAATCAAACGAACTTGTTTCGCAACAAAAGATTTCTGAACTTACCCATGAGTTGCGAAATAAGTCCACCATTTTTGTGAGCAAAGAGCGAAAATTTCTCAAAGTTTTTGAACAACTTTGAATTGATGTGAGCGATGTTGAAAAAGAAAGAACAAATTTTTGTGCTCAAATCAAGTGTCTTGAAGACAAGTGTTTGCAACTTCAGTCAAACGAAACATCTTTGACCAAGAAAATTTTTGACCTTGAGATTGAATTGCAAACACAAACCAAATCTTTTCAAAGTCAAAATCATTGTTCTATCTCTTCTGACACAACCAAAGAAGTTGTTGAAATTTGCACTCAACCTGATTGTCCTATTTGTGAAGTTGTGAATTCCCCAGTGCAAACTAAATGTGATGATGTTGAGACTACCGAGTCCTCAACTCTGACTGATCTTGATTATGTTTGTGACAAGACTGAGGTGTTCAAAACTTTTCCAAAATCTAATTCATCCAAACCAAAAGTTGATGTTCCAAAGAGGGTTTACACGGGTAAATCTTCAAAAACTTTTGAAAGAAAGGTGTCTCAGTTTACTAATTACTCCTTGCAAAAGGATAAGAAGTACTCTAAGAAACCTATTTTTGATGGAACAACTACTTTTGTCTCTTTTCTATCCTTCGAGGATAATTCTGAACATATTTCACAAGCAAAATCTCAATTGACTAAATCTAAATGGAAACCGATTTCAAAAGATAAGTCAGTTGAGTCAAAATCATTCACATATTCTTTTCGGAACTTTTTGATCTTGCACCAAAACCTGTGAAAGCAGTTGTGCAAAAAGTGAATGATTTTGCTTCGAAAAATCATTTTCAAAATCAATCTCCCAAGATTGGAAGTTTTTCAAAGAAATCAAATGATTTTTCACCGTTGCTTCCACGAAAACTCTTTTCAACTAAACCACCGGGTTTTAGTTCTCCGTGGAATGCAACATCTATTCATCAAATCGATGAGACTTACATTTGGTCTTTTAACAAATCAAAAACCATTGGACCCAATCTCAAATGGGTTCCAAAGGCATTTTCGAAATGATTTGATGAAAAGTGGCTTATGCACACATCAGTGTATAACCCGTGCTAAAACCGTTTTCGTAATTTCTTCATTTTTAGAAAAATCCAAAAAGATTTTCATTTTCTTATTTTGAAAAATCCAAAAAGATTTTCTCTTTTCATCATTTTGTTTATTTACTTTGTATTTGAGTTTCTCACAATGTTTTGGATGAGATGCAAGGCATCGAACGCCTTTGTGTACTGCCTTTGTTGTCTCATTTTTAATGTTTGTGAGCAACTTTCAAACTCTTTACTCACCCTTTATATGCAAAAACTTTGTTTATATCATGCATATATTTAGGGGGAGTTTGTTTATAAAACCAAAACTTCCAAGTGTTTAAACTCATTTTCCATTTTAAACTTTGGAAGATTTTCAAACCATTTTCGATCAAATTCAAAGAAGTTCGGTGTTAGATTTGCACATGAGAGTTTAGGCCACTCATAAATACTCCATGATCTTGTCATCGCCGATGAGATCTAACCCCGGAGTTCAAATCTCAATTCTTAGATTGTGAGGGTTTATGAGCGTGGTGATGATGTTTGTGCAAATAGGACATGAGGGAGTAGTCGAAAAGTGAGAGGTTACGGTGAAATGATGTGAGAAAGGGCTAAAAGAAATGAAAGCCCTCCCCAAAATTCTCAAAAAGCCGGGTCAACACGTTTCTTTCGGATTTCATTGTGCTTTCTCGATATTTGTAACACCCCAACCACGGCGGAATGATGAGATGTACAGAAAGTCGAGTATTCAAATCAAAGGATGATAGATAACATTCACCACAGCTTTAGTTGATAAAAATAATTTACAATGCACAAGCATGTGAACCAATTCCCAAGTACAATACGTCTACCATACTTGGATATTGAGTCCACGAAACAAATAACAAATACATGAGATGATATACTAAAATGATCAGGGCGGATTCCATTGCCCGTCACAAGGTTTAATCTTTGACTCCAAATGCAATGCAAACAATCATGATGCATATAACTCCTCAAAGCTTACGCTAAATCCTGAAAAGCATGAAGAAAAAGTGTCAACTACAAAAACGTAGTTGGTGAGTGCATAGGTGTGCAAATAAATCTCATTACATATTCATTTCAAAATAGTTGAGAAATCCATGGTAATTTATAAAGTTTTCATCTGTCACATTTATCGTGAGAGAAAAATATATCAATCGATTTATCGTTCATCATACCAAAACCATTTGGTCATCAATACTCAATATTGCCAAATTCAATAACTTTCAAGATTTCATATAAGGTCCAATACCCAAACCGTATGTTCATCAATAATTTCCATCCACAACAATAATAATGATTTCCATTCAGCCCAAAGGCATAATTCGATGAGTATATGCTTGAGCCACTACCACGACCATTTTACATGTCCCAAACAACATAATATTTCATTTCAGAGCACAAGCTGTCAATCAAGTGCTTAATCACAATTGGGGTCGTGCCATGGAAACGAACAATAATATAATAAGATAGTTAGAGCACCGCTCGGGTCGGACTGGCAATGGAGGTGGCCACCAAGGCAGACCAAACATTCCACCGTTACCTATTTAGTGGGTGAGTGGACGACTCTAGTTGCGCAACCCTCTAACTACAGGCCTCCACTATCGGAGTTAATAGTAGTGTACTGAAGTATCTCAGTTTGACAGAACTCAAGCTCATCGCATAACATATAACACATTGAACATACAATATCCCATTTCATAATCATTCTTTCAAGAATCATTTCGTATATATAAAGCCATTTTATTTATCATGCTTTTCACCCCGAATGTAAAACATATAAAAGAGTTTGAAAGGGGGCTATGACTCACCTTGATATGCCGCATATTATATTCACTTATCCAAATTGGGTACTTCCCATCTATCGCTTCCTTGATCATATATTCCATCATGGTCCTCAACCATATTTCAAAGCCAAGACAAGTGTTATACCCTTGAAGAACACGATTTGAAGATGGTTTTTGGGCAGAAAATTCGTAGCCTCTTGTGCTCCTAATATCCCTTATTCCAAGCTTAATATAACCCTTAAACCTTACTTGAATCAACCCTTGATTAATCCTTTCAATAACCCTTATTTTTACTATAGTTTAGATGTGATTTTTGGTTCTTGATCTCTTGCTTTTTCCCTGGCCGAAATAATGAAGAAAGAGTAGAAGAGAAAGGAGTTTTTGAGAGAAAAGGGAAGGTGTGGGTGTTGGGAAGAGGAGAAGTGAATGTGTGTGTGGAAGGTTGAGTGTTTAGGTGTATTATTCCTTGAAGAACACAAAGAATAAAGCATATGTCTACACCCTCATTGGGGGTTCGGTTTTGGAGGATGAGAGGGGCTGAATTTTTGTCTTCAAAATTCAAAAGTGGGTGTTTAAATTTGTAGGTTACTTATGCATGTATATGTATTATACGTATAGGATAATGTATGGAATTATATTAATAGGTTCATGTTTAGTGCTTTTAATTCCCTTTACTAGCAAATTCCAAGACATAATGTGTATACCTATTTATGTATATGTGGTCGTGAGTATGTATATATATATATACATTTGTGATTTAAATTTTGTTACTTAACTCATTATTTATAAACTTGTATTTAATTAGTTATATATAAGCTTATTATTATTCTAACTCACTTTATGTACATAATAGCTTATTAATATATTTTAAGATGGTCATTATGTTTCCATGTTCAAATGTATCTTATTTAGCTTGGTGATTGAATTGTTGGACATTTTGCAAGATTTATGATTGTTATCACAACTTGTGAACCATATATAATTATTTATATACTTAACTCTCTTGAAAAACTTTTGTTCATTGTATTTTATTAAGTTTGATTTAGAACTTAATTATAGCTTGAGATTGCTAATTTAGGGCATTATCTACTAGCTACTAATATAACTATGGCTTGCGGGATCATAGGCAACATAACTAGCATATATATATAATATTAAAAATGAGGGTTGTTACATAGTCATCTATGGTATTTCATTGAACTAGAGGGCAATTATCACCATGCCTTAAATGTCTAGAAGGTCAATTCTCTTAATAAACCTCTAGGGATAGATACCTAGATAAATATAAGTAAATTGTCCTAGTCGGAAATTGAGGGTTGTTACATCATTACCCCCTTAACAGATACTTCGTCCTCGAAGTTCGATCATTCATACGGTAGTAGAAATGGATAAACCAACAGTATGGGTGTCTACACGGAGACATAAATGCGTGAAAGTCAAACAAGATTTCATCACGATTCTTGGTTTCTTGCGAGCTTTTGACTCTAGGGTTGGGGCATCCATTCCTCGGTTCCTTAAAATTCTCTTGATTAGAAACTTCGAAAAAGAGAAAGGTTACGAATGTCGCTCACTTCTTGAGACGACTGGAGATTTATCGCATGTAATCGTTGCGGGCTGTCAATCTTGCCTAGATTAATACTAATTAATGGGATGATAATAAGAATGGCAATACGGAGGTGTAAAACGAACAAACGGCTCGTAACGTGAGTTACAATAGAGACGTTAAGAAACGTTGGAATATCGATTGTTTGTGACTACTCATTTCCATTGGTCACTTGGTGTACTTTCCTTTATCGTTTTGCTTTCTCAATTAAAGAAACGTCTCAATGGCTTTTCACCTATCTTTATCTTTCTTCAGTTTGAAGTTGGACACGCTTGCCGCTACTTGAATCTATTGACTTCGTTTGCAATTAATCACTTGTTAAGGGATTACCCCCTTAACAAGAGTGGTACTAGCCCATTATGCCAAGTTGCACTAAAATTGCGAAGGTACTTCTTTGTAGTACCTCACTTTGGGGTTTTCCAATGTCGTCTTTGTTGCCTTATAGCGTTCGAGGGAATCATGAATTGTATGATGATAGTTCCATCTTGTTCCTCATACTTACTTTTGTTCTTCGATTTCGCTCTTATTTTTCCAAAGTCACCTCTTTCATTATTCGCTAAGTCATATCGTTACCAATTTCTCTTACTTTTGCCGATATTGGCTTTCAAATCGTTTTAAGGTACTCGATTTAAAACCCCCCCCCCCCCCCCCCCCCCCCCCCCCCCCCCCCAAAAAAAAAAAAAAAAAAAAAAAAAAAAAAAAAAAAAAAAAAAAACTCCCCAACCCCCCAAAAAAAAAAAAAAAAAAAAAAAAAAAAAAAAAAAAAAAAAAAAAAAAAAAAAAAAACCCCCCCCAAAAAAAAAAAAAAAAAAAAAAAAAAAAAAAAAAACCCCCCCCAAAAAACAAACAACTTCAAATCGTTTTTAAGGTACCTTTAATTACTTCCTTTTACGCTAGAAGGACCATTATCTATGACTCATCACCGACAAATCTCTTTTAACATCGCACATATAATCTATTCGGTTTCCTTGCTATACCTACGCATTCCTCATGATAGGATTTACACAATCCTTATGCTCTTAAGTAACCATATCACCACCATCATTTCAAGGTAAACACTTCGATGTCCTTATTCGTATGAACTCCTCCTTTAAATAATCCTTCGTAGGTCCTCCTGACCTCTACAAAACTGTCAATTACTTTGCTCTCCTGAGCCTCATATCCATTTCCAGCTTTCTAAGCTAAGCTTCTTTTCAAATACAATAACCTAATGTCCTTAGAAATTGTGACATAATATAATTTAGGGGAAACATCGGTTACTTTTCCCTTTTTTCTCAACCATTTGGTTCCCTTCATTTTCCTTCCGTTTTCTTATGGGTCACCATACTCCTTACCGTTTCGTCACTCTAATCCATCTCAAACTAGAGTAATCGTCGTCTTGAACAGCACACAAGCAGTCGCTAGTCCTTGCAGTTATCCCAAGGGTACTTATCAGATCATGGTGATACGGATCCTTTGATCCTAACTCTTCACAGATGCGAATTACCCTTATCACCCTTCCGTTCAACATTCCATAACTAGCTCTTCACGGAGTTTGTTAGTTGTCTGGAACTTAGTTCAGTGCCCAACTTCCTTAATCGTTGTCGTAGCATGTGCCTTGACCTCTAGCGTCGTATTTCTTATTTGTTTTCACTACTAGCTTTAGCAATTCCACGTTGTTTTCTCCTTCACCCTGCTTGGGCGCACTACTCCATGGGTCGATGGTCCTTGACGATTAACCATGTGTTGCAAATTGTTCTTCACTCAGATTCATCTTGTTTTAGCTTACCTCCCTACGACCGTTGACCTTGAGGGGATACTTTTCACAACTCCCCGTGCTTCTAAACTCGGGTGTTGAGCGTATATCTCTTTCTCTTGGCTCAGTTGATATGTTCTACTAATAGCTTGTCTTTTGATAGAGGTTTTCCAATTGATATTCAGAGAATAACGTGTGGAGTGCCGTAAAGATGAACGCTACCGGAACTACATCTGGTAAATGGCGTCAATGCTTTCACTTCATTTGTTTGAGTCAAATGACATTTCTTCACTTCATATTCTACTCCAAATCATCTTCAATGATGCTAGTGAATGGCTCTTCTTGAAAGATAAGGTAAGATCTTGCGCTTCATACTCCTTGTTCGAGAAGCTTCCTCGTTGCGATTACCCCCTTAACATTTTTCCTCTAGAAAAATGTGAGGGATCTCCTGCTCTTCACTTCATCTCGCCTTCCTTGACGATCTTCAACTCAGCAATTTCCTTATTCCTTCGTGTAACAAATCTCCATCTACACACTTGTTTCGAAAAAGAAAGGATAGCTCGGAATCCTTTTTGTTACTCTTTAATCATGAGGGTTACTCAACGCATCCTAATATCTTATCGCCCTTAATTAGTTTTCTTCTTCCAATTACCTTCATTTTCCAGCATTGCTAGTGATCTCCTCCAAGTTTTAGGGACGTCTTATATTTATCCAAAGGTGACCTTCATGTCACACGACCTTCCTTTCGTCGGCCGCTCAATTTTTCCTTTTTGGTCGATCAACATAGATAGGGAAGACCTTCAATTCTTTCTCCAAGTTAAAGCTTAGTATACTCTTCGCTTGTGCTTCCATGTACTTTGACTTATACACCACAAATCTTCTCTGCCCTACTTTATGTACATGATTCAATAACATCTTCTATGCTATATAGTTATCCCAAGTATTTCACTTATGGACGGCCGATGTCTCACGTCTTTCGCATCCCTTGACGTCGCAGTAAGAGAAGGGTTCCAGTTACTCGATTTTGCCATTGCGGAGTGTTACGTAAGTGAATGGTGTGTTGTTAGGGTACTAACTTTGAGGAGAAGTGGTGGTGATCATTACTTTGAATAATCAAGAATATAAAGGATATAGAATTTGGTTTCGAATGAATGAAATAGGAAAACAAAAGATTCATTAAGGCTCGGATTAAACTCCTTGCGCGAGTTAGAGAAATCACTTCTTTGTCTTTCGTTGCCCAATGGGCTCCAACTTTCAATGACGTCAATATATGTCGCACCGACTTAGATAATATAGATAGATGTTCGCGTATACGTGTTAGAATAGAAATATCGCACCAAATTTCAGGGTTACCATTCTCAGGACGTGTCGTCTAGAATATATATGGGAAAGCGTCCTACTAGTGTCGTTGTATCGTCATATGGCTTTAATACCGCTCGTCTTTCATAAGTCTCCAACTTCATTCGGCGTTTCCATATGTTTCGCACCATCTCAGATCGAATACAAAGGTTATGCGTAGTATCTGAGGGGATAGGGTCGCGTCATATCTCGGGACTACAATTCTTAGAGTATATCGTCCAACGTTCGTGGGAAGGTGTTCTACCGATGATATCGCGTTGTCGTATGTCAATAATGAGTAGCGGTGTCATAAGAGATATGATGATGGATAATTTTCAAGATAGCACAAGTGAACGAATGACGGAGGGGTATTTAATAACAACTTTCATACTTAGAAAATATCTAATTTCATAATGAATTTCTCAGGGACAATCACTAGTTCTCAATAGTCAAATCTTAGAGCATAATAACTATCTCAATAATAAGGCACAACTATATAATCATTAAATCGTTCATGCACTAGTCCTCAATTAGCTCAACCTTAGGGCGCAATAATTATCTCAATAGAAAGGCATGACTACTAAATCATCAAAATATTCACGCACTAGTTTCCAGTAGCTCAATCTTATGGGTGAAGGCTTTAATATCTCTATTGTCCATAAAATTTTCCTATCACCTCGTCATGCTCATATTCTTTTTCAAATCAATCATAAATAATCAACCTCATTACCCAATATTTTAAACAAGTCATATCCCAAAATGATTTCATGCCTCATAGTAAGCACATTATTTTAAAGGGCATATGCTACTTAAAGTTCAACATCATAAATCATAAAGCTTTTACGCATGCATTTCTCACATAATTTCCACATTGCCCATTCCAAACTTTCACATTGCATATTACAAACTTTCACATTGCACATTACAAGCTTTCACATTGCATATTACAAACTTTCACATTGCATATTACAAACTTTCACATTGCAATCAAATCATGCCCAAATTCACATGTTATAGCATAGAGTAGCATGTATCAACGAATACCTTTCAACCTTATATTCATTTCACTTCTAATGTGCATAAGGGGAATCCTACTTGACTAGCATAATCCTTAAGTAAAGCAAGTCTCGGATAGTTATATATGCTTAGGTGAATGTCTAAATGCAACAAGTATTCTCATAAAAAAAGATTTATTAAAGATCTTTTTTTTTTTTTTTTTGAAAAGGAATCCTTTTGAACATAAGTCCAAGTGGCCATTTGAGTTTTACATGGTCCTCTCATAATTAAACGTAGATTCATGACTTTACGTTTAATTATGGTCCTACCATGTAAAGCTCAAACTAGTCCGCTCAACCTTATGCTCGACTCGACTATAAAAATTCGTTTTGAAAAGAGGCTATAGTTTTGGAATTCCCGGAGAAACCCCAATGTTCTCTATAACCTTAGTCTCTGATACCATTTTCTGTAACACCCCAACCACGGCGGAATGATGAGATGTACAGAAAGTCGAGTATTCAAAACAAAGGATAATAGATAACATTCACCATAGCTTTAGTTGATAAAAATAATTTTACAATGCACAAGCATGTGAACCAATTCCCAAGTACAATACGTCTACCATACTTGGATATTGAGTCCACGAAACAAATAACAAATACATGAGATGATATACTAAAATGATCAGGGCGGATTCCATTGCCCGTCACAAGGTTTAATCTTTGACTCCAAAATGCAATGCAAACAATCATGATGCATATAACTCCTCAAAGCTTACGCTAATTCCTGAAAAGCATGAAGAAAAAGTGTCAACTACAAAAACGTAGTTGGTGAGTGCATAGGTGTGCAAATAAATCTCATTACATATTCATTTCAAAATAGTTGAGAAATCCATGGTAATTTATAAAGTTTTCATCTGTCACATTTATCGTGAGAGAAAAATATATCAATCGATTTATCGTTCATCATACCAAAACCATTTGGTCATCAATACTTCAATATTGCCAAATTCAATAACTTTCAAGATTTCATATAAGGTCCAATACCCAAACCGTATGTTCATCAATAATTTCCATCCACAACAATAATAATGATTTCCATTCAGCCCAAAGGCATAATTCGATGAGTATATGCTTGAGCCACTACCACGACCATTTTACATGTCCCAAACAACATAATATTTCATTTCCGAGCACAAGCTGTCAATCAAGTGCTTTAATCACAATTGGGGTCGTGCCATGGAGACGACCAATAATATAATAAGATAGTTAGAGCACCGCTCGGGTCGGACTGGCAATGAAGGTGGCCACCAAGGCAGACCAAACATTCCACCGTTACCTATTTAGTGGGTGAGTGGACGACTCTAGTTGCGCAACCTCTAACTACAGGCCTCCACTATCGGAGTTAATAGTAGTGTACTGAAGTATCTCAGTTTGACAGAACTCAAGCTCATCGCATAACATATAACACATTGAACATACAATATCCCATTTCATAATCATTCTTTCAAGAATCATTTCGTATATATAAAGCCATTTTATTTATCATGCTTTTCACCCCGAATGTAAAACATATAAAAGAGTTTGAAAGGGGGCTATGACTCACCTTGATATGCCGCATATTATATTCACTTATCCAAAATGGGTACTTCCCATCTATAGCTCCCTTGATCAAATATTCCATCGTGGTCCTCAACCATACTCAAAGCCCAGACTATCCCTTGAAGAACACGATTTGAAGATGGTTTTTGGGCAGAAAATTCGTAGCCTCTTGTGCTCCTAATATCCCTTATTCCAAGCTTAATATAACCCTTAAACCTTACTTGAATCAACCCTTGATTAATCCTTTCAATAACCCTTATTTTTACTATAGTTTAGATGTGATTTTTGGTTCTTGATCTCTTGCTTTTTCCCTGGCCGAAATAATGAAGAAAGAGTAGAAGAGAAAGGAGTTTTTGAGAGAAAAGGGAAGGTGTGGGTGTTGGGAAGAGGAGAAGTGAATGTGTGTGTGGAAGGTTGAGTGTTTAGGTGTATTATTCCTTGAAGAACACAAAGAATAAAGCATATGTCTACACCCTCATTGGGGGTTCGGTTTTGGAGGATGAGAGGGGCTGAATTTTTGTCTTCAAAATTCAAAAGTGGGTGTTTAAATTTGTAGGTTACTTATGCATGTATATGTATTATACGTATAGGATAATGTATGGAATTATATTAATAGGTTCATGTTTAGTGCTTTTAATTCCCTTTACTAGCAAATTCCAAGACATAATGTGTATACCTATTTATGTATATGTGGTCGTGAGTATGTATATATATATATACATTTGTGATTTAAATTTTGTTACTTAACTCATTATTTATAAACTTGTATTTAATTAGTTATATATAAGCTTATTATTATTCTAACTCACTTTATGTACATAATAGCTTATTAATATATTTTAAGATGGTCATTATGTTTCCATGTTCAAATGTATCTTATTTAGCTTGGTGTTTGAATGGTGGGATGGTTGTATAGATTTTTGATTGTTATCACAACTTATGAACCTTATATAATTACTTATATACTTATCTTCTTGAAACAAAATTCTTGTTCATTGTCACTTTATTAAGTTTGATTTAGAACTTAATTATAGCTTGAGATTGCTAATTTAGGGCATTATCTACTAGCTACTAATATAACTATGGCTTGCGGGATCATAGGCAACATAACTAGCATATATATATAATATTAAAAATGAGGGTTGTTACATAGTCATCTATGGTATTTCATTGAACTAGAGGGCAATTATCACCATGCCTTAAATGTCTAGAAGGTCAATTCTCTTGATAAACCCCTAGGGATAGATACCTAGATAAATATAAGTAAATTGTCCTAGTCGGAAATTGAGGGTTGTTACATATTGAATAAGACTTCATGGACCCAGTGAAGCAATGCACATCTTTTCCTAACCACTCAAGTATTTCTTAACAAATACTTGTTTTATTCTCACGGAGATTTTCACATTTCTATCGACTCTTCATTTGGAAGACGTTGATATTGAAAAAGGGAGACACTCTGCTCCGGTCCCCGACTTCATTTGATCACTTATTGAGTCTAGAGCGTACTTGAAATATTCTTTCATTTGTCTAGGTCACAATGAGTCTTTATATGTCTTTGTGACATCGCATATCTTTGTGATATTGCCGGAACATTCGTAGTGATATCATATTATTGATATTCCACGATGATCGAATGGAAATCCTACCAATGCTAACATCTTTTCCAACGTTGAACGTAGGTATCACATTTTCATTTTATGAATTTGTTGAGTAAACGAGAAGTCTATGTGACCTCGGATTTATTTTCCCAAAAGTCTTTGAGGATAGTAAGACATGGTTATTGAACGCCTTTGTGACACTGACCATGTATTACATTCTTTAAAGCAATCTATCGGTTGAAAAGCCATAGACAGACCCATTTAGAGATAATCTTTGTGCATTTCTCGATGACAATGGGAAGTCCTGAAAATAGTAATCGTATTTTTAGGCCACACCATTAATCCTTTTGATTTTTGGTTGTGTTAACGGATCATTTTTATCCGGTTTTCATTTCTCTTCACACAAACACAAAGAACACAAACACCATATAAAAATTGTTTTTTCCAACAACGCAACCTTACATTCTAGTTCACCAATAGGTTCATTGGGAATTGGGAATTGGGTTGGGTTACTTTGCTTGATTGTTGTTTGTTGGAATCTACCGTTTATGCTATCAATCAGTATTGTATGATGAAACCGTTTCACATTTTCATCATAAGGGGGAGAAATGATTATATGATTGATAGATAGAGTTCAAGGATATAGGTAGAATTTGATTGATAGATATTGTTCGAGGATGATTGTCGTGTTTGGATGTTCAAAGGATCGTAAGTTTAGGTGAAGAGAGTGAATATTTATCGTGCTAAGTTGAGAGATTGTTTTGAGAAAGTTAAAGGATTGATTCGAGATCGAGTATATTCAAGATGAAGTACATGGTCGATAATTGAAAGATTTGTAGGAAAATTGACCATAGTTTGTTGATAAGAAGAGTTTGAGATTGAATTGTTAATACTTAGATAGTTAAGTTTGGTTAAAGTCTTGATAAGAATTCATTGTTTGAAGAGATTGTTCATTTGAGGGGGAGCAAGAGTAAACTCATGATTCGTTAAATATGCTCCGAAATGATTGTTTGTTCGAGGGGGAGCAAGAGATTAAAGATTTGTTATTGAATAATTTGCTCCGAGATAGTTGTTTGATTGAGGGGGAACGAATGTTAATTGATCAAAGAATCAAATGCTCCAAGATGTTTATTGATTCAGAGACAAGTTAGACCAAGAATTGAAGTTTTAAAGACAAATTCAAATTTCCGCATTCCAAAAACCAAGCTTCCGAAATGCCAAGAGATTTCAAAGTCAAAACCAAGCTTCCGAAAAGCCAAAAGAAATCAGAGGTAAATCAAGCTTCCGCATCCAAAAGAATTCAAAGAATTCAACGTCAAAACCAAGCTTCCGTATGCTAATCAAAGATTCGAGTTACTTCTTCGAGCAACATCAAGTTGAAATCAACATTCAAAAGTTCAAGTTGTGAAAGCTCAAAAGCTACAAAGATTTCAAAGTCAAAACCAAGCTTCCGAAAAGCCAAAAGAAATCAGAGGTAAATCAAGCTTCCGCATCCAAAAGAATTCAAAGAATTCAACGTCAAAACCAAGCTTCCGTATGCTAATCAAAGATTCGAGTTACTTCTTCGAGCAACATCAAGTTGAAATCAACATTCAAAAGTTCAAGTTGTGAAAGCTCAAAAGCTACAAAGATTTCAAAGATGCTTCCAAAGTATTCAAAGTTGCAAGAGAAGATCAAGTCTTAGAAAGTCATCGTCAAGAATATTTGTTTGTTGAGAAGATTCAAAGTCAAGGTTGATACAAGACGTTGAAGACAATGAGAAAGCTTCAAGGTCTACTCAACATTGAAGATTTTCAACAAAAGGGCTCATCATGTTTATTTAAAGACCGAAGACGATGCAACATTTACAATTCAACACCAAGGGGGAGATTGTTAGAAATATAAATTAGTGGTGTTTAATTGTAAATGGAGTTACATTTGTGTTGTTCTTAAAGTACAAGGGGCTTAAGTGAAACTTAATGTAATTAGTATAAATACCCCTTGTATCTTAATAATGTAACTAACCCTTGGAAAGCCTAGTAATTACCTTTGACTAATAAAACACACACTTTGACTTATTCTCTCTCCACTCCATCTTCAACCTCCATCTCACACACAAACACACTTTACACACACTAACATATTTCCACCATTAAAGCATCAATTAAGCTCAATTCTATGTTAAAAGTTTCACCAGGGATAGCAAAAAAAGACTCATATCTTTTATTCAAAGCAACTTTTCTTGTGACAATTGTCTCATTGGTGCCTTCAAATTGTGTCATGAGTTCCTCCCACATTAATTTTGAATTTTCAAGTAAAACCAGGGTGGGCATAAGAGTTTCAGGAACAACATACAAGATCATATTTTGCAGCTTGGTATCAAGGTCTACCAGCCTATGATCTTCTTCAGACCAATGATCCTTCTCCTTAGGTGAAACCCTAGGAGTCCCATCGACATTTCTGACAACAGTGGAGGCATTCATGGGGACAAAGGGTCCTTCTTTAAGAATATCGGTCAAATGTCTTTCAACACCAGCAATATATTTGAGCATGCATGCTTTCCATGTTTGAAAGTTTTCACTGTTCCCATCAAATTTGGGAACAGGATTATTCGGAAAGTGTACATGCACATTATGTGATGGTATATTGTTGTTGATGATAGGGGGTGGAGTTGTATTAGCGTTAGCATTAGGTTCAGGGCCTGTATTGAACATTTGGTCAGCCATCTTTGCAGATCAAAGGTTAATGAATTAAAATAATTCAACCTTGCTGCTCTGATACCAATTGTGAGTCCCAAATATAGATGGCTTAAATACCCGACTGGCAAGTAATTCTAACTGGAAGATGACCAGTTCAGAATACGATCCAGATATGGATGAACAATACGATAGGTACTGAAAGTAAATGCAAGAAACAATAAGGGCTAAAACTATATAAATAATATGTATAGATCAAGTATGTAGCATTGAGACACAATGTATTTTTCAAGGTATTTGATTTATTGATATATAAACAAATACAAGGATTGTTGCGGAACAAAGATAAACACCCAAGTGTAAATATCTAAACAACCTAGAAATACAAGTGATCTAATAACTTGGAAATACTCGTAAGGATTACTTAGAGTATATCTCACAAGTTGCAATGCAAAGGTTTCAAGCTATTTGCAAGTTGTGAGAAGACTTATATTTATAGACTAAGTCCATGATGACGTGGACCAGATCGTACAAATATGGTTGGGTATATTTAAGGAATTAAAGCTAATTCCTTACATGTGTACTTTTAAGGTTTAGGTATATAAGTCGTTGATGTGACTTATCAAACCTTATTCCCAACCTTTACTTTACCTTGTACTTTAATTAATAGTTAATTCTATTAACCAGGTAAAGATATGTAAAGTAAAAAGTCTTCCTCGTAATCAGTGTAAAAGTGTGTAAGTACTTTTACACTGAGATGCTTCAGTCTTCGATCAGGTAGAATCAGTTTCTGAGCTCCACATCTGAACTGATTCTCATTCTTCAGACTTCAGTCTTTGACTTCATTCTGAACGGGTTTCTAATACGTTGATCTGAACTGAAGTGAAGCTTCAGTGAACAAATTCTGAGCGACCTCAGAATTCTATACAAGTATTCTTCACTGAGCTTCAGCTATTTCTGAACAAATTATACTTGGTCGATTTTCGACCTAACAGTTTCTGAGCCGCCGGCTTCGGCCATGGTGGCTCAGTTTTTGAGCGGATGTTTTCTGGATATTATTGGGTATATGATGAGCACAACAGATTTGCTGGCGGTGGTTGTCTCGCCGGAGAAGAAGGAGGTGGTGGCTGGCGGCGGCAGTCTCGCCGGAGAAGAAGGAGGTGGTGGCTGGCGGCGGCAGTCTCGCCGGAGAAGAAGGAGGTGGTGGCTGGCGGCGGCAGTCTCGCCGGAGAAGAAGGAGGTGGTGGCTGGCGGCGGCAGTCTCGCCGGAGAAGAAGGAGGTGGTGGCTGGCGGCGGCAGTCTCGCCGGAGAAGAAGGAGGTGGTGGCTGGCGGCGGCAGTCTCGCCGGAGAAGAAGGAGGTGGTGGCTGGCGGCGGCAGTCTCGCCGGAGAAGAAGGAGGTGGTGGCTGGCGGCGGCAGTCTCGCCGGAGAAGAAGGAGGTGGTGGCTGGCGGCGGCAGTCTCGCCGGAGAAGAAGGAGGTGGTGGCTGGCGGCGGCAGTCTCGCCGGAGAAGAAGGAGGTGGTGGCTGGCGGCGGCAGTCTCGCCGGAGAAGAAGGAGGTGGTGGCTGGCGGCGGCAGTCTCGCCGGAGAAGAAGGAGGTGGTGGCTGGCGGCGGCAGTCTCGCCGGAGAAGAAGGAGGTGGTGGCTGGCGGCGGCAGTCTCGCCGGAGAAGAAGGAGGTGGTGGCTGGCGGCGGCAGTCTCGCCGGAGAAGAAGGAGGTGGTGGCTGGCGGCGGCAGTCTCGCCGGAGAAGAAGGAGGTGGTGGCTGGCGGCGGCAGTCTCGCCGGAGAAGAAGGAGGTGGTGGCTGGCGGCGGCAGTCTCGCCGGAGAAGAAGGAGGTGGTGGCTGGCGGCGGCAGTCTCGCCGGAGAAGAAGGAGGTGGTGGCTGGCGGCGGCAGTCTCGCCGGAGAAGAAGGAGGTGGTGGCTGGCGGCGGCAGTCTCGCCGGAGAAGAAGGAGGTGGTGGCTGGCGGCGGCAGTCTCGCCGGAGAAGAAGGAGGTGGTGGCTGGCGGCGGCAGTCTCGCCGGAGAAGAAGGAGGTGGTGGCTGGCGGCGGCAGTCTCGCCGGAGAAGAAGGAGGTGGTGGCTGGCGGCGGCAGTCTCGCCGGAGAAGAAGGAGGTGGTGGCTGGCGGCGGCAGTCTCGCCGGAGAAGAAGGAGGTGGTGGCTGGCGGCGGCAGTCTCGCCGGAGAAGAAGGAGGTGGTGGCTGGCGGCGGCAGTCTCGCCGGAGAAGAAGGAGGTGGTGGCTGGCGGCGGCAGTCTCGCCGGAGAAGAAGGAGGTGGTGGCTGGCGGCGGCAGTCTCGCCGGAGAAGAAGGAGGTGGTGGCTGGCGGCGGCAGTCTCGCCGGAGAAGAAGGAGGTGGTGGCTGGCGGCGGCAGTCTCGCCGGAGAAGAAGGAGGTGGTGGCTGGCGGCGGCAGTCTCGCCGGAGAAGAAGGAGGTGGTGGCTGGCGGCGGCAGTCTCGCCGGAGAAGAAGGAGGTGGTGGCTGGCGGCGGCAGTCTCGCCGGAGAAGAAGGAGGTGGTGGCTGGCGGCGGCAGTCTCGCCGGAGAAGAAGGAGGTGGTGGCTGGCGGCGGCAGTCTCGCCGGAGAAGAAGGAGGTGGTGGCTGGCGGCGGCAGTCTCGCCGGAGAAGAAGGAGGTGGTGGCTGGCGGCGGCAGTCTCGCCGGAGAAGAAGGAGGTGGTGGCTGGCGGCGGCAGTCTCGCCGGAGAAGAAGGAGGTGGTGGCTGGCGGCGGCAGTCTCGCCGGAGAAGAAGGAGGTGGTGGCTGGCGGCGGCAGTCTCGCCGGAGAAGAAGGAGGTGGTGGCTGGCGGCGGCAGTCTCGCCGGAGAAGAAGGAGGTGGTGGCTGGCGGCGGCAGTCTCGCCGGAGAAGAAGGAGGTGGTGGCTGGCGGCGGCAGTCTCGCCGGAGAAGAAGGAGGTGGTGGCTGGCGGCGGCAGTCTCGCCGGAGAAGAAGGAGGTGGTGGCTGGCGGCGGCAGTCTCGCCGGAGAAGAAGGAGGTGGTGGCTGGCGGCGGCAGTCTCGCCGGAGAAGAAGGAGGTGGTGGCTGGCGGCGGCAGTCTCGCCGGAGAAGAAGGAGGTGGTGGCTGGCGGCGGCAGTCTCGCCGGAGAAGAAGGAGGTGGTGGCTGGCGGCGGCAGTCTCGCCGGAGAAGAAGGAGGTGGTGGCTGGCGGCGGCAGTCTCGCCGGAGAAGAAGGAAGAAGGAGGAAGAAGATATCCCATTATAATTTTATTGATATCCAAAAAGTGATTACAACGGCCTGTATTTATACTAGTATTAACCCTAATTAGGTCAACATGACCGACTTCTAATTTATGGGCTTGGACCCTTCTTGGACCGACACATCATCTGAGGCCTTTGATCTTGTATACCCGGGAGGTGATGAAAAGATTCTGATCCCACATATTCTAACACATTAAAGCATATATACATTAAAAAAAAATTTACTCAATCTAATTAATATCAAAATTAAATATTACAAATACTTCTAGCTAGCTACAATATATATTTGATATATGGTCAAAAGATACGACCAACATAAGTTCTAACATCTTTATTTTTAAAAAAATTCTCCTTTTCCTTTTCTGTTATATACTCAAGGGAAGGTGGCCCCATATCCTCTAGTGCCGACGGAAAAAGTGTCCGTATGTAATGAACGTAACTATCTACGTCTACGACGTGGTCATCCATCACATAATACAAGCAATCCAAAAAGTACGAAAAATACAAGGCACCGTTGGATCTTCTTCCTTCTTCTCCGGCGAGACTGCCGCCGCCAGCCACCACCTTCTTCTCCGGCGACCGCCACACCTCCTCCTTCTTCCTTCTTCTCCGGCGAGACAACCACCGCCACCACCTCCGGCGACTTTTCCGGCGAGAATCAGGTTCGCTTTCGGGTGGATACGGTACGGGCGTTGCCCTCATCCGTTCTAAACTGGTTGTCACGGGACGCATATGGGAATCGTATGGATTTGATGGGCGGCGATCCAAGAGATGGTGGCGGTTTGATACGGTACGGGCAAAGCCCTTGCTGCCGGCGCCGTGGTTGGGGTGGTCGGAGATGATGGTGGTGGCGGTGGTTGTCTCGCCGGAGAAGAAGGAGGTGGTGGCTGGCGGCGGCAGTCTCGCCGGAGAAGAAGGAAGAAGGAGGAAGAAATATCCCCTTGTACTTTTTGGATTGCTTGTACTATAATTTATAGGGGTGGGTTATTTTAAGACCACTCCTTATTTTAGGACCAATTAGGACCACATCATCATCATCATCACCGACCACCACCACCACCATGATCATCTCCGATGTATAATTTACGGTCAAAGTAAGACATTTAGAATGATGACACGGATGAAATATCCGTACAAGATTAAGGATTTCGTCGACATATACCATATAACATAAGGAAAATGTTAAGGTACATGATATCATTCACATACTCAATTGTATAAATACAGATATACTCACATTATTCACATACTATATACAGTATATACTACTAGTTTGATATCCACACATCGATCGGTTCCAGCAGGTGGGATTCGAATACTTGGATGATGGACCCATTGTGTCTTTGTTTCCATATATCTCCAGACTCCAGGGACTAGCTAGGCCATATCTATGTGCGAATCATATAAATAAGCAATTAGTCGGGTCATCTCAACTATATCTTATTATGACTACAGTATGCTACAGTATAAAAAATCTTTCGGTTCAATTCGTCGTTTTTTCTGTTATTTTGTTTCTTTCAAAACAAATTTGTTATATATACTGTATTTGATTCCTTATGATGATCATAAAAGTTGGTATAGAGAGACAAAATTTGCACATGCCAACTTGCATTATATACCATTTTTTAACCATTACGGTACCCCGTCGTTAGAAAATAAGTATAAAAAATAAATAACGAATTGCATTTTTGGTCCCTGTGTTATCACACATTTTGCAAGTTTGATACAAAAGTGTGAAAAGTCACGAAACTCATCCCTGTCATATCACATCTGTTGCAATTTTGGTCCAAAACTAACGTGCCGTTAGAATTCAGTCGTTAATGCCCCCATGTGCTTGTCACATGGGGGGTAGTTTCGTCCATTTATTGCTCATAGGACCATTTCTGCAAAAAAAAAAAAAATATTTTGTATACGAGTATATCTATGAGTCTATGAAAAAGAAGTGTTTTCGGTTTGTGTTTCATTCAAGTTTGAACCCAAAGACCCAACACTACCCGAAGCAGCAGCCACTTGGGATCTATCAGTCGCACCACCAGGAGCCTCCTGGTGGCTGACCGGAATCTGAACAGTAGCAGCGGCAGCCGTGGGTGGTGGGAAAGAAAATATGGGGCGGCAGGGTTTTCTGGATTTTTAGGGTTTTTGTTCGATCCCCCAGCCCCCAGATCGTTTCTCCAGTCAGAATTAATCAAAGTAATCCCGTCACCATCGATATTTGCTGCCATGGCCTCCCCCTGGTGGCCGGCAGCCACCCCAGCGGCGGCGAGCGGCAGTTGTGTGGTGATTTTAGGGTTTTCCACCGTTTTTGAAGGAAATAGCGTAGCAGCAACATTAGATTCGAATGAATCTGCAAACAAAATCGGATTTAAACCCTAAAGATTTAGGATCAAGGCCGTCGAACTCAACATCAACTTTTTTAGATTTATTTGCACTTTTTCCACGATTTTGATTAGGTTTTTTAGGCATGGTTTGGATCGGAGTTGAAAAAGGAACAAGAGAATGAGATCAGATTGTTTATTTCGATTGTGTTTATACAAAATAATTTTTTAGATTTATATAAAAATAATTTTTTTAGATTTATACAAAATAATTTTTTTAGATTTATATAAAAATAATTTTTTAGATTTATACAAAATAATTTTTTTAGATTTATATAAAAATATTTTTTTAGATTTATACAAAATAATTTTTTTTAGATTTATACAAAATATTTTTTTTTTGCAGAAATGGTCCTATGAGCAATAAATGGACGAAACTACCCCCATGTGACAAGCACATGGGGGCATTAACGACTGAATTCTAACGGCACGTTAGTTTTGGACCAAAATTGCAACAGGTGTGATATGACAGGGATGGGTTTCGCGACTTTTCACATTTTTGTATCAAACTTGCAAAATGTGTGATAACACGGGGACCAAAAATGCAATTCGTTCAAAAATAAAAACTAACATATATACCTGGTGGTGATTATAACCAGATAATACAAAACGATTATTTTGTTTAAAAAGCCAGCAAGCTTGACTATGTATTTACTTATTGGGACGGTCAATATCAGAACTTGATTATATATAGTAATATAGGTAGAGCTCGTGCTTTGCTACGGGTATAAAGATACTGAGTATTAAAACAAATGGATCTCAATATAAAAATACAGTTTAAAAATAGAGTTAATGACATAAATCGTCCCTGTGGTTTCCTAAATAGTCACCTTTCGTCCTTTAAAATCAAAAACCTCAAGGACAGTCCTTTATAGGAGGATAAGGTTCACGTTTGGTCCTTTGACTATTTGACCGTCAACTTCTCTCCGTTAAACCCCTCACGTGCCTCCCACGTGAGGGGTATTCTAGTCATTTCCACTCCAAAGGACGATACGTGACTATTTAGGTAAACCACAGGGACGATTTATGTCATTAACTCTTTACAAAAACCTGATAATTTTTCATCTTTTTGTTTCACTTACTTAAAGCCTAGATATTCTAAAATTAAATACATTTATACACATACATAAACACAATAATACATATATATCTATTTGAAGATCAATCTATCCAATTTCATTCATCCATTCAAATGAAATGGTTGCCATTAATCAAAGGCAGAGAACACAACAAAAAAAAGAATGAATGAAGATGGAGATACCACCACTTTCCTGCCAACCACCGCTGGGCTTTTTCAGGCCATAAGTCCGTCGAATCTTTTAGGCCATCTGCTATATATATCTAAATGGTGACGACGGAGATGGGGAGGCCGTCGTTATGGTGATCGGATTTTATAGATATTGGTATAGATCTGGATATAAATATCGATCGGAGGTGGGGTGCGGTGGTCGGATTAGATATATATGGATCTAGATATAAATGGTGACAACAGATTTTATAGATTTAGATACAGGCCGGCGGTGTGGTGCCCGACGGATATGCGAGCACAACAACATGTGGGTCTCCGTTTGCGGCTGCCAGATGTGGTGTGGAGGGTCGAGTGGGGGGTGACGTTGGTGGTGGTGATGAATGGGTCTGACGGAGTTGGTGATGAGCAGGGCTGACGGCGGCGGTGAATTGTGAGGTGCCGACGGTTTTTGGTGGTGTGGTGATTAGCGGTGGCGGTAGTGTGGGTCTTATATGGCAGGTGGTTTTCTGATGGGGTGATGGAGGTGTGGGGTAGGTGTTGTTGATGTTGATGTCCAGCGTGTGGTTTTCCGGTGAGGTAGCTGGAAACTCCAAAAACAGTTTCAGAAAAAGGTACAAACTGTAACTTAGAGAGAGAGAGAATGATAGAGAGAGAGGGTGACAGAATGAGATATATGAAAAATTTAGAGATATATGTATAGATTTATACTTAGAAAGAGATAGATGCAGATGTATAGATATATCCATGTATATGTATAAGAAGATGTGTTATAAAGGTTTAAAGGGATCTTGGAAAAGAAGATGATGATTTTTTTTTTGTTATTATTAAAAGAATTAATTACACCTTTTGGTTTTTGTAAAGAGTTAATGACATAAATGGTCCCTGTGGTTTACCTAAATAGTCACGTATCGTCCTTTAGAGTGGAAATGACTAGAATACCCCTCACGTGGGAGGCACGTGAGGGGTTTAACGGAGAGAAGTTGACGGTCAAATAGTCAAAGGACCAAACGTGAACCTTATCCTCCTATAAAGGACTGTCCTTGAGGTTTTTGATTTTAAAGGACGAAAGGTGACTATTTAGGTAAACCACAGGGACGATTTATGTCATTAACTCTTAAAAATATAACCCAAAAAATATAAGACTACATGACCATCTAATCTGCTTATAGATACTACTGGGTAAAGATCTTAATATGAAAATATTTTATTTTATCTTTTTTTGAAAAGTTAAAAAAATAGGAATTAAGAAAAAACCACAAGTTAGTCTTTAATCAGCTAATTAAAGCTTCGGTATTGACTTCAATTATTTGTCCGGCTGGCGAATAAAAATTGATGTAACCACTTATATTCGAGTTTTAGCTTTGGTATTTGACTTTTGTTCACCTTTAATTTTATATACGTATTATACTTTTTAGTGAGTAGAAAAAGAACACAACAAAACCAGAATTTGCTCTAAATATAGTTGACTTCCTTGTTACAAAATGAACACATGCAAAAAAAAATTTATATTATATATATTATATATATAATAATATATATATATGAGGGTTGGTTATTGTAAAACAAATATTAAAAAACAAATAGAAAAGATCTTGACCTTAGATCATGATAAAATTGATTCACGAAGCACAAGTATATATATATTGATGCACGATGATTTTCATGATGCACGGTGATTTTCAGTGAAAAAAAACCTATTGTTTTATTTGTTTTACTTTAATACTTGTTTTATTTTACCTAAAACCTATATATATATATATATATAGATATCATGTGTATAATAATAATATATAATAAATAATATTTATATATATATATATAATAGCTCTTATTAATTAATTATCAGATATATATAAAGCATTTTAGTAATTACATAATCAAAAATAAATAATTCAAAAATAAATAATCGACCCATTATTAGCTTTACATCAAACGGTTTCATGATTAATTAAAAAAATTAAATCACGTAACATTATAATTGAAGAGACATAAGATGATGAACCTTAAATTGTTATTATAATATAATAAGGGTTATGTTAATGACAGCCCTTATGGTTGTCGGTATAAGCTATTTGTGTGCATTAAAATTTGTACTTTATCATGCGTAAATTCAGGGGGTGGTTTTTATGTATAAAGTACTACTTTTTATGCATGTAATAAGGTATTAATAACAACCCTTATAACTGTCATTATCATTTTCCATATAATAAAAACAAAAAATAAAGCTCAGCTGGGGTGCATGTCCTTGCCCTATAAAAGATTAAGGAGTATTTTATTGCATGACAATCGGAGTCCTAATTCTTTTGTGTTGGTTTGATTCGGATGCATGGAGTAGAACATAAGCATTGACATAAAGAGATTTAAATTTTACGTGAGATGTATTCAAAAATTAAGATCCCTTGATTACTGTGTGAGATCTTTAATTATACGTACACAATATAAATAAATATAGTAAATAAAATAAAATATAAGTATATATAATTTGGATGACCCTATTTACAATAAGATTCAGCTATCCATCCGTTGTATACTACGAGTACATTGTTACGGATAACTAAAATATGTTATCACTACTCATGTTATAATAATTTCACCACCTCAGGTCCGTTATGGTCAAGATTTAGCTTCATGTCTCACTAAATAACTTTTTGACTTGATATCCTTAGTTAAGCTTCGTATACTTGAGTTAAAAAGTTATCTTTATTGAATGATATAAAAAAGAGAAAAACCCCTACCGGTTATCTTTATAAGTTTATAGAAATAATATGCTTATATCGATCAAACTCAAAGATTATTCGGAGGTACTTAATTTCATCTTTTTCGAAATTTGAAAACGTACCTTTTATATATATATGTTTGGGTACATATTATTATGCCAAAGACCTATTAATATTACTATTACTAATAATACATTCATCTTGAGAAAAAATTGTCACATGCATCTAGCAAACTTACATAGATGAAATTTCAATTAATATGCATTTTTACTAAATAAAAGCTCATGAAATTCCGATTACCAATAAGGATGTGTCACTCTCACGTTGTTGTGGACATCAATTTTGATTGCATTGAGATGACAAACGAGTAGTAAGCAAGCAACATTCACATGGTAAGGACCAAAAAGATTAATGGTTAGACTAGTCTTGGTGTGTAAATTGTGCTTTTGGATTGACCAAATCAAAAACCATATTTTATCTGATGTGTAACAGTTATGCATTGCCCAAATTTTGCTTTTGATTGGTCTTTTATGAATATTAAGATTATGCATTGTTAAATACGCCTATACGGTATAGGATTTATGGACGACCAATTGGCCAAGAAATGTACGTCCGACATACCGTTTGTGACTGTATCTATTAGAATAAGGGCATGTCTCTAGACACACCCTTTTTAAAAACTATAATCATCAATCTAAATGATGACACACTCGTTAATCGATTCATATTCGGTTCAACATTTTTATATTTCTCAAATTATTAAACTTCAACGTCTTTATCTTATCAAATAATCGTATACAAATTTGTTCCATTTCAAAGCTTTTCTCATGTATCAATATTTTATATTGATATATATATTTATATTCCCTTATATTCTTGTAAATTGTAATACATATCATCCATTCTTTCTTTAAGCATAAGTAACACAAAGGACAACAATACCCCTGACTTACTATTACTCAATATACTTATGTGATGTCACAAACATATCATTAATGAAATAATTTATAAAATATATCCTTCAACTGCTAAAATAAATACACTACTCTTTTTACATCGATTACCTTTATATCAATAACCTAAACTACTCGTCGACGCCACTGTCTCCGTCGTCGCCACCGCCGATCGCCAGCACCATCGACAGTCGTCAACGCCAATATCACCACTAGTCGTCGCCGGCACTATCACACCACCACCGCTTTGTGCAATTTTCCCTCTACTTGTTCTAAAATACATATTGAATAAAAGACATATATGTCTTTCATAAACTACATGTAAACAAAACTTAGATAAATATAAACATGTATATGTCTTTTATCTTTAACTAAATTATAGATTTTGTTAAACATAGGCTAAAAACTATGCACATTATGCAAAGCACATTATTATAATCGATTACTTAAAAATTGAAAGTAACTAGCCTAATAATTCTTCAAATGTTATATCTATATTATTTAATAAATGGGATTCCTTTTCACTTTCTCTCAAAAAAAAAAGTGGTCAGATCTTCTTACTATTCCCTTCCTTTTATTTATAAAACTAAACATCTTTACCTAATACACGTATAATAATCTTAACGAAATACATTATAACATAAATTCATGGAACCCTCAACCCGGCCTTAAATTACATTATCTCGTTTTACATCAGTTATATTAATAATCACACCGACACCGCGGCTACAACCGCCGCCACCGCTACTACTCGTTGACGTCACCACCAAACTGCTCCGGTACCACCATTACCGTCGTATTTGTGTGGGCATGTGTTAGTAACACTGCAACATAATTATTATTCAAACTTTAAAGGGCTTTCTTTTGACAAAATTAATCGAATTATATATGCCCACTTATTAATCGCTGGGCTTATTTAATAAGGGCCCATGACTCTACTACTTTATAAAATAGGAGAAACATATGTCTTCCTTGCCCTAAAGTCGAATGATCATAACTTGATAGGCAAGTAATTTTATTAAAACTCAAAACCCTAGCTTAAATAGGGCCGGACAGCAAATATATCATCTTTACTTCACCCTAAAGTTGATTTGATTTTTGGTTTAATTATACTGATCAATGTGTCATTTTTATTGTGTGTAGATACTTGCGAAGAACGGCTTGAGTAGCATCTATATCGCGATAATTTCTGGACCAACGTCAAACGTAGTGCCTTAAGGTACCTCTCTAAGTCCATCTATAACGTCATTCATTTTTCCCCCAATTATCTACGTTCACGTGAGTATTGTAAATAACCCTACTAATCCAACATATGTTAAATCACGGTGGTACATATAAGAATATATCTTTATCTTTATATTTTAACTATACTATATATTTCAAAGATGATCTTATATTTACACAAGCTCATCTTACCTTGGGTTCACAAGAATGACACAATTGTATAACTAATGTGAATAAACCAATTAACTTGCTTGACATTAACTTTAGTGATGACTTATTGATTTTCTTGACTTTGCATATTCAGAATATTGAAACTTGACATTTTGACTTGTGTATATTGTGTATTTAGAAACTTGATGATTGAAGTATTGAACCCAATGGTCTAAGGTCTACCGATATCAGTTTACAATCTAATGGTCTACGGCTCAAACTTCGTCATAGCCATAATTTTCATATTATTAGTGTAGTTAGACTGTTTTAAAAGAAGAAAAATGATACTCTAAAATGACTCGTATATTTTGTAAATTTAGAAACTTAAATGTCAATAAAACATCGTTGGAAAATTTAATTATTATATTTATAATTGAATAAGGTTGGTTTGGGAAGAAATAGAAGTTATAAAATAAATATTGTAAAAAATAAATAAATATGGAGATGAAACATATGATGAAATCCTACGTGACAATGTTTTATCATAACTTTGGGTCTAAGAAGGGCTTTGAAAAGCTCAATTAATTACTCTTTTAATATATTGAGATACTAGATTTAGATCCCGCGTAAAACGCGAGTCTGTTAAATAATTTGTTTTTGTATATCCGAAAAGGTGAACTAATTAACATTTGAGTAAAATGTATTTATGTAACCAGATTATAAATAATAAGTTTTATAACCAT
The DNA here is from genome assembly GCA_034093135.1 of Erigeron breviscapus. Lineage (NCBI taxonomy): Eukaryota > Viridiplantae > Streptophyta > Magnoliopsida > Asterales > Asteraceae > Erigeron > Erigeron breviscapus. The sequence continues at coordinate 58,641,448 of CM067167.1, read as the reverse complement.
GAATTCACATCCCTTTAAGTTTTAGTATTATATTTGATACTAATTAATGAAATTTTTGGTTAGTGGATCATGACATCAGAAAAATATTGATGGCCAGCGCTGACAAATAAGCTTTTTTTATGTCATCACTATATTTCCTTTAGTAGTATAGTATATAGTATAGTAAGATATAGATATATTTAAATAATATTTTGGTTTAACAAAAATTATTTAGTTATGTCAATAATATATCTCTAAATATATATAAAAGAGAAACCTTAATTCATAATTGGAGAAGTATGGACCCTTAGATGAAGTTCAACTTTTAATTAGAGTCATTAGATCAAATGATGATGTCATATACTTTAACTTTTTTAGATTTAATTTTATTTTAATAAATTTAAATTATTATTATTTCCTTATTTAAGTTTGTAGACATTAATAATTAATGTTTTTAATGATATAATTATGGAAACTAATATTTTTATATTTTACATCATTTTTTATCTTTAAAATTAATTTTTAATGTTTTTACAATAAAATTTTCTTTTTTAATGTAATACGTTTTTATTAAATTATATTTTTGTATAGAATTTTTATCATATAACGAATAAAATTTGGTTATAAGGATTTTTGTATAGGATTTTTATCATATAACGTTTTTATTAAATCAATGTTTTGAAAACCGGACCGGATGTCAAACCGGCCTTCTTAATAAAGAACTAAAAAACAAATATGGAGTCTATAGTAAGCTATCACAATTATATATCAAAAAAATAATTGTATGAAAATTGCAATGATATTATGCATAATTTTAAGTTAGATTAACACAACATGCGATATATAGATTGATAATTAAATTGCTTAGTAATTATTTGAGCAAAACGTTAAAGCACAAGTACAATGACAATGCAGAAATATCCGGATGAATGAAAGACATCCAAAGAAACGAAAACCTTACTTAGCGAGACCTCTAATAGATGATGTATCTATTTTCAACTGTCTGGTCACTGTTAACCAGAATCTAAACGACCACTAATGTGACTTCATGTTTTTTAGTGGTTTAATTCTGACCTGATTAAAATATTTGTCAACTTATGATATTATAAAAATTTAACATGTCATTAATTATATATGTTTCTCGTGTATTACGCGGGTAATAATCTAGTAGTATACTAAGACAAGAGTGCTTTCCAAAATATACGTATATATGAAGACTAGAAGTGCAATAAAAACGGTTAGAGTGATGTGATGAGCCACATGTGTCTGAAAACGATTCTCGTTTTTCTTTTTCTTTCTTTCTTCTTTTCTTTTCTATTTGTTTTTGGTGTCAACAGCTGATGCGTTGTTTACAGCTGTACCCGATTCACGACTATGTACACTAGGCTTATTTATTTCACTATTCGTGCCCCCCATCTTTTCTTAATACTTTAGTGTTACCCTTGAACTTTTATTTATTAGACGTTGTGTCCGTTACTTGTTTCATCGAAGGAAGGAAGGTAAATCCTTGTATTAATGAAACAAAGTTTTTTCTCAAATCACAATTAATTAATTATCTTTAGGTTTTGAACTTTTGATATGAGAAATAGAATTTTTTTATACATGTAAATGTTGTATTTAGCATTTTTCTTTTAAAAAACTAAACAATGCGCATAATCTACTTGATAAAGAGAGTATGCATGTGTATACAATAGAAAATTACAAAAAAAAATTGTTAAGTTAATATTAATAAAATAATTGAACAAACTTTTTTTTAACAAACTCTGCGTCAATACAATTTCTTTATTCATTGTTCAAAAATTAATACAAAAAATATATGTAACACATCCTATCTTCCTAAACATTTTTTGAAATATGAAATAAATGTCTTAAACAAATCAAAAGCGATTTACTAAAAATCATCAAAGCATTCTTGTTATGCAGAAGCAGTAACAAAGCACGTATATGTCATCCAGACTTTAGCAACACGCAGTATTATGCAAAATAGTTTAATCGCCTTCTTCGTATAATAGTTTATTATTTATTATACTGAAACACACACACACACACATAAAGGACGTAAATGTTTTTAACTTCAACTATAGACCAATGCCCCAATCTCTTAGTCTTATAGAACTACTTGTCTATCTATTTTTAATCATACATTATCAAAACGAGAGTAAGTACCCGTGCGTTGTGGCGGTAAGATGGTGGGGGTGATATGTCATAAAGTGTGATAGGTCATAGAGTGTGATAGCCAAATGCCTTAGCCGTACGGGCTCCGTCCTCGGATTTAAAAATTCGTCGAAAGTATATCGAATGACATCTCTAATGAAAGAGCATGAAATTTTAAGAACACCCATATAATTTTTATAATTTATCGATGTACGGTTTTTGAGATAAAAGATTTTGAATGAATTAGAGGAATAAAATGATTTATGGATGAGAGAGAAAAAAAAAAGAGTGGTTGAAATTTGATGAGATGGATGAAAATGAAAGTTGAAAGTTATGGGGCATTGATGTATGGTGCATCATGCATTATCATGTGTACATTGTTGAAATTGAAGTTGAAAGTTGAAACCTTATTTACTTTATAATATAGTATAGATATGCTTCATATTATTATTATTTTCCGAACAATGAATTGGTAGTTAATAGTTAGCATTCGAGAAACCACAGTGACATTTAATTGGCCAGTATGCGGAACTCAAACCATGCATGTCAGGACTCTCGAAACCACCCTTCCTTAATAATCCACTTCTGCAAATATAAGAAGTTAAATTTGAACTATGATAGGATTTTCTTAGAAGTTTAAAACCTTACCAAGATCATTATCTATGTATAAACAAAAAGTCTTTATCAATTATGTAAACATAACTAGGAAAGAGTATATTAATTATAGAGGGGCCAAAGTAGAAATATATACACTTGGTAAGTTATAACAAGATGCATCCAACATATCCTTTCTCTTTCTTCCCTCTCTCATTTTCTTAAGAATTTGTGTTTAACTTTAAAAAATTAATATGATAATTATATTATATAATAATAATTTCTCACTTCCTCCGTCTTGTTTCATCCCAAAAACAAATTCATTTTCTTTTCCTTCATCTCTCTCACATGTTCATTCAGTGATTATTATCATTTACAAATTACATATAAAATTATCATACAGATAGATACATTCATCCAGACATATATCCGTATCCAAAAAATTATATATTTATACATACACTTCAAATATACACACCTATAAATAGTATTTTATATATGGGTTGTTACTCGTGATCTGTGCATAGTCTACGTGACTTTCTTGGTGGGTTTGGTGTTTACTTCAATTATTGATCATACCCATATTTCAAGATTGATTTTTTCATCATAAAAAATTCATCTTTATTTTGTATATATAAAAGGATTGTGTTTCAAGAACTGTGTGGGTGGATGGGCGTGTATTAATAATGCTTTGAAGATGAAGTTATTATCTAGAGTGTGGATTGGTGTATAATTGCAGGTTGCTTTAAAAAGCTGCTCTGTTTTATTTCTTCTTACTTTTTGAAGAATTTTAGATAGTAAAGGTTAGTCCTTTTTAGTAAATTCCTCCTTTTTTAGGGGGTTTTATCACTCTATCTTTTCCATAATTGCTCTTTTTCCTTTTTACTTTTGGAAAATTTTCTAACCATGTTTCTTATCTTAATATAAATAAAAAATATTATGTTGATATTTATTTTAATTATGTATAACATTTTAGTTGCAAAATCCTTTGTTGTGGGTTATGTTTGTTACTCAATTTGCTGTTATTTAGTAGTTCATAATACAATGGGTTAATTTTCTTGAAATGTTCTCTCAAGTGTGTGCAATTTGTTAGGTGTAGTTTAAGAAAGTCAAAGTTCCAAAAATTTGTCCAAAGGTGGACTCTGGATTTTAGACTTAAGACCAATTGGGTTCTAAGTAGTTGCTGGGTTTTCTTGTTAGTTAATATTTGACCATGTTTCTGCAAAAAAAAAAAAAGTCTTTTTGATTTTGTTTTTTGAGTAAATTATAACCTATTTTTGTTGGTTACAATGCTATGAGATAAGAAAAATAAAAAACAACAAAATCAGTGTTTAATGTGCTTTAATTATGTGTTTATGTGGCTGCAATTAAAAGGAAGAAACTTGATCAGGGGGTTACTCTCTTTAAGTCTTATAAATGCCCAAATGTAGATACTCTTTCTTGAACTTTAAGTAATGCTCTGATGGCTAGTCTGATAGTATAGGCCTTGTGACCTGAGTATATACTTCTGTTACCTTAAAATTTTTGGGTATTGTTTCATAATACACAAAGGTTCATTTTATTAAGTCAACTTTTGTTATTATACTTTATACATTATAAAGTATTGCCCCAAGCTAGAATTAAAAATTGTGATTCTTGAAATTCTTACACCATTCATCTTGCCAACAGGTTTTGAACTTTTATTTTGTCAAGGAATTAATGGAGAAGTACTTGTGACAACAATGGATCCCCAAGCTTTTATCAGATTGTCAATAGGTTCACTTGGATTAAGGTATCCTGAAAAACCAGGAATCAATGCTTTCTCTTCTCCATGTACATGTGAAATTCGTCTTCGAGGTTTCCCAGCTCAAATTGCATCAATTCCACTCCTATCATCACCTGAAGCTACACCAGATTCTCATAACATTGTCTCAAGTTTTTACCTTGAAAAATCAGATTTGAAAGCATTACGTACACCTGGGTGTTTCTATACTTCCCAAGCATGTTTAGAAATTGTTGTGTTCACGGGCCGTAAAGGGTCACACTGCGGAGTTGGGGTCAAGCGGCAGCAGGTTGGGACATTCAAATTGGATGTTGGGCCCGAATGGGGTGAAGGTAAACCAGTTATTCTTTTCAGTGGGTGGATAGGTATTGGGAAGATGAAACAGGAGACAAGAAAATATGTTGCTGAGCTGCATTTACGGGTCAAATTAGATCCTGACCCGAGATATGTTTTTCAGTTTGAAGATGAAACGAAACTGAGTCCTCAGATTGTGCAGATTCAAGGGAACATTAAGCAGCCGATTTTCAGTTGCAAGTTTAGTCAGGACAGGTGATGCAATGCTCTTTTATACCACTTTCTTAGGATGGGTTTATGCATTATAAGTTTATACTATTTCTAAATGGGTCAAATAGGGCAAAAGTTGCCCAAAGTATATTTTTAATGCATAAAATTACGGATAGAGATCCTCTAAAGTTGAGATAACTTTAGAGGTGAAGTTGCATAATTTTTAGCCCTTGGATTAAAATGAATGGTCAAGATTCAAATATCAAGTTTGAATCTTGACCTTTGATTTTAATTCAAGGGTTAAGATCCTTCCAACTTCACCTATAAAGTTGTTTCAACTTTAGAGAATCCTAATCCTAAAATTACCTAAATCAATTTATCCAAGGACAGATATGTTAGTGAAATACTCAATATAAATTCTGTATATGAATATTTGAAGTACCAATAAACTTTAAATAATAAAAAATACTATTATATTTTTTGGGTCAAACCTAAAACACCCTGTTTACAGAAATTTTGTTTTGACCTGATACCCATTTGACATGTTTTCTAACATGGTCATTTAACCATTTCTCAACTTTTGTTCCGATTTTGGACAACATTCTAGACCAACACAACCCGGCCCATTAAGAGAGCCACTTTCACCTATTACCCAACCTGCCCATTTTGCCAATTCTAATAGTTTGTTTTAAGCGAGTCCTTTATTTTTGTCATGAATTAAGCAGGGTTCAGCAGGTAGACCCGTTAAACAACTATTGGTCAAGTTCAGTTGATGGCTCAGACCAAGAAACAGAGCGAAGAGAAAGGAAAGGGTGGAAAGTGAAGATTCATGATTTATCAGGTTCGGCTGTGGCAGCTGCATTTATGACCACACCTTTTGTTCCTTCATCAGGGTGTGATTGGGTTGCCCGGTCGAACCCAGGTTCATGGTTAATCGTCAGACCTGATGCCTTCAGGCCTGAGAACTGGCTCCCATGGGGTAAACTCGAGGCATGGCGTGAACGTGGTGGCACTAAAGACTCCATTTCCATTCGTTTCCATCTTTTATCAGACGGACAAGATGGTGGAGAGCTTCTAATGTCTGAAATACTCATAAATGCTGAAAGGGGCGGTGAGTTTTTTATAGATACAGACCGTCAAGCTACTTCTAACTCTAATATCCCAAGCCCGCAAAGCAGTGGTGACTTTGCTGGATTAAGCCCGTCTGCAAGCGGGTTTGTTATGAGTTGCAGGGTTCAAGGAGAAGGGAAAAGGGGGAAGCCGATGGTTCAGCTAGCAATGAGACATGTAACTTGCGTGGAGGATGCTGCAATCTTTATGGCTCTAGCCGTTGCAGTTGATCTGAGTATTGAGGCTTGCAAGCCATTTAGAAGAAGGCTTAGGAGGGGAAACCGCCATTCTTGGTGACGTGTTCATGCCTTAAAAGTTAAAGTCTATTTTAGATTGAACTAACGAAGCTCACTATCTTTTACTTCTCTTGATTGCTGTAATGTCTCTGACATATTTGTACAGGATTTCGATCACTTGTTTCTACTTTGAAAAAACTATTCTCTTAGGAACTAATCCAAAGTTGCAAACTATTGAAAAGCTCTTACATCAGAATAGTATTTCGTGCTAGCTGAGTTTCAACTAATGGCAAATGTTTTTTTGGCCTACTGAATTACGGAATTCTCCTCAACAACGTTTTGGTCTCCATATTTTTGATAACAGTCTAAACTTGCACATATGAATTTTTAGTTTGATTGTTGATAAACAAATGTTCTTTACCTAGTTGTAAAATGTTAAAATATTTGAGCAAACAATATCAAAACATAACAAACTAGTTATTCATGTAACCATAGTAGCCCAATAGTTTGTCATGTTTCCGTAAGAGGTCTCCGGGGTTGAACATTCCTATTTAAACAGGATTTATGATTATAAACTAAAGGGATACGTGTTGTTTAAGTACTACATCACGTGTTGATAAAAGATATCATGTTTTAGTATATTGGTAGATAGCTAAATAATAGTGATATTTTAACTTGAGAGGGATGGTTCATGTGAAAATTGTAGATCACAAGGACGATCTTTGTAGTTTACCCTATTTATTTTAACAAACTTTGTTAATTGATGTATACATATTGGTAATTATCTCATTGAAGGATACAGAGCTATTTGTAACTTTTCAATTAATCAAGGACTAAAAGTGAACAAAAGCTGTTACATAGTCCCAGCCATGCTAAATCATTATTATTTTAGTACCAGACGTAAAAATTAAAGACCGTTAATTAAAAAACATTTCTTTCATCGGACTAGTCTGCCGGGGAAAAAAAGATCATCGGAAAATAGGAGGATTATTATGAAGGTATCTTCCGAATGTAGAAAATGGATGATATTGTCGGCCACGATATGGATACAAGCATTTACGGGTACAAATTTTGATTTCCCATCTTATTCAACACAAATGAAAAAAACACTAGAAATCAATCAGGTGCAACTAAATTACATGGCAATGGCTTCGGATATTGGTAAGTTATTCGGGTGGTGTTCTGGGGTTCTTTTGTTGTATTTTCCGACGTGGGTTGTGCTTTTCATGGCTGCATTCCTTGGTTTATTTGGCTACGGTCTTCAATGGATTATCATTCAAAAACAATTCTCTTTACCTTATTTCATGGTTCGTTGTTTCATTTCATTTTGGTCTTTAATTTCTGCTTGCCCAATTTTTATTTAAGTTATTTCATGATTAGTGCTACATTGCTACATGATTATGAGTCCCTAATTTGATTAGTGTTTCATTAGTTGGAAAGTCAACAATTGATATTAGACTTAATTTAGGCAGAATCAAAATCTCATTTGCTTCATTTGCAGTATGAACACAATAATATCAATTGTTGCTAATTGCTTGTTTTAGGCAGAGCACAATAAGTTGCATTCTCATTTATCTTATTCTGTTTATAACCTCTGTCACAATGTTTATCCTTTTAGGTGTTTATTCTGTCTTTATCGGCCGGTGGCAGCATCCCCTGGTTCAACACGGTTTGTTTCGTTTTAAACATCAAAAACTTCCCAGGAAATTGGCCACTTGCTGTATCTCTAAGTGTTAGCTTCAATGGAGTGACAGCAGCTTTATACAACCTCATAGCCACTAAAGTTAGCCCGAATGACAAAAGCACCTCTTACCTTCTTCTAAACGCCCTTACCCCTTTCATCGTAGCTATTGCAGCCCTAGGCCCGATTCTCCAACAACCTGGCTCTATAAAAGACAATCAAATAAATGAAACTGTCCTCAAAGATGACGCACATATATTCATCGGTCTGTATATATTAGCAGCCATTACAGGCCTCTATCTTTTCTTTTTAAACCCAAAATCACAAAATATATTAGTCGTGGCAATGTTGTTGATAGTCCTTCCATTCATTTTCCCAAAAATCGTTTATCTTCTTAAAACGGGTCACCAGGCTTATTTCTCAGAAAGGCACCAAATTGAAGGACCGAGTTACAATTTGGTCGAGTTCAATGAGCATGGAAATTCTCCTGAAGAATGTCTTGAAGAATGTTTTAGTCCTATGTCCAAAAAGAAAGCACATGGTTGTTCGGTTTTTGATATGATTACTGAGATAGATCGGTTAAGTCTTCTTGGTGAAGAACATACTGCTACATATCTTCTGACTCGTTGTGATTTTTGGCTTTACTACATTGCATATTTTTGTGGGGGTACTATTGGACTCGTTTACAGTAATAACCTAGGACAGATTGCTCAATCACTTGGGTACATTACTGAGACAAAAGCTCTCGTCACAATCTATTCTACGTGCTCATTTTTTGGTCGTCTTCTTTCGGCTGCTGCAGATATGCTTGCCTGCTTTTACCACCAGACTTCTACGAGTAAGTGTTAATGTTAACTAAAAAAATTGATTTCACAGATTTTTTGGGGCATACTAGGCATCTACTTGTGCAGAGATGTACATGCTCATAAGGGTGGAGTGGAGGAGGCAAAATGGTCAGCGGGAGCTGCTTGGGTAACGGGTCAAATGGGTAGTATTTGTCACAGTTCAATTTCTCAACATTTTTTTTTGAATCTCTTTACTTGAGTTCTATTAATATTTAATGTATTAAATGTGATTTAATCAGCTATGTAATTATTACACTAATAATCTAAAGTTTGCAATAGAACTATTGAAGAGGTTTTGGCATCTTAAGTACACTTAGGGTTACAAGTTACTATCTACCTGTCTAGATGGTTTGCATTTTAGATGATATCTTAAACTATATCGAATCGAGCCATCAGAAACAAGGGTTAACCTGAATCGGTTATTTTAACCAAATTTATGCTTCTAAAGTGTGGCTCTTTTTACAAGCTTTACAAATATTACTATTTATGCACATTCACATTAACCGTGGAGAAATAGAACTAAAAAGATGCTGGTACTCATTGTATTATTAGTTGCATAAGACCTTTTAAATCGCTATATTTCAACAATAATAGTTACTCCGTCAGTCTTTTATAGAAAAGTTTTCGTCACTGATTATTTGAGTAATATCATTGTATGCAGGAATGTATACTACAAGGATAGGGAGGCTATCGCTTGCACTCGTGCCAATGCCTATTGCTTTTCTTATGCTGGTTCTATCCTCCAACTTGACAGTCTTGAGTGTAGCCACGGGGTTGATAGGGATCTGCTCTGGGTTCTTAGTTTCAACAGCAATATCAATCACTTCCGAGCTTTTTGGTTCAGAAAGCTCCGGGATCAATCATAACATTGTCATAACCAACATCCCATTGGGATCATTACTATATGGCGTTACTGCAGCTCTAATATATGACCGTCACATTGGAAGCCCAAAAGTGATCGATCCTGAAAAAGGATCAACGGTTTGCATTGGTCGAGACTGTTATGACGAGACATTTATCGTGTGGGGATGTATTTCTTTGATAGGCTTGGCTTCTAGTTTTCTGCTTTTCCTAAGAACAAAACCAGCTTATGAAATATCTTATAAGAGAAAAAATAGACAGATTTCACTCTGTGATGAAGGTTAGGGACTTAGGGTTACCAGAAGAGATTGTTATTGACTTTTCTTGTGTTGATCATGTAAATGGAAGAGTGATATATATATGCAGAAATTAGTGATCTTCAACTTCGAAAACATGTTAACAGGTGCATCAGGAGAGCAGTAGATGGTGAATTAATAGAAATGAGTTTCTCATTTGGTAGATCTCTGGGGTGTTAATGTATGTATTTCTTCGTCAGTGAACAATGTTGACTTTACCAGTCAAACTGTGAATTTATTGTAGTAAAATGCATAATACAAAATGTTGCACTGTGAAAGCTCATCAAGCTTAGAAACCGATTTGGATTTAGGCTAAGGTAGTGTATTTTGAGATCGAACTTCAGAACTTGTCTGAACCTGCTTGCAAATATCAAAACTCTGCACGGTCATAGAACACTTATTATACTGAAAAGATGACTTCTCAACATTGTCCCAAGGGAACAGGTAATCTAAAGCAACCAAATATCAACTATTTCAGCAAACAATATATTCGAAACTACAACAGAACTAGATGGCTACGGAACCATAACCCATTACCCATATTAACATAAACAACAATTTCATGACCCAGAAACACATAAAACTAAATGGTGAATCCTACAATACTTCAATAGGATTGCTTTCACTTCCTTCTGCTTTTTCTACCAGTTCAGATGGGAAATTATCTCTCAGGATCTGAACTCTAAACTTTACAACAGCACCCTTAGAGATGCTCTCCATCAACTCAAACACACATGCATCCCCAACTTTAAGATCCATATCTCTCACAAATTTTCCCCATGCTTGAGTCGCAAACTTTTTTTTACCCCTATCAGGAAGGTAAGGTAGGTCCCACTCCTTCTCCTGGTATACTATCTTAGCAAGGACCGTAGTAGTTGGAAGCTTGTCAGACACTTCTCGTGGGATGCGCTACAAGTGCATCAGATAACATTAGAGGTGGCAAAATGAACAGAGCGGGTAAAGGTTAAAATATGTACTTTAGTATGGGTCATTGGGTCAGGTTAGCCAAACACTTATTATATTTAAAAAAGAAAAAAAAAATATTTAACTATTAATGTGTCAAACATCATTGCGAATATTATTTTATTTAATCCAACAAAACTCTACCTTTTGATCTAATCGATTTAAGAGGTTTTAAGTGCTTATATAAAATTTGGGTGACTTTCTATCTCTCTGACCCATTCGATCCATCAAACTAGATAGGGCTTGATTCCACCCGCCAGAGATCAAAATGTAACCCCAAGTGACCCATTTATAAGTAATCAGCTGGAATGATCACTTGCTATCTAGACAAACTTAGGTTAAAGCCGGTTTAGTTTTCAATTATGCGTTGTTTACAATGAGTATTCATCAATTCAATAACACTTGAAACTTACTTACCACTTGAAAATATAAAACTGTAAAACTAAAATGTAGATTCCGGACTTGAAACTTACCACTTGAAATGGCTTTAAGGGGTTGGAATTGGGAAGAACCACATAAAAATATGGTTTACCACCTGATAATGGCCAATATTCAGCTTCTTCTTCACAATTAGGCATCTGAGGCTGATAACTAGTTTCTCCACCGCCACTTTTTGCGAATTGTTTCTGTGCTTGGAAATCCATATATGGATTATTCAAACTAAAAAACCCTTGTATATATTTTATTAGTAGATTCAGATGTTGATAAACTAAGGTCAATCATAGCCCTCCCTAGTGCTATGGCAGTAAAAGTGTTAGTGCATAAATATAACCGCTGCTTGAAATAATTAGGAGTCGCATTGTAGTAGGGATAGATAATAAGCAAAACCGAATAATAATAATAATAATAAGATACAAGTAAGGTAAAACCTAAAATCATCATCATCAAGGTAGATAATAAAGTAAGAATAATTCATTGGAATTTACCTTAATTATGCGGCGTATATGAATCCCCTCTGAAGAAATTATAAACTGTACGCTGTTATATTTTCATGGATCATTCCTTCTAGGAAAAATATTAGAAAAAATGAGGATGGCATTGTTTTGAAAAACTTCTCATATTTTTATAATTTTTCATATTTTTATAATATTAAAAAGGGAGTGACATAATCAACCTCGGCTCACAACAAGAATAGGAGTGACGATAATTAAACTTATCATGGTTTTAGATTAATGAGTAAATTATAGTTTTTGTTCCTCATCTCCTCAAGTTGACCCGATTCATAGTTATTGTCCTTACGATTTATAGTTATTGTCCTTAAGTAAAAAAATTATATTTAAAATGAGTCAATTTTATCAGTTTTTACTCTGCGATCAAACGGTATCCAAATTGCTCTGTTAACCCCTCCACGTTACAACACGTTAGGGCAAAAATGTCTTTTCATCCTTAATGGTCAAAACTGAAAAATAGACTACTTGAAGGACGAAAAATGTAATTTATCATAAACATCATCTAAATTTTTTCCCCCAAATTTCAACATTGGATTTATGTTAAACAAAAAAATATGAATGGTCTTCACTTTGGAATCCATTAATTTCCCATGAAAATAAATAAAAATGAATGGTGGGGAATAAGCTTCCAATTTGGTTTGATCTTCATAATAAAGATTTCATTACTTTTTTTAAAAAAATGTTAACTACTTTTATATCTTTTACCTTCAATACTTGTTATCGTCGTCACCACCACCACATTATCGCATCTACCACCATCATTGCATTATGTGAATTATCTTTTGGTTGTTAACAAAAACTAAATATGATGACACCCATTAAAATCCGATTTAATTTTCAAGTTATATACTAATACAAGGGGTTTATGAATATAAAATTGTCTCATACTTAATTTTATTATAAAGTTATTCACGTGTGAATTTTTTTCGAACTATTAAATTCATAGGGCCTATATCGTTTATTTATTTATAATAAATAAATATAAAAAAATTGATACGTAAAAAATTAGAATCTTCCATACCTAAGGCCATCTCCAATGGATAACCATCTCAGTATGCATATTGGTGCTTTCAGTATGTCTCCATTAAAGCATCAATATGCTCTCCAATTTGTTGCTTCAGTTTGCCTACATGCATACTGAGAGCATATTGCTTTTTGTGGACCCAAGATTCATTTCACTTATCCAATTGCTTTTTGATGTGGCATGGGCAAACTGAATTTCAGTGTGCTGGGTCGGAGACAAAACGAGTTCAGTATGTTTGTTCAGTATGCTGGAACAGTTTGCTGACGTATTGATGAGGTGACCGATATGCTTGGGCAAACTGTATTTACCATTGGAGATGGCCTAAGAAACAAATTTACTTTAGTAATTACCATTGGAGCCTAAGAAACAAATTCACTTTAGTAATAACGAGTAGTAATTTACCATCCCACCGTTTTACCCTTTTTATTTTTTTATTTTCTCCCCCTGCCGTCTCCATCCTATTCCCTTCCACCGTCGGGCGTCAGCACCTCTCTTCCACCGCCACCGGCCCACTTGTTTACGGACACACAGGTTAGAAATCATTTTTATATATATTTTTTTCTTTCTAAATGCATATATAATTTCTCTTTCAACCCTAGATTTATATTCAACCCCCTATACAATGTTCATTTATCTGATATTTTATTTTAATTTTCAAGATTCTTGAAGTTATCTTAACTGGTTTCTGTTAGACAACAAGATTGCTACTTTTCTAATTGTTGTTGCACCATATTTTTTTTCTTTTTAAATAGTAAATAAATAAATAAATAAGTTCGCAGTTAGCATCACATTTTTGCAATATGTGATGCACGCAAAAAATAAGATGAAAATTGTAAAACCTGATTTTATACTTCAGAAACCGATTTTATGATGTACATTTTGGGATCCTTTTTACAATAAATCTTATGTTTGTTTTGTCAATCTAATGTTGTATTTATATCCAGTAGATCATGAGCTCAATTATGAAATCTAGTGCTATGGTTCAAGATGAAATAGATTTTCTAGCTAGCTCCAAATTCGAATCATTCGATGAACTAGTACAGAGTGTGAGGACTTTCTATTATAAAAAAGGGTACGGGATATCTATTCGTAATTCTACAAAAGACAAGCATGTTACTTTGCAATGTGACCGAAGTGGTTGCTCTCGAGACATACGAACTAATGGAGATAACCAGAAAAAGAAGAGCAGAACATCCCGTTTGACTGACTGTCCCTTTAGAATTATAGGTAAAAGGGGAAGTCATGGTCCTTGGGTATTTAAGATTAAAGACTTGAGACATAACCATGAGCCATCTACCGATATGTCTAAGCATCCATTATTTTGTCGATTACCACCTGATAGCGTACAAAGTGTTAAAGATATGACATTGGCTGGAATTCCTCCAAGAGAAATTCTTTCGACTTTACGCCAACAAACTCCAAATCTTCCTGCAGTATCTAGAACTATATACAACTTGAAAGCAAAAATACGTAAGGATAGTTTGCGAAACAAGTCAATGGTTAGTTCCTTATTTGAAGAGCTTGAAAAAAGTGGTTTTTCGTATGATATATTACGTAATTCCAAAGGGCATATAACCAATTTGTTCATTGCACACCCCTTGTCAGTTAGATTGGCCAAAGTCTTCCCGAATATCTTTGTGATGGATTCCACCTACAAAACCAATAAGTATGATATGACTTTTCTTGATATCATTGGTGTTTCATGCTTCAATACCGCATTTTACTCTGGGTTTGCTTTTTTGGAAAAGGAGGATGAAGAAAGTTATATTTGGGCATTAAGTGCATTTAAGAAGATTCTTGGCCAAGGGATATATCCATTTGTGATTATGTCTAATATGGATGTAGCATTAATGAAAGCCATAAAGCATGCATTTTCTACAGTGACAAATCTTTTGTGTGTTTGGCATATTGAACATGACGTGATGGCGAATTGCAAGAAGTATTTTGCGCAAGATGAAGAGTTCGAGATGTTTATTTCGAGTTGGAATAATGTGGTATGTTCAACAACAGAATCTTCCTTTGAGAAAAATTGGGGTGAGTTTGAGCTGTTATATAAAGATGATGCATTTGAGTACATAAGGAACATATGGTTGCCCTGTAAGGAAAAGTTTGTTAGTTCTTGGACTGAACAGCACTTACATTTTGGTAATCGTTCGTCCTCAAGAGCCAAAGATGCTCATGACAAACTCATAATGTATTTAGAAGGTTCTGCAGGTGATTTTCAAGGAGTGAAAGAGAATATTTGTCTTGCAATTGAGCATGAATTTAGCGAGATTAAATGGAAACTTGCAAGTAACAAAATTCAAATTCCCCATGATATCAATATACCGCTTTTTGGCGAGCTCAAGTCCTGTGTATCTGAGTTTGCCCTCAATGAGATATATAAGCAATATCAGAAAATAGAAGGTCTTAACATTTGTCAAACTTATGTTTTTATGTAGTCAAGCAACTTTGAAGTTACTTTAATCTTATTACAGTATATATTTGTCTTATTAGGTACAACGACTCCATGCAATGGTCATTTTATGGCAACCATGGGCCTTCCTTGTGCTCACAAGATAAAACATTCACATGGAAGTACACTTCCGTTGGAGCTTATTCATCCACACTGGAGGGTTGATACACTATCCCTAAATTCAGAATGTGGTTCACACAATGATGGCGATGACGGATTTATTAAGTTGCTTAATGAGCTGTATTCAAAGTACCAATCCTGGCCCCAGAACAAGAGAGAATATGCCATCTTGACAATTAGTAAACTTATCAACCAATCTGATACATATAGCTGACTAGTAGGTTGTTGATCTTTTGATTGCAAGCTGTGTATAGTTTGAGTAGAATCTTGTTTGGTAGTTATTTTATCAGAATCATGTATGTTTGTAGCTACAACTGTTCTTATTTTTTTGGAAGAAATATAGATTCTTCTGATTGAAAGATGTGCTGTGAATTTGATCTGAAGTGTGTAGTTTATTTTTGGGTGCAAAGTTGGGATAAGTGAATTGTCATTAATATATTACTAATTGTATATATTGCTTTTTTCTGTGTTATTGCCCAGTTTTGGTGAATAGTTCCTGCTGTTAGCTACTGTTTTTCGGTATCGTGTCGTGAGTATGTGATCCGCATTTGGGATTAGTCCTTCATGGTTTGCTGATTTCTTGTTCACTCACTCATGTGCTAACCTATGAATAATATGTTACTAATTGTATATATTGCTTTTTTCTGTGTTATTGCCCAGTTTTGGTGAATAGTTCCTGCTGTTAGCTACTGTTTTTCGGTATCGTGTCGTGAGTATGTGATCCGCATTTGGGATTAGTCCTTCATGGTTTGCTGATTTGTTGTTCACTCACTCATGTGCTAACCTATGAATAATGCTGTATGCTATTATGTCAAGTTGTCAACGTTCTTTGCTGTGCAGTTGCCGATTTTATCTGGTAGAGGTTGGTGGTGTTATGGGCCATCAAACCAATTTTTGCTCTGTTTTTACCTGTGTTTTTGTTATACTTCTAAGGGTTGTTAAATTTTGTGTGCTCTGTTTATCCGTGTAAGAAGACACATATGTATACTTTTTGTTTTATTTTGGTTTGTTTGTCCATGCTTATGTTTGTAGTTATATGTCTTGGTAAACTATGCAAGGGTCAAATGTTGAAAACAAGCAAGTGGGAAGTAGCTGAGCAGAAAGTGACAGAAAGTAAAAACATATATATTGGTTTAGGGGCAAAATGGTAGAAGTACTTTATATGGTATATAAATGAAATGGAGCTAATACTACAAAACTGCCAGAATCTTGAATGAATTTTGCTGTTAAAAAGTAAGATCAGAATCTCCTTTTATACTCATTATTCCCTCAAAACAAATAGATGAATAAGTTATTGGCTTGAAATATACGAATCTGTAACCCTTCTTGTTTAGACTTTCTTGCAGAACTTTATAAGGGAAGATAAGATTTCATTCATGTCTGGTCGGTCCTCTGGATCTGTTCTGGTGCAAGATAAAGCCAACTTAAGAAGCTGTTCTATGACACCTTGCTTCGTGGAGAAATTGGCACACAGATCAGGATCTACAATTCCAATCAGCTCGTTCATTCCATTTGAAAGTGCTCGGTCTACTATCTTTGGCAAAGTGATCCCCTCTTCCCCGGTGAGTCCAGTCGGTCTTTTTCTAGTGATAAGTTCCATCACTATAATCCCAAAGCTGAAGACATCTACTTTTGTTGTTACTTTTCTCATATATGCAAACTCTGTTGGAAACAAATGCATTAGTATGACTTCTAAAGTCAATGTAATTCAGTTAAACATCAAATTTGACATGCATATCAAAAAAGGGTAGATTGATGGGAACCTTCTGATCCCATGTACTGCGTTGGTACCTAATCCAAAATCTATAGTAAACGACAATCTGTTTCAAAGTTTAGTCTGATTATAAGAGAGGTTTCAGAAATTGAATAAAGATATGTCAGGTTTGAAGTTCAAATTTGGTCAGTTTGACCTTAGAAGTCAAACAATCTAGACTCACTACTCGAATATGTTTTCGGTTTTGTTTTTCCTGGTTACTTGTATAAAAACTCAACTTTCGCTTAATCATTTTTTCTAACAATTATCTTCTTTAGCCCTGCAAAAATTACCACAGTTCAAAAAATCAAGGTAACCAACGTCCAAAACTTTGATCTTAGGTATTCATGTTTAGTTATTGGTTATTTTTCTGTATATTGACTTTTTATGAGGCACCTGCAATTGCTATATTTTGAAATCTTGATGGTTTTTTCTTGACTAAGACATAACTGGTTATCCAAACGAAAAATCAAAAGAAAGTTAGTTCACCTTGCAATTAGCCTTTTCCTTGTCTCTCTTTTTTTCCCTTTTAAGAATATAATTAAAGTAAGAGTTGGTGATTTGGTACCTGGTGCCATGTAACCAATGGTGCCTTCAAATGTTGATTCAGAAGAAATGCTGCTTCCATCCTGCTGATGAACTCCTAGAATTCGAGCAGTCCCAAAATCATTAACATGAGCATCCCACTTTTCATCCAGAAGAATATTTGATGGTTTCAAATCACAGTGAATTATCGGGAAATCATATCCCGAATGCAAGTAAACTAATCCTCTAGAAACAGAAACCAGAATATCTATTCTCTCAGAAAGTTCCCATCTTGATCGATCAATCCCAGAGTCATGTATAACTCTATCCAGGTTACCGTTTTCCATGTATTCAAGAACCAACGCCTTTAGTTTTCCACTCTCCCATGCATAACCAAGTACCTTTACTAGATTTCTATGTCTCATCTTAGCTATTGTCTTCATTTCATTGTTGAAACTCTTGTCAGATTCCACTGAAAACTGTGTGAAGTTCAAATTCTTCACTGCTATCATCTTTCCATCTTCTAGCGTACCCTTGTATACTGTGCTCAAGCTGCTTGTACCCAGAATGTTGTCTTCACTGAAGTTGTTGGTAGCTTCTTCAAGCTCTTTTCTTTCAAATCTTTTGAGAATGAACCCCGGGGAGTACTCTGATAACTCGGGATTCTCGGGTTCTTTAACTCTCTGTTTTCTTATATGTCGATAACATAAATACACCATAAATAACACTAGAATCAAAGTTATAGACCCAAGAATTGCAAGAATCAGTATAACCTTTTTGGATAAATGATGTGATCGATTTGAGGAGGAGCATGATCCGGTTTCGTTTGGAATACACAATAGTGGATTTCCAAGTAACCCGATTGCGGTGGTGTTCTGGAAAACGGGAAGACGTCCTTCAAGCTGATTGAAAGAGAGATTAAGATGTCTCAGTGCCGATATGTTACCAAAATTTTCAGGAATGGTCCCGTTGAATTTGTTCCGTGAGAGGTCAATGGTTGTAAGAAGTTTCAAGTTCCCCAACGTTTCCGGGATCTCTCCCTCTAACTGATTTCTTGAGAAATTAATGTAGGTAAGAACATCAAGAGGAGGGAATATTCTGGTGGGAATGATTCCGGAAAGCTGATTTCCTGACAAATCAAGACTATGCAGATTTCGGCAGCCTTGAAATGCTACTGGAATACCTCCTGAAAGATTGTTGTTCGAGACATCAATGGCTTCCACCATCTCCAGCTTCCCAAACTCATTTGGGATCTTCCCTGTGAGAAAATTGTTGGAGAAATTGAGAGAGATTTGCATATTCTTCATACTTGCAATCACAGGCCCTGGAATTGAGCCTGTGAGAAAGTTGTGTGACAAGTCTATTGCAATCAACCGGTTAAGTTTTATCATAGTGTCAGGGACCGACCCATTAAACCTGTTTCCACTGAGATCCAACAACGAAAGCATCTTGAGTTTTGAAACAGAATTCAAAACAGAACCCACAAGTTTATTATTCTGCAAGTAGAGTTCAGTCAGCTGTTTAAGCTCAAAAATTTCCTCCGGAACCTGCCCTTCCAGATTATTGTTCTCGATCAAAAGGCTTTGCAGGAAAGAAAGGTTTGAGATTTCTACAGGAATGGTGCCTGAAAATCGGTTTTTTCCAAGGTTTAATGACATCAAACTGGTTAAATTACCGATATCTCCAGGGATTGGACCAAAAAGGGAATTACCATGAACTTGAAGTATTTGGAGATTGGAAAGTTTACCAATTCCGGGTTTCAACAATCCCGTAAAATTGTTAAACGCTAAATTTAAAATCACAAGACTTGAACAGTCAAAGAGATCATCTGGAATTTGTCCAGAAAGCTTACAGTTGCCGATACTAAGAGTTGTAAGATTTGACAACTTCCCAAGTCCGTGTGGTATTTCTCCAGTCAACCTATAATTATTAGCCAAATCGATCGAAAGTATATCTGTGCAGTTTGTGATACTCGATGGAATAGATCCATCAAGATGATTATTGCTAAGAGACAAATTTCTTAGATTATAAAGAGACCCAATGCTTGAAGGAATTGATCCCGTGAGAGAGTTGAAACTCATTGTCAAGTATGTTAAGTTGACCAACCTGGTTATGGATTCCGGAATTTCGCCACTGAGACTGTTCTCGTGAAGCGTCAATGACTGTAGTGATTCCAGAGAAGAAATCTTTGAAGAAAGATTCCCGGTTAGACTATTCCTTGAAAGTTGCAAAACAACTAATGATTTTAACTGAAACAACGAAACCGGGATTGTTGAGTTGAGCTGGTTATCATATAATCGGAGAATCTGCAAGTCTGCCAGATTTCCAATCTCACCAGGAATGCTTCCAGTGAGCTTGTTGCTATATAAATTCAAACGAGACAGATTTTTGCAATGCCCAATTTCGGTTGGTATATTTCCAGAAACAGAATTTATATGCAACTGAAGAATTTGTAAACTTGACAAGTTGCCAATCTCTCTGGGAATGATACCAGAAAGTTGGTTTTCGCTAAAGTCAAGAGCTTGCAACTCTTTCAAGTGACCAATGGAAGGCGGAATTGAACCTTCCAAAAAGTTACTAAAAGCTCCAAGAAGTTGAAGATTGATCAGATTACCGATTTTATCCGGGATTGTTCCATTGAGGTTGTTTTGGTCAAGGCTAAGTTCTAGCAAAGAAGTGCAATTACACAAGCTCTCAGGAATGGTTCCAACGAAGGAATTGTTACCCAGGTCTAGGATTTGTAGATTCCGGAGTTTTCCTAGCTGGAATGGAATCGGCCCGGAGAGAAAGTTGGTGTAAAAAGCAAGTGTAGAAAGCTGTGTGCAGTATCCCAACTGGAATGGAATGTTGCCAGTGAATGAGTTATAAGATAGATCAAGAACTTGGAGGCTAGAAAGGTTTCCTAGAAATGGAGAGACTTGGCCTTTGAGCTGTGTTTGCTGAATAGAAATCGAGATTACACGACCGGAATCCACGTCACATTGGATTCCAGTCCAGTTGCAATGGTGGGTGGAACTGGAATTCCAGTCCAACAGTGCACCAGTTGGGTCATCTGTGATTAAATTCTTGAAGTGTTTTAAAGCTTCAACTTCATCTTCTTCCAAGGTGGAATTTAAAGATAGAACACTAAGTACCAATATAGGTAAAAGTAGAAGGCTTTTGAGCAACATGATTGTTAAGTTTCAAGTGATGATAGTTTGTATAAGCAAGAAGCTTGTTTTATATATTGCAGAATCCAGAGTGGATTGAAATTGTGGACCCATATATCCAAGAATTCTTTTATGATATAAAGTAAGTAAACAAATATATGCATTTTGCCTCCTTAATAACAGTGAAATCATCATCAGTGAGCGAGCAGTTTCAATGGGAAAACCAAACTTGTCAACTGAATTATTGGTCTAAAACTAATGCCGTGTTACAAAGTGTCTAGTTTGAAATTTCACACCGGTCGGGCCTAAATTATACTATATAGTATAGACTCTAGAATAATAAAGTTTATTACGTACATTAGAAGGATTTATTATTTTTCATATGAAAAAAAACAGTATAACAACATGTTTTGGATAGCTTCATTTACAATTAAGTTCATTAAATTATTTGTAGTGCGTCATATAGATAGCATTCATTTCCTGGTTGATATATGCGCTTGCTTTACGTACCGAGTCAAATAAAAATCATATGATTAAGGGGTCCAACTATATATAATTATCATTGAAAATCCTTATCTCTTAAATATATATTAACATCGCCAACTTGTTGCATAAAGACACAAACGTACAGAGCATGGCGTGCCATCAAATATATATACCACCCGTGAACGTCCACCTAGCCCAATATATATATTCTCTTTTGTTTTTGGTTTATTTGTTCCCTCATTTTGTTAAGTGATTATTAGCATATATAATTAGCATTTTATAATTCCCATTTCACACTTAAACGTTAACATTCTTATAGTTAATACAGTATACAAGAGAACATCTATATAAAGGTGTGTGAAGTATTCAACCGTTCAAAGTTGTGCTTAAATTTTTTGTTTGTTGTTCAGTTAATTAAAGTTGATGGCACGTTATGTTGGTGGTAACTGGTAAGACGTAACTAGTCCATCAATTATTGTAATTAAGTTTGATAAAAATGAGGATAAAACTTTTTGCCTCTTGTACCTTCATTTTTAAAATTTTGTACTTTTTTGGAAAAAAGGATGTTTCAAGTAAAAAAAATAAACTAATAGTATTAGGGTTGTGATTATTTGAAAACTAAAATTGGTATGAAAATCAAAATACTGGTCAAACACATAGTGATTTGAAACTTAACACAATGTGTTTTGTTTATAGCTGCCCACCACCACCACCAGCACCATTGCCGGAAATTATGATACGGTACAAGCGAAGTCCTTAGTCGTTCGCTCTTCTCGGTAGCCTACCTCGAGGCATTAATAAAGGGGTTTCAATGAGGAGGAGGAGCAGAGAGAGATGATGGTGGTGTGCTGGTGGTGATAGGGAGCTAGCTATAAACACATTGCGTTAAGTTTCAAATCACAATGTGTTTGGTCAGTTTTTTAATTTTCACATAAATTTTAATTTTCAAATAAACATTTCACAATAGTAATAATAAAAATGTTCAAAGTATAGTTTTGTTATAAACTATCCAAATTTATGGAATTGGGATATGGTCAATTAAATTTGGTCTCCACTTTTGCGACTTTCTAAGTAACGAATTCCATGCTAAGAATCTCATCGTCGACATATAGATGGACTCATTTCTGAAAATAATATGTTGACCCTCCATGCATGGGCCATGCCACCACAAAAAATTGAAAACTTTGTCTGTTTGGTTTTTCATAGATTACTCGGTTTGAATGTTTGATCTAATTAATCGTGTGAATACAAGTACGAACACAGTACAACTAAGTTGCAAGTTGCAACCTCTTTTTTTTTCCCCACTGAACGGCAAATACATTACTAAATACTAATACACCAAATAATCCTAAAACGATACCAATGCCCAGGATTGAATCCTGGTGTTTACCCCAAGAGGCAAGAGCCTTTACCAAGTGAGCTAACCTCACGTTGTCTCAAGTTGCAACTTTCTATATCACTATATTTGCAGTATATATGCAACTTCAATTTTGAATAAATATATGTGATAATAATGTATAATTCGTTTGTTTTTCTAAGTATTTAGTGATTAAATTTTTATTTTTTTGAACGACATATTATTTTACTCATATTTTTTTTTTTTTTTGGAACGACATTCTATCATACTCCTAAATTACACGTATGCCTGGAAACTAGGACTTTTGAAAACCCCTATTAATCCACCCCTACAAATGTGGGAAGTGAGACTCGAACCCAGGTGGATCCTCTCAAGGTCAAAGACCTTACCAATGGGTATTTTACTCATATTTTTACATTACACATATATGTATTTATTAAATTAATATAGTGATTTTTTTATTTATTAAATCAAAAACAAATATGTTGGCTTAATAAGTATTTCTTTTATTAAATCGAAATAAATATTTTTTGTTTAACAATTCAAAATAAAAAAATATTAGATGCATGTTTGCAGGATGTGGCGATAATGGTGGTAGCAGCGGCGGTGACGGTGATGTAGTTATTAATGTAAAAGTATTTGATGTAAAACGGACTTGTGTGGTTATTTTAAAGTTTCAATGATACATGTTTGTAAATTATTATGTCAAAGGTAATATAAATATAGTAGAAAGACTGGCGGTACTAAAGGGGGGCAAAGGGGGTTCAATGCCCCCTCAAAATTTTAATTTTGTCATGTATTTTTAAAAAAAAATTATAGGTTTTTAACATTTTGTCCTTTTTAGATTTATTTTCCATAAATTTTCTAATTTTGTCCCCTTTAAGATTTTTTTCTGGTATCGCCTCCATAGAGAGATGCACCATTTAGTGAATAAAGGGACAGTTAATCCACTTTCACCAAGTTGAGCTATGGATAGACATTTTCGGGTATTTGTCATTTCATTATTTTCATTATTTGCTTATAAGAATTAAGAATACAAAAATTCATTGAATAAGTAATAGATCATTTTTTGAGCTATATATTGTTTTTCAAAGAAATATATATATTATTGCCATTTAGTTATGTACACTTTCTTAATTAAGTAAATTGATAGAATACATCACATATTGTAACAAATTAGAGGTGTGTGTATGCAATTCACGAGAACCGAATATATTTCAAGCTA
Source organism: Erigeron breviscapus (assembly GCA_034093135.1). Lineage (NCBI taxonomy): Eukaryota > Viridiplantae > Streptophyta > Magnoliopsida > Asterales > Asteraceae > Erigeron > Erigeron breviscapus. The sequence goes on along the minus strand of CM067167.1, from coordinate 58,617,419 downwards.
CTAGCTACAGATAGTTCTGTCAAACATACCCTTTTAATTGTCTAGTCGACAGTATGAATGCAACTTGAAATTACAAATGATGTCTACCAATTTTGTGAGCTGTGAAGACTTTGTTTCAATTCGATTACCCATCAATTAGTTTGACAAAAATCATACGTCGGGGTCGACCTGCAAGTTGACTGGCCTAATTCAACCACCAAACTAATTACTAGTAATTGATAACTTTGTTTAAATAAGTAACATCAAAGTTAAACATTCATTCGTCCACTTAATATGTAAGGAATGTTGGCAGTATGTATGAACACAACTCTAAACAAGAATCATGTCTCAACTAGCTAAGTTTGTGTGCTGTCAAGCAAGACTTTGCTTTCGACTTCGATCACACATTATTAACCTCTTGACAAAAATCATTCCAACCTCCATCTGTGTTATGCATTAATTTACCAATATATATCAAAACTGCAGCTTCTTCTTTGTTAATAGTACATTCATTCCCACTTAATATCAAAAACAAGTATATATATATGGCTTTTAAAATCCTAGTAGCATTATTACCTTTATTGATAATATTTGGTGTTGTATCTGCTGCTAATGATTTATCGAGCTTGGAACATGAAGAAGCTGATGCTTTGAAACATTTCAAGAATTTAATCACAGATGACCCAACTGGTGCACTCTTGGATTGGAATTCTGATTCCACCCATCATTGCAACTGGACTGGCATCCAATGTGATGATGTTTCCCGTCTTGTAATTTTGATTTCTCTTCGTGAAATGCAGCTCAAAGGCCAAATCTCGCCTTATCTTGGAAACCTTTCCGAACTCCAAGTGCTTGATCTATCTTTTAACTCTTTCACTGGCAACATTCCATTCCAGTTGGGATATTGTACACAGCTTATTGCGTTTTCACTAAATGCCAATTCTGTTTCTGGCCCAATTCCACCAGAACTCGGAAACCTCAAGAATCTTGAGATACTAAACCTGGCTAACAATTCCATTACTGGAATCATTCCTGCAAGCTTGTGTAACTGCACTTCACTGTCAACTCTTGGCCTTAGTGAAAACATGCTTAATGGTACCATTCCTGATAGAATCGGCGATTTGATCAATCTTCAGGTTATTGTAGCTCATAATAACCTTTTGGAAGGTTCAATTCCTCCTTCCATTGGCAATCTAAAAGATTTGCAAGCTATTGATTTGACTGCAAACCAGATCACTGGTATCATTCCCACAGAGATTGGGAACTTGTCAAGTTTACAAATTCTTCACTTGCCCGAAAACTCTCTCTCTGGAGAAATACCAACTGAAATCGGCCATTGCAAATACCTAACTTCAGTCAATTTGTATGAAAACAAGCTTACTGGAAGCATTCCTCATGAGATTGGAAATCTTGTGGGATTACAAAATCTGCGGTTATATAGAAATCAACTCAGCTCCACGATCCCAAGCTCGTTGTTCCAGTTGAAATCATTAGCTATTTTGCAACTGTCAAGGAATAATCTAACTGGGAATGTTTCTTCAGAGATCGATTTAATGGAATCGCTGGAGTCGCTGACCCTGCATGAGAACAAGCTTACTGGTGAAATCCCTGCATCCATAACCAGGTTGGTGAATCTGACATATTTGACAATTAACTCAAACTTTCTCACTGGATCAATTCCTTCAAGCATTGGGTCTTTGTATAACTTAAGAAATTTGTCTCTTTTCGACAATTTTCTTGAGGGATCTATTCCAATGAGCATCACAAACTGCACAAATATCCGTTGGATAGATTTGACTAATAATAGGCTGACTGGGGAATTGCCTGAGGGTTTAGGAAACTTGTCACTTCTTGAATTCTTACTTATTGGGGAGAACAGAATTTCTGGAAAGATTCCGGATGACATATCTGGTTGTTCAAGTCTTGAAATCTTAGATATGGCGCATAACAATTTTAGTGGTTTGGTGCCACAAAGTATTGGTAAACTTTCTAGTCTACAGGTCCTGCGATTTGATGATAATTCTTTTTTCGGGCCAATCCCAAGAGAAATTGGAAATTTAAGTAGCTTGATTACGTTAAACCTCGGGCTAAACCAATTTTCAGGCACCATTCCTGTACAACTTTCCAATATCTCTTCCCTTCAAAGCCTTAGGGTGGGTGATAATAATCTGGAAGGTGGGGTTCCAGATGAATTCTCTAATCTTAAACAGCTGACACATCTTTACTTGATGAACAACAAATTTGAAGGTTCTGCTTTCAATTCTGTTTCAAAGCTTGAGATGCTTTCTTAGTTGGATCTCAGTGGAAACAGGTTTAGCGGGACAATTCCTGAAAGCATGGTGACACTTAACCGGTTGATTCTAATAGACCTCTCACACAACTTTCTCACCGGCTCGATTTCAAGGCCCTTCATTGCAAGTATGAAGAATGTGCAGATATATCTTAACCTCTCAAACAATTTTCTTACAGGAAAGATCCCAAATGAGTTAGGAAATCTTGAGATGATACAAGCCATTGACATCTCAAACAATAATCTTTCAGGAGGTATTCCTTTGACACTCCAAGGCTGCAGAAACTTGCAGAGTCTGAATTTTTCAAAGAATCGGCTAGATGGAGAGATCCCTGGAAGTTTGGCGAATTTGACCCTACTTACATCCGTTGATCTTTCACAGAACAACTTAAGTGGCATGATTCCCGAAGGCTTTGGTAACATTTTGGGTTTGAAACGCCTGAATCTTTCTTTCAATCAGCTAGAAGGACGTGTTCCAGATACGGGTATTTTCAGAAATGCCACTGCAGGTGGATTACTTGGAAACCCGTCTCTATGTGTTACTAACAACACCAAATTATGCACCTCGGCCTCAAGTAGATCAAACCGCTCAAATCGATTATCCAAAAAGACGATACTGATAATTGCAGTACTCGGATCTCTAGGTTTGATACTAGTGTTATTTATGGCAGTTTTATTTTATCGACGACATTTAAGAAAACAGATTGTCAAAAGATCCATGAACCCAGAACCAGAGTACACCCCAGGGCCTACTCACAAAAGATTTGATAGAAAAGATCTTGAAGATGCTACTGAGGGGTTTAGTGAAAGTAACATCCTGGGTACAAGCAGTTTAAGCACAGTGTACAAAGGTACACTAGAAGATGGAAAGATAATAGCGGTCAAAAATTTGAACTTGACAAGGTTCTCAGCAGAATCCGATAAGAGCTTCAAAAGAGAAATGACAACGATAGCAAAACTGAGGCATAGAAATCTAGTGAAGGTACTTGGTTACGCATGGGAGAGTGGGAAACTAAAGGCGTTGGTTCTTGAATACATGGAAAACGGTAACTTGGATAGAGTTATACATGACTCTGGGATTGATCGATCAAGATGGGATCTTTCTGAGAGAGTAGCTGTTTTGGTTTCTGTTTCTAGAGGAATGTTATACTTGCATTCCGGATATGATTTACCTATAGTTCACTGTGATTTGAAGCCTTCTAACATCCTTCTAGATGAAAAATGGGATGCTCATGTTAGTGATTTTGGGACGGCTCGAATGCTTGGAGTTCATCAACAAGATGGCAGCAGCATCTCTTCTCAATCCACATTTGAAGGCACCATTGGTTATTTGGCACCAGGTAGTGATATGGTATTCCTACAAAGAGTAAATCTAGATGGTTTGACCTTTAAGGATGACTTCTAAAGTCAACTAGCGTTGATCAGATTTTTATTTTAAATCTTTAGTTGAACAATTTTTTTATGCCATTAACTTCTAAAGATTGTAAGTTTCTTATGAAATTTCTAACTAGATGAATTCTTGTTTCCACCAGAGTTTGCATATATGAGAAAAGTGACGACGAAAGTAGACGTATATAGCTTTGGAATAATAATCATGGAATTTATCACTAGAAAAAGGCCTACGGGACTCACCGAAGAGGAGGGGATCCAAATCACATTGCCTCAACTTGTAGAGCGGTCACTTTCAAATGGAAACAACGAGCTGACTGAAATTGTGGATCCTGATCTGGCTTCCAATTTCTTCACAAGACAAGGCGTTATAGAACAGCTTCTGAAGTTGGCCTTATCTTGCACCAGAATGGATCCAGATAATCGACCAGAGATGAATGAAGTCTTATCTATGCTTACAAATATCAGCAAGAGTCTAAACCACGAGAGCCGGAAAGAGGAAGATATATCAACCCGATAACTCACATTATTATTCATCAATTTGTTTGAGAGAATATAGGGCCTATATGCAGAAGGAGATTGGCACTTGGGTCTTTACCAGCATATTTAATTTCAAGATTTTGACAATTTGTACTTCATCATGTATATATATATATATATATATATATATATATATATGTATATACATAATATATAGAACGGTACCCGCGTGTTGCGGCGGCGGCGGCGGTGGTGGTCGACGAGTGGTGGTGGCGAGCGGCGGTGGCGGCGGCGGCGGAGATTGGTGGTAGGTGGCGAGGCGGCGACGGCGAGTAGTGTAGGTTGTTGATTAATTTGGTTTTTGATGAAATGTTAGAAACTTAAAATGTTAAACTTATAATATATTATAGATATAGATATAGATAATTACATTTTCTGGATTTTTACAAGGATATTTTGTAAAGGTATAAAAGAAGTTTCGATCATTGTAGCAAAAGATATAAATTACCTAGCTTTCATAAGAACTACTGTCTACTGAAATCTCTAAATGTATAAAAAAAAAGAAAAAAAAATCTTTAAAACAAAAGTCAATTTTCATATAAATAAAATAAAACAGAATGAAAAGAATGAATATAAGAAAAAAAAAAAGAAAAAAACGATAGCACGGTTAGTCGATAATGACCAATGAAAAAGATGAAACCACAAATACCATGCCGCCTGAAACCACCATCATCTCCGCCATCACTTGCCACCAAATCTTACAACTCTCAAATCAACCGCCACTCAACCGCCGGAGCTCACCAGAATGTGCTCAATCTTTACTTCACTATGCTTAAAACCAACATTCCTCCAGACCCATATACATTCTCAAGTATGTTCAAAGCTTGTACCTTTTTAAATCTCTTTTCGCTCGGTCTTTCGTTCCACCAACATGCTGTCGTTAATGGGTGTTCTTTTGATTCCTACATTGGTGCCTCTTTGATTAATTTTTATGCAAAATTTGGGTTCAATGAAGATGCACACAAAATGTTTGATGTAATGCCTGACAGAAATGTTGTCTCTTGGACTGCGGTTATCGGGTGTTATAGTCGGTCGGGTGGTGTGGATACTGCGTTTCAGTTGTATAAACGGATGCAATGTGAGGGGGTTAAGCCGAGTTCGGTTACTTTGCTAACTATGCTGTCTGGGATTTCTGAGGATGGTATTACCCATGTTCAGTCGTTTCATGGCTGTGCTATACGATACGGGTTTGGTTGGGATTTGGCCTTAACGAACTGTATGGTGAGTTCGTATGGGAAATGTGGGAGGGTGGTGGATGCAAGAAACTTGTTTGAATCAATGGATGAACGAGATATTGTGTCGTGGAATTCTCTGGTTTCTGCTTATGCGTTGATTGATGATGATAGACAAATTTCGATACTGTTGACTAGGATGTGTTTAAGTGGATTACAGCCTGATCAGCAGACGTTTGGGTCGTTGATTTCTGCTGCTACTAGGCAAGGTAATTCCTGCATTGGAAAGGTGGTCCATGGGAAAGTAGTCAGTAGTGGCTTTGTAGTGGATGTACACATAAAAACTTCACTTATAACTATGTATCTTAAGTTTAAAGATCTGACGGCTGCTTACCGGATATTTGAAGGAATCTGGGATAAGGACATGATCTTATGGACTGCAATGATTTCTGGGCTTTTGCAGAATGATTGTCCAGATAAGGCACTGGCATTGTTTCATAAGATGTTGGCTTCTAAGGTTAAGCCATCTACTACAACCATAGCTTGTGCTCTTGCAGCTTGTGCTCATATGGGTTCCTTTCGTGTAGGAACATCGATCCACGGTTACCTTTTAAGACAGAAGATACTTGTAGATATTCCAACTCAAAACTCTCTCATTACTATGTATGCAAAGTGTGGCCAACTAAATCAAAGTTGTGCTGTTTTTGAAACAATGAACAAAAGGGACGTTGTGACCTGGAATGCTATGGTTGCTGCGCATGCACAAAATGGTCATTTGTCCGATGCTTTTTATATATTCGGTGAAATGAGAAAATCTTTTGAGAGACCAGATTTGGTTACGGTAGTATCCCTTCTTCAAGCTTGTGCCTCTTTTGGAGCTCATCATCAAGGAAAATGTATACACAATTTTCTCATTAGGAATTCTTTCAAATCTTCCCTCTTAATTGATACAGCTTTAGTTGATATGTACTTTAAGTGTGGAAATATGGATAGTGCTAGAAGATGCTTTGATCGAATGTCAAACCATGATGTAGTCTCATGGAGTACGGTAATTGGTGGATATGGTAGTCATGGTCAGGGCGAGAATGCTCTAAAGATGTATGCGGAGTTCTTGCAGTCTGAAATTGAACCAAATCATGTAACTTTCTTATCTATTCTCTATGCTTGCAGTCATAACGGGCTTGTCAATGAAGGTATTAGCTTGTTTAAGACTATGACAAATCATTACAAAATCAAGCCAAAACTCGAGCATTGTGCTTGCATGGTTGATCTCTTGTGTCGAGCTGGTAGGATAGAAGACGCGTATGACTTCTACATGAAGATGTTTTCTGAGCCAGTCGTTGATGTTTTAGGCATTCTTCTTGATGCTTGCAGGACTAAAGGGAATAAAGAGCTTGGAGACATAATTATGTGTGAAATATGCAAGTTAAAACCTGAAGATGCTGGAAACATGGTGCAAAGGGTTCATATTTATGCTTCATCTGCAAGATGGGATGATGTGGGTGAGGCATGGTTGCAAATGAGATCTCTTGGGCTAAAAAAGATTCCTGCTTGGAGTTGTATAGAATTAAATGGGAACATTACGACTTTTTTCAAGGACCACAGTTCCCATCCCGAATGCAATGAGATAGTATTATGTTTGAAATCCATATTTACGCATTTGAAATCCAAAAAATCGGCTACAGACTCTTTAGAATGTTAGGATCAATGCACATAAGTAATGTATGTTGTTAGCATAAAATATTAGTTACTGCGTTTTTGTATTATTGTAATACTTTTGTCCTTTAATTATGTATGGAGGGGTTAGTTTGTAATTAGTGAAGGACTTGTATGTAATTAAGGAGGGGGTTTAGTGAAATATTTATGCCTATATAAACCCCTCCTCACCTCTAGCTTGACACTTTATAATATAATTTCCCATTTCCCATACTTTCTCTCTCGCACACATAACCTTTTAACATAATTTAGCTAGTTTACAATTGGTATCAGAGCAAAATCACCTTGGTGAAAGATCCAAATCCGTATCATGGCTTGATTTTGTTCATTTTTGTGCTAAATTGTGTTTTTACTGTTTTACCGAAAGTTCCAATCTTTACCCTCTAAACATGTTAAAGTTTCTTCCTTTTTATCATTAATCAACTCATTACCTTTCTATAATCATCCTTGAAAAGTTTCAAATCCTAATTCTAAATCAAATGGCTTAAATTTGAATTTTTAGCTTTATGTTCTGAATACCGGTTTTCATACCGGTTTTCATTTTCTTTGAATTTCTGTTGTAATACCGGCTTTCATTCAGTATTCTTACCGGTTTTCCTACCGGTTTTCACTTTAGTGAAAATTTTATTTTCGAATTTATATCCTAAAAATATCTGGTTTACACCAAAACCGATATTAGTACACTTATTCATCATTTTTCAACTCGAAATTCTGCTCGTTTTACTTCACGAAAACCGGTATTAGTGAAGATTTTTCCAAAAACCTATATTAATTCATATTTTCCATTTTTTATTAAATGGCTTCGTGGTTGTGTGATTTGGTTGTGAAAATACCTGGTTTACCCCAAAACCGGTATTAGTTCTTAATTTCTTCATTTTCTAAGCCAAAACTCTGCCCATTTTTCTTCACAAAAACCGGTATTACAATACATTTTACTAAAACCGGTATTTATATTGAATAATTCCAATACCGATATTAGTTGAGATTTGTGTGGTTGTGTTTGTTTGATTTCATAATATCTGGTTTATATCAAAACCGGTATTAGTTCTCTAATTCTTAAGTTAAGGAAAAGAAATTATGCCCAAGTTTCGGATCAAAAACCGGTATTACAATACATTTTACTAAAACCGGTATTTATATTGAATAATTCCAATACCGATATTAGTTGAGATTTGTGTGGTTGTGTTTGTTTGATTTCATAATATCTGGTTTACATCAAAACCGGTATTAGTTCTCTAATTCTTAAGTTAAGGAAAAGAAATTATGCCCAAGTTTCGGATCAAAAACCGGTATTAGTTCTCTAATTCTTAAGTTAAGGAAAAGAAATTATGCCCAAGTTTCGGATCAAAAACCGGTATTAGTTCTCTAATTCTTAAGTTAAGGAAAAGAAATTATGCCCAAGTTTCGGATCAAAAACCGGTATTAGTTGTAAAGTGTCAAAAAAAAAACAAAAAAAAAAAAAACAAAAAAAAAAAAAAAAAAAACAATAATCATAAAAAAACAAAAAAAATAACACAGAATAAAAAAAATTAAAATAAAAAAATATTGAAAAAAACAAAAAAAAAAAAAAAAAAAAAAAAAAAAAAAAAAAAAAAAAAAAAAAAAAAAAAAAAAAACAAAAAAAAAAAACAAAAAAAAAAAAAAAAAAAAAAAAAAAAAAAAAAAAAAAACAAAAAAAAAAAAAAACAAAAAAAAGAAAAAAACAAAAAAGCAAAGTAAAAAAAAACTAAAAGGAAAAAAATCAGATAGGTAAAGAAAAAAAGAAAAAAAAAGAAAAAAAAAACAAAAAAAAAAAAAAACAAAAAAAAGAAAAAAAAACAGTATATTAAATATTTGGCAAAAAAAAACAAAAAAAAAAAAAAAAACAAAAAAAAAAAAAAAAAAAATTAAAAATAACAATATTGAAAAACAAAAAAAAAAAACAAAAAAACAAAAAAAATAAACAACAAACAAAAATCTAACATACATACACATTTTATACAACAAATTATAAAAAAAAAAGGAAAACCCTCATTACCCCCCCCCCCCCCCCTCTCCCCCCCCCCCCCCCCCCCCCCCCCCCCCCCCCCCCCCCCCCCCCCCCCCCCCCCCCCCCCCCCCCCCCCCCCCCCCCCCCCCCCCCCCCCCCCCCCCCCCCCCCCCCCCCCCCCCCCCTCCCCCCCCATGAGGCCGGCCCTCTCTCCCCCCTTTTCACACTTCCACTCTTTCATTTCAAACAACACTTTCACTCTTGGAACTCACCACTCCAACACACACTCCTTACACTCTTCACACACTTCTTTTCTCTCAAGAAAAACTCTCCATCTCTTCCTTTCTCCTTCTCATTTTCGGCCAAAACAAACAAAGAAAACACCAACAAAAATCAAGTTAAACACTTAATAATAATAAGGATTAAGTTAGATTACTAAAGGGTTATATTAAGCAAGGGTTTAAGGATTGTTTTTGGGTTAGATTAAGGGTTGTTGGAGGCTTCAAGAGTCACGAAAATTCTGCCCATTTTTCACCATCAAAACCAAGTTCAAGAGGGTATAATCTTCATCCTTTTTACTAGATCTAATCTTGTTTTTGTTTATATTCAAAGGTTTTATCAAAAGTTTATGTTTTCTCCTTGTTTTCTTTGTAATATACACTTAATGAGGGCAAAGTTGATAGGATCCTTCTTTCCATGCTCATGCATGTCGAATCTAAGAAGAAAAATCCAAGGATTCAACAAGTTTAAGACCCAAAAGTGTGGTTATAGATTAGTAGCTTTTAAAGTGATTTTCCTTTTGATAGATCTATATGTTTTTGTATATTTTTGAAGAATATATTCTGAGATTTTTCACTTAAAAGATGTTTTTATGTTGTTGAATGTTAGATCTATAAAAGTTGGTATTAAAAAGTGTTGATTCGAATGCATGTATGCTAGATTTAAGAAAGTTGGATCTTTTGTTGGATTATGAGATGGATATGGACTTGTTATAAGTGAAAAATATGTTAATAATGATGTTAATATTCTGGAAAAATTAATGAAATAACAAAGAGACAAAGCTTGGACCAAAACATGTTAAAATAAGCTAGAAATCATAAACCGGAAACACGCAAAAATGCATTTTGAGCACACACATGCACCATAATCTTATGACCAAGGAAATATGATAAACCTACTGGAAATAAGTTGAAATAAAAGTGTAAAACTCAGATCTTTTGGTTCATGACAACAATAAGCTCAAAAATCACCTTTTCGGGTCAAATAATCACTAACCGAAAGCACTAAATTGCACATATCACACCACCACCACTATCACGATTTTGGACACCAAAATATGATGAACTTTCTGGAAATAATGAAACAAGTGTGAGTCCCTTAAGTTCGATGGTTAACCAGGAAAGTGTAAAATACAAAAAGTCTAATAATCACTAGAATGGACTAGTATTACTTGTAAATAAATGCAAGAATATATAAACAAAGTAATACAAGACTTAAAGCAATAAACAAGTAAAGTGGAGCATTATGTATTTTTCAATTGTGTATTTTATTTATGATGTTAAATAAAATACAAGGTTGTGCGGAATCAAGATAATACAAATAAGTATGTATCCTAACAACCTATGATTTACAAATGATCTATATTTGTCAAATAACTCTTTTGGATCGAGATACTTAAAGTTGTGAAGTATCCCTGTTTAAGATCGAGAGTATTTAGACAAATTCACTTTCATGCAAAGTGTATGCTTAAAAGTATTTATGTCAAGGAAATGACTTTGTATTTATAGGCAACAAAATTCACTATGGTTGCATACATTTAATGATCCGACAAGAACATTAAATGTATTGGATAAGGAATAAGGATAAAGTCACATCAAATGACTTTGTATCCTTTTATCCAACCACCTTTACACACGTATACTTTGGTAAAGAACAAGTGGATTGTTCTTTGGAAAGTGTGTAAAGGGAAAAGTCAATCCTCGATATCAGTGTTCAGACTTGTAGGGTCTATAACACTAACAATCCTCCAGTGTACAGATCTGGTAAGACTTTCCAGTGGACTCCGCCATTTTATCAGTCTTCTTTCTTCAGACTTCAGTCTTTGACTTCAGTCAGAATGTCTTCAGTAGAGTTGATCTGGACTGGGGGTGAAGTCCAGTGAGCTCAACTGGAGAATACTCCAGATTTCCTATACAAGTATTTGCTCACTGGTCTTCCATTATTTCTGGACAAATCTTCAGAGGGACTCCAGATTCCAAGTCTGGAGTAGGTCCAGTAATATACCATTTCTGGACAGATCTTCAGTAAGGCTCCAGTAGTAGAGTCTGGAGCGAGTCCAGTAAATCTGGACTAAATCTGAACCTAACAAATTCCCCCTATTTGTTTAGAAATAATGCAAGTGTTTTCAAGCTTGAATCTATACAATTTTGTATGCTTGAAAAACACAAGTTTCGATTTGTCTAAAAAATCTAAGTTACTGGAAAAACACTTTATAGATCATGAGTGTTTTCAGTTTCATCATTTAAGTTCTAACTTAGACTAAATCTGATCATTTACTTATATGAATCAAAAATTGCAACTATTATTACATACATCAACTGATAAATAGTATACAAGTTTCATAAAACAATAAATTTACAACAAGTAAATGATAAGAGTCAGGCCCTTCTTTTTGATGTCTGTCCTGGAGCATCTTCAATAGCCTTTCTCTTTGGTGATGGAGAAGATGGTATTGAATCTGGTGATCTTATGCCCATTGCAACTTCCATCTGTTGCTTTCTTCTCCATACCTTTTCAATTCTTTTCAGAAATGCTTTAACATCAGTCGACACATTTGTCTTCCCCCTGAACGTTAAAGCGATTTCTTTCAGTTCACTCCATCCAAAAGCTTGGACTGAAGTACTTTTCCTCTCGTCAGTAAAGTTACCCTCCCTGGTCAACTTTACTTCAAACTTAGACATGCCTTCATGATCTTCAGCCAATTTGATTTCAGCACCAGTGATCCTTCTGGCATCAGCCCTGAAGTTTAACATTTCATTGTATTTTTCTTTCAGCTTGGCTTGCTGGATCAATGATTCAGTTTCCTTGGACACTCTCCTTTGCTCTACAGCAGATTGGAGTTCTTGACGATTTATTTTTTGAGAAGTGTCCAGTGGAATGAAATTGCTTACATCAGCATCTTTGATTGCTTTGATATGTCTGGCAGTCAATTTTGGTAAACCAGTAAGTCTCTTCCTGTACTCTATCTCCAGAGCACCAGCGTTCTTTCTGATCATTTTCTGGAGGCTTACCAGTTCATCCTTTCTTTGTCTGATGAGTTCTGGTACACTCACGCCATAAATTATCGAATCATAGACTTGTTCTTCTTCGGCGTAGAAAGAGCGTACATGAACATCATCCAATAAACTCAAACATTGATGAACTCTGGGGTCATCCTTCATCTTTTTATATACTTCAATATTAATGCCTAACCTGCCGGCATTGTAAGAATCCAGAGTACCCATAGTTGCCATCTCCCTTTGATGGGCCAGCAGTTCATCTTTTTGATTTCTTTTGAAAATCTCTATCATGATGCATTCTTGTTCAAGCTTCTTAGATGTTTCATCATCAGCATCTTTGATTGCTTTGATATGTCTGGCAGTCAATTTTGGTAAACCAGTAAGTCTCTTCCTGTACTCTATCTCCAGAGCACCAGCGTTCTTTCTGATCATTTTCTGGAGGCTTACCAGTTCATCCTTTCTTTGTCTGATGAGTTCTGGTACACTCACGCCATAAATTATCGAATCATAGACTTGTTCTTCTTCGGCGTAGAAAGAGCGTACATGAACATCATCCAATAAACTCAAACATTGATGAACTCTGGGGTCATCCTTCATCTTTTTATATACTTCAATATTAATGCCTAACCTGCCGGCATTGTAAGAATCCAGAGTACCCATAGTTGCCATCTCCCTTTGATGGGCCAGCAGTTCATCTTTTTGATTTCTTTTGAAAATCTCTATCATGATGCATTCTTGTTCAAGCTTCTTAGATGTTTCATCATCAGCATCTTCAACAGTTTGCTCTTCCTCTCCAAATTCCATTTGTTGTTTTCCCTTAACTGACTTCAGAGTTGATGGAATATCTGGGAAGGACTCAAACTGGGGCTCACTGGCTTCAGTACCAGTAGCTCCTTCAGTTAGCCCGGCTTCAGTGCCATATGCTCTTTCAGGTAGCCCGGCTTCAGTGCCATATGCTCTTTGTGACAATTTCTTCAGTGTTTGGTCACCAGACGACTTTTCCCCCTTGGAATGATCACCAGTTCTTGACTTGAGATCATTCCATAATTCTTCAAGCATAAGTCTGTCCAGTGCACCAAATGTTGTACCTGCTACTGGAGTTGTTTCAGACACAACTTTCTTAAGTGCCTGCACTTCCTTCTGAACATTTGCAACAGCTTTAGGCAAGTGTTTTGGCAACTTCTCATCCAGTAAGTTGTCTACTTGGGGTAACACCTCATCATGAATGCTACGAAGAACAGTCTCAGAAACTTCTTCACATATTTCTTTTAGCATATTGTTTCTGAACTTCCTTGTACATGCATCACTTATTGTGCTGACAACTGCATCCTGGTCTAGTGTGGGTCTTGTCTCCAGAGAACTGACCCTAAAAACCAAATTCTGAACATCTTCTTTCAGACCTGCCAGTTCGCCAGTGACTGCAGTCTGAACAGAATTAACCAACTTTGTCTCTAGACCCTGGACTGCCACTTTGAAACTTTCAGTGTTTTTGTTTGTGGCCAGTACCAGTTCATCAAGCTTCTCATAAACCAGCTTCTCATTCCCAGCAAAGACATTCATCTCAGATGCCAGGTTATTTGATAATAAAGATTTGAAGTCTGAAATAACCTGTGATGAAGTCTGGAGTGATCTCTCCAGGTCCGCCACCTTACTTAAAAGGCCTTGGACCTCGGCAGAAGATGAAGTGGAGAGACCATTGTGAGGTTCAAGAGTTGAAGGTAATCTGGTCATTAGAGGAACTTGTGCCCAGTCCTCTTCAGTTGCAGCTTCAGATGTTGCAACTGGTGACTCCGGCGCATGAGGTGGAGGTTGAGATTGTGAAGGTTGAGTGGTTGCTGGAGTGAAGTATTGAGTGTGTTCTGGAATTGAAGGTGGTGGTGGTGGTGGCATGTTTGATTGTGGTGGTGGCATTTCTGGTGGAGGTGTTGGCATTTTTGGTAGATTTTCTTCTTCTTGTACATCTTCACCCAGAAAATTCATGTTAACATCAAAGCCTTCAGACATTGGGGAGTCAACATCATCCCATTCTGGAGTAGTCCCAACTGTCTGTTCACCAGGCTGTTCACCAGTTTCTACATGAACCTGTTCACCAGCCTCTACATTCAAGTCTAGTGGAGCCTCTTGCTCACCAGAAACATGTTCATCAGTCTAAACATCTTCTTCAACTTCCTCAACAACCTGCTCAACAACCTCTTGTTCATAAATTGGCGATCCATCTAGATTCATAACATCACCAGGATGTCTTTCAGGATTTACCTGAAGTCCTGCTCTCATCAGACGCCTGTTAGTTCTAGGTCGTCTGGAAGGTTCAACAACTTTTGTACTTGACCTTCAGGAGCCACTTGTCTAATTGGTTGTACAGCTTCAATGATCTGTACATCTTGGTCTCCAGAGGCTCTTTCAACAGCTTGACCTCTTTCTGGAGCCATTTCAGCTTCTTCCCTTTGGAAGGAAAGCATGGACTGAGGAATATCTACCTCATCCAGTGGAGATCTGAGATTGACCAAATCTCTCATGTACTCACTCACAGAAAAGTGAGTAGTATCAAAATCATACTGGTCGCCAAGAGCATTCTTAAACATAAGAGAAAGGAAACGAATATAAGGAACAAATGGTTTTCTTCCTTTCACTCTTAGGCGCTCAACTAGGTCATCAAAAAGGATCTGGGCAAAGTCCACTCTAAGCCCAAACCATAAGCAGTAGGCAATCTGGAGGTGGGTTTGATTTATCTGTCTAACCCTCCAGAACTGCCTCCCAGACACTCAACAATATGGGTGAAGAAATATCTCCATGAGTCTGACAGCTTGCTCATGTAGATAGTCCCTTTTCTGGATAGCTGACCATGCTCATCCATAATATCCGTGTGCCCCATCATCCTGCACACTTCCCTTGTATTTATACCAGTGGGAAGTTCAATAGGCAACTCATTCCGTTCAAAATAGTTCAACTGAAGAACAGACCTGAGAAGACTAGCTGTGAAACCAAGGGATCTGGTACCTCCTTTGAGAGTATAATTGATCGATGAAGTTTCATCGTCATATTGAGCAGTGTACCAGAATTCACATAGGTACTCGTGGTACATCCTTCCTGGATTTAATGTTAACGCACCATATAATGGGCAAGAGAGAAAGAATGAGTTTAATCTCCCAATAATCGATTGGGCATCATGAACACTGGAAAGAGAGAGTCTTGCCATCAAGTTATTCATATTGATTCTAATGGCATTTGCCTCAAGATTGATATGAGGTGCCCTTTCAACATTATCCGAAGGAGCATATTCAGCAGCAAGGAGATTTTTGAGCGATTTTGACTGTCTAGGTGCCATTTTATACAGAATAAATGAAGATGAAATTGAATATATATAGGTTATGATGAAGAATTGATGAAGGAATTGAATATAAATGGAGTAAATAAGAGAGATGATGATGATTGGAAAATGAATGAAGAAGTAAATGAAGGAATTTGAGAGATTTGGGAGTAAATATGTTCAAAGTAAATGCAATTGAAATTGAAAGTGGGTATTTATAGGAGAGACAATGTGGAACTCAAACGGTTTATTTGAAATTATCAAATAAAGTTTTTGATCGGGTTCTGAGATCCGCATTAATTACATCACATCATACATAAATGCATGACGGTTTATAGCCCACAAACAGTAACAAGTTGTACTTTTTGATTTCCCAAGGTAAAAATACCATCATTACGTTGAAAAATTTACATGCCACGTAGGATTAAAAATATCTTCAAAAAGATTTGCTTACGTGGCACACACAATGACCAAGTATTTAGAAAATATTATGACATAATTCAGTGCATCTGGAGGTTGACTGGACACTCCAGTATCACTGGTGGATTAGTCCAGTGAACATGTACTGATGGTACACTGGAGGGACACTCCAGTAAAGTACCAGTGAAACCATTTTTGAAAGACTGGTAACCTCAAACTTGCACGTCAACTAATTCAGACAAATGAGAGGGACACATTTACAAGGAGACATAAGTCACCTCAAACACGCACTTCAATCTGTCCAGTTACCAGTGAGAGGGACACATTTACAAAGCACCAGTAATATTTTCTGAAGAGTTTGTCCAGTGAGAAAATAAATTAATAAATTCCCCCTGAACTTAAAACATTTTTTAAGAAAAAATATCTTTCAAGTCTTTCCCTGGAGTGTTGTTCCAGAAATCTAATAATGCAAAGATAGTACACGAAGGCGTTCAATATCTGAGCAGTCACCAGATTTAAGGATTTAACATTCCCAACTCACCAACAAGATATTCAAAAGTTTTGACATCCAGAGGTTTGGTAAAAATGTCAGCGAGTTGTTTGTCAGTGGGAATAAAATGGAGTTCAATGTTGTTTTTCATAATATGATCACGAATGAAGTGATACCTGAGATCCATGTGCTTCGTTCTGGAGTGCATGACTGGATTGTTTGAGATAGCAATGGCACTGGTATTATCACAAAAGATTGGGGTCTTTGAATATTTAATACCATAATCAAGCAACTGGTTCTTCATCCAGAGTATCTGAGCACAACAACTGGCTGCAGACATGTATTCAGCTTCAGCAGTGGACAATGAAACTGAAGTTTGCTTTTTACTGGTCCAGCTGACCAGTTTGCCACTAGGAAATGACATCCACCAGTTGTGGATTTCCTATCTATCTTACAACCTGCATGATCTGAATCTGAATAACCCATTAGATCCATGCCTGAGCCTTTGGGATACCAAAGACCTAGACTGGGGACACCTTTAAGGTACTTCAGTATGCGCTTTACAGCAAGCATATGAGATTCCTTGGATTAGACTGATATCTGGCACATAAACATGTTGAAAACATAATATCTGGTCTACTGGCAGTTAAATACATCAGTGAACCAACCATGCCTCTATAGACAGTGGTGTTCACTGGTTTTCCATCTGGATCGGAGTCCAGTGTCAGTGTTGCAGAAATTGGAGTTGGTTTAGATGGTGAAGAGTTCATATCAAATTTCTTTAAAAGATCTCTAACATATTTCTCCTGATTAATAAAAATGCCATCTTTGTTTTGTTTAATATGGAGTCCAAGAAAATATGTTAGTTCACCCATTAAACTCATCTCATATTCAGTTGACATTATTTTTGAAAATTTCTTGCACATGTTTTCATCAGTAGACCCAAAAATAATATCATCAACATAAATTTGTACCATTAACAGATTACCTTTTTCATGAAGAATAAATAAGGTATTGTCAATTGCACCTCGTTTGAAACCATTTTCAACAAATGTTTAGTCAGAGTGTCATACCAGGCACGTGGGGCTTGTCTGAGGCCATAAAGCGCTTTGTCCAGACGATATACCCAATGTGGATGCTTTTCATCAACGAAACCTGGTGGTTGTCTGACATAAACTTCTTCTTCAAGCTTTCCATTCAAGAAAGCACTCTTTACATCCATCTGGTAGACCTTGAACTGATGATAAGCAGCAAATGATTCATCAAAGTCGACATCTGACTGGCAGTAGCCTTGTGCTACCAGTCTGGCCTTGTTTCTGATTACGTGGCCATCTTCATCTACTTTGTTTCTGAAGACCCATCTTGTTCCAATTGGTTCTTTCTTTCCAACTGGGAAAGGAACCAGATACCAGACCTTGTTCATTTCAAACTGGTGAAGCTCTTCTTGCATAGCAGTCACCCAGCTTGGATCTTCCATAGCCTCGTCAATCTTCTTGGTTCCATCAAAGATAGAAAACTAACGTATAAGCATTGATTACTGGAGGCTCTTCTGGTCTGAACTCCTCTACTGGAGTCACCTATGATCTGATCAATAGGATGAGCTTTTGTCCATCTGGAGTACTGACCAGGATTGTTACTGACAACAATATCAGTGCAAGAATTCAGTTGAGTCTCCTCTGGAGTTGCTTCTGGAGGAGGATCTTGCCAGACTACTTCAGTATCTTCATCTGAGTCATTTAAATCACGATTTGCATCATGAAATTCTTCATTTGAAGGCATTTCCTGAAGTACTGGTTCAGTTTGGAATTCTTCACAAGAAGACATTTCTGGTCTATTCTCAACTGACACTGATACTGGGGGAGTAGTACGAACATCTGATCCAATATTAATTTCAGAGGGTAGTTTGAAAATAATAGAAGGATAGAATGGAGTACTACTGGAGAGTTTCTTTTTCTGAACAGGTTCCAGATCAGGATGACTGGAAACTGTGTCTTTTGAATCTTCATTTTTGTCGTTTATAGGATCAGATTCACAAAAGACAATTGGAGTTACTGGGGGAGAGTCAAGGGCTGGCTTCTTGTTGATTGCAGCATTTGATTCATCAAATGTGACATGAATTAACTCATGGACCTTCTCCAGTCTCTTGTTGTAGACTCTGAAGGCCTTGCGAATGGCTGAATAGCCTAAGAAATACCCTTCATTAGCTTTGGCATCAAATTTGCCTAGCTGACTGGAGTCGTTCAGGATGTAAACTGGACATCCAAAAACGTGAAAATAACCAATATTTGGTTTTCTATTTCTTAAGACTTCATAGGCTGTCTTTTTGTGTCTTTTGATGTACACTGATCGATTCTGGGTGTGGCAAGCAGTTGCAATTGCTTCCGCCCAGAAACTGGTAGACAGACCAGATTCAGCAAGCATACTCCTGGCAGCTTTTATCAGCGTTCGATTCTTCCTTTCCACTACTTCATTTTGTTCTGGAGAGCGGGCTGATGAGAAATTCTGGGAGATGCCAGTGTCAGTACAGAATGACTCCAGAGTTGCATTCTGGAATTCTGTTCCATTGTCACTTCTTAACTGACACACTTTTCGACTGTACTTGAGCTCAATTTGCTTGATAAGACTGATGATTTCAGCAGCAGCTTCACTTTTAGACCTCAGAAAGATCACCCAACAATATCTGGAGAATTCATCTACGATCACCAGGGTGTATCTTTTACCAGAATGAGTCTGAACATTCACTGGACCAAAGAGGTCTATATGAAGCATATGAAGAGGTTCAGATATGCTGAAATTCTGTCTGGTCTTGAAACTGGTACGTTTTTGCTTACCCATCTCACATCCTGGACATGTCCTTTCCTTTTTGAAGGAAACTGAAGGTATCCCATCTGCAAGTTGTTTTCTGGACAACTTATTAATATTCTTGAAATTTAAATGGGATAACCTTTTGTGCCATAACCAGTTTGTGTCTTCATCAGCTTGAGTATAGAAACACTGCTCTGAAGGAGAGCGTTCCATATCCATCACGTACACATTCCCTTTTCTGGGAGCAATCAACACTACCTTCCAGTCCTTGTTGAATACGATACCCTGAGCAATATTGAATAGAACTTGATAGCCATCATCACACAGTTGAATTACACTGATCAGGTTGTATTTCAAACCATTCACAAATGCAACACGTCTGAACTTGACTTGTCCATTGTTCAGAACACCGTATCCCTCAGTTTTTCCACAACCATCATTTCCAAAAGTAATGGAGGGTCCATCAGAAATGGTGAACTCCTCCAGCAGGGTCTTACATCCAGTCATCGTCCTGCCAGCAGCACTGTCAAGATACCAGATATATTTCTTTCGATCGCCCTGCACATACACCAGATACTTATCAGTTAGATTTGGGAACCCATCGACTGATGGGTTCACTGGACCCTCCCTTATAGGTCCCTGGGGCAATCTGGTTTAGTTCACTTTCTTCAACAGTGGTCTTAGTTGAAAAGACCACTGGGGTTTATAGTTTTGAAACCTTTTTCTTTTTCTCAACTGGAGAAATAGATTTAACTTTCTTAGCAAAAGGTTTTGTATTTTGTCTAGGGCCAGATGAAGTACCCTCAATAAAGTTTAATCTTGCATTAAAACTTTGAGATTGACGAGTCAGAATTTGAATCTGGCTCTCTAACCTGGACAAAATATTTTCTTCAGTTAACACCTTAGCCTTTCCAGTCCTAGGCTTAGGTAGGGGATTGGTCTGAGGCAAAGGTTTATTCCGATAAACCTCTTTAACTGGAGCAGTCATCTGGAATGCTCCAGTCTTGACCTCTGGGGATTGAACTGGGTAAAAATTGGTCTTGGGAGTTACAGGCTCATCATAAACAGTGGTGGGCCTGAACCCCTCTGGTAATCGATCGATTACTGGTATTAATGATGCTATATGAGTATTTCCATCTAAGTATGCACGTTTTGAGCAGGAAATTGATTTACTCCAGCATCATATGGCTTTTTGGTTTCTAGCCATGATTTAATTACCACTTTTTCTTTCTCTAAAATGACTTCAAGATCTTGTTTTTCTTGAATCAATTGTTCAGTTACCAGAACCTGGGCTTGAAATTCCAGTTCAATGTCTTGAAGTTCTTTCAATTTTGATTTTAAAACAGTTATTTCAGAAGAATCTGTTTCTAGACCATTTACACAATCAGATCTAACAGTTTCTACAAATATCAAATCAGAATTAAGAGCTTCAGCTATGTCCAGTTTTAGTTCTTGGTCAGTTGCACAATCATAATCACTAACCTTCTTAATAACAATGTCTACCCATCGTCCAGATGTGACATCTTCCTTCACCAGGTGCTCATCGTCTGCCAGAGCCATGTAACAGCAATCTCTTTCTTCTACTTCATCAACAGATGATTCATCAGAAGGAACCCACTTCTCTTCAGTTGTTGCAATCATGCACTTATTATTGTTTTCAATTTGTTGTGCCATGAGAGCAATCTGGGCCTTAAGCTTTTTATATTTCAGTTTATAGCTATCATCAGGCTTATTATTTGAAGAGAATGGACCAGGCTTGGATACAAACTGGCTGGACCTGCACTCTTTCATGAAATGACCCTTTTTGCCACACTTAAAGCATGTCAAATTGGTCTTATCAGTGGAAGAACTGGGTGCAAATTGTCCAGATGGCCTATTTGCTCTTGCTTTGAAACGGTTAAACGTTTTAGCAATCATTGCAATAAGGTCATCATCTTCAGTTTCATCACAACAGTCTGGAGAGATATGACTGGTCTCTCCAGAATCCATGAGTTCAGACACCATCTTCTTCATAGAAAATACATTCTCAGAAGATATCAGTGCTGTACTATGTGGTTCAGTATGACTAACCACATTAGGACTAATGGAGGCATGGTTAAAAGCATCTTGTTCTGCCACCACTCTCTGAGCTTGATTTTCTTCAGTGTACCTGAAAGCTCCATATAGAGTTGAGAGAGTGTGTGTGTGCAGAGTTTTACCTTGTCGTAAGACCAGGATCATGTGAGACCATTTGGTGGGTAGAATGTCACAAAATTTTCTCCAGAAGTATATCCTTGTCCTTCTCAACCCCAAGACCTCTCAATTGGTTTATGATACTCATAAATCTGGTGTAAGTACCAGTGAGAGACTCGTTAGGCTGAGCAAAAAATGACTCATACCTCTTGTTTAAGGAGACCTTTCTGGTGACAATGGTGTCATCTCCTCCTTCATGTTGGTTTAAAAGTTCATCCCACGTGGTTTTAGCACTAGGAAAAAGAACTAGTGTGGGAATTAGGGTTTCAGGAACGGCCCCGAGGATCATGTTTTTGAGAAGGGTGTCTAGATTCACCAATCTCCTCTCCTCTTCAGACCAATGTTCCTCCCTCTTTTCCCTTCCTCTTCTAGATCCAGAAGGATCAAGAAGGGGATTGAGAGGTGATGTAGGGACATATGGACCTTCGTTTAAAATTTTCATCATGTTCCTCTCAATACCAGTGACATGCAAAACCATCCAAGCCTTCCACGTACCAAATTCATCACTGTTCCCACTGAATTTAGGAACAGGATTATTTGAGTAGTGCACATGCACGTGTGGAGAAGCAGGAGTAGGAGGGAGGAGGTGGATTAGTGTTATTAACAATTTGTGGTTCATTTTGATCATTAATATTTGCATTAGGATCGGGACCAAGACTAAAACCTTGTGTATTTTCTTGGTTAGCCATCAAGAAACAGATCTAGGCAATGTTTAGCCTTCTGCTCTGATACCAAATGTGAGTCCCTTAAGTTCGATGGTTAACCAGGAAAGTGTAAAATACAACAAGTCTAATAATCACTATAATGGACTAGTATTACTTGTAAATAAATGCAAGAATATATAAACAAAGTAATACAAGACTTAAAGCAATAAACAAGTAAAGTGGAACATTATGTATTTTCAATTGTGTATTTTATTTATGATGTTAAATAAAATACAAGGTTGTGCGGAATCAAGATAATACAAATAAGTATGTATCCTAACAACCTATGAATTACAAATGATCTATCTTTGTCAAATAACTCTTTTGGATCGAGATACTTAAAGTTGTGAAGTATCCCTGTTTAAGATCGAGAGTATTTAGACAAATTCACTTTCATGCAAAGTGTATGCTTAAAAGTATTTATGTCAAGGAAATGACTTTGTATTTATAGGCAACAAAATTCACCAGTGAATTTTGTGCCGTACAAATATGGTTGCATACATTAATGATCCGACAAGAACATTAAATGTATTGGATAAGGAATAAGGATAAAGTCACATCAAATGACTTTGTATCCTTTTATCCAACCACCTTTACACACGTATACTTTGGTAAAGAACAAGTGGATTGTTCTTTGGAAAGTGTGTAAAGGGAAAAGTCAATCCTCGATATCAGTGTTCAGACTTGTAGGGTCTAGAACACTAACAATCCTCCAGTGTACAGATCTGGTAAGATTTTCCAGTGGACTCCGCCATTTGTCAGTCTTCTTTCTTCAGACTTCAGTCTTTGACTTCAGTTAGAATGTCTTCAGTAGAGTTGATCTGGACTGGGGGTGAAGTCCAGTGAGCTCATCTGGAGAATACTCCAGATTTCCTATACAAGTATTTGCTCACTGGTCTTCCATTATTTCTGGACAAATCTTCAGAGGGATTCCAGATTCCAAGTCTGGAGTAGGTCCAGTAATATACCATTTCTGGACAGATCTTCAGTAAGGCTCCAGTAGTCGAGTCTGGAGCGAGTCCAGTAAATCTGGACTAAATCTGGACCTAACAACAAGAATGAAAACCCCTTTTGAAGAACTTTAATTGCTTAAGAAATGAGGCTAAAATCACTATTTCGGTAAACGATTTTTAAGTTTAAAATCCTCAAAATAAGCAAGACACAAGAGAGGTTGAATTGATATGAATTTTTATTGATAAAAGTTGCCTAAAAGGCCTGGGATTTTTGACCAAAATGTTTAGTGATGATTTCTAAGAATTTCCATGAATTATTGAATTTAAATGGTAATTAAAAGACATAAAAATCAATAAATAAATTATGTAAATCAAGAATGGGGTTAAATCATCTTAACCATTGATAAAAATAACTAAAACCTACTGGAAAAAATAGTTAAAAGGCAAGAGACATGTGTTACATAATTTAAAGATAAATAATTAAGTAAAAATAACTAATTAAATATTATCATTAAAATAAATGGAAAATACACAAATAAAAGTATAAATCATGAAATTATAAATTAAGGAGCATGTATATCAGAAGATAATTCAAATGAAATTATTCATAATTTATAAAGGCAATTATGACACTTAAAAGTATTTTTAAGGAATTATTTAGTAAATAAATCAATAAAATGAATAAATAAGTAATTAAATATTATTAAAATTAAATATATACTTACAAGTCAGAGAATATACATAAATATTAGTATTATAAGACCACTAATGTCAAATATTATTACCAAGCAAAGTATACAATGGAGATCATATAAATCAAAGCCAAACTACCGAAATTCCAATAAACGTACAAAAACGTTTAGTGAGAAAACGACTCCTACCACCAAATCTCTTTTAACCAAATAATGAGAGCATCATAATGTACTTAATTCCACAATTAAGTAACAACCAAAGATGGGCAAGTCTACTAGCAAACATCTCATGATCTAGCACACTAGTTCATGCTACACACTCTTACGTTGTGTATATATAAATACCATGGTTTAGGCTTGCTTGGGGAGCAACAAGACTAGACGAAGATCTCGCATTTGATCAGCCCTAACACTCTCAAATCAAGTGAGTCATAGCCCCCTTTCAAACTCTTTTATGTGTTTTACTTTCGGGGTGAAAAGCATGATAAGTAAAATGGCATTATATATATGAAATGATTCTTGAAAGAACGATTATGAAATGGGATATTGTATGTTCAATGTGTTATAAAAAAAAAAAAAAAAAAAAAAAAAAAAAAAAAAAAAAAAAAAAAAAAAAAAAAAAAAAAAAAAAAAAAAAAAAAAAAAAAAAAAAAAAAAAAAAAAAAAAAAATTGTATGTTCAAATATGTTATACGATGAGCTTGAGTTCTGTCAAACTGAGATACTTTGTACACTACTATTAACTCCGATAGTGGAGGCCTGTAGTTAGAGGGTTGCGCAACTAGGAGTCGTCCACTCACCCACTAAATAGGTAACGGTGGAATGTTTGGTCTGCCTTGGTGGGGGGGGGGGGGGGGGGGGGGGGGGGGGTGGGGGGGGGGGGGGGGGGGTGGGTTTGGTCTGCCTTGGTGGCCACCTTCATTGCCAGTCCGACCCGAGCGGTGCTCTAACTATCTTTATATATTATTGGTCGTCTCCATGGCACGACCCCAATTGTGATTAAAGCACTTGATTGACAGCTTGTGCTCTGAAATGAAATATTATGTTGTTTGGGACATATAAATGGTCGTAGTAGTGGCTCAAGCATATACTCATCGAATTATGCCTTTGGGCTGAATGGAAATCATTATTATTGTGGATGGAATTTATTGATTGAACATACGGTTTGGGTACGGATAATATGAACGATATTCTTGGAAACTACATGATTTACTACTTCATAAATTGAATTGTTTGTATGTATATTTGGTAGAATAAACCTATGAACTCACTCAACTCTCGTAGTTGACACTTTTTCTCCATGCTTTTCAGGTCTAGAGCAGTAAGTTAGCACTTTGGACCGCCTCATGGATGATGTGTTTATTGTTGCATGTTGGACTAGTAATGCGAACATTTGATCTTTTGATTATGAATTTGGTTATGTAATGTGTAACACCGAACTTTATAAAAATATGGATTTCAAAATTTTTCGTAAAAACACGGAGTATTGCGGAAGTTTCCATCAATTATTACATTTCCAGAATAAAAATGTTCAACTTAAATGACGGTGTTACTCGTCGGATCTAACCAAAATCAAATGAAACCCATAAACGTCAAATAACAATAATATTCAACTAAATATAATAAATGAGTCTGAATAAATGAGGCAATCTAGGTAAAAGTCTTCATCTGTATCTTCTACCCATCCTCACTCTACTTTGCATCTCAACTAAGCATCAACCTGAGGTGGCACAACATTTTCAACAAAAGAACAAGTGTCAGCTATAAAGCCGAGTAAGATGTACCACAGGTTAATATAAATGATTGCCAATTTAAAACAACTTAATAAAGAATCATACGCAGTCGGGCATATAACAACCACAACAATATATACAGCAATCGAATTCACATAAGAATGATTAACAATCCGACGTGTGCCTATCAACTTAATCAACAATATTCAACTTTATCCACGTATTCAACTTAGCAACTTAATCAACAATATTCAACTTTATCTACGTATTCAACTTAGCAACTTAATCAACTTCAACAACTTTATTCAACAATAGGTTATGCCCTTTTTATTTCAACTAAAGGTGGATGACTCGCGTCACCACAATGAATACAACTACAAATGTGTGCAAAGGCGGCCGTAAGGCCTTTAAGGGACCTTGCCATCACAGACTCCGTCTCCCAGGTCATACTCTTACCTCGACTGTGTCTCCACTTCACCAATACCATTCATTCCTGCAACAGCATTTTCAGGAGCAATTTGCGACCTCACCTTAAATGGATCAGCTTCATTAAAGGGATTTAGAGTTATTCTCATCGGTTTGCTCACCCCGATGCAAGTTAGCTTCTCTTTTCAGCATCTCTTTCGGCCCCTACTTAATCCAATCCTTCTTCATTCGGATCAACACAGACACAGTCTCACAAACACACACATGTCGTGATACATTTACAATTACGTTCGCGACCGGAATTGTAACTGTATCCTTCCATATGTGTACCCGGTAACCCTTCTGTGCATCACCTATTTATCACCCTTCAAATATCCTGCATTAACTCTACTTGCCAACTTCAAGTCCATATCCTTTGAACCAGTAGACTCAATAACAATGTCTACCAATCACTTCGTTCCTCATGGACCTTTAGACTTTATTTAACTTCATGTGCATTATAATCATCGTACACATTATACCGGCTATAACTTTTCATTGATCTTCACACATTTCCACACACACGAGACATCAACGTCATTAAAGTTGTTATACGATGTTTTACTTTCGACACATAAAGGTTCACTACATAGAAACCTCTCCAACTTCAGTACTTTACACACCGGTCAACACAAGTATGGCTATACAAACACACC
>CM067167.1:58530209-58589630 GCA_034093135.1 Erigeron breviscapus | reverse complement strand
GAATATGAATATACATATGGGTGCGAACGAGCCCTCTATGCACTAAATAACTTTAGATATACTCGTGTGAGGTCAAGAAGTCGTGAGTCGAGTTTATGTCATATGATTCAATACACGAATGACTAAACTATATTATCCTTTGTAGAGACATGGCACCACGAAGGACCGGCGGAGAAACAAGTGAAGAGGCCCAGCGAAGGGCCGAGTTAGCTGAGCTCATCTCCCAACAAATCAATGCCGCCATGCCAAACATTGCCACCCAAATTGCATTTGATCAGCCCCTAACACTCTCAAATCAAGTGAGTCATAGCCCCTTTCAAACTCTTTTATGTGTTTTACTTTCGGGGTGAAAAGCATGATAAGTAAAATGGAATTATATATATGAAATGATTCTTGAAAGAACGATTATGAAATGAGATATTGTATGTTCAATGTGTTATAAGTTATACGATGAGCTTGAGTTCTGTCAAACTGAGATACTTCGGTACACTACTATTAACTCCGATAGTGGAGGCCTGTAGTTAGAGGGTTGCGTAACTAGGAGTCGTCCACTCACCCACTAAATAGGTAACGGTGGAATGTTTGGTCTGCCTTGGTGGCCACCTTCATTGCCAGTCCGACCCGAGCGGTGCTCTAACTATCTTTATATATTATTGGTCGTCTCCATGGCACGACCCCAATTGTGATTAAAGCACTTGATTGACAGCTTGTGCTCTGAAATGAAATATTATGTTGTTTGGGACATGTAAATGGTCGTAGTAGTGGCTCAAGCATATACTCATCGAATTATGCCTTTGGGCTGAATGGAAATCATTATTATTGTGGATGGAATTATTGATTGAACATACGGTTTGGGTACGGATAATATGAACGATATTCTTGGAAACTACATGATTTACTACTTCATAAATTGAATTGTTTGTATGTATATTTGGTAGAATAAACCTATGAACTCACTCAACTCTCGTAGTTGACACTTTTTCTCCATGCTTTTCAGGTCTAGAGCAGTAAGTTAGCACTTTGGACCGCCTCATGGATGATGTGTTTATGTGTTGCATGTTGGACTAGTAATGCGAACATTTGATCTTTTGATTATGAATTTGGTTATGTAATGTTTATTAAACGTCCACTTGAACTTGTAACCTTTTAAATTTGAATGGCATTTGAAACTTTATGGTGATGTTTTACATTTAAATCTTTTGTACCATGTCGTTCTGTGACATCTCGTGTTCCGCCTTAGTCGGGGTGTTACATTAGTACTCATTTTCTGAATACCGGTATTAGTATTGTTTTTCTGAAAACCGGTATTAGTACTCATTTTACCAAAAACCGGTTTTTCTACATATTTTTCTCAAAATGTCAGCAAATGATTCATTGATTCTCGGTTCCGATTCAAGACCTCCTGTTTTGTATCGTGGTTCATATCCTCAATGGAAAAAGAGATTCTTGGACTGGATTGCAAGACAACCTCTTGGTGACGACATTAAAGCTTCTTACGAAGAAGGCCCTGTTGTTCACAAAAACCCAGTCACTAAGGAAGTTCTTCCCAAAGAAAGTTGGAGCGCTGCTCAAAAGGACCGTACTCTCGCAGATAATCTCGCCAGATCTCATCTATATCAAGCTCTTCCCAATGACATCTACTGCAATGTCGATTCGTATGAAACTGGAAAAGAAATTTGGGATGAGATTGAGAAGCAATTGCAAGGTTCTGAAGTGTCTTCGACTATAAGGTTATCCAATGTTCTCGATCTTTATGAGACTTTCAAACAAGAAAAGGGTGAATCTCTGGAAGAAGTGTATACACGTTTCTACAATGTGATAAATGAATTGAGAAAGAATGATGTTAAAAAGACTGACATGGAACTGAACATCAAATTCCTGAGACATCTTGATGAAGAATGGCAAGTCTATGGTACTCAACTCAATCAACAAGACGAATTTGGAAAACTTACTATTCATACTCTGTATGAGAAGTTGAAGTTGAATCTTAGAGCTGTTCAAAAGCAACAAATGAAGAATGAAGGCAGCTCCTCATCTGATCCTCTTGCCTTGGTTGCTGAAAGGAAGATATATCGATCTACTAGAAAGAGTGTGATGGAAGTTAATTCTGATAATGACCCCAGTGATCCAAGTGATCCTGAGATGGATGAAAAGGAAAAAGGAGATGTATAGAGAACTAGCCTACTTCACCAAATCATTCAAGAAAAAGTTCTTCAAGAAAAGACCTACCAACAATCAACTCAGAACTTCCTCTGTTTCTTCATATGTTAAGAATACTCAAGGTCCCAAGTTTGACAATCACTATGACAATGTTGGTGGAGAAAAGAAGTATGAGACTCCAAAGAAGTTTGAGAAGAGAGTTCTTGAGAAGAAGAATGAAGACATAAAATGCTACAATTGTGGTCTTCCTGGACATTTTGCAATCAATTGCACCAAACCTCCTCAGAGAAACTCCGACTACTACAAGAACAAGATCATGCTGGTAATACAAAAAGAATGTGGTATTGCTCTTCTTGCAGAGGACGACAAATGGCTACATCTCACTGATGATGAGACTGAAGAACTTGCAGCTAATGTTTGTTTCATGACAAAGATCAAGCGCTCTAAGGAGTTAGATGAAGGTGCTACCAGTTCCAAAACTGAAGATGATGAGGTAATCACTATTTCTAAGAATGATCTGGCCCGTTATATGAATAATTGTGATAAAGCTGTCGAATCTTTGAAAGAAAAAGAAGAATCTTTGAAAGAATTCCAAATAAAACATGACAAACTTAAAAAAGATTTTGATGATTTAACAGCTAATAAAGCCTCTGTTTCCTTTACTCCTTCTTCTGTGTTGCACCTTGAAAAGCAAGAGCTTGAGACCAAAGTTTTTGAATTAACCAAGACCATCAAAGAGGTGCAAATTGAAAAGACCAATGAAATGTTTCGAGCAAATGCTTTGGCTGATGACCTTGAATCCTTGAAACTTAAAATTAAAGAGTCTAACCCTGCTTTAAAAGAATTAGAAGACAAAATTTCTGATTTAAATTATGCTTGTTGTATAAAAGATTCATATAACCAAAAACTTGATAAGAAAATTGATGAACTTAAAGAAGAAATCATGTTTTATCAAGAGAAGGTTTACAAGATCGATCGATCCAATAAACAAATCTTTTTAAATAAGCCTAAAGATTTTGAAAATGGGTTTACTCAAGGGTTGGGTTTTGAAAATCCAAAGAATTTGCTCAAAGCACAAAATGAAGTACCACCTTTGTATGATGCCAATCTCATGAGATATGGCCTGACCATTCAATATGTAAGACCAAGTTATGGTGATTATGAAACAGAAGATTGTCTAGCAAAATGTGCGATTAAATGTAATTATGACCACATAAATGATTCAAATGATCTTTTCAATCTTCCTCTTGTTCCAAAAAGAAAAACTCACTCTGTTAAAATTGTTGAACTTGATGAAAATTCAAGTGAACAACAACTTGTGGTTTATTTAAATGATTCAAAGTCAGAGGAAGAAAATCCAGTTCCAAATCCTGCTTTAGTTCGACCTTATATCCCACAATGTGTTTTGGAAAAACAAATTGAAGATCTGCAAAGAACTCTTGATGAAAAACAACGTTTGCTAGATAATCTAATGCCTCAAAATCATTGTCACAAGAATGTGCCAGTTGTTTCTATCCCACCAATTGGCGTTGTCTATGATTGTACTGAACCTAATTGTCCGGTTTGTGATGTTATGAAATCTTCTACTGCTTCTAATGATTCTGCATGTGATCTTGTTAATGCTTCTGTGTAAACTGAATGGGATTCTGTTAAGACTTATAATGTTTCAACCCAAACAGACCCTCACAGCACCACCATTGAGACCCAAATTGATACCCAGATTTACTTGGATGAGATTGATGCATTAAAACTTGATTTAGAAAAGGAAAAGAGTGTCAAAAAGAAAATTCTTGAAGTTGTTCATGTTTCTGTTCAAACTGATTATGAACAAGATGTTGAAAATGATTTTTGTTTCCAACTGCATTTGAAACTGAACCCATTACGTTTTCTGCAGAAACGCAAACTTACTTGAATGAATTTGATGCTTTAACTAAAAAGTTTGAGAAAGAGAAAGAATAAAGATTGAAAGTGATTAAGGAACTTAATAAAGTTAAAATGGAATTAGAGTACAAAAATATTACACTTCAATCCTTTATAAATACAGAAAAGGCATCAAATTCACTCAAGGGAAGTTATTGTCCAATTAAGTCAAGTGAAGTGAGTGTCAAATTGGGAAATGAATCAAAGGATTCAAAAGAAGCTAATGTATCAAACTCATCCAAAGAGAGTTCTTGTCCCCCAGAACCAAATGTCCCCAGTGTGAGTGTGGAATCTAAACCAAAGGTTAAATATGCTAAAATGGATTTCTCAAATCTTCCTAATCTTAATAATTTTTTAGAAGAAGATCTATCATATGATCCTGATTTTGAAAAACAATTTGTTCAAAAGGAAGACAAGGTTGAATTTTCATTAACAAAGATTCCAAAATCACACTCTTCAAAAGAAGCCTCATTTCATGAGAAATTTCAAAGACCAAAGACCAACAATGTACCCAAGACTTCTCCAGCAACGAAGACTCCTTCCCCAAAACCTAAAGTTACAAAGATGAGACAACCTCAATCTAGAAACCATGCTTCTTCACAACCTAAGTATCAAAAGTATTCTAGCTCACCTAAGCAATCTTTAGTAACACCTAAGAGCTCTTTGAAAGTTTTTAGAGATGTTGTTGTAGGGACAGTTAGATACCAAGATCAATATGGTTGGTTTTCTCCCACTTACAAAAAGCAAACACCAACTGCCAAAGAGACCATCAATAAGCAACCTGTCAGGAACATACACAAACAGTCCACCTCTAACTCTAAAAATGTTCATGTTTCAGGTCACTTGTGCCTAAATTGTCGAAGTAAATGGCTTCCTAAAGATAGATACTTACATGCTTCTAGGAAATTCAAGCTTGATGGCACCTCTACCTCTGTGAAACAAGTGTGGATAGTTCGTAGGCCTAATGCTTTAGATAGCTCAAATGCTTTTAGAACTAGTTCATCTTGTACTCGTATTTTTTAATTCGTAGTTTGGTTTGTAATTCGTACCTTTAATTTGGATTATGTTTGTGTGTTTACTTGCTTTCAATAAATTCAATGTTGGATTGCGTGTTTATCTGTGCTTTGTTTAAAATTTGTGTTTTCTTTACTTCTTTTCGTTTGTTTC
The DNA here is from genome assembly GCA_034093135.1 of Erigeron breviscapus. Classification (NCBI taxonomy): domain Eukaryota; kingdom Viridiplantae; phylum Streptophyta; class Magnoliopsida; order Asterales; family Asteraceae; genus Erigeron; species Erigeron breviscapus. The sequence goes on along the minus strand of CM067167.1, from coordinate 58,584,383 downwards.
TACTTAGTTTATTTGCCCTTCCGATAAATGTGTTTGCATGTTGAACCCCTAACCAAACTTGGACCCAGTTTATGTGGGTACCTAAAATCATATTCCCTAATTTTACAGGAATACCTTATCTGTGTATGGTATGTCGATTCCGGATGTTCTAGACACATGACTGGTAACAAATCATTACTCAAGAACTTTGTTGAACGGTTCATGGGAACTGTGAGATTTGGAAATGATCATATCGCCCCTATTCTTGGCTATGGAGATATTGTTCAAAATGGAATCACCATCAAACGTGTTTCCTATGTCGAAGGATTAGGCCATAATCTTTTGAGTGTCGGCCAATTCTGTGATAATGATCTTCAAGTGCTCTTTCGTCGATATGAATGTAAAGTCCAGACTGAAGAAGGTGTTGATATTCTCACTTGTTCTAGAGATAACAACTTGTTCACCATTGATCTCAACAATATCCCAACTCCATCTTCAGAAATTTGTCTTCTATCTAAAGCTTCAGCTCAACAATCTTGGTTATGGCATAGACGCCTCTCTCATCTAAACTTTCAAATGATTAATGCTCTTGTTGACAAACAACTTGTCGAAGGTCTCCCTGATTTCAAGTATGATATGAATCATGTTTGTCCAGCTTGTGCAATTGGAAAACTGAAGAGAGCATCTCACAGACCGAAGAAACACCTCAGCACTGAAGCTCCTCTACATCTTCTCCATATGGATTTATGTGGTCCAATGCGTGTTCAAAGTATCCATGCTAAGCGCTACATTCTTGTTATTGTTGATGATTTCTCTCGCTATACTTGGGTATACTTTCTTTGTGAAAAGAGTGATGCTCCTCAAGTAATCATCGACTTCATCAAAAAGACCCAAGTGAATCTTCAATCCACCGTCCGTATTGTTCGATCTGACAATGGTACCGAATTCAAGAACTCTACTCTTGACTCTTTCTTCTCTTCAGTCGGTATTACTCATCAATTTTCTGCTGCTCGAACACCTCAACAAAATGGAGTAGTTGAAAGAAGAAACCGTACTCTTGTTGAAGTTGCTCGTACTATGCTTACTCACTCTAGATTACCTCCAAATCTATGGGCTGAAGCCATTGCCACAACTTGCTTTACTCAAAATAGATCCATCATCAACAAGAGGTTTGACAAGACTCCATATGAAGTAATCAACAAGAGAAAACCTAATGTGAACTTTCTACATATTTTTGGATGTGTATGTTATGTCCTTAATGATCGTGATAATCTGGGAAAGTTTGAACCAAATGGTGATGAGGCCTACTTCATTGGTTACTCAAGAGATTCTGTTGCTTATCGTATCTATATTCGTCGTAATAAGCAAATTGTAGAGAATATGAATGTTAAATTTGATGAACTCTATAGAATGGTTTTTGAACACCACAGTTCAAGACCCGATCTTCAATGTCCACAAGCTTCCGCACCACAAAACATCTCTACTGACAAACAGATTTTCTCTACACCGACCACTGAAGAGTTAGATATCTTGTTTGAAGAGTTTTATCATGATCGTCCTCCTACTTTGGAACCACCTTTGGTTGTACCTGAAAGTTCATCTTCCAATACCTCTCACTCTGAGAGCTCATCTTCTGATCAACAAAGTTCGTCTTCTGTCTTCTGATCAACAAAGTTCGTCTTCCACATCACCTTCTAACGATTCATCTCCTCCACCTTCTGACAATTCTACTTCTCCGCATGCATCTTCTTCTAATGGTTCCACTAACTCTTCGTCAGCACCAACTGATTCTTCAACATCAGTTCCATCTAATCCATCTAATGAATCTGAATCTGACAATGAAGAATTTGTTCTACCCGATGAACCCACCTTTGAGCAAGTGGCTGATCAACATTCTTATGGCTTTGTTAACCGTGATGAAAATAATGATCCCGCCGAACCACTTCCTCATTCCAGAAAATGGTCTCGCTCAATGCTTCCTCATCCTCCCAGTGAGATAATTGGAGATCAAAATGTTGGTTGGACCACACGCGCTGCGTCTGCCAATGAATGCTTATTTGTCAACTTCTTAAGCATGGTTGAGCCCAGTAATGTCAATGAGGCTCTTCATGATCCTGATTGGGTTAAAGATATGCAAGAAGAGTTTTCTCAGTTTGAGCGCCTTGAAGTGTGGAAACTTGTTCCTAATCCATACAAGAATAAAGAACCGATTAAGACTAAGTGGGTCTTCAAGAATAAAAAGGATGAGGATGGGGTTGTTGTTCGCAACAAAGCTAGGTTGGTTGCTAAAGGTTATTCTCAGCAAGATGGTGTTGATTATGCTGAGACATTTGCTCCAGTTGCTCGTATTGAGGCCATTCGTATTTTTCTTGCTTATGCGGCATTCAAAAACTTCACTGTTTATCAAATGGATGTCAAGTCTGCTTTCTTGAATGGTGTACTGAAAGAAGAGGTTTATGTTGGTCAACCCGAGGGCTTTGTAGATCCTAAACGTCCAGATTATGTTTACAAATTAGATAAGGCGTTGTATGGTCTGAAACAAGCCCCTCGTGCATGATATGATGCTCTCACCGCTTATCTTTTGAAGTTTGGATTCAGCAAAGGTACTATTGACACTACTTTGTTTATCAAACGACAAGGTAGTGACATTATTTTAATCCAAATTTATGTAGACGATATAATTTTCGGGTCGACCAATCCTAAATACTGCAAAAACTTCTCTGCCTTAATGGTTGAACATTTTGAAATGAGTATGATGGGTGAATTAAACTTTTTCCTTGGTTTACAAGTAAAACAGTTGTCAAATGGTATTTTTATCTGTCAAAATAAATACATTCTTGACATGTTGAAAAAGTTTGATATGCTTAATTGTCAACCCATTGGTACACCCATGGAAACTCGAACTAAAATTCATGCTGATCTTAATGGTAAACCATACAATCAGAAACTTTATCGCAGTATGATAGGATCTCTTATGTATTTAACTGCTAGTCGCCCGGACATTATGTTTGCTACATGCATGTGTGCTAGTTTTCAAGCTAACCCTATGGAAAGTCATGCTCAAGCAGTTAAGAGAATATTTCGGTATCTCAAGGGCACTGTAAACCTTGGTTTATGGTATCCAAAAGATACCGGTTTCAAACTAACTGCCTACTCAGATGCAGACCATGCAGGGTGTAAGTTAGATCGCAAAAGTACTTCTGGTAGTGTGCAGTTCCTTGGAGACAAGTTGGTTGGTTGGTCTTCAAAGAAACAAAACTGTGTTTCCACGTCCACAGCAGAAGCCGAATATGTAGCAGCTGCTAGCTGTTGTTCTCAAGTACTGTGGATGAAGACTCAACTCTCCAACTACGGCTTCAAGTATGACAGAATTCCAATTTATTGTGACTCCAAGAGTGCAATTGCAATCTCTTGCAATCCTGTTCAGCATACTAAGACAAAGCATATCGATGTAAGGTACCACTTCATCAAAGATCATGTTGAAAAAGGTAACATCGAACTTTACTTTGTCCCTACTGACTACCAACTTGCAGACCTCTTCACTAAACCTTTGGATGAACAAAGGTTTAATTTCTTGAAAACCAAGTTGGGTATGCTTATAGGGGGAGTTTGTAGAATTTCTAAGTCTGCATGTTCCTAGGGGGAGTTTGTATATATATATTCTGTTTATTCCTTAATTTTTGTCCTTAGTCTAAATTCTTGCGTTCAACTTTCTATATCTTTAAATGTTAAAATTCTTATAAGTCCTTAAAACTTTCCCCTTAAACCTTAAAAAAAAAACCGGTATTAGTACATATTTTCACTAAATCCGATAGTCAAAACCGGTATTGACCACTATAAATACCCCCCCTTGACCCTTATTTGACTACCATTTTAATTTTTCAAAGTTTTTCATTTCCTTTACTAATACCGGCTTTCTCTCAAACTTACCGGCTTTCCTTTTTTCCTTAAACTTTTTCAAACCAAAACCGGTATTAATATATATTTTCTTCATACCGGCTTTCATCTTAAAACCAAAACCGGCATTAGTACATATATTCATCAGTTACCGGCTTTCAGGTATTTCTTTACTAATACCGGTTTTCCTTAATTCTTCACTAATACCGGTTTTCACTCCTTATAAATTTTGTGTTTTTTCCTTCTTATTTTCAGGGGTGATTTCTTGTATTTTGTGATTTCATTTACTTTTATTTGTCCATCATAGCAGGTATATACCCATTTCAGATTGTGTTTTTTATTCCTTGGTTTTTCGTACGTGATTCACTATAGTTTACCATGCTTTGTTTGCTAAATACTCTAGTTTGGAAATGTTGCATGCTTACATTGGCCGTTAGATTGCTTGTGATGATTTATTTATGCTTATGATTGATATTTGATTGCTTCCGATGTTATTTCATAACTGGTTAAATATATTGTTGCTTGATCTTGTGATTGGATGTGCTTATTATGCTAAAAAACCGAGTTTACTTATGTTTTTTTCTCAAATGTTTCTCTCAAGTGCATCGATACCGGTTTTCAAAACCGGTATCTTGATGCTTTGAAATACCGGCTTTCAAAAACCGGTATTAGTTCTACATTCTTTATTTTTCCAAAAAGGCACCATGACAAAAAAAATTCTTAACTAATACCGGTTTTCCCACTCTTCTTTCCTTAAAACCCGGTATTTCAACATATTTTCTTTACTTCAATGAAAACCGGTTTTACATAACAATTTTGAAAACCTGTTTTACTATACAATTTTGAAAACCTGTTTTACTATACAATTTTTGAAAACCTGTTTTTCTTCTTTATATACTTAGCAAGTTTTTCATATCTTTTCAACCGTTCTTTGAATTTCAATTTTACTTGAATACGGGTTGATTATGATATAAAACTTCTTATACCAACTTTGTGAGCCCAATTGATTCTCCTATTTTTGAACAGCTTAATGTTCATCAATTTCTCCGGGTTCACAAACATTTGTCCCGTTATTCCGTGCAATCTGTGTTTACAATGTTTTCTTTGTTCATAATTTCTTGCAAGTAATTTCAGTGAGATGCACAGCATTGAACGCCTTGATGTACTGCTTGTGTAGTCTCACATGAAACACTTTGCATGACCTTTTGAACATTCTTTCTTGCAAACTACTTTCTTAAAAATCTCATAATTTGTTTCTACCTCTCAGTTTCCTTAGAATGCAAGGTATCGAACGCCTTGATGTACTACCTTTGTAGTTCTTTGGAAAATGATTGTTAGAACATTTTTTATGTTTCCGTAATTTCTTAAACCTATTTTTCTCTAATCTTACACTGGTTTTCTCTAAGAAGCAAGGTATCGAACGCCTTGTTGTACTGCCTTCGCATCTTCTATGAAAAACGCTGTAAGATTAAAATTCTTTGAGTAAATTAACCTTGGAAGCAATGTTTCCTATTCGTCTGCTTGTTAATCGCAGAATGGATTTCCTAACAGACGGTTCCACTGACGACATGGCCAATAATTGCCAACTGATGATCCCGTTCGTCTGTCAGCATGGTATTATACCAGTTATGCTCACATTTCACCCCATGTTTCGAGTATTCACAAACTCTGCTACCGGTATTGAAGAAGAGCTCTTATTTCAAGTATGGCGCACCATAGAATATATCACCCCAAGAGGGAGAAACAGCATTCCATATTTCCAATTTGCGCTCCTCACTATTGATGGATCACCTCAGACATTTACATTCTCACTTGAAGAATTCCGATCCGTAATTGGATTTCCTACTGCAACTTCTCGTGAAGGCGCCACAACTTTTGTAGAACCCCCACCAATTCGAGAGATGCTTCTACGAGTACAAGATCTTGGCTATCAAGGTCAACTAATTTCGCTCAAAGACTTCAAACGGAAGAATCTCCACAGATTGTGGTATACTTTGTGCTCGATAATCAACTATTGCCTCTCGCCATCAAGAAAAGGTCAAGAAGCAATCACTTCTCACACTCTGACCTACTTGTACGCTATAGCCTTTGATGTTCATATAGATTTTGCGGCTATTACTTGGGATCATCTTCGACTCAATGTCAGAGGGAAATTCAATGCAACAAAGAAGTATATTCCTTTCATCCGATTCCTGATTCTGATCATTCAACATACTCTCAACTCCAACCAAGATATTCAACGGTTTCCTGAATCTCGCAGAGTCAACATTCCTCGTTATTCCTCCGTTTATACCAACTCCGGCATTGAGAACATTCATTATATGCCAATTCCTGAATCTCTTCTCGTCTCGGTGCCCCATGAAGATAGTGACTTCATGAGCTATAGAGGGTTTTTAGCCGGGGGTATGGCAGCTGCAAGCCGACAGCCGCCTACCGCTCCCCCGCATAGGTCGCCTAGTGAGGGTCCTAGGTCTAAGAAAAGAAAAGAGGGGTTAGTAGGAGAAGTGGCACCGGGACCATCTGCACGATCTTCTTTTGATCAACCGTCTTCATCTTCTGCTCCACCGAAAAAGAAACACAAAACTCATCGCAAATCGAAATCAAAATCAAAAACTCTTCTTCGTGATGAACCGTCACCTCCGCCTGAACAATCATCTTCACCACCGCCTTCTCAATCTCAAACATCAACTTCTACTTCCGAACCTCTATCAACTTCCATTCCTTCACCTCCCAAGAAAATAAGAAAATTCAAGATCAAACGCTCTCGAACTCTTCCAACCATTGACGAGAATGTTTCTGAGGATGTTCAACACGAACATCATGATGATCTGTTTGATATTCCGGAGGAACAAGGTGGTCCTGAGGGAGTGGTTGAAAAACATACTGGAGAGGTTGAGAGGTCCGGGTTAGGATCAGGGCATAAAGAAAACGTTAGCCCTCCGATAGTTGAACCAATTATTCGCCGGGATGCAACCCCTAGGATAGAAGTCGAGGACTCCCCACCCTCGCAAGCTGAAACCTCCGCACGCCACTCTGGATCCTCTTTACAGGATCCAGTTTCATTCTTGCACGGGCACCAACCGCATCCACTGCCGTTCCCTCGTTCGGAGGATAACGACATTGAAGACGAGGAGACACTTGTCCCTCTCCCAACTTTCATTCCTAACACATTTGAGTCTAGATCGCCCCCTAGGCCACTTGAAAATGTGCACGCACATCCTTTGGACGTTGCCAGAACATTCAGAGAATTGGTTCGTGAACCTTTTCCAGGACCGAATGGAAGACCTGTTGGTGCCATCATCGAGCAAGCACTTAATTCGGGCGCTGAGGAGAGAAGCTTTGAGGAAGTTAGGTTAGACTGGCTTCCTCCTCGCCCACCTCCCAGTTCAACGGGCAATCTAGAAGATCCCGGAAGTCCAACCAACCGTAACATTGTGCTGTGCATTCGTGCAAAGCCAATTCGTTACGCAACAACTAATGTAGAAGCCTCGCTTCATCAATCATTAGGAAGCCCTGTTGGTCCTCAACCTTCAGGCCGCACTGTAAACCAAACGGAGCCTACAGTTGCGATAACGACATCCACGTCGGTCTTACCTTCTTCTTCTATTCAACCTCCACCAACCGCAGAGCTCCGTACTCAAACCGACAAAGGCAAAGCTCCTGTTCAACCATATACTCCTAACTCTTCCTCCAGTGAAAGCCCTCCTGCAAATTCTGAACGTCTTGAAATGAAATATGATGAAGAAGATCGTGAAATAATCATTGCACTTCATAAAGCAAATCTTCTTCACACCCGAAAAACACAAACTCAACCTCCACCAATCATCTCTCATAAATCACTGTCGCCTTCTCACTCATCTTCTTCATCATCATCATCCAATAATCATTCTAAATCTGGATCTGCACATGCTTCTCCTCCAAAACAATCTCGACTTGATGAACTTTACAGTGATTTGTATGCCCATCTTATCTCCCTTAATGATCAAACAGATTCCTTCGATAAAGCCATTCTTGCCACCCTCCAAGCTCATTTTGATCACCAAAAGAAGATAAATCTTTTAAAGCAACAAGCAGAACAAGATAAGTTTCTTGTAGATGCAGCACTTGAAGCGGCTCAGAAGAGAATTGCAGAACTTGAAGCCACTTGCCACCAAACAGCTGTTATCCAACGGAGGCGTGATGATCCTGATGATCAGGACCAACACGAGGGGGAGAACATGGATGAAGATGTGGCTAATGTAAGAGCCAGTGCTGCTACTGAGGTTATTGGTGATACAGATATTGTAGATGATGCTCAATTGAGAGATCCACCACCTCAAGATGATGATGATGTAGAGCATACTGAAGAGGTACATATAGATGAGTCTGTGATTCGAGCCAATGTTGCTACAGATGTTGTTAGAGGCTCAGATATTCGTGAAGACGCTCAATCTCAAGGCTTACCCCGTGATCCATCGATTATTGGAGAAGACTTTGATTTCCCTGAGAATGAGCCAAGAGATGATAATGGATCATCTGATGATGATGATGACTTTCCCGGGTTTGACACTTTTCCAAAAGTTCCTCAACCAATTCCCGCTCTAAACCGATTAAACTTTGATAACCTAATCCATCACCTTGAAAACCCTCACCTCCAACAAATCACCAGACTTCCGAATATCCAGATCAATGATGGTGGTTTCAGAAAGAATGTTGTAAAGAAAATTGATTATCTCAAACTACCATCGCACCTCTTCAAATCCACCAAATTTCTCGAAGAAAAGGCCTATGAGATCTTCTCAAAGGAACAAGAACTGGTTAAGATTGATATCGATGAAATAAGGGCGAGACGTGCTTATGATCTTGATCATCAAAGAGAAAAGTACTTGAAAGATCTGATTGATGCAAGAAGGCACAAGATTCATAAGGCATGGAAAGATCAGTTCAAATTGAAGATCATTGAAGTCATCAGCATTCACTTCAAAGAATGGCGAGACCCAGGCTTTGCACGTAGACCGGGGTTGATGTGGTTTGTTGTTAGAAGAGCAGATAATCGCAGATATATGATCAATGAAGCCCGATTCAATCTCCTCTCTGCCGATGATCTTATTTTCCTTCTGAACCACTTTGCAAGCAGGCTCATTCAACCAGATCCAGAAAACCAAGAGGCCTATTATGCAATAAAGAGATATATGGATAGTCTTATCTTGAGCCAAACACAAAAAGACTTCCAAGTGGCAATCGAAAAGAAGAGAAAGAAGGTGAATCTGTCTGTGCCCGATCAGAATATTAATGGAATAGATTTGGAAAACTTCAACACTGGAGCCGTGTTTAATAACCCTCATGGTTTTGTATTTGAAAGTGATCAGGGACACAAAATCTTCATTAGACTCGACGAACTCTCCAAATACTCTGATGGAACATTGAGGCAATGCCAGAGTGTGTTTGAAAGTCTTCATGAGTTCGAAGAGTCTGAAAAAGAAAAGAAAAGATTAATGAAGGTGATAAAGAAGATTAGGGCAAAGATCAACCACAGACAGAGAACCAGAGAGATTTTAAAGGCTAAATTGCCAAAAGAACGTCGTGGTGTGATTCATGTTCCTGAAGGCACGTGGGTCAGATATTCTCCCAACAATGAGCTTGGACCACATAACATGCCTCCTGTTGATTTTGCCGATAACATCATTGAACCACCAAACCGCCCTGATGATCCAAAGTTCCATTTCATTCCCAAGAAGTTTTGGAAGGAGAAATACAGTGAGTATAAGAAACGGGCCTTCAAAACACAATCAGTTCAACAAGACAAACCTGAATCATCAACAAAGAAAAGAAACGAAGGCAGAAAAAGAAAAGAAAAGATTAATGAAGGTGATAAAGAAGATTAGGGCAAAGATCAACCACAGACAGAGAACCAGAGAGATTTTAAAGGCTAAATTGCCAAAAGAACGTCGTGGTGTGATTCATGTTCCTGAAGGCACGTGGGTCAGATATTCTCCCAACAATGAGCTTGGACCACATAACATGCCTCCTGTTGATTTTGCCGATAACATCATTGAACCACCAAACCGCCCTGATGATCCAAAGTTCCATTTCATTCCCAAGAAGTTTTGGAAGGAGAAATACAGTGAGTATAAGAAACGGGCCTTCAAAACACAATCAGTTCAACAAGACAAACCTGAATCATCAACAAAGAAAAGAAACCGAAGGCAGAAAAAGAAAAAGAGATCAAGACGGTGATCAATTACAAAACAGCACTAAAGGGGGAGAATGTTAGCATAAAATATTAGTTAGTGCGTGTTTTGTATTATTGTAATACTTTTGTCCTTTAATTATGTATGGAGGGGTTAGTTTGTAATTAGTGAAGGACTTGTATGTAATTAAGGAGGGGGTTTAGTGAAATATTTATGCCTATATAAACCCCTCCTCACCTCTTGTAATACTTGACACTTTATAATATAATTTCCCATTTCCCATACTTTCTCTCACACACACATAATCTTTTAACATAATTTAGCTAGTTTACATATGTGTAGTTTATTTTTATATTTAATCATGTATGTCTTCCAAATTTATACATATGATCACTTAATAGTAGTGAAAGCCTTGATTATTTCTAACTATTTGTAATATCCAAATTTATTGGTGATACTTGTCACATACCATAGTTCATTATGCACTTTTAGTCTTTTACATAAACAAAACTCTAAAATGTCATTTATATCCTAGTGTACAGCTTTGTGAGTTTGTGCTTCACTGCTACATTGGGTCAACTTTGATGGTCCAGGATCCTATAATTACCAGGTAACAAACATATCTTGACCTATTTTTCAAAGTTTATGATTTTCTCTGTTAATCTATAATATATCTTACATTCATATTGTTCTTTGATTAGTGCCTGTTTAGATTTCATTCTGTAATATCACGCATCAAGTGGAAATGAAAAGGATTCGAACATAAAAATGGATATTTGTGTTCAAAGCCATAATGTCTAAAGTTGAAAAACACTGTAGTCACCTGAGACAAAAAGAACCTACAATTTCTTCTTGCGCTGCTTACCACTTAGGCTAACTAGTTCATAGGATCTGTACTAGCACCCCTAGACATACCAAACAAGTTATGGTATTCCTGCTTGTGAAAGCATTATCCTTGAAAGATCCGATAATATCTACCATTTAACAATTACATTAAAGGGCCTGTTCTTGGAGCATTGTGGACCAAAGTTTATAAAGGGAAAAACTAACATCAACAAAGACACAAATCACAAATGTATATATTAAAGAACACAAGAACTACTAGTCATAACTCATAAACAGTACATAACCACACCAAAGCCATGGGTTCATTATTATTCCTACATATGAAAGCATATAAAATTACCCATCTACCCCCAATAGGCAGCTGTTTCAAAACAAAGGCGGTAACACCCTTGCAACGGGGGCGCTATATATTTAATTCTGCTGGGGTTCAACCTGGCAAATTACCAACACCCATCTTCTGTGCTTCAACTTTAAGAGTTTTGAGGTATTTGACAGCTTCGTCAAGAACATCAGCTGTGCTCATTTGCCGGTTACCACCAGGCACGATTCCTCTAAGTGACTTCACCATCTTCCTCATCTTTTCACGCTTTCCTTCGCTACCCTTTGACTCATGGGCCGATGTTGACCCAAACCAGTTTCTTGGTCTCGAAGAACAAGAATCGGATGTATCACTTATATCATTTCCCTCTGTCCGTGCTGTGCTAGCCTCTTCTTCCTCTTCATATTCTTCCTCATCTTCGTCTTCATCTTCAAAGCTCAATAAAGCATCAATATCTGCCATATCTTCTTTCATAACCCTAGAGGAGTTTGCATCTTTTTGCATCACTTTAGTATCAGGGAAGTAAGGTGCACCCATGTTCAGACCAGGGTTATACATAATCTGGCTATGCCTATCTGTCCTGTCAAATATAACGTAATTTCTCGGGCAATCGTGTGATGGATGAAGGTCAACATTTTGACCAAAGAATGATGAAATACAAGGATCGGGTGAATACCCACTACTCGTTTGATCTCGATTTTGAGGGAAATTTTGTTGGCCACCCTGCATTGCTTCTTTAACCAGACGTGTCTAAACTTGTCCCTTTCTAATAGTTATGGTTTCTGGGCTTATTGTGATATGAAAAACAAAACAAAAATCTAAAAGGCAAGTGCAAAGATGCACCTTTAGGTTATTTCCATTCTGTGCGAAGAAATTTTTTTTCCAATTTAGTAATAATCACCATTAAATAACTGACCAATATCTTTAATTCTTATCTTCTTCTAATGTGAAATAGCAATCAAAAGGGCAAAGCTTGCTAATTCTTGAACTTTGACTCTGAGAATTCTACGTAACAGGCTTAAGCAACTGGCGGAAATACTCAGCCTGTAACGAAACAACAGAAAATAAGTATTTTTCCAAATGTGCAAGATCAGAACACAAGTCAACTTTGGTCAATTGGTCAGAAAAATATAATGAAGGCTGACTTTGAGGTCAAACAGAAACGAATATGTACGGAGTATCTCTTTACAAAGACTAATGACTTTTGACTTTTGAGGTCAAATAAACCGAGTTCCCAATGGATTTTCAACATGGTCTAGGCCATATTCGCAGATTAAAAATTTGTTTCTTCGTAGTAACTTTAAATTTATGAGAAACAAATTTGCATGCTAATCCAGACTATTTTTTTAAGATAATACATAGAAACGAGCATTACCTGACAAACTTGCATCAAATTGTAATAAGCAATGATCCCTACACTCATTTTAGTTTTACCAACTTCCTTCACAGATCGAATTCTCTTTTGTGGAACACCAATGAACATTCTCAGTCAATACGCAGTAATTAATAACACCAAGCAACGAGACTAACAAAAAACACGCCTGCAAAAAGGCCAAATATACAGTGTGATTGGTACTTCACATATACAAACCAACAATGATCAATTGATATCCAAAAAGAAAAGTCAACATTCGGCTTTTGAGCACCTAGAAGAGCAGGAGGGCTCTATACTGTAAAGGCATTTACACATATGAGTGATATGACAAATGTAAATGACGAACAAAATTAAATGCAACTTACCTGGGAAGATCAAATTACAGAATAAAACGAAAAAATACTGCTAAGCGAAAACAATGTCCAAGATAATTCACTCCCAAAGAGGTCCACGGCATGTTTATTCACTTCTTCAAAATTAATCTTATAATGAACCCCCCTACATTAGAAGATAAATAAGATTACCAGGATTCAAGCACAGAATAGGAATTTGAATACCAATAACTTGAAAATAACATAACATATACATGGCAAACCATGAACGCATTGGAAACGGTATCGTAAACTCTAAACTGAATTTACAACTTTATGTTGCACTATACTTTTAATGATGACTTCAGATATATGAAAATCAAGACACATATATACATTAATCCAATATACTTTCCACATGATTTTATTAATAAACCACCCTAATCTCCAATTCAAAACATGAAGCGTTAATGGTAAGTATTGCATGAACATATTGCTTTAACAAACTGAATAACTCATGGAACTTAAACCACAGATGACGACCCACTAACCATTGGGTAATAGCCCAGTGGCCACCAGCCGCCACTTTCCAGGGGGAACCTGGGTTCGAGTCTTGCCAAAGGCAAACTTGAGATAATCAGGGGATTATTAAGTGGTTGAGATTCACCTTGACACTAGCCTGGCCGGGGGATTAGTGGTTATCAAATGGTACATGGGATCAGGGGTTCCCATCCAATTGCCCTTTTTTCAGATGACGACCCACTTAAAATTAACTAAAGTATATGATACAGATTCTTTCAATCCCTATATTACTTCCTAAGTAATTCTTGATCTTTGATAAACAAAAAAGAAGCTACAAAGTTGTGATCCACAAAATCACTATATACTCTGCTTTAAAAATACTATCAATCTTTTTTACAGAGAACTCAGCAGGTCTTGAGCTTTTTTGCAGAAAAATTTCCAATAATCCAAATTTTAATGAAGAAAACTTTTAAAATATATTTCTTTATCTTTGATGCTAACCAATTATAAAAATATCCAATATAATATATTATATCTAACAACCCCAATAATTTGGTGAGCGAACTCACTAAATAAAAAAATTAAACATACCAAATACACTTAAAAAATAGACTTTTGAAAGAAAAACTCCACAAAATCATCTTGAATCTCTAAGAAATACTAATAACATGTAATTGGATAAACTTAGAAAAATGACTACAAACCTCTATAATTTGATTAACTTGATAACTAAATAAAACAGTAAATAAATAAATAATGCCCAAATTAAGATTCTTTATTAGGAAGCAAAGTTTTTATCAAAAAAATTCCAAAGATCTTTTATCACTAAACTCCGTACAGCTTCACTACATAGAAACAATTATAAAAATGAATACCCAAATTCAGATTCTTCAAAAGGGATCAAACTTTTTTAGAAGAAAGAATGACAATATGTTTTAAATCTACAATAAACTCACCAAATAAAACAATTAAAGCATACCCAAATTGAGAATGACAATATGTAACATACCCAAATTGAGATTCTTGAAAAGGATCAAAACTTTTTCAAGAAAACTAAGAAAAGCTATTTATTTTAATCTCTTGTAATGTTAAAGTCCCATAAAAATTCACTAAAACTTCTTATTCTTGAAAAAGGATCAAACTTTTTCACTAATAAAACAATTAAACGTACCGAAAATCAAATATGTTAAAAAGGATCAAACTTTTCTTAAAAAAGACCGATAAGATGTTCTTAATATACTATATATTCACTAAACAAACAATTATAACATGCACAAAATCAAGATTCTTGAAAAAGGATCAAACTTTTTTATAAAAAGACTAAAAAGATGTTCTTAAACTACAATAAACTCACTAATAAAAACAATTAAAACATACCCAAATTCAGATTCTTGAAAAAGGATCAAACTTTTTAGAAACAAGATTCAAATGTAGAAGAAGATGATGATGATGATGTGTGTGTGTGGAGTTAGAAATGAGTGGTAAGGGACAAGTAAAATAGAAAAGAAAGTGGGTGTGTTTTGATGTTGGACAGTGTGCAGTGCTTGTGTTGCTTTTTTAATTGGGTATGTGCAGCAGGTGGGGGAGAGTCAAAGAGGGAGAATGTGGATGGTTGGATAAGGATTTGGAAAGAAATGTGGGGCGTTGGATTGGATATGGAGAGCACGCGTGAGCGTGATGAAGCATGTTTGACAAAAATGCGTGATCTTGTCTTTCTGTTTCAAATCTATCTAATCTCTTGGAATTTGGTTTTGGTTTTGTTTTAGTTTTGGTTTCTACTAATTTATCTGAATTAGTACTCAATTAAGCCCATCTTCCACTTTATGAATACCTTTTTTTGTTACCTTTTTAAGGTGAAAAAGGTAATTTACACATGTAATACGATGATTAATTTATACATGTAATATGATTATTCATGGGGTAGGAAAGATAATGGTAATTTAAAAAAAAAAGGATATTTTTAAAAAAAGATATTAAAAGATTTAACATGTATAAAACATTTATATTTTTCATATCAAAAGTTTACTCTCTACATTTTATGATAAAAGTATAACTAAGTCCTAAAGCAAAACCCTTTGAAAAATGTTTTTAAAAATAAGTTTGTTACATCAATATCAAGTATGCTTAGCTTTGTACTATTTGTTGTATCTTGTTGTGATGAACTGTTGGTGGTACGAATTTAATAACGTGAGAAATCTAATTCTTATAAGTTAAAAGATTGTAAGAATTTGCTTTTTGTAAGGTTAAAAAGAGTGGGGCTTAGTCATAAGGAGTTGACTTATGTCATGTGACGTCATCTCACTCAGGAGAAAGCCCAATCAAAATGCTGGAGTGGGTGAATTTTTGATAAGTGGCATTAGATAATTAGTTAGGATAACTTTAAAGGTACAAAAGTGAGAGCACGAACGGGATAGATAGACTTTCGCTCTAGGTCGTGCAAGGTGTTTTTTGAACATAATTGCCTGGGGGGGGGGGGGGGGGGGGGGGGGGGGTTGTGTGCCCAGCGACCCTTCCCTTCAGTGATTATGGGGGAAAGTTGCCTGGGAAAAGGCTCTACTCCCTTCGGCCTATACTTTTTTTATGATTGAATTGCGAAAAAGTTTAATATGTGTGAAAGTATATAATATTTTTTTATGTACGAATAATGTTTTCTAGTTTGCAGAAAAAGAAAAAATAAACCAAACGTAATCCATAAACCATGAATGTTTGTCGTAATGTGTAGGTAAGGTAAACTTAGGAAGTTTAATATGTGCAAAATTTTATATAATTTTATATATATTGTTTGATTTTTTATGTACGATTGATAATGTTTATATGTTAGAAGAATAAGAAAAAATAAACCAAACATAATCCATGATCCATGGATGTTTGTCGTGACGTGTATGTAATGCAAACCTAAGAAGTTTTAGTTGTAATTTAAAGTGTGTACAAATGGATAAACTTGTCGATAGATGGCAAAGTTAATGCATGTAGATGACACATTAGAATCCTTTCAAGTTCTGAATAAATATGATAGGCTAAGTTTTGTGTAAAATCAATAAAATAGTAAAATTGATTAACGCTAAAAATCTCATATAGTGTTGCTCTTGCGGGACTCCAAGCATAATCTATCACGTTCATTTTGACCTTGAGGTGATTCCAATCCGTATAGTAACTACCAAAATTTTGTTTTAGCATTCTAGTGTTATAAAAAGCATATTGTCCTACTCGATTTTCAGATCTATAATATATATCATCCAACTCTTATTAACAAGTTACCATTTAAAAGTCACAAGTCTATCGGAAATTTTGAATGACATGGGCTAACATTTCACATAATATAAATGCTACTGTATTTATCATATTTTAATTTTAATATTTTTAAAGACAGTTCTTAGCTTATATGCTTATATATACATTTTATTTTTTTTGAACAGCCAACATTTTGCTAGATTAAAGAATAAACAAATAGTCTTTGGCAAGATGTCGAAGCTTATATATACATTTAATTCGTCAAAAATGTCTCATAATAAAATTTGTGATAATATCTATATGTGTATGGGAATAGACATATAATTTTTATAATACTCGTTTCACCTAATAACCAGAAAAGGTTTTTCATCGTACGTGTTATCCAAAGATCGTAAGTTATCGTTTGACTCATTTCTAGCAATATAACCGGGTTCAGTTTCCATTATTTTTTTTGCCGCTCTTGGCTCTCGTGATATTTACCTAGCACAAGATTTGGACCTAGACCGTTCGTTAGAAACCACCTCCAAGATGGACTACGGTTAACATTTTGGACATATATATACAAATGTTTTATGTTAAAAAATCCCTTTAGAACAATTTAAGAGGTTGCTGGAGAAAAGTTTTGTAAACGGTCATAAGATATCCCGATTAAGACACGTAATATATGAGTAAAAAAACTCAAACTTTTTAGGGATAACTTTGAGCATACACAAGATAAACCATTGTATAGATTCCAATATTCATATTCAAACTCAGACAATTGTTGCTCGGTTTTAGTTATTGCGAATACGTTTGTTATTGATACCTTTTCGTTATATTAGTTTACTTAAATTGAATCAACCACCGCTTATTTGTAAACCAATCCACCATAGATATGTTTGGCAAAAAAATTGCCATATAAAATATATATTTATATCTATTTAGGGATAATACCACAATCATAAATACATTTATTCATTTTGTGCAATAGATTAAATTCAAAAAGGAAACAAATTTTATTTTCTTATATAAAAAAACCATGAAAAAACAATAAAAGCTAATAAAACAAACAAAGACAAAACAAAAATATTTTTTTGTATTTGAAATATAATAATATATATAATATACATTATTATTATGGACTATAATATTAAAAGGAAGTGTTGTGGAAGAGTTTCGAACACATGGTCTTTTTGTTCACACTTTTTTCTTTTAAGGTTTTCAACTAATATTTTAAAAAAATTCATTCAACCTTTTTTTTTTATTTTTTTTTCTTAATTTAACATTTTAAATATATGTATTTGATACTATAAACTTTTAAAAGTATTTATTATAAAGCAACATATTATGATATGATCAACCTTATCTATTATGTAGTGAAACTCTATATATAATGTGTTGCTTCTTTTATCAATTTGTATGTTTAAGTAAGATTATATTAGAAAAAATTTATAAATTTGAATGAGTGGTCAAAAGATAAAGCATCAAATGTTATCAAGCATAGTTTTATCTTTTATGTAACAAAAACTTGAAGTTTATTTATAATGATGTGATTAATGACCATTTTTCACTGTCTGGTGAGTCATTAACTATTTAACTTCATTACATCGTATATCATAATAAAACCTACTAAACACAATCTTTACGATAACTCATACAAGAAATCTTCCACATTATTATTATGACGTGACCTTCAACTATTTTTTACTTTTCATTAAATCAATCATTAAATTGTATCATAATAAAACCCACCACACACAATATCAATACAAGAAATCTTACACGACCATCCACCATATATCGTCGATTTTCCTCCGTCTCTCTCATTCATGCGTAAGTGATATACATACATGACTCATGATGATCCTTAACCGTTTCCATCCTTGGTTTCGCTTCATCTTTTTCTCTAATAAAACTTCTTGTATAAAAACCAAACTTATTTGCAAATTCTAGCGAAAAGCTCAAAAAGTATTTGGGGTCATTTGTCAGTTTACAAAAACCTAAGGGGCTAATATATCAATAAATACTTTCCTCGGGTTTAATAGTTAATAGCTCCTCCAAAATTCCCAAAACGTACTGATCTCTCTCGGCTCTCGCCGGCGCCGTCGACCACCACAACGTCCATCGGTAAACCAAAGACTCTGGTCGTATATGTTTACAATGTTCTATCTCTATAATCTTCATGCATTTTTACAATTTGTGTGTGTTCTTTTTATGAAATTTTTTTATTTCAAAATTGTGTATCACCTGTTTGATGAAATGCCTGAAAGAAAATTGGTACAACCTGATTATAGTTTATTTGTATGTTCATTTAGGTAGGATTTGTTGAAAATAGAGTTTAAGTTGTTTTCCACCCTGAAGTTTTATCTTTTTCCAACTGACAAAAAGAGATGAGCTTGTTCCGGCAATGGGCTTTTATAGTAAAAGAAGCGCAAGATGTTGGCTTAATGCTCGCTAAATTCTGCTGCGTTCTTCATGTCACCAGTACTTACGTCTGCTCCGCTGGTTTGGTACACCCATTTTACATATATATATATGGTCTTATTGTCAAAGTTATAAGTTCTAACAATCAGCTATCTGCAGGTCCAAGGAGCTAGTATGCTCCCCACCTTTGGTATTTCTAATGAGATTGTCTTGTTTGAAAGAATCTCTACGCGACGTGGCAAAGCAGGCCCTGGTGATGTAGTCATACTCCGATCGCCTGAAAATCCAAGGAAGCAAGTCACTAAGAGAATTATTGGCACGGAAGGTGACACTGTCACATATGTAGTGGACCCCAAACATAGTGATAGAACTGAGACCATTGTTGTATGATGATCGATCTACATTTCAACTTTTATGTCTTACTATATTGATTATGGGTTTGTTTGATTGACACCCTTTTATTGAAGGGTTCATGTTTTATATATATGCAGGTTCCTAAGGGACATGTGTGGGTCGAGGGAGATAACATTTACGTGTCTAATGATTCACGGAAATTCGGACCTGTTCCCTACGGGCTTCTTCACGGCAGGGTTTTTTGGAAGGCAAGTATTTCTTGCTAACCTTTAAGAATTAAAGCTATATTTTATGTGATGTGATTATGTTACATTATTCTAATATACTTTTATGAGATAGGATGAGTGTCAATCTCATAATTACTATCATAGTAGTATCATATTATATATTAGGGGTAGGTTATTGATTTAATAAAATTTCAGTGTATGGATATCATTAGGACATACTCCGTATAAAAACGTTCTTATTGTGTTGAGGGTGCTTTGCTGAGACTTTGTACACATTATTTTGGTTTGTATTGGTAGAAGAAGGCTTTGGATTTTAAACAATTACAAGTTGTAGCTATATTTGGCGTATGACTACTTTCGAAATGTCTTAGACTACTTTAGGTCAATGTTGTCCATGGAACGATAGGAGGAAGAAGCTTATGGAGGCTATCATCTTCATAACTCTTGCTATGATTTGGAGGTCCAGAAATGATCGGATTTTTGCTAACAAAATCCCAAAAGTTGAAGAAACTGTGGAGAACATTAAGACTCTATCTTTCTTATGGGTGACTAACAGGGGCAGATTTAAAGAGATTAGCTGGAATAGTTGGTGTAGAATGAACTTATTCCTGTAATTTCTTTCTTTTTTAAATGGTGATGTAACTGTACTTGGGGGGTTCTGGTCATACCTTCTTGCTATGTCAGACTTTCTTTTATTATGAAATAAACTTGCTGTTCAAAAAAAAAAAAAATTTTAATTGCAAGTAATCTTCACATAAAAAATTTATGCACCGTATCAACTATGCTATGCGAAAGAAGTTTATGTTTGTGCTTCAATTAAACTTCCAACGGGGCAGAAATAAACTTTCAGAGATCGTGAAGTTTCCATCGTTAAAGCATGTATACTTTTATTAATGTTGCAGATATGGCCTGCTGGTGTATTTGGATCGATTGGGAGTAGACCAGAAGCTGTTGACCCTGCTTTAAAGGTACATTATGTACATGAAATCATGCGGAGTTATTCATTTCTTCATGTGCAGTTTGCTAAATACCATATCTATGTTAATAATTGCTTACATGAAGAAAGTGACAACACGTGTAGATGTGCATAGCAAAAGCAATTTTTGCATGTTCTGAAAGGGGTGCCCCTTTGCAACTGCGAAAGTTACGAGGCTAAAAGGTTGACTGAGTAATTTTTGATGTGGGTCGAAACAGGCCGGGTTGACCCAAAACACATTTCATCAACTTGTTCTACGTGTTAAGTGTTTTACTAAAACTCCATTATTACAACGTTTTGGTTTTTTATGAATAAAGTGATTTAAGAAGCTGTATGCATTAAAATACATTTGAACATTTCCTTTTAGCTAGTTCTTTTATTTATCCTGTTGGTCCTTTAGAGGCAAGCATAATATGAAACAACTTGTTAACAAGTAAAACGGTTGAAACTGCCACCTTTTTCTTCTTTGACTGGATGGTCGTAGGTTGTAGACGATTTTTATGCAGGGTGTAAAGCATTAAAAACTGTTCCTCCCTACCCTCACAAAAGCAAAGGAAACTTTGTGCATCAAAGTTGCCCATGATATTTTGAACTACTAAATTATATGATGTTTTGATCTATAAGTAACTTATCAGTCTCTAGTTTTCCTTTCTTGAAATTTAGATTCTATTTGTTTTTATTACAGGCCGTAGAGCAGTCCAACCATACATGACTTGTAGAATGGCGAGCTCTTCAAGACTTGAATATTAATTTTGTCCTGCATCTCGTTGAGTTAAATCTGGCAACACATTTCTTTTGGGATGTAACCTGCTGTGATTTTTTCAAGTCCTTGATGGAACATTACTTGTTTACCAGGCAAGTCTATAACACATCAAGTTTCCGAATAATGTTATTTGGACTCGTGAAAATACGTGATAAATATGAAGAGAGCTGAGCGCATATAAAAAACTATTGTGGTGGTGGCGAAAGGCCTACCTTGGTGACCTTTGACTAGTGAAGTCATTTATCTGCATGTGATGCATATGTTTTAGTTCTTTGACTTCTTTCAATATCCTTCTATTGTAATATAGGTGGTTCAATGGGCAGGCGGACAGGTTGACTAATGAATTAAAACAATGAGCAACTTTAAGTAGTGGTTGGGATTGACAAGGAACATTCTTATGCCAATAGTACATTGATACATACCCATTTTGACATGAAGCAATCTCTTTGTTTTCTTCTCTCTTCCAACGTTTATATACATTAACAAGAAATAAGATGTTCTGTGATCTATTCAATCTCTTTTTTCTGGTATGAGTTCAGGAGGGTGGTTGGTTTGCAGTTACTTATTGCTTATTAGTATGAGAATGAAGGGTGACAAATTTTAAAACATATGTTATTATAATTATAATAAAGAAAACATGTAATACAATTTGCAAACACCGAATCGCTAATACATTCAATAACTAACCTAAAAAGAAATTTCTTTTAGAAAAAAGAAGAGAGATTTTGCTGCTATGTACAAGAACCTAAACTATCAAAATGAAAGCAACGATCTGTACTTTGGTCTTTGGATGCCAAAACATTCAGCTCTTCCAGTGCTTGCATACCCTTGGCCACTTTTCATCCACTTTCTTTTTCAAGCTAAGCAATAAGGTTGTTAACTATTTGCATAATTGCAGTCATATCGGACTTGCCCTAGATACCTGCAGTTGATAAGTAACCAAGTTATTAACTCTCCAACGACAACACTCATAGGCAGAGAAAGGAATTGCAAAAATTAGAAGTGACAATGTCGACAATCTGCTCAGATTAAAACATGTCAAATGGGTTGACAGTCATACAAAACTCCCTTTTAATGCGTGAAAGCTCCTCAATCAGTTTACTAAATAAAATAATACTAATATTCAAATATATCACTTGTGTCATCGACTCATTGTATATGATAAATTATATATTTCTTACAAAAAAGAGGTCATTCCAAACAAAAATATTATCTTCTATAACCAAACCAAGTCAACCACCTATTTTGCCACGTCTAGTAAGATATTGCAACAAACTGACAATGTGGACGGAAATTTAGTAAAATTGAGAAGATAAATTAGAAGGCTGTAGGAATTAGATGTATACGTTAACTGACTTAGAGCCTGTTTGACCCATTCCCTTTCGAGCTAAACTTTTTTAGTTTGACAAACTTCATGTGTTTGTCTTTGAGTAACATACAAACCCAAATAGACCCACTCTTAAGTGAATGGTTACTATTGCCACCTAACCACTTTGGACAACCAAAATAGAAGTAAACCAACTTAAATAAGATAGTATATAAAGCATTTAACCCTGATTCTGTGCAGTCGTAATGGCAGTCCAATGCTGGGGTTGTGTTGTAGCTGGATGGTCGCTGACAAAAGTTAGTGTTCTCGATTCTTCGGGTGCATTTATATTAATTGAAGGAGGCAGTTCTCTCATTACCCATAATACAAAGGCTGAAGGTACAGATGAACCTGGAGAACCATGGTATGAATCGAATATATTACTAAAAATGATACTGCACCCATGTGTAATATGAGTGGGTTGGGTAACAACTAACTTCTTGGTGGTTCAGATGGGATCAGGTAAATCCTTTGTGTTAGTATTGATTACAAATTAGAATTTAGTAGGTTGTACGTATTGAAATGCACTTGAATCAACGTTTGACTCCTTTGACCCATTTTCTTTTTAGCAAATTTCTTTAATTTTGCCCTTTAGGGTGAAACATAACCATGATTAACACAATTATAAGTAAATTGGTCTATAATTCCATCTTTAGCTACTAGCATACCAAACTAGCAATAGACCTGTCATCCCTTTAATCAACTTACATAAAGTCTTGTAATCCTGATCACGATATTACTCAGATTCACCCAAGACCCAACTCTGAAGAGGGAGGGAGGGAGGGAGGGAGGGAGGGAGGGAGGGGAAGTATGGGTAAATGTTGAGCAACAGATTAAATATCTATAAATTCTAGGTGTTACAAAGAAAAATGGTCACAAAGTTACCTATAAAATAATATACAATCAGTAGAAGAGAAGCATAGACCCCTCCAATGCTATGCCAATCACAATGATACAGCACCTGCATCAATGGCTTGGGCCCTTTAGGGAAAACTTTGAGGAGCATGAATTTGATGATAGGGGACCATAATGTAAGTAAAAAAGAACATACTGGTATATTTGTGAAAAAAGCAACTACTGAACTTGAGGTAAAACATACAACAGAAACTATGGCAAGACCAGAAACCTGCACACATATACAATATCAACAAAATTAACTTGCCCGAAAGCAAAAAAAAAGTGATATATATTTTAGAAAAAGAAGCAGCAGACAGGTATTAAACAAAGCTTTGCAATCGAGAAAACCAACTAGAATTTGGGATAAAAGCAATTAATTATTCATTGTTAACTTGTATAAAAGAGGACAATATGCATGATGTCACAAACAAAAATGTTAGCTCAAACAATGACATATATTGTAAAATATTCACAGAACAAACAGGATAAATACCTTCCACATTTCGGAAGAAGTCCTCTCGGATCGCACTTTACTCATTTTTGAGAAGGTCGGAGAGAGAGAGAGAGAGAGAGAGAGAGAGAGAGAGAGAGAGAGAGAGAGAGAGAGAGAGAGAGAGAGAGAGAGAGAGAGAGAGAGAGAGAGAGAGAGAGAGAGAGAGAGAGAGAGAGAGAGAGAGAGAGAGAGAGAGAGAGAGAGAGAGAGAGAGAGAGAGAGAGAGAGAGAGAGAGAGAGAGAGAGAGAGAGAGAGAGAGAGAGAGAGAGAGAGAGAGAGAGAGAGAGAGAGAGAGAGAGAGAGAGAGAGAGAGAGAGAGAGAGAGAGAGAGAGAGAGAGAGAGAGAGAGAGAGAGAGAGAGAGAGAGAGAGAGAGAGAGAGAGAGAGAGAGAGAGAGAGAGAGAGAGAGAGAGAGAGAGAGAGAGAGAGAGAGAGAGAGAGAGAGAGAGAGAGAGAGAGAGAGAGAGAGAGAGAGAGAGAGAGAGAGAGAGAGAGAGAGAGAGAGAGAGAGAGAGAGAGAGAGAGAGAGAGAGAGAGAGAGAGAGAGAGAGAGAGAGAGAGAGAGAGAGAGAGAGAGAGAGAGAGAGAGAGAGAGAGAGAGAGAGAGAGAGAGAGAGAGAGAGAGAGAGAGAGAGAGAGAGAGAGAGAGAGAGAGAGAGAGAGAGAGAGAGAGAGAGAGAGAGAGAGAGAGAGAGAGAGAGAGAGAGAGAGAGAGAGAGAGAGAGAGAGAGAGAGAGAGAGAGAGAGAGAGAGAGAGAGAGAGAGAGAGAGAGAGAGAGAGAGAGAGAGAGAGAGAGAGAGAGAGAGAGAGAGAGAGAGAGAGAGAGAGAGAGAGAGAGAGAGAGAGAGAGAGAGAGAGAGAGAGAGAGAGAGAGAGAGAGAGAGAGAGAGAGAGAGAGAGAGAGAGAGAGAGAGAGAGAGAGAGAGAGAGAGAGAGAGAGAGAGAGAGAGAGAGAGAGAGAGAGAGAGAGAGAGAGAGAGAGAGAGAGAGAGAGAGAGAGAGAGAGAGAGAGAGAGAGAGAGAGAGAGAGAGAGAGAGAGAGAGAGAGAGAGAGAGAGAGAGAGAGAGAGAGAGAGAGAGAGAGAGAGAGAGAGAGAGAGAGAGAGAGAGAGAGAGAGAGAGAGAGAGAGAGAGAGAGAGAGAGAGAGAGAAGATTAAGAGAGAGAGAGAGAGAGAGAGAGAGAGAGAGAGAGAGAGAGAAAGAACTGAGAGAGAGAGAGAGAGAGAGAGCCATTAAGCTTCATAAAATAAAGTTTGTAGGAATGATTATATTTCTGATTTACAAGCAAAAAATGTTTTCAAACACTAGTTTAATTATATTCTTCTATTTGGTTTGGAAGTATCACACTTCAATCAAAATTAAGCCAATCACACCAAAATGGATGTCTTCAATTGCAATTAGTGGTGGAGCGTATGACATCAATTTTAGTTGTAAAAATACATTAGACAATATGTACAAAATGTCCATATACAATTTAAAATTAGTTGGTGATGTCATGACTCTGACTCTCTGAGCAAGCATGGCAATAGACTTGATAAAAGAAAAGTATAAAAAAACATAAAAAGATTTTCCGATATTATCCCATAATCAAGATTTAACCACAAGTATGTGGGGTGATCAATATGCAGAATAGTTGCTGAAATATCTACTGGTATTAAATTATCAGAATACCGAGAAATACGTAGCACTAGTAGTCTAGTACTTGACGCCTAAAAAGTTCAAAAAACAATAGTAGCAGATACCAAAGAAGCTGACCATAGCATGCTAATGCGCCCCCTAGGAAAAGCATTGCAATGGCAAAAGTATCTACATACACCTGCATGATATGTATGGTTATTCTACCTCACCATGCAAATAAAACAACTTCAAATTGCTAAATAATATTTAATAACAATAATGGGACATCTAGCTCATATTATTATGATTGTACATGCTGAATAAAATAAACAGCATACAAACAAATAAGTGAATGCCGATAGTTCTTACCCGTGCCACAACTGATGAATCAATGGGATTCTTTCCCAGACCGATCCATATAAGCACAGCTGATGCCAGCATTATCACAAATATTAACAGAGTCACCTGTTAAAATTTGAAATAATAATGAATCAAGATTCCATAAACCATTAACAGATACACTAAATACAACAAAATTTATGCTTAAATTTTACAGCATAATTATTCATAATATAAATTAGAACATTATCAAAAAATAAGCACTATTGGCCATCGCTAATTTGACAAACAACCATTTTGATTGGTCAACTCATCAGCCTTTCCACGTAGCATCGATAACCATACATAATTCGCTCATGTCAGACTCACAATTTCTTAGTAGAATATTAATGTTCCTGCATACCAATATCACAACTTGTTGACGGCTGCCAACAGGAAAGACTCGAAAACTGCAGCATCTTCTTCGACTATAAACCTTCAAATTGGGCTTGTTCGCTTTCTTTAGTAAAGCTTCCCGGGGACTACCTTCATCTTCTTCTTCTTCATCATTTGCCTGATGGCAAAGGTCAATCCTATAAAATATAATAAAAAGCATATTTCCATCAGGCATCTTGATCTCACGCATTTAACTTGAACTTGTTGCAAAGTAAATCATACATTCATCAAATGTGTGGCCGGTAATGTATAAATAAAAGGAATATAAGTTTCATCAACCCTTTATATTGATCATGTTCCTTTTATGTATTCTATATTATGTATTGGGTAAGTTGGACCATCAATGGGCACACTAAGTAAAGCAACAAATTTAAGCTTATCCATTTTGTTTTTATATATACTAGCATGTACCTGCACAATGTAGCGACTAATCATTTCGTAGTCGACCCAATGAATGCTGGTAATTGTGACTTGTCTTTTGTGATGACTCGCTTAGCAACTTGTTTTATTTATAGGTTAAAATTAATATTGCTTATGTTAATAAAATAGTGTTGAGAATATTGATAGTTTTGTGAAATATATGGTTGTGAATAAAAGTAAATGGCGTTTGAAAGATAAGTAATTGAGTTAAAAATTATGGGGTGTTTGAAAGATGGCCAGATGGGTGGTTGCGGTGAATTACGGAATGAATCTTAAATTAATTTAAAAACTTTTGGAGTGTAACAGGTTAAATGTATTATAAAGGAGTATCTTGTTTAGGTGAAAGCTGCGTTTGAATATCTAAAACTATTGGAGTTTAACAATCTACTGTCTAAAGTGTAAAAGTAAGTTAATGATTTTGTTGTAGTCTCAAAAGCACCCATTTTTAATCTAACCCTGGCTCCCAGCCCTAACTTTAGCCGATAGTCCTTAGGCTGGAAGTAGGACACCGAACAATAAAACGCATTCATTTATCAATACAAGCTGATTTTTACTCAAATCTATCTTCTAGCTGGCACCTGCTGGAATTAACATAATACTAGCATACTAATTTATATCGCAGTCACATCATTTAAACGGCACTTCTATCAAGATCTACACAAAATTTGAGACACCAGGATGAAACATACCAGAAAGATAGCAGAAGAAGAAATGCTGCAAGAAATAGAATCTTGGGCAACGCTGCAAAACAAGAGACATATAATTATCCATTTGCAAAGTTCTCTTATAAACTTACAGTTATCACTTATCAGGGCCTTCTATGTGTCACAAACAGAAGAAGAGGCATACCCAAAACTACAAAACCACAAGAGTTTGACCAGCATACCCAATTCTTACAAGCAGCAACAAGAGTTAATATGAAATAAATACCATAACCTGCGAGGAGGAAAAAAGAAAACAACCAAAACCATTTAACAAGGTAATACTGATTAATAAAGATGTGAGCATAATATGACTCTTATAACTTCAAGCTATATTATCAAGATTTTCGTAACAGTATAAAAATCTTAAAATCTCAAACCAATATGAAGAAAACAGTCCATATATAGAACCTGTGTTGGAAGAACCAATCATTAGATGAAACACCTACAATTGGATGTAATATGAATTAGTAAGTTACATACACTGACAACTAAAGATGAATTAATATAAAATGATTGAAATCAAAAAGGGGATTATAATCACGTATTTTGTCAAGTCTGTACAGAAATCATATACCGACATCAAACTTGTTAGCAGGGAACAGCTCTACAATAGGTCTACCTTGTCGAACATACTAATATGGAGATAAAAGATTATTAGCAGATAATGTGTTTAATGGTGTTTTTCACATTAGAGCAAGGCCAGTAAAGGCGAAACTAAATTTCATTTAGCACTATTTCTTTTAGGTAACAAGGGAAATCCATCCCGTGCCAACTTTCTTGACCTAGAGGTAAACTAGGGACTCCACAAATATGCCAGAATACCCATAAACACTTCGCAACCAGCCCTCCAGAATTTTGGATTATCCGGCTGGGAAAAGTGGCCCAGGGCCCCCACTAAGTTGCGGTTTATGGGTATTCAACTTTCAGACCTCCTTTAGAGAATCCAAAGCCCTTAGTAGTAGAACGCTCCCTTGGGGTTATTTAATACCATTTTTTAGAATCATACATGAAGAAAACCGTTATAGCAAATAATATGGAGAATTGAAGTAATTAGGTCAATTGTTTTGAAGAAGTCACAAGCTCTATCTAATTAAAATATATATGCAAATTAGCAGTGCTTCCTCATGAAAGTCCTAACAAACAAAAAGGTACTTAAGGAGTATTACTTACTTTCTGGCGAGTCCACCCCCTTTGTGAATTCCTAGAATGTATCCTCATCAACTGATACAACAAGGGTAAATATATCAGCCGTTAATACTAAGCAAAGAAAGCTTATTTAGGATAGTATTCATATTAAACGAAGAATTTACTATCATGTAACATATTATAGTTCCGATGACCATAATGTACAATACTACAGAGATGATATGTGCATGCCTAGTGCCCTCATGTAAATGAGATATTAATTTTATCATATCCGGCCTTCATTCATTTAAAATTATCCAATTTCTTCATAGCGGATACAGTGGTGGATTGGAAGGAATGTGAACTTGAATCTAAACTAAATGAAAATCTACATCTACCAGCATTTAGATTTCTCGGGAAAACCTGATATTTGGCTATCAGCCTCTAAGAAAAAGCCAAATGATCATGTCACGAGTAATAGTCCACAAGTGACACATCAAAATATGAGGAATGTGAATTTGGATTATCATGTGGGATGATAATCTCTAAAAGATATTTTATCATGAATATATGTTGGTTCCTAATATTGAACATTAATATAATATAATATGATAAATGCTCAAAACCACAACGAGAAAGCAGCACTGCTATGAAATGGCAACACAACATCTAAATGAAATGACGAAAACAGAGTGTTTCCTCCAGCTAAAATTGGAGTCCCCTACTTGCGATTGTGCCGAAACTTAAATGATTTCATGAGTACAATACAGTTTGTGGTTTATATATAGCATAATTTTTAAAGACACACACACATAGGGGAAGGATCGAATAAAAAAGTACAAAACTTAAGAGGAAAAGTTGAGAAGGCACAAAATTTTAAATTTCCCCCTTGATTGTTACGCTATTGTTTTCTTCCGGCTCTTTATAATTGCATAAAAAGAGTTTAGCAAGCGATTAAAGTACACATCCGTGATGTGCATCACATAACAACGTTTGTGATGTACAAACCAAGTGTTTGAAGTTGGTCAAATATGGGTCCTTCTCGCCATTCACACTCAATCCCATTTACAATATGGTGATATAAGCTATCCACATTACATATAATGCTATCGATATGGGTATTACAAGAACTACATCCTACGACAATCTTATAATAAGCTGAATTTGTCACTTATTCATGATATATAAATTCAGCTAAAAAAACAGATAGAAAGGTGGAAACCTAACTATAAAAATAAAATAAAATTATTACTACTTAAATACTAGTAGTAAAAAAAGGAAATATTAACATAGACTAAGCGAAATAGATAAGAGGATTATATGAAGAAAATGAGAAATTGAAAGAATTAGGAGAGGAACCTGATAGAATGCAAGAAAGGCAATGAGGAAATCGATAAAAGCAAGAGCAATATTAACACCAATTATGGGTGCAGCATTTGAGTAACAACCGCTTTCTTCTTCTTCTGCTTTTGTTGTTGTGGTGTCCACTACAACAATACCCGACCAAAAAGATCCGGCCAAGAAGCTCCGGCAACGAAGATCCGGCCAAGAACCCAATAACAAGATCCAGCTACAAACCCAATAACAAGATCCGGCTACAAGACCCAATAACAAGATCCGGCCAAGAACCCAATAACAAGATCCAGCTACAAACCCAATAACAAGATCCACTACAAACCCAATAACAAGATCCACTACAAACCCAATAACAAGATCCACTACAAACCCAATAACAAGATCCGGCCAAGAACCCAATAACAAGATCCACTACAAACCCAATAACAAGATCCGGCTACAAGACCCAATAACAAGATCCGGCCAAGAACCCAATAACAAGATCCAGCTACAAACCCAATAACAAGATCCACTACAAACCCAATAACAAGATCCACTACAAACCCAATAACAAGATCCACTACAAACCCAATAACAAGATCCGGCCAAGAACCCAATAACAAGATCCAGCTACAAACCCAATAACAAGATCCACTACAAACCCAATAACAAGATCCGGCCAAGAACCCAATAACAAGATCCAGCTACAAACCCAATAACAAGATCCACTACAAACCCAATAACAAGATCCGGCTACAAACCCAATAACAAGATCCGGCCAAGAACCCAATAACAAGATCCAGCTACAAACCCAATAACAAGATCCACTACAAACCCAATAACAAGATCCGGCTACAAACCCAATAACAAGATCCGGCCAAGAACCCAATAACAAGATCCAGCTACAAACCCAATAACAAGATCCACTACAAACCCAATAACAAGATCCGGCTACAAACCCAATAACAAGATCCGGCCAAGAACCCAATAACAAGATCCACTACAAACCCAATAACAAGATCCACTACAAACCCAATAACAAGATCCGGCTACAAACCCAATAACAAGATCCGGCCAAGAACCCAATAACAAGATCCAGCTACAAACCCAATAACAAGATCCACTACAAACCCAATAACAAGATCCGGCTACAAACCCAATAACAAGATCCGGCCAAGAACCCAATAACAAGATCCAGCTACAAACCCAATAACAAGATCCACTACAAACCCAATAACAAGATCCGGCTACAAACCCAATAACAAGATCCGGCCAAGAACCCAATAACAAGATCCAGCTACAAACCCAATAACAAGATCCACTACAAACCCAATAACAAGATCCGGCTACAAACCCAATAACAAGATCCGGCCAAGAACCCAATAACAAGATCCAGCTACAAACCCAATAACAAGATCCACTACAAACCCAATAACAAGATCCACTACAAACCCAATAACAAGATCCGGCACAAACCCAATAACAAGATCCGGCCAAGAACCCAATAACAAGATCCAGCTACAAACCCAATAACAAGATCCACTACAAACCCAATAACAAGATCCGGCCAAGAACCCAATAACAAGATCCAGCTACAAACCCAATAACAAGATCCGGCTCAAGAACCCAATAACAAGATCCACTACAAACCCAATAACAAGATCCGGCCAAGAACCCAATAACAAGATCCAGCTACAAACCCAATAACAAGATCCGGCTCAAGAACCCAATAACAAGATCCACTACAAACCCAATAACAAGATCCGGCCAAGAACCCAATAACAAGATCCAGCTACAAACCCAATAACAAGATCCGGCTCAAGAACCCAATAACAAGATCCACTACAAACCCAAAACAAGATCCGGCCAAGAACCCAATAACAAGATCCGCACAAACCCAATAACAAGATCCGACTACAAACCCAATAAAAAGATTTGATCATGAAGTTATCCAGGATCTGAAAACCTATATATATATAGTCTGAAAAAAGGTTATTTGAGTATCAACTATCAAGAATGGGTTGTGGAAGATCCGAACGTGGCGGCAGAGGTGGACCTCAAGGGTGACAACAGATCTGAAGGGTGGTGGCGGTGGTGGATACGAAGGGCGAGGTTTTTTTTTTTTTTTTTTTTTTTTTTTTTTTTTTTTTTTTTTTTTTTTTTTTTTTTTTTTTTTTTTTTTTTTTTTTTTTTTTTTTTTTTTTTTTTTTTTTTTTTTTTTTTTTTTTTTTTTTTTTTTTTTTTTTTTTTTTTTTTTTTTTTTTTTTTTTTTTTTTTTTTTTTTTTTTTTTTTTTTTTTTTTTTTTTTTTTTTTTTTTTTTTTTTTTTTTTTTTTTTTTTTTTTTTTTTTTTTTTTTTTTTTTTTTTTTTTTTTTTTTTTTTTTTTTTTTTTTTTTTTTTTTTTTTTTTTTTTTTTTTTTTTTTTTTTTTTTTTTTTTTTTTTTTTTTTTTTTTTTTTTTTTTTTTTTTTTTTTTTTTTTTTTTTTTTTTTTTTTTTTTTTTTTTTTTTTTTTTTTTTTTTTTTTTTTTTTTTTTTTTTTTTTTTTTTTTTTTTTTTTTTTTTTTTTTTTTTTTTTTTTTTTTTTTTTTTTTTTTTTTTTTTTTTTTTTTTTTTTTTTTTTTTTTTTTTTTTTTTTTTTTTTTTTTTTTTTTTTTTTTTTTTTTTTTTTTTTTTTTTTTTTTTTTTTTTTTTTTTTTTTTTTTTTTTTTTTTTTTTTTTTTTTTTTTTTTTTTTTTTTTTTTTTTTTTTTTTTTTTTTTTTTTTTTTTTTTTTTTTTTTTTTTTTTTTTTTTTTTTTTTTTTTTTTTTTTTTTTTTTTTTTTTTTTTTTTTTTTTTTTTTTTTTTTTTTTTTTTTTTTTTTTTTTTTTTTTTTTTTTTTTTTTTTTTTTTTTTTTTTTTTTTTTTTTTTTTTTTTTTTTTTTTTTTTTTTTTTTTTTTTTTTTTTTTTTTTTTTTTTTTTTTTTTTTTTTTTTTTTTTTTTTTTTTTTTTTTTTTTTTTTTTTTTTTTTTTTTTTTTTTTTTTTTTTTTTTTTTTTTTTTTTTTTTTTTTTTTTTTTTTTTTTTTTTTTTTTTTTTTTTTTTTTTTTTTTTTTTTTTTTTTTTTTTTTTTTTTTTTTTTTTTTTTTTTTTTTTTTTTTTTTTTTTTTTTTTTTTTTTTTTTTTTTTTTTTTTTTTTTTTTTTTTTTTTTTTTTTTTTTTTTTTTTTTTTTTTTTTTTTTTTTTTTTTTTTTTTTTTTTTTTTTTTTTTTTTTTTTTTTTTTTTTTTTTTTTTTTTTTTTTTTTTTTTTTTTTTTTTTTTTTTTTTTTTTTTTTTTTTTATTTTTTTTTTTTTTTTTTTTTACAAGTGATATAAAACTGAGTATTAATTGAGTTAGTTTGCAAGAATGGTCCTTGTTTGTATGAAAAGACACTATTGGCCATCACGTGCGTGGCACATGGGCTCACTAACGGGGAAAAATAAACGGTCCGTTAGTTTTGGACCAAGGATGCAACTTGTGTGATACCACAGGGACCACGAACACCACCTTGCACACATTTGTATGAAACTTGCAAATGGTGTGATACCACAGGGACCAAAAATGCAATTCGTTCTAGAAAGTATATATAATAATACACGTATGTATAAGTCTCTCTATAAACTTTTCTTACTTTTTACTTTATAAAAACTAGATTTTAGACTCGTGTCCAACACTAGACACGGGGCTTACAATATTAAAAATATTAGATCTTCATACATTTAAGTCATAAAAGTTTATAAATTTGAAGATATACGGTTCC
The DNA here is from genome assembly GCA_034093135.1 of Erigeron breviscapus. NCBI lineage: Eukaryota > Viridiplantae > Streptophyta > Magnoliopsida > Asterales > Asteraceae > Erigeron > Erigeron breviscapus. The sequence goes on along the minus strand of CM067167.1, from coordinate 58,550,498 downwards.
AAGTGTTATACTTTGCAAGTTGTAGTACAATAATCACAGGTTCGTCACTGTCATTATTAGGGGAGACATATTGATTGAATTATTTACCGTAGTCATTCCACAATGTAACACCCCAACCACGGCGGAATGATGAGATGTACAGAAAGTCGAGTATTCAAATCAAAGGATAATAGATAACATTCACCATAGCTTTAGTTGACAAGAATAATTTTACAATGCACAAGCATGTGAACCAATTTCCGAGTACAATACGTCTACCATACTTGGATATTGAGTCCACGAAACAAATAACAATTACATGAGATGATATACTACAATGATCAAGGCGGATTCCATTGCCCGTCACAAGGTTTGATCTTTGACTCCAAAGTGCAATGCAAACAATCATGATGCATATAATTCCTCAAGACAAAGGCTAATTCCTGAAAAGCATGAAGAAAAAGTGTCAACTACGAAAACGTAGTTGGTGAGTGCATAGGTTTGCAAGTAAACCTCGTTACATATCCATTTCAAAATAGTTGAGAAATCCAAGGTAAATTATAAAGTTCTCATTTGTCACATTTATCGTGAGAGAAAAATATATCAATCGATTGATCATTCATCATACCAAAACCATTCGGTCATCAATGTTTCAATATCGCCAATTTCAACAACTTTCAAGATTCCATATAAGGTCCAATACCCAAACCGTATGTTCAATCCACAATTTCCAACCATAATAAAATCAATACCTCTTGGTCAATGGTAAGACTACCATGACATAATTTGATGAGATTGTTCTTGAGCCACTACTAAGACCGGTTATGTCCCAATAATCAGATATATTGTCCCAAATGATAAGATAATGATAAGCACATGCTGTCAATCACGTGCATAAAGATAACCAAGGGTCGTGCCATGGAGACGCCCATAAATATATAGTAGTTAGAGCACCGCGAGGCCAGACTGGCGATGAAGGTGGCCACCAAGGCAGACCAAACATCCCACCGTTACCTATAATAGTGGATGAGGGGACAAGTCCTAGTTGCGCAACCCTCTAACTACAGGCCTCAAATGAGTTAATAGTAGTGTACAGGGGACCACCGTTTGACAGTACTCAAGCTCATCATATAACATATAACACGTTGAACATACAATATAATTCCCATATCATTATCATTATTTCAAAGAATCATTTCATAAGAGAAAGTCATTTTAATTAATTATTTATTCATTTTATTGATTTATTAATTAAATAATTCCTTAAAAATACTTTTAAGTGTCATAATTACCTTTATAAATTATGGATAATTTCATTTGAATTATCTTCTGATATATATGCTCCTTAATTTATAATTTCATGATTTATACTTTTATTTGTGTATTTTCCATTTATTTTAATGATAATTTTTAATTAATTATTTATTCATTTTATTGATTTATTAATTAAATAATTCCTTAAAAATACTTTTAAGTGTCATAATTACCTTTATAAATTATGGATAATTTCATTTGAATTATCTTCTGATATATATGCTCCTTAATTTATAATTTCATGATTTATACTTTTATTTGTGTATTTTCCATTTATTTTAATGATAATTTTTAATTAATTATTTATTCATTTTATTGATTTATTAATTAAATAATTCCTTAAAAATACTTTTAAGTGTCATAATTACCTTTATAAATTATGGATAATTTCATTTGAATTATCTTCTGATATATATGCTCCTTAATTTATAATTTCATGATTTATACTTTTATTTGTGTATTTTCCATTTATTTTAATGATAATTTTTAATTAATTATTTATTCATTTTATTGATTTATTAATTAAATAATTCCTTAAAAATACTTTTAAGTGTCATAATTACCTTTATAAATTATGGATAATTTCATTTGAATTATCTTCTGATATATATGCTCCTTAATTTATAATTTCATGATTTATACTTTTATTTGTGTATTTTCCATTTATTTTAATGATAATTTTTAATTAATTATTTATTCATTTTATTGATTTATTAATTAAATAATTCCTTAAAAATACTTTTAAGTGTCATAATTACCTTTATAAATTATGGATAATTTCATTTGAATTATCTTCTGATATATATGCTCCTTAATTTATAATTTCATGATTTATACTTTTATTTGTGTATTTTCCATTTATTTTAATGATAATTTTTAATTAATTATTTATTCATTTTATTGATTTATTAATTAAATAATTCCTTAAAAATACTTTTAAGTGTCATAATTACCTTTATAAATTATGGATAATTTCATTTGAATTATCTTCTGATATATATGCTCCTTAATTTATAATTTCATGATTTATACTTTTATTTGTGTATTTTCCATTTATTTTAATGATAATTTTTAATTAATTATTTATTCATTTTATTGATTTATTAATTAAATAATTCCTTAAAAATACTTTTAAGTGTCATAATTACCTTTATAAATTATGGATAATTTCATTTGAATTATCTTCTGATATATATGCTCCTTAATTTATAATTTCATGATTTATACTTTTATTTGTGTATTTTCCATTTATTTTAATGATAATTTTTAATTAATTATTTATTCATTTTATTGATTTATTAATTAAATAATTCCTTAAAAATACTTTTAAGTGTCATAATTACCTTTATAAATTATGGATAATTTCATTTGAATTATCTTCTGATATATATGCTCCTTAATTTATAATTTCATGATTTATACTTTTATTTGTGTATTTTCCATTTATTTTAATGATAATTTTTAATTAATTATTTATTCATTTTATTGATTTATTAATTAAATAATTCCTTAAAAATACTTTTAAGTGTCATAATTACCTTTATAAATTATGGATAATTTCATTTGAATTATCTTCTGATATATATGCTCCTTAATTTATAATTTCATGATTTATACTTTTATTTGTGTATTTTCCATTTATTTTAATGATAATTTTTAATTAATTATTTTTACTCAATTATTTATCTTTAAATTATGTAACACATGTCTCTTGCCTTTTAACTATTTTTCTCCAGTAGGTTTTAGTTATTTTTATCAATGGTTAAGATGATTTAACTTCATTCTTGATTTGCATAATTTATTTATGGATTTTTATGTCTTTTAATTACTATTTAAATTCAATAATTCATGGAAATTCTTAGAAATCATCACTAAACATTTTGGTCAAAAATCTCAGGCCTTTTAGGCAACTTTTATCCATACAAAATCATATCAATTCAACCTCTCTCGTGTCTTGCTTATTTTGAGGGTTTTATGATTAAAAATCGTTTACCGAAATGGTGATTTTAGCCTCATTTCTCAAGCAATTAAAGTGCTTCAAAATGGATTTTCATCCTTATTCCATTATTTACAGAATGTTCATTATATTTTGGTGTCTTAAGTCATGATCGTGGTGGTGGTGTGATATTTGCAAATTAAAGCTTTCGGTTAGTGCTTATATGAACCGAATTAGTCACTTGTAGGCTTGTCTTTGCCATTTAATAACCAAGTTAAGTTTTATAACTTTTATTTGACATATTCTCAGTAGGTTTATAATACTTTTTGTTACGAGATTATTGGAGTTGGTTAGAGTTGCAATCTAGTGACTTTTAGCTTATTTTGTTGTGAAGAACTTTTACTTGGAATTTTCTGTTTTAACACTTATTTTCATAAAATGTTGAGTAGTCATTCTTGGTTAAGTTGAATTATTTGGACGTTGGTGATTTTTATACAGAGACATATATGTGTCCTATATTTATGTGAATTTTTGCTAAATTTTTAGACATTGTTTACTACCTCTAAAAATTACCAAACCAAAACTGGTCAGAACAAGAGCTGCTGTGCGACTCAAGATATTTTATAAATGATTTCTATGATGGACATTTAAGAAAAATCTCCCAATTTTATTTTAAGTTAGGGACACTTTGAACTCAGTTCACACCAAGTTTAAACTTCTGAAACCTATTAGTTAAGGAATTAAAAATCGTCAAAGTTGACTCAACATTAAGACAAAAATCCAGTTTTGACCACTTTTGGTAAAAATCGTCAAAGTTGACTCAACATTAAGACAAAAATCCAGTTTTGACCACTTTTGGTAGAAAAATCATATCTTTGGTTTGGTTTAGTGTTTTTGAGTGATTCCAGTTGGAGGTTAAACTTAACTCTTTTATCTACGACTTTTATTTTGAAAGTTTTGCTTGAAACGGCCCTCACATGTTCAGTTTATCCGTCCAAAGACAGGAGAGTGATTCTGTCAGAAGGTATTTGGGTCCAAACAACTCACCAATGACCATTCTTGCTTAATTTACACTTTATTTCACCACTAACATGCTTGATACTCCTTTTTCTATGATTTTAACATCAAATATACAGATTTCTTATCAAATTCAAAGTCATCATTCATCCATCTCAAATCCCAAATCAAAATTAACCAAAACTAGTGCAAATGTTAACATGCATGTGATGATCTAACACTTTTACACTAAATCCATTATTATCTCTTGCATTCTTAATTATTTCTTTCAAATCAATATTTTAAATGTGCATGCATGTGTAGATCCATATGTATTTAGTGATAAATTTAAAGGTAAAGAAAGTGATAACCAAAAGAGTTCAAGTTATCAACCTTTGAAGATGAATATAACAAGATTGTGGGTGTTGTTGGGTCTCCATTTCGTGGCTGCCCTTGGAGTGTTTCATGGCTGTAACAAGCTTGAAAAGAAAGGAAAATAAGCTACAAAATGAAGGAAAAGATGAATAACAATCAAAGGAACATGTTGGGTACCCATTGATGATCAAGAATCAAAAGGAAAGAAGAAGATGGGACTTGTTTGCTCCTGTTTTCTGCTGCTGTTCGATCAGCCCCTTAGAGGGCTGATTTCGTGACCTTGTTGCCTCCAAATCGACTCCATGCTTCCACCATACATGACTCTAGTTGTTGGATGATCAAGGGAACTTATTATTACATTAGATTAGTTAGTTTTAAGCTCCATTTTGCCTTGGAGAATCCGAAAATGGAGAAGAAGAAAGAAAGAAAGTTGGGAGAGTTGAGAGAGACCCATTGCATGTGTGTGTGTTGTGTTTGAGTGTGAAAAGAGAGAGTGGCCTGGTCTTGGGGCATAAAAAACGTGGCTATGGCAGAAAATAAAGGGTATGGAGTGAGTTTATTGGTTAAGAGGTGTGGTGGAAGGGTGGTGATTGGTTAGGAGAAGTGGTAGTGGTGTAAGAGCTTGAATTGGTACTAAAATGATGTCTAGATTCAAAATGAGGGTGGTCTTGATCAAATTATGTAGTAATGGTTTGATTATGTAAGTTTTGTTTATGCAAGTATTGAATTTGTAATTATATATGTATGCATGCATATATAGATATGTATTTGTGTTATGTGCAAAAGTTAGCTATTTCAAGATATACGTGTATGTATGTATGTCATGTGTATATATATCTATATATATTTTTTTTTTTTTTTTTTTTTTTTTTTTTTTTTTTTTTTTTTTTTTTTTTTTTTTTTTTTTTTTTTTTTTTTTTTTTTTTTTTTTTTTTTTTTTTTTTTTTTTTTTTTTTTTTTTTTTTTTTTTTTTTTTTTTTTTTTTTTTTTTTTTTTTTTTTTTTTTTTTTTTTTTTTTTTTTTTTTTTTTTTTTTTTTTTTTTTTTTTTTTTTTTTTTTTTTTTTTTTTTTTTTTTTTTTTTTTTTTTTTTTTTTTTTTTTTTTTTTTTTTTTTTTTTTTTTTTTTTTTTTTTTTTTTTTTTTTTTTTTTTTTTTTTTTTTTTTTTTTTTTTTTTTTTTTTTTTTTTTTTTTTTTTTTTTTTTTTTTTTTTTTTTTTTTTTTTTTTTTTTTTTTTTTTTTTTTTTTTTTTTTTTTTTTTTTTTTTTTTTTTTTTTTTTTTTTTTTTTTTTTTTTTTTTTTTTTTTTTTTTTTTTTTTTTTTTTTTTTTTTTTTTTTTTTTTTTTTTTTTTTTTTTTTTTTTTTTTTTTTTTTTTTTTTTTTTTTTTTTTTTTTTTTTTTTTTTTTTTTTTTTTTTTTTTTTTTTTTTTTTTTTTTTTTTTTTTTTTTTTTTTTTTTTTTTTTTTTTTTTTTTTTTTTTTTTTTTTTTTTTTTTTTTTTTTTTTTTTTTTTTTTTTTTTTTTTTTTTTTTTTTTTTTTTTTTTTTTTTTTTTTTTTTTTTTTTTTTTTTTTTTTTTTTTTTTTTTTTTTTTTTTTTTTTTTTTTTTTTTTTTTTTTTTTTTTTTTTTTTTTTTTTTTTTTTTTTTTTTTTTTTTTTTTTTTTTTTTTTTTTTTTTTTTTTTTTTTTTTTTTTTTTTTTTTTTTTTTTTTTTTTTTTTTTTTTTTTTTTTTTTTTTTTTTTTTTTTTTTTTTTTTTTTTTTTTTTTTTTTTTTTTTTTTTTTTTTTTTTTTTTTTTTTTTTTTTTTTTTTTTTTTTTTTTTTTTTTTTTTTTTTTTTTTTTTTTTTTTTTTTTTTTTTTTTTTTTTTTTTTTTTTTTTTTTTTTTTTTTTTTTTTTTTTTTTTTTTTTTTTTTTTTTTTTTTTTTTTTTTTTTTTTTTTTTTTTTTTTTTTTTTTTTTTTTTTTTTTTTTTTTTTTTTTTTTTTTTTTTTTTTTTTTTTTTTTTTTTTTTTTTTTTTTTTTTTTTTTTTTTTTTTTTTTTTTTTTTTTTTTTTTTTTTTTTTTTTTTTTTTTTTTTTTTTTTTTTTTTTTTTTTTTTTTTTTTTTTTTTTTTTTTTTTTTTTTTTTTTTTTTTTTTTTTTTTTTTTTTTTTTTTTTTTTTTTTTTTTTTTTTTTTTTTTTTTTTTTTTTTTTTTTTTTTTTTTTTTTTTTTTTTTTTTTTTTTTTTTTTTTTTTTTTTTTTTTTTTTTTTTTTTTTTTTTTTTTTTTTTTTTTTTTTTTTTTTTTTTTTTTTTTTTTTTTTTTTTTTTTTTTTTTTTTTTTTTTTTTTTTTTTTTTTTTTTTTTTTTTTTTTTTTTTTTTTTTTTTTTTTTTTTTTTTTTTTTTTTTTTTTTTTTTTTTTTTTTTTTTTTTTTTTTTTTTTTTTTTTTTTTTTTTTTTTTTTTTTTTTTTTTTTTTTTTTTTTTTTTTTTTTTTTTTTTTTTTTTTTTTTTTTTTTTTTTTTTTTTTTTTTTTTTTTTTTTTTTTTTTTTTTTTTTTTTTTTTTTTTTTTTTTTTTTTTTTTTTTTTTTTTTTTTTTTTTTTTTTTTTTTTTTTTTTTTTTTTTTTTTTTTTTTTTTTTTTTTTTTTTTTTTTTTTTTTTTTTTTTTTTTTTTTTTTTTTTTTTTTTTTTTTTTTTTTTTTTTTTTTTTTTTTTTTTTTTTTTTTTTTTTTTTTTTTTTTTTTTTTTTTTTTTTTTTTTTTTTTTTTTTTTTTTTTTTTTTTTTTTTTTTTTTTTTTTTTTTTTTTTTTTTTTTTTTTTTTTTTTTTTTTTTTTTTTTTTTTTTTTTTTTTTTTTTTTTTTTTTTTTTTTTTTTTTTTTTTTTTTTTTTTTTTTTTTTTTTTTTTTTTTTTTTTTTTTTTTTTTTTTTTTTTTTTTTTTTTTTTTTTTTTTTTTTTTTTTTTTTTTTTTTTTTTTTTTTTTTTTTTTTTTTTTTTTTTTTTTTTTTTTTTTTTTTTTTTTTTTTTTTTTTTTTTTTTTTTTTTTTTTTTTTTTTTTTTTTTTTTTTTTTTTTTTTTTTTTTTTTTTTTTTTTTTTTTTTTTTTTTTTTTTTTTTTTTTTTTTTTTTTTTTTTTTTTTTTTTTTTTTTTTTTTTTTTTTTTTTTTTTTTTTTTTTTTTTTTTTTTTTTTTTTTTTTTTTTTTTTTTTTTTTTTTTTTTTTTTTTTTTTTTTTTTTTTTTTTTTTTTTTTTTTTTTTTTTTTTTTTTTTTTTTTTTTTTTTTTTTTTTTTTTTTTTTTTTTTTTTTTTTTTTTTTTTTTTTTTTTTTTTTTTTTTTTTTTTTTTTTTTTTTTTTTTTTTTTTTTTTTTTTTTTTTTTTTTTTTTTTTTTTTTTTTTTTTTTTTTTTTTTTTTTTTTTTTTTTTTTTTTTTTTTTTTTTTTTTTTTTTTTTTTTTTTTTTTTTTTTTTTTTTTTTTTTTTTTTTTTTTTTTTTTTTTTTTTTTTTTTTTTTTTTTTTTTTTTTTTTTTTTTTTTTTTTTTTTTTTTTTTTTTTTTTTTTTTTTTTTTTTTTTTTTTTTTTTTTTTTTTTTTTTTTTTTTTTTTTTTTTTTTTTTTTTTTTTTTTTTTTTTTTTTTTTTTTTTTTTTTTTTTTTTTTTTTTTTTTTTTTTTTATTTGTTTTCTGTTTTTTTTTTTTTTTTTTTTTTTTTTTTTTTTTTTTTTTTTTTTTTTTTTTTTATATTTTTCAAAAAAATAATTTTGTTTTTGTTATTTATGCTTCTTGAGAATAATAAAAGTAGCAGTTGTTTCGTGGGTTTTCAATGATTTCGGTTGTGATAAGATTAACACGAATAAGTTTATTTTCAATCACCTGTTATATGATAATTAGATAATAATTAGGATTGTTTTCGTACGCGGATTGTTTATAACATTTTAAAGATAAGATAAATTATTAAATATATAAATTTAAATGTAAAAAATGTAAGTAAAAACAAATTTAAAAGAATATATTTTTTGAACATTGAATACATATATTGTATTTCATCTTTTGAAATATTTTTTTTTTATAGACAATATTCCATATGTTGAAATATTTTTAATTATTAAATGATTAAAAATTTCAAAAAAATCATCTCAAGTTGATGGCTAAAAATAAATATAAATTAAGTATTCAGGGCTAAAAAGTGTAAATTATTGATGGAAAACAAAAAAAGTGTAAATTAATGAGACTTTTTCTACAAATATTAATATAAATACTAATATAATAATATATTGGATAATGATTATTAGGATTTTTAATTTATAATTAAATTAAATGATGACATAAGCGAAAATCAATTTATATGAAATTAAGCGATTTGATTGGTTAATAAGTCATTAGTTCAACTGTCTTATAGTATATACTAGATTTTAGACTCGTGTCAAATACACGGGTTTTATAACATTATCAATATAAGAATTAGTATATGGAACAAAAAAATATTTATACGTTAAAATGTAAATATATTTAAAAAAGAATTGAGATATTAAAATGTAAATAATGAATGCTAAATCATATCAAGGCTGGATGATGTAGCAGACTTTCTTTTATACAAACTCTTCCAGATAAGCAATATTTTAACCTTGATTACAATTGACCGAGTTCTCATTGATATTTTTCAAAAAAATAATTTTGTTTTTGTTATTTATGCTTCTTGAGAATAATAAAAGTAGCAGTTGTTTCGTGGGTTTTCAATGATTTCGGTTGTGATAAGATTAAGATTAAGATTTTGATTTGATACGGAATATATATATGTTGCACACGTATCTGTATATGTGTGTGTCTGGATCTCGTACCCGGATTTCAAACCAACCCGGGTCATTCATTAACTAACTTAGCTTTTGACTGGTATTTTTGACTTTTGGAAACAGGTTGACTTTGACCTACATTTTCTGTTTTGCCGGCCGCGAAAATTTTGCCTTGAATTATACGAAGGAAAATAAGAAGAATGTTAAGTTTACAAACAAACATATAATGTGGTTAATTATATAGACTAGTTATATGTAAAGACATTTTTTCTTTCTATATTTTTTCCATTCAATTCATTGATAACACATGTATTTGTAGAAATTTGTTGTAATTAGTTTGTGTAACATTGCTCAAATAATGATATATCTATTAAAATGAATTTATGATTAATCTTTTATATTATAAAAGGATACCCGCATAATACGGTGACGAAGACGGTTTTGGTTGTGGCGGTGACTATTTTGTGGTGGTGGTCGGTCGAATGATCTAGATTGATATAATGTAATTGATGTAAATATAATATAAACAAATACAAAAACATGAATATATAAAACCTGAACGAACAAAAAGAAAACTATTCTCTTCTAACTCTTAACTTTCATTTACATGTGAAACGTTGTAAAAATTTCTGTTGTAGAATTTTTTTTTTAAACCTTCAAAACGTTACCTGCTTAAAAGTTCATGAAATTTATTTTATTATAGTCGAAAGTTATTTATAGATACCACATGCTAACCCACCATCAATATATGGTTTGGTATTCAAAAAGACTTATAAATTTAAGGTTTTGGTATCCAATCTAAGTGTGAGTAAAATGTTCTCTGGCAGGAGACATGAGTTTTCTTGACAATAATCAGGTTTTCTTTACAATTGAAGCCGAGTAATGAAGAGGTAATGTCGCTGAGTTCGCTTATTCAATATGATTTTTATAGTATATAGTTGGTAAGTTAGGTTTGTTAAATTTTGTATTATGACAATATAAAATTAAATATAGATAAAAAAAATGTTTATCTAGTGCATTAATGAAATTCTCAAAAAACATATTGTCCCATGTATCTATGTAATAAAACAACATGACATTCGCAATAAAGTTTATATTACAATGTTCAGTTCGATAAATTTAACCCATCTATCCCAAATAAGTATCCATTGTAAAAGTGCCATGCAATTACAGATATATATTTTTTTTTTGCAAAAAATCTTTAAAATATTTATGTAAAAAAGTATTACGGGTATTATAGTTAAAAGAAATGAAATTACGTTAGTATATATAGTTAATTTAACATGTTATTTTTTAACTATTAATTATAAAATTTAATATATTTTTTCTCAAAATATTCCAATAATAAATTAATTAAATAGCATCAAACTACGACAATGAAAAGATATTAATATTAAAAATTTATATATATATATATATACATATAAAAAGATAAAATGAGAACTAAATATTTGTCGAGAACTGCGAGAACCATTTTTCAACCATTAGATTAATTAGATCAAAGGCTAAAATGATTTGATAGTATTTATGTAATTTTGTGAAAGAAATTAATTTACAAATAATTAAAAACTAAAAAAAGGGCATAAAAGGAATATTAAAAAAAAGAATAAAACGGAAAGCACGTATCACGGATTTTAAGTTGTCAATATATTCGATGAGCATCTACGGTACTTAGGGGTGTGAAAAATGAACCGGAAAACCGAAAAACCGGTCCGAACCGCAACCGAAAAAAACCGAAACCGAAAAAAACCGAAACCGAAAAAAACCGAAACCCGAAAAAACCGAAAACCAAAAACCGATGTATAACGGTTCGGTTACGGTTTTTAATATTTATTAACCGCGGTTAACCGATACGAACCGAATTTTGATATATGTCTACATATAATCGTATATATGTATATTTACACATATATGTATTACATGAATACATCATTTACATACTATTTAGCTAACTTTTTATATTTGCTGCCTAAAATTCTAACAATTTTACTAACTTTCTTTCGCAATTTATGATTAGCTTTGGGTATTCTAAATAATTTTCTTATACATACAACATCTTTTTAATAAAAGTTGTTAACTTTGTTTAAAATATTTAACAAAAATATTAGTAATATCATATAGAGGACAGAAAAAAGTATTTTAAATTATATGTAATGTATATGTTATTTATAAAAAAATATTAATGTAGTTAAATGACTATTATACATAGAAAAATTAATTAACTACAATGTAAATTGACTATTATAGTTGAAAACTTGAACTTTATATTAACATGACTTTAATAAATGGTTAACCGAAAATCGAACCGAAATTAACCGAAACCGAAAAACGGTTCAAAATTTTTAACTAACCGAACCGAACCGAAACCGAAAAACGGTTCAAAATTTCTAGCTAACCGAACCAAACCGAAACCGAAAAAACGGTTCAAAATTTCTAGCTAACCGAACCGAACCATTTACAGCCCTAACGGTACTACAATTGTACAATACTGCATCATTAAGTTTGAATATTTATTATACTGATGTCAAACCTTGAAAACAGATTATAAAGTTTGCTTCATTATTTTTTATTTTATTTACAAATTATTGGTGCATTTTTTTTCTTTTTCAAGATTGACACAATGAACTAGTATTTTAATGTCAAGAACTATTAACATTTTAGCTTTGGATATAATAGTTAATGTTATTATTATTTTTTTATCATAAAAATATTATTTATCATTATCGTATGCAATTTAGTGTGTACATGTAAACAACTACGGTTATTTAATTACCAATGAATATTTAATTATCAATTGTGGGTATATGTTCACGTCCATGTGACATTTTTACTATATATATTTTTTATGTATTTGCACATTTAAATATATAACCCTTTTTAATAAATTATGTTCGATATAAGAGATATGCACATGTGATCTAATAATATTTTCTCATCTACTTTTTCATAATTTTGAATAAAGTGTACATAGGTGTACGTATGTATTAAGTGTACACAGGTGTACATGTAAATTGCATATATACATATGTGTACATTTTCGAAGTGTACATACGTGTACATATAATTTGTACATATAAAAATATTATTTTTCTTGCTATAAAACTATTTTGGTATATGAGGTATGCATATGTGAATTAAGAAAAGTGAAAGTGTAAAACTTTTTTCTATAAAATTTGCATATGTACATAGAACATATGTGTACCTTTCGAAGTATACATAGGTGTACATATAATTTGCACAAGTAAACATATTGATTTTTTATTATAAAACATCTAATTTAATTAGTTTATGGGATAATTATAAGCAGGTCAATCGCTAAGTACATATATACGAAGTAGTTAATTAATACAGGACATGTTATGTCCTCTTTAGTATTTTAATCAATAAAATTGTATTAAATTATTAAAAACTCTTAGAAAATAACTTTGAGGTTTACAAGTTAGATCAGACATATTGATTAGTTGGCGTTGATAAAAATCTTAAAAACATCAAATTAATAAAAGCAATAAACCATATTGGAGTATAAACGGTTATAATGGAGAAATTTATGGGATTGTTATTTAATAATTTAAATTTAAATAGTATATAACAAAAGTACAAAACTACCCTCATAGGTTATTTCCATGAAAAAGTTTTCACAGTTTCGACAAATATTTGGTTCTCACAATAACCTAACTCATGGACCATATATGTCTATATATATACTAGTATCAATACTCGTACAATGTATGGATTGATATTATATATATCATATACAACACCTATATTAGTCATAAATAATCTATATTACGCATGTATCATAGATTAATCTTTAAACTCACACTCCAAAAGACTAAGCGGGCTCACTGTTAGTGATTATAGTATTAATAAAACATACTTTGTCAACAATATAATATGAACATGTATATAACATAAGGTCAAATAAAGCTAAAATTTAAATTAAATAATCATTATAATGGATATAACAATAATAAGTAAAAACAAATATGTGATGGAAAATATCTTTTTTGTTGATCACAAAAGTTGAAAGGAAAAAAAAAAGCAACAATCAATGTGTGATTATCACTTTGATAGTCCACATGACACTTCAAACAACGTCAATTGAATACCAATTCTTCCGGTTATCAAAACTAGGGGTGATCAAAATGCGGACTGGTCCGCGAAACCTGGTGAACCGGTCCGAGAAAAAGCCGAAACCGACGTAACCCGTTATATTATGGTCCGGTCCACGGGCTTGATTTTCAAGAAAATGCGGTCCACGGGCCGGGCCGGGCTAACCCGTGAAAAACCTGAAAGCCCGTTGAACCCGAAGTTTTTACAATTAGAGAATGATTAGGATTCCTCACACTAATATTAATATAGTATATATCGTTACGTTATATGAAGTTTACGTACAAAAATATGTAATAATAATATATGACAGCTTGGTATTTATATGTTTTTGGCTATTGTAAGTCTATGTATACATAATAATAATGTGTGAGTAAGTTTGTTATTGTTTCTTGTTTGTAATCAGCAACTTGCTGCCAGTATAGATAATTCTCGTGTACATGCACTTTTAAACTTTTAGTTGCTAACTTCCTGTATGTTATTTTTTTTTGTTAATACTTGGATTGCTAGAGATGAAAGTCATGTTAAAAAAATATCATTATTACCTCTGCAAGAAATCAACTTGCAAAGTATATCACAACACCAATATACGGGCTCGGGGTGACCCGTTGAAAACCCGGACCCGCATGATAACCCCGAACGACCCAATGAAACACGGACCGGTCCTCGGTCCACATATTTTGTATTTCTCGGGTCACGGTGTCGGTCAGGGCTGAGGTCGGGTTGGTCCGGGTTGAGCCCATGATCACCCTAATCAAAACCAACATTAAAAAGAAAGAAAACAAAACGAAAACATGGTTAGTGGATGAAGTCATGAAAGCAATAAAGCCTTTGGTTTTCTTTTCCTTGTTTTTGGTGTTGACAGCCAAACAAAAAAAAAAAAAACCTTTAAAAAGGGATTGAGGATATATAGCCATATAGGTAGGAAACATAAATAATACAATGATGTTGTTAGTTATATATGATAAGTTGTATTTTATATTAAGTAGGAAACTTAATAATAAAATATATAACTTAAGACAAATATATTTGATAAATATAAAAGATACGGTGTTTACTAAGATTGGATGAAAAATTCATATTCATATTAACATTGTCATTAACGTTACTTAAAAACAAAGGATGTATTACAATTGTACTAAAAAAGAGATTTGTATAGCACATTCGATCCTTTTGAGCTTTAACTAAATTTGGATTCGACCGATTTGTATTTGTTTTAATTTTATCCAATATTAAGATAAACATAAGAAAGAAATAAGTTCCTAAATTACAAGTATCTCTTCTTCATCTCCATTAATCATCTTAAAGTTAGAACGCAAAGTAGAATTTAATAATTAAATTAAAAAGATGTAACATTTATATATTATCAAAGAATACAAAAGCAAAACAAGTACATAAATATTCAAAATAAATTTAGAAACAATAAACATTTCATATCCAGTTCTTCAAAAGCAACCATTAGCATGATCGTGTATACTCGATCACGAATTTTAAAACTACTACCAAATCAAATCATATCATTATCATTGGATCTTTGAATGATAAAAACTTAAGGAAAAAGAAACAGAGTCACCAGAGATATGAATTGGTCAAAAGATCAACTACGCGTTTTTAACAACTAATTATGAGTACAATCAGATAATCATATTATAGTTATTTATGACATTGGGTATGTAATTAAGTAAATGAGAAAAAGAAAAAGAATAAATCGATAACTTATGATTGATCATGAAAGAATACAACGTCAGTTTTCCTAAATAATGTATACATCAACTAATTAATTGAATACAATTTTTTCAAAAGAATCAAATGAAGAAACAATAATAATGAATTAAGTGGTTCCGGTTCCTTAAAAAGTCCCAAAGACTAAAAAAAATGGTGGATGGATGGATTATATATGACAGCCGCAACAAAGGTAGAAGAAGGCAAGTGTAGATACCATAACAACTGCTTCAACAGCATAAAGTATTTTAAATAAAAACCGATCAATGAAGTCGGACCACTTGTTCGTCGTCATCTTCCACCATCTAACACCACCCCCCGCCGCCGCCCTCCTACCACCATTAAGTTTCTTCCATATCCCTTTTCGGTGTAATCTCTTGAACATATATGAAAACTGCAGTGGGGCATGTGCTTTCTTTTCCTCCATTAATTTTCAATTCTTCTTCTTTGTGGGATTTTTGATATAATAATAATAATAATATTATTGGGTATCCGTGTCAGTGTGTGTTTAGAATTTTGGTAGTTGTTCCTGTAAACGTATATATAGTGGTTTGTAGGGTCCCATGAAAAGTCCTTGAAAGTTAAGAGAATAATTCAGTTTCACTTTGCACCCCTTTATTTTACGTTATATTACAACTATGATTGATACTTTAGTTTCATGACGTTTTAATGCGTGATTGTTGATCAAGTCTTTAAAATGTCAACTGCTCAAAGTTGACTTGTGAATATTTTGATAAAATTCATTTTTCTTTTACTATAAAAAGTAAATACTCATGCTTATCATTATATATTTATTTCTCGTAAGAATCCAAGCTTAACTTAACTTGTTGATAGTAATTTAACATTATATACCTTCGTTGAGAGCATATATTGGGCCTTGTAATTGATAAAGAGTAAAACAGCGTCTATTTGGTAACCAAATCATTTCTTTAGAAAGTGTAGCAACTTGGTTAAAGCAAAATTTTAGCAAATGGTTTGTTGTCGTACAAATGTTTGGAAAATATTTTCCTCATATGCACCTGATGTGCAAATATTTGGAAAACAAAATTTATGTTCGTAAATAAAAAAGTAAAAGTAATAAGGAAACATGATCATGTTACATTATATATTTTCCAGTTATATAAGTAAAGAAATAAAAAAGGAAAATATTTTATAGTTTTTAAAAGTACAAGGGGTATTAGTGGATTGTTGGAAATTTTATAACGGGTTCCGCGTTTTAATCGGCCAATGATTGCGTTAGTGGGGCTAAATGGCAAGATGTAGGTTAATTTCCAGGAAGGAAGACCCCTTTTTCTACATGACCTGTTTCTAACACCTTTTGACCTTGTAAATACTAATTGCATAATACTATGATTTTTGGTTTACGCAATATACAAAATCCCCGCCCAAACATATATGTAAAACTGCTAATCAAGAATTTGCTAATCAAGGTCTTTAGGGTTATGAAAATATTTTGATAGTTATATATATATGTAGAATATTTTAGTGCATGTTAAAAGGTTATAGTTTAAAAAAACATGATTACAGATAGAGCTTATAATATAACCAAATGAAAATTAATGAATTTGTAGGCCAAACTTGAAAGTAGTGTATAATCCGAGGAAACCAAAAGCAAAGTTTAACTTGTTGGAACCGTTGACAGTGGGCCTCACAGTGGATGGAAATAGAGCTGTTGGTGATTAATGCGGGTCCAGGCCAGATGTGCAAAAACAGGCTGAGTCCAACTTTCATACGGTAGGTCGGTATATAGTAGAACTGGAAAGGGTCAGAATCTATATACAGTATACTAGCCAATTGCCCGCACGATGCGGCGGTGAGATGATGTGAGTGATAGGTCATAGAGTGTGATAGGTCATAGGAGGATCGATTATAGGGGGTGATAGGTCATAGGGGTGATCGGTGATGATCTACCTGGATGGGCTCCGCCCTTAGCCGTACGTGTTCCGTCTTCGGATTTAAAAATTTGTTGAAAGTATATCGAATGACATCTCTAGTGAAAGAGCATGATTAAGAACACCCATATAATATAATTTATCGATGTACGGTTTTTGAGATGAAAGATTTTGAATGAATTAGAGGAATAAAATGATTTATGGAGGAGAGAGAAAAAAATGACTGGTTGAGATTTGAGGAGAGAGAGAGGAAAATGAGTGGTTGATATTTAAGGGTATTATATGTATATTAAGTGATGATATTCAAACTAATGGATAAAATAAAAGGGTAATTTGAGTAGATCAAGTTCTTTTTTGAGAAAATGAGAGAGGTAAATGCTTTATAAAGTAATTTAGATTTAGATTTAGATATCCTCCCTATAAGTCCAAAATGTCCTCGCAATAGCCTTTAGCGAGGACATGTCTTCGCATTATCTTCGTCGCGAAAGCCTTCTCGCAAAAAGTATCTAGCGACGACTTTTATAACATATTGCGAGGACATATATCAGCATTAAAGAAAAAGAGAAAAGAAATGAAAATTCTTTTTGCGAGGACTGTCCTTGCAATAAGTTAAATATTTTTGTTTTAAAAGCACTACCAGAAATGTATATATTTTGTATTATTGTGATGTATAAATGTATTCTTTTGTGTATTATACGAATAAATGTATAAATACATATGTACATCGTATACCTCTACAATATATACATTGTTATTTTTAGCAAAATTCTACTGCAATTACAGCTTTCTACCGGAATTTTTTCAGGTCAACAACATATTTCTTGTCACTAAATTTTACTAGCTTTTTCATCAACCAACTACTATCATCAAACCACAATACAATTAACATCATCAAAGAAAACATATAAACAATATATAAACAAAATGTCATACATTACATTATACAAATCTGCCATCAAAGTATAATAACAAATTGATTAAGCTACATTCCACCTTTCTTGTACAAAATAAACTCTAATGCATTACATTGTACACCACTGAAATCTATAATCAAAAGATAAAAATTAATCAGGTGCTCCTTCAAAATCGTCATTAAGTGTTGCTCCTTCAAAGAAACTCAAGCCTTCTGTTAAAAAAACAACATTAAATTATGTTAATAAAAAATAATAATAAAATCTGCTAAAAACAAATCTGAAAATTTAGGTAAAAATTTAATTTACAAAATAACTTCTAAACAATTAAGTAATAATTTAATTTCTAACTAGCTAAGTACTAGTAGTGTATTACAATAAAGAAAACTTACAAGAAAAGAGGGTAAGTGGGTTTTGTTCCCGGTGGTCGGCGGCGGCAGTTTGTAGCGAGGGCGTAAGTGGGTTCGTGTAAACAATGGCTAAATCGTGATATAAGATTATATAGCTTAAGTGTGTGAGAGAGAAAGTAGAGAGAAAATGTGGGAAAGTAGGGAAAATATGATTAAAGGTTTAAAGGTTACATAATCCATGGGATGGAGGGGTATTTATACCGAAAGTTAATTACACAAAGGTCCTTCCTTAATTAAATAATAACCCCTCCATACTTAATTACATTACAATTGAATACCCCTCCATACTTAACTAAATTACAATTTAACACCACAATTTTATATCTAACAATCTCCCCCTTGGTGTTGAATTGTAAATGTTGCATCGTCTTCGATCTTTAAATCTTGGCGGGTCCTTTTTTGTTAAGAATCTTAGATGTTGAGTAGACTTTGAAGCTTTCTCTCTGTCTTCATCGTCTTCAAGCAGCTTTGAACTTTTAGATTCTTAAACTTTATGAGAAGTCAAAGACTTGGGTTTCTTATGGAAAGCGGAAACTTGGAATGAAGTGCGGAAGCTTGGCTTAGTGTTGAGTGTAGAACTTGACTTGGTTCTTACATTACAGTCGTTGATTGTCTGTCTCTTGCTCCCCCTCAAACACACAAGTTTCTCAATAACAGATAATTAATCCAGAAAATGGTTTGTCGCTTTAGCTCCCCCTCAACTTGTCGTATGAGCGAAATCTTCTCTAAATCTTGCCCCCCTCACTCAATCACTTCTTTCAAAATATACAATAAAAACATACTAAAAGATCCAAGACTAATTTTCCTTTTAGCTCCCCCTCAACCCGGGCATAATTTTTAGAGCAAAGAATTAGACAAGGCAATGTGCTCCCCCTCAAAAGGATAATCAATCTCTAACGCTTTTCTCCCCCTCATGATGAACACATGTACCGTGTTCATCATGCACAGTGATTGATGACAATAACGGTAAATGAAAGGTATAACTATGAAGTAACGTCTCAATTACACATGTTTTGAATGGGTTGTACACTGATATGTGTACAAGCCAAATCACAACCACCTACTTGGATCCAGACGTTGGAACCCATGTAAGGGTGGGTCCAACTGGATATTTGAAGAGAGAAGTAGAAGGTTGTGCATAGTAAAACACTTTTTGCATACGAGGGTGAATGACTCGTGGTGCCAACTTAAACAGCTCAGAGAGAGAGTATTTAATGGGAATGCATTTAGGTTTTAGGTACCCACTTAGACTGGGTCCATGCAAGGTTAGGGAGTCATCAGCAATCATATTTATTAGAATAACAAGTAAGAGAAAGACGAACGAAGGCATAAAATAAACATCAACATTTAAACATATAATAGAACAAACACACAATCCAACTTGGAATTTTATTGAAAGCAAGTAAACACACACACTTAGTTCAAAAGTAACGATACGAAATACAGAACAAAACAGTCATTACAAAGTTTTAGAACAAGATGGACTAGTCCTAGAAGCATTTGATCTATCTAGAACACTAGGTCTATGAACTATCCACTCTTGTTTAACAGTTGTAGCATTTCCAGCAAGCTTGACTGTCCTAGTAGCATGAAAGTATCTATCCTTAGGAAGCTGTTAGGTCCAGATTTAGTCCAGACTTACTGGACTGGCTCCAGAATGGACTACTGGAACCTTATTTAGGTTTGTTAAGAAAACTTGTTTTGCTGGTCTCGCTCCAGACCCGACTACTGGAGCCTCACTGAAGATCTGACCAGAAAATGTTTCTCTACTGGACCTACTCCAGACTTGGAATCTGGAGTCCCTCTGAAGATTTGTCCAGAAATAATTGAAGACTAGTGAGCATTTACTTGTATAGGTAATCTGGAGCATTCTCCAGATTAGC
>CM067167.1:58403432-58529209 GCA_034093135.1 Erigeron breviscapus | reverse complement strand
TCAATATTTTATTTTATATTATTAACTGTAATCAAGTTAATTGTAATATTATTGTTATTAGCTATTGTAATCAGACTATAATTAGAATAATCATTGTTGTTATTAGTAATTAAAATTATTGAAACCCCACGAACTAGCTGCTACTTTTATTGTTCTTAACAATCATTGCTAACGAAAATAAAATTACTCTTTTGCAAGACATCAATGAGAACTCAATCAATTATGTAATCAAATTTAAGATATTGCTTTTCTGGAAGAGTTTGTATAAAAGAAACCTGCTACACCATCCAACTTGATTTATCATTCAATATTTACATTTAAATATCTCAATTCCTTTTTGAGTATATTTTTACATTTAACGTATAATTTTTTTTTCCATATACTAATTCTTATATTAATAATGTTGTAAAACCCGTGTATATGACATCATCTCTATGTATCACAATCAAAACTCAAAAGATAAATCAATGAAAACATATCACAAAATCGAAAGGCAAAATCCAAAGTCAATGAAAACAACAAATCTATATATACATAAATATACTTAATCACATTTTTCCGACGATGGAGTATACTTAATCAGAAAAAAGGCAAACCATTTTTTCCGGCAAAGGGTAGTGATACGGAGGCAAGAGGCATAGCTTCGTTGTTTGGAATTAGGTTCTGAAACTTTTCATGGATGATAAAAAGGAATAAACTTTAACATGTTTAAAGGGTAAAGTAAGGAAATTTTGGTAAAAAGTAAAAAATCGAAATCTAGCACTAAAAGGAACAAAATCAAGCCATGGAATGGATTTGGATCTTTAACCAAGGTGATTTTGCTCTGATACCAATTTAAAACAATGCTAGATTATTAATTCATGTTAAGTGTGTGAGAGAGAATGAGAGAAAATGGGAAATATGGAAAATATATTATGAAGGCTAACATTACAATGTTGGTGGTGGAGGGATATTTATACACAAAGTTAATTACACTAAGACCCCTCCACACTTAATTAGAAAGGCCTTAACTATTACAAAAGTACAAAACAAGTACTAACTTAAATATAAAGCTAACAATATATATCTATATAAAGTTAATTTTCTGAAACAAATCTGAAACTTTTCTTTTTCTTCTTAGTCTCTGTAGTTAATGTTAAATAATGATTAATATATGTAATGATAATGATTAATAAGACTCTATATTGAATTGTTCTTAACAGATCACCACCCATCCATCAATTTACCACATTATTTTTCATTCTATGATTAAATAATAATCAATGTCAGCATTATTTCAAATCAATTCAAATAGTAATGGATTCAATTGCTACAAGAAAAAACCTTTCTTTTTGGTTTCACAAACCTTTAAATTTCCAATTCATATTCAAATTCAAATTCATAATATTAACTTCTTTACTTATCAAATACCAATATCAATCATTAATTGATCATCATAATAAAAACATATCACCACACCATCACCGCAGACCGCCCCTCTGGCCAGCCACCATCTTCCGGCCAACCACAGTTTGTTATTGGTTTTGGTAGGGTTTCGCAAATACCAGGTATGGTGCTCTGACCAAGTCCTAGTGCTAACTAGGATGGTGCACTATCATATATATAAAAAAAAGGGTTGGGTGTTTCAGAAGACTTTTTCGTAATCAGTGTAAAGTGTTGTGTTGTAAATACTTTACACTGAAATGACTTCAGTGTTCGTTTTTTTTCTGAACGACTTAAAAAATATATTAAAAAATGCTAGTGAGAAACTAGTAAATACTTCGTAAATATAGATACGCAGTGTTTCTAACTACATCGGAATATCAGATAGAGAACCAACACAAAGTTCATTGGTAAAACGAGAGGAATACCCGCGCAATGTAGCGGTGGTGACGGCGGCGGGTGATGGCAGTGGCGGTGGTGGCGGTAACGGTGTTGTTATTATTGTAAAAGTAGTTGATATAAAAGGGGTAGTGTAGTTATTTTAAGAGTTAAGGAATCTACATTGTAAATAATTTCATTAAGAGCATTATAGGTACGTATATTAGATGTAAATATTTAAATGAGTGAATAAATAAGAAAGGTAGTTTGGATAGATGGGTTTGGAAAATAATTTAGGGTTATTTTGGGTAGATGTAGTGTGTGAGTTAAGAATGTGTTAAAATTAAGGTATTTTTGGTTTTTTAAAGATAGAAAGTTAAAAGGGGGGGTAGTTTGTTTTATAAAGGAGTATAGATATATATATATATATAATGTCTTTTGTCTGGTGTTTTTGAGTAAAAATGACAATTAGAGGGTGCCCAATACCGTTCGTCCCTCTCTCGTTCCTCTTGGACGGACGAGTCCACACCATTGGGTGGGACTCGTCCATGGTTCGTTCGATGCACTCGTCCCCCTTGTTCGTTCCTCCAGGGACGAGAGTGATTATGTGTTTTTTTTTAATGTAACGGCTAGAAAGGAAGGAAGAAGACAAAAAAAAAAGTTTCTGAACTTGGCAAAACAGGTCCCTGTAACGGCAGATTTGACCAAAACAAGTTCAAAAAAGTGACACTTTTAGTCCTTAACGGCTAGTTTTTCAAAATTCTTATATATACACCTCCATTGAAGAACTATATCACACCACTCTTTCATTATTCAGTTATATTAACACATACCAATCCATTTTAACAACAAATCATGTCAAACTTCAACAACCAAAGATCCGATGATTTCTTTAACGCTTTGAACGATTTGAATCAATCGTTCCCGAACCAACCACCACTCCAACCTATGATTCCACATCCAAATGACCCCCGTTTTCAACAATTCATGGCAGCTCATTACGCTCAACTTTCCTCGCAACAAACCCCTAATTTCTACCACGGGGGGTCATCGGCGGCAGGAGCTTATCAACAACCCGGTCAACAAACACCCCAATCCTTTCCAACACCACCATCTGTTCCCACACCCGAATATGTTCTCACACCCCAGCGTACCAAGGTCAAAACCATGGCCAAACGCACGAAGAAAGACAAACAACCAAAAGAACCTACTGGAAACTCGTCACATTGGAATGAGTTGGAAATGAAAGTTCTCACAGAGTGTTGGGTCGATGCTTCAGATGATCCAATATATGGCAGAGACCAATCCGAAGATTCTTTTTGGGGGAGAATCATAGATAACTACAATGCAAGATTCCCCAACAACCAAAGAAAAGCCAATCCGATTACTAGCAAATGAAGAAAGATCAAAGCAAATGTTGCAAAGTTCAATGCAATTTGGGCATGTTATGATGGGAACCGGTGTAGTAGGGAGAACGATGCCCAAGTCATGGAGGAAGCGCATTCAGGGTACTTTTCTCAAACCCGCACTCAGTTTAACATGTACGAGTGTTGGTTGCTTGTGAAAGATAAGCCAAAGTTCTTCGCTCCATCCGCTCATGATGTTCTGGGTCGAAGCATGCATAAAAGGAAAAACATTGTTAATGTTGTTGATAGTGAAGAGGAGGACGATCCCCAATTCGAGCCCGTAGACCTTGAAGATAACGACCTTTTCGGTCCGGATACGTATACGCGCCCCCTACTAAGTCAAAGGCTTCGCGAACCTCGGCGTCTTCTGATGCGGGTTCTACTCGTTCTTCAGCTTCCGACCTAGCCGCCCGACTTGACAGACTTGGGTGTACCAAGCAAGCAGTTTTGGAAGAACAACAACAATCTTTGGCGGCCATTCGTGAGGAAGAAAGGAAGCGCACCATGTATACGGCTCTTTCGTTCATGGGCCAAACAGAGTGTGATGAGGAGGAAAAGAGGTTCATCAAGGAAGCGAAGAAGAAACTGATGGCCGAGTACAAAGGCTTCCTTTTCGGAGACAACGACAATTAGTTTAGCTTAGTTTAGTTTTTTAAAATAAAAATGTCGTTTTTTTTCAATTTTTAGGTTGTGTGTTTTTTTTTAATTGTACTTTGTTTTTTTTTTAATGTTCTAAATGTATTTTTTTTTTTTAATGAAGTTATGTGTTTTATTTAACATTTGTGTTAATGGAGTAAAATGTGTTTTATTTATATTATGGAGGGTTAAAAGCGTAAAGTTTAGATAAAAGGGTATAATTAAATAATTAGTGGGTCCAATGCTGACTGGGACTAGTCCTTGGAGTGAAATGTATTGGGTATGTTTTGGGGGGATTAGTCCTTGGATTATTTTTTGTTGATGTGGCGCTGACTGAGACTAGTTCTTTAGGGATGAGTCCCTAGTATTGGCTACCCTCTTATGTGCAACAATAGTCAACTGAATTAATTTTTCAAGTTAATCTCAAAGTTGTAACTATTTAAATATTCATGACAATTTTTTGTATAAAAGTTGCTACCTTTCAACAACTGTGTACTCCCTAATATACTTAGTGATTGACAAAGACCAACCTTCAGCCAAAATGATCGACTTGCATTTGAGATATTGTAACCCCAACTTATTCATAATACAAGTGTATTAGCCATATGAACAACTCAACAAAGGGTGCACCGTTTAGTGCCCTTGCCTTTATCTACCAATAAACTAAAACATGATTGAGATATTCTTCAAACGACACGTGGCGTAATCTTTGATCGACACGTGTCGTAATCTTTAATTTATTTATTTTATGAAATTAGTTTTTTTAATTTTATATAGATTCAATTTTCTTATTAGACTTAGAATTAAACTCTAACTCTTAGCTTATTAATACAATAGACATTATAACCTTATTTGATTGATCGTTTTCTCATTAATAAATTGTTGAGTCATGGATTCGCTGAGGAGACTCAGCGTTGAACTTTGTCAGCGACTCCTCAGCAATCATCAATCATCTTCAGAGTTAAGGATAAGTTCAATGACTCACCACCAAGTTTTGTAAGTCAAATATAGGCGGGAAAAATGAAGATAAGAAGACTGGTCCCCAAGGACACGTGTTGATAAAGCAGAATGAAGACATGTGACCTTGTACCAAAATGGTACTAAGGTGTTTCTCTTTCATACCCGATTTGGAAACAAACAAGATGAAGATAGAGACACCTGCAAAACAGTCTTACACGCCAATAGATGGTCGACAACCTTCCTTATGTCAACATCTAATGGGTCGTCATGTGATGCCTTCTCTTACCCTATATAAGGCATCACTTGACCTAGCCGTACTCTTGTTGGTGTGTTCCACATTTACACTTAGTGTGTTTTACATCATTGTATAATTGTTAGGTTTTTAGTGTGTCAAAAACTTAACAATATTTTCTCTTTTCTTTCTTCTTTAAAATCGACCATGTATTCACTGTTTAATCAATGTTACTTATGATTAAACTTATTTACTTTTCTGTCTTATGTTCTTAAAGTAATTTACATTAGTTGTTAATTACAAATCCTTGCAAACTTGGGACTTTCAGTTGGTATCAGAGAAGTGTTTCGATACACTGAAACTGATCTAAAAAGCGTTTGCAAGATTATCTTTCTTTCTTTACTTTAATTTTCTGCATCAAAAAATCTTTTCTTATCTTTAAACTTTCTGTTTACTTTTCTTTACTTTTACATGGCTCATATTCCTACTCTGGTCAATACCAGGGATTTTGGGTATGTCTCCATCCCACCTAGATTCGAAACTCATGATTTCGGATCTTGGAAGGAGAAAATGCTCCTACACATTGTAGGAGTTGAACCTTACCTTATGACCATTCTCACCAAAGGACCCTATGTACCGATTCTGGTTTCCAGAACACCAGGAGCTACTACTGATGCTCCTGAAGTTGTTACTGAGATTATTAAACCAGAAGTACAATGGACAGATGATGAGCGCAGGCTTGTCAATCTTGATGCTCGGTTGAGAAACTTAATTATTAACACCCTTCCTGATGACATAATGAAATCTGTCATCAAATTAAATTCTGCTAAAAAGGTGTGGGATAATCTTTGTACCAGATTTGATGGTACTGAAGATGTTCTTACTACCAAAAAGATAGATCTTAAACGTGCCTATGAAGGATTCTTCTCTCTCCCTAATGAGAATCTAGATGGCACTTATAACCGATTTAAATGTCTTCTAAATGACATGACCAACGCTGGCATAGAGCATGACACGCTCGAAGTATGTCACAAGTTCATTGACAGCTTGCCTATTAAGTGGCAAGGTCTAAGACAAATTCTTAGGACCACTAAGCAGCTGAAGCAGCATGACTTAGAGTCACTCTATGGCACTCTTCAATTTGAAGAAAAAGCCCTTGCTCAAAACTTAAGAGCTGAGGCTGACTCCAAAAGACATGCTGGTTCATCTCCTTCTTCTACTTCTTTATCTTATGTTCCCCATGTTCATACCCTCTTGCATTATTTCCTGCTGAAACTAACACCATTCATGTTAGCGACAGCCATCTCGCCCCTTCTCCTATTAGAGATCTTGTCAATGACCTCGATTTCGAGGAGAGACAAGAGATATTCTCTGACTTCATGCAGTTTGCTCTCATCGCTGGTAAAAGATATTCAAAGAAATGGAACAGTCGTAAATCGAATGTTTCTCAAAAACCAGTGGTAGACAAATCGCAAGAAGAATGCTGGAGATGTGGTCGAAGAGGTCACTATCAGAAAGAATGCAAAGTTTCTATTCCTTCTTTTCAGACAGCGAAGCCTTCTTCTTCATCAGTTAAGCCTGCTGATGAATATAAAAAGAATTACTATGAACTTCATGCTAAGATGGCTGAAGTGGAAGAAGCCAAAGCTCCTGCCAAAGGTCTTATTGCTGAAGAACATGACTGGGCTGAATCTGACGAATCTGACAGCGAGGACTTTGTTGATGCCATTAGCTTTATGGCACTCGCTGACGACCAAGCGCTGACAAAAGATCAAGTGTGCTCCAGTCAGTGGGTGAATGTCACGATCAAGAAGGTATGCAACTTTTCTTCTGCCTTTGAAGAGGATAAACCTAAAATTCTTGAATCTCTTACTTGTGATATTCAGTTCATCGAGTCTATTCGTGCTGATCTTCAATCTAAACTCAACTCAGTAAGTGCTGAGCTAAGTGAAAAATCTGATAAGCTCAAGGACTTGAGAAATGTCCATGTCGAGCTTGAATCTCAAATACTTCTCAACAAAACTCTTCAAAGTCGCTGACCTTGGAAAGATTGTTACCTCATGGTCTAAAGCCTCTAGGCTTCATGACCAAATCTTCAGTAAGCAGGTACCTGCTCAAATGAAAGCCATAATCGGTGGTGATTATGAAACTGCCGCTGTGATCACTAACATGTTCAGCGACAATCCTGCTTCTGAAGAGAGGATTCCTCCCAGTGCTGTTGCATCTCCTGAGGAAATGCTGAAGTATTACTTCATTAAAGGCATGAATGATTATCATTCTGAGCTAAATGATGAATCATCCTCTCCCAGCACTTCTTCTTCACAAGCTGAAACTAGTTCTTCAGCTAGCTTCGCTAAAACTATTTTTCCTAATCATCCCATTATTGATATGATGCCTAATGAAGGCAGAGTTCAATATTCTTCTTCCCAAACATTTGAAGGGGACTCTTCAAGTGATGG
This sequence comes from Erigeron breviscapus, assembly GCA_034093135.1. Classification (NCBI taxonomy): domain Eukaryota; kingdom Viridiplantae; phylum Streptophyta; class Magnoliopsida; order Asterales; family Asteraceae; genus Erigeron; species Erigeron breviscapus. The sequence continues at coordinate 58,521,716 of CM067167.1, read as the reverse complement.
TTATAAACCTCTTGCTCCTCAGCTTTTGACTGTTAAGTCTAAGGCTGTTGATCCTTTCAAAAGGCGCAAGGTCGCTATCCCATATGACTACAACACTCCTCAGCGAGCTAAGTCTGGTAGCCAACCTGCTGAGAATCTTGTTCCCTCAGTAGTCGCTGAACTCCCTGCGCCTCAGCCTTCGTCTTCCTCTAACCTCTCTCATGTTGACAGTAAATCTGTTATGCATGATCGCTTAATGAAAAGACGATCTAAGTTTGCTGATGCTCGTTATCAGCAACCTAACCCTATCTATGTTTAGAAGGGAACACATATCCCTCAGCAACCCAAACCTGCTCAGCTGGTCAGACCTCCTCAGCAAGGAGGTCAGCGAGTTGTTCAGACTCATCCTGGTTCTTCCTCTTCTAATACTCGATCAAAGGGCAAGTCCATTCTTGGTCCTATTCCCAAGTCTCTTCCTCCTCAATTTAGGAAGAAAAAGACTTCTTCCGCAACATCAACCTCTTCTTCCAATCCTGAGATAAGCGAGCTGACCAAACGTGTAAACAGTTTGTCTTCTCAACTCAAGGAGTTTCTGATTCAAAGTCAGAAACAAAATCCAATTGGAAGAAAGTGTTATCTTTGTGGCGAAAGAGGACACATTGCTACTGATTGTAATGACAAAGAATCCAGGAATCCTCCTAAAGATGTCATTCAACAAAATCCTTCCTCAGCTTCTGCTGCTCCCTCCACCTCTGTGGTCAGTGAGCCAACTCTTCCAGCTGAATCTAATATCAGCTTGGGTGAAGCAGTTGCTCTCAATGAGGACAATATCGCTGAGTTTATCTCTTCTCAGCGAATCTCTATTCCTCAATCTCAACAGGTTATTTCAAATACTTTTGGTGATACTCTAGTTGAATATGGGAGCAATAATGAAGTTATTAACATATTCGTTCTTGACTCTGGCAATACTTTCACTTATACCTCTGAGGATCAGTATTTTACTTATGAGGTAAATCATGATATGCTTCCTGCTCATCAAATTGTTGATGACTCTCCCATTGATGAAATTGCTGAGTCAAATGTCCCTTCCTCTGTCTCTGCTGATGATATTGTCAGTGGAGAGAATCTCGATTCCACCTAAATCCTTCTATTGTTATCCATGCAGGCCTCGCTAGGAAAAAGAGTGTGGTATTTGGACAGTGGTTGTTCAAAACACATGACTGGATCCAAAGACCTGATGGATAACTATGTGGCGATCGATGGTCCCACAGTTGTGTTTGGTGACAACTCTACTGGCCAAACTAAAGGATATGGGTCTCTCTCCAATGGGCTGATCAAATTCACAAAGGTTGCCTATGTGAATGGATTGAAACACAATCTGATCAACATCAGTCAACTGTGTGATGCTGACTACAAGGTTATCCTTGATAAGCATCAAGGCACAGTAATTGACATCAATAAAGAGGTAATTTTAGTTGCTCCTAGAAAAAGGGATATCTACTTGGTAGATTTCACTCCTGTGAAGACTGACAGTGAGACCTGTTTCTTCTCTAAAGCTGCCTCTCAAATCAATTAGTTGTGGCACAAGCGTATGTCGCATGTGAATTTCAAAACAATCAATTCTCTAGCCGAAAAAAATCTTGTTCGAGGCCATCCTCCTCTCACTTATGAGAAGGAAAGACTCTGTGGTGCCTGCGAAAAGGGTAAAAGCCACAGGGCCTCCTTCAAAACCAAACAAGCCAACTCGATCAATGGCTGCTTTCATCTACTTCACATGGACCTCTTTGGCCCAGTAAATGTCCAAAGTCTAAGAGGTAGCAGATACACCTTAGTCATTGTGGATGAATATTCATGATATAATTGGACAATATTTCTTCAATTCAAGAGTGATGCTGCTGAGGAAATTATAAACTTCATCAAAAAGATGGAAAACCTTAACAGCATAAGGGTTAAGGAACTCAGAAGTGATCATGGCACTGAGTTCATAAACCATACTCTTGAGAGCTTTTGTGCTGATCAAGGGATTGCACAAAACTTCTCTTCTGTTCGAACTCCTGAGCAAAATGGAGTTGCTGAAAGAAGAAACAGAACTCTTATTGCAGCAGCTCGCACTATGCTCAGCGAATCTTCTCTTCCTAGTAAATTCTGGGCTGAAGCAGTTGGTATTGCTTGCCACACTCAAAATAGATGTCTTATTGTCAAAAGACATGACAAAACTGCCTATGAAATTCTCAAAGGCAAGAAACCTCAAATTGGATATTTCCATGTTTTTGGATGTCCAGTTTTTATTCTTAATAACAAGGATCATTTAGGTAAGTTTGATCCCAAAGCTGATGATGGCTATTTTTTGGGATATTCCTCTATTAGTAAGGCTTTCAGAGTTTTCAATACTCGCACTCAAAGGGTAGATGAATCAATTCATGTTACTTTTGATGAAAGCTGTTCAGCTCTAGGTGATCTCTCAAGTCAATCATCCGCTGAAGTAATCTTCAGCGATCTCGTTGATCCTCCACTAAAGTCAGCGACACATCATGAAGTTGCTGACTCACCTACTGCTGACTCTTCAAATTCCTCAACTAATGATGAATATGTTGCTGCTCACATTTACTCTATTGATCCAGTTGAGCCTCTCCTTAGGACAGTAAATGCTAATTCCATTAGTGTTACTCCCTCAGCTGAGACTCAAGTCACTGACAGTGTCGCTGAATATATCTTTCATGATGCCTCAGCGAATCCTATTTCAGGAGACGCTGACGATGACAATTCTCAGCAAGAGGTACCCACTGTCATCAGTGAACCTCCTGTCAGTAACTCTGAACCTTCCCTAACCATTGATCTTTCTAACTACTCTTTCATGCCTAATGATCCTACCACCACCTTATCCGCTGTCACTCACTCTTTTTCTATTCATACACCAGCACTACAATGGACTGCTGATCACCCTCTTGACCATGTGATTGGTAATCCACACAATGGTGTCCAAACTCGAGCAGCGACAAGTAATACTTGTCTCTATGTCAATTTCTTATCTCAAATTGTGCCTGAAATTGGCGAAGCCATGGCTGATCCTTCTTGGGTGGAAGCCATGCAAGAAGAACTGACACAATTTGAAAGAAATCACGTTTGGTTTCTTGTTCCTCCTCCATCTAAGGAACCCATAGGCACTCGATGGTCCTAATAATCTCCATGCTGACCCTAATGGTAAGTATGTGAATCCTACTCACTACAGAGGCATGATTGGCTCGCTGATGTATCTCACAGCGAGTCATCCAGACATCATGTTTGCAACATGCCTCTGTGCTCGCTATCAAGCTTCTCCTAGAGAGTTTCATCTTCTCGCTGTCAAGCGTATTTTCAAATATCTTAAGGGTACACCCACATTGGGTCTCTGACTCTCTGGTACCCAAAAGACTCCAACTTTGATTTGGTTGGATATTCTGACTCCGAATATGCTGGTTGTATGCTTGATCGCAAAAGCACCAGTGGAGGATGTCAATTGGGGAGGGGGGGGGAGCTGACTAGTTGGACTAGTAAAAAGCAGCACACAGTGTCCATCTCCACCGCTGAAGCAGAATATGTTTCTGCAGCCAGCTGTTGTGCCCAAATTCTTTGGATGAAGGCTGACTATGATTTGGATGTTTCCAAAATTCCAATCATGTGTGATAATACAAGTGCTATTGCTATTACACACAACCCCGTTCAGCACTCTAAAACTAAGCATATTGATATTCGATATCACTTTATTCGTGATCATGTCATGAAAGGAGATATTGAAATCTATTTCATTCCCACTGATGATCAAATCGCGGACATCTTCACTAAACCTTTGGATGAAACTAGATTCAAATTTCTTGTCAGTAAGTTAGGAATGTTGAATGGTGAATCAGCGACATGACATGTCATGTCTGCTGAAATTCAACTTATCTCTCTTATAATAAGTTGAAACTTGACTCTTGAGTCAAAATCCGTATCAGCGAGTTTAAGTCTGTCTTGCTCGCTGAACTTACAGTAATGAAGAGCTTAAAGTCTTCATCTAGTCCAGCAGCAAACGGCTCTGGTAAAGACTTATCAAATCCGTAAAGACTTATCAAAATTCAGTCAACAAGATGTGGATGCTGAAGTCAAACTCGCTGCCACTGAAGAAAAGGAGGGAGATGAAGTAACCAGCGAGTCCTTCAATGAAGAACTTAGGTTTGAGCTAGTCAATCATTCTCCTCTCCAATTTGATGATTCTTCATCCCCCTTGCCAGATATGCCTCCTCCTCCCTACTACTCTCCAAGGCCCACTGTTTATCATGAGCCAGTTGGGTTCTTTGGAGAATAATTTTGTACTCCATCTCCTGGGCATGAAGCGAAGATTCCTTATGAGGATGAGGAAATTGATGAAGAAATTATCATGGAAGTGCAACCACTACATCACCCTGACTTCTTTGGCATTCCATGTTATAAGTATCCTGTCTCACTGAAGGATCTTAAAGTTCCTTCTCCCAAGGAAGCAACAACTGCCTTCACTGCAGTGAACTTGCCTGGCTTGGACTATGTTGAAACATAGTCAGGGAAACAGGCATGGTTATTTGTATGCCTGGCTAGTTGATAAGATGCCTGAAATGAACATTGGTGCACTTGCAAAGTTTCAAGAGCTGGCTGTTGGAAATGATGATTTAAAAGATGCGATTTCTACTCTTCAGGGAATGGTGTTTGGGATTACAAAGAATTAGGTCACCCACACCAGATCCAATGAGCAACTCTTCAAAAGAAATCAAGTCTTGTTGCATGAAATTATGAAGAGAGCCAGCACCTCGAATTCCTCCATCTCTGCCTCGCTGGACAAATTGAAAGAAGAAGTCCATTCAGCGAAGGCTGCTGAGGTGCCTGGACTCTTGCCAGCACTCAATGAGCTTTCCCAATCAAACATCCTTTTCACTGCCCAACTTCGCCAACTCACCAACACAATCACCACATTCTCCAAATCACAAGACAACTTTCTTTCCACACTCACCACTGAAATCTCTTCTCTAAAAACCCACTCACTCAATCAAACTCCTTCTCAATCCGCTGCTGATAGAAGGTTGTTAGAAGATTCTATCAGCAGACAAAACAAACTTGAAGAAGTGGTGGGTTCTCTTAAAGGTATGATGAAAGAAATGTTGGGCCTCCTCAAGAAAGAAAAAGTGGAAGTCGCCAAGTCCTCAGCTACTTCCAAGGGGAGAATATTGTTGAGAAGGATCCAGCAGTTGAAAATATGACAAGTGATAGCACTCCTCAAGCTCCCCACACTGAAACTCCAAATGTTGAAAGTGCTGAGAAGGTTGTTGAACCGGCAGCCACTATTGAGGGGGAGCAAGCTGATAAGGTTGTTGAACCGGCAGCTAATGTTGAGGGGGGGAATGTTGAAACCGAAGTCGCTGAGACTGCGCCAGCAACTGTCGAAACCAGAGTTGCTGAGGAAGTTGAAACCACAGTCACTGAGAATGTGCCAGCGACTGTTGAAAAAGATGATGCTATTATTGCTGAGGATGTGCCAGCGAACATTGAAAAAGAAAAGACTGCTGCTGAGGAGCCATCGACTGCATCTGCTTATTATGAGCTGTTAGAAATTAAATTAGTGGTGTTAAATTGTAAATGGAGTTACATTTGTTATTATTGATAAAGTACAAGGGGTCTAGGTGAAACTTGTATTAGTCATATATAAACCCCTTGTAATTACATTTGTAACTAACCTTTGTAATAACCCTTGAAAACCTTATAACCTTTTGACCCATAATGTTATCCAATCTTTCCCTTACACATACACTTTCTCTCTCTACTCTCTCTCACTAAAACCGCCATTAACACACACAAAAGCTCAAATTCACATCATTACATTTGGTATCAGAGCACAATCAGCATATCTGAACGATCCACAAGCTTATTTAAAGCTGTTTTTGTGCTAATTTTTTTGAATTTTGAGTTTTTTCTGAAACTACTATTTGCCGAGATCACTGTTCAAGTGATTTCAGCAAATTCTGTGTGTTTTTCTTCGAAATTTGTTAACCGATCACTTCGTAGTTAGTATATCTTCCTTCGTTATCAATTTCAGAGCTCAATTTCATCATTTGATCCGATTTCAATTGAGCTCGGAAAATGACATGTTCGTTTGGGTTTGATTTCTGTTGAAATTAGTTGTTAATTTGTTTTAGGATTTGTGCGCGATTAGTTTCTGAGTATTTTGATACAAATTTGAAGCTTTACTTCACAAAAATGAAGGAGAAATCGAAGATTTTCTGTGAGCTCGGCGTTTGGATGTTTGGTTGAACGAAGAAGATGACCTGAAACCGACTATTTTGTCTTTTAGTGAATTCTAGTGTTTGCCGAGGTCGTTGGCTAGTGTTGATCCTATTTGTTCTATTTGCAGAGCTTATTGCTCAGCAAATACGTGTTTCAACAAATCTTGGTTAAGTGTGGAGCTATTTGTTCTATTTGCAGAGCTTATTGCTCAGCAAATACGTGATTCAACAAATTTTGGTTAAGTGTGAAGCTATTTGTTCTATTTGCAGAGCTTATTGCTCGACAAATACCTATTTCAACAAATTTTGGTTAAGTGTGGTGCTATTTGTTCTGTTTGCAGAGATATAAGCTCGGCAAATACGTGTTTTGGGTTGATTCGACTAAGTACAAATCAAATTGTTCTGTTTGCAGAGATATAAGCTCGGCAAATACTTGATTTGGGGTACTTCGACTAAGTGACAATCCATTTGTGCTGTTTGCAGAGAATTTAGCTCGGCAAATACGTGTGTTGGCTGAAGTTGGTTAAGTGTTGATCCTATTTACACTGTTTGCAGAGATATTATCTCGGCAAATACCTATTTCAACAAAATTCGACTAAGTGTTTTGTGATCAATTTCTGATTATACCATTTGCCGAAGAAACTGCTCGGCAAACAGTTGAAGTTAGACTTTGATCAGTGTACTCGTGTTGTGACTTGACTGATTGTACCATTTGCCGAAGAAACTGCTCGGCAAACAGTTGAAATTAGATTTGGCAAATCAACAATTTTCAAGAAAATTGATTCAAAACCATTTTTGATCAATAATCTTCTCGTGTGCAAAATTTAAAATTTTTCAAAAATATTTGGTCCATTTGCCGAGGTCTGAGCTCGGCATCCAATACAATTAGACAAAAACCAAATTTTTTTTCTAAGACTAGTTGTATTGTTATTTTCCATTATCTTTTAAAGTGTTTTTGTTAATCAAAATAATCAATTGGGCTAGTATATTGTCTTGACCAGATCTTTGTTTTGGGCCAAAGTTCATTGTGGGTTTACATTTTAAATCTCTTTGGACTAAAAGTTTATTTTGGGCCAAAATTTGTTGGGCTTACATTTTTTTTAATTTTTGGGCTAAAGTTTTGATTCAACATGGCTCTTAAAATTACGGACGAGTTGAGCCAAGTTGGGAAGAAATACGTCGTCATGATAATCACATTTGTTGGTGTATCAAGTCGTCTCCATGTGCAGTGGTTGTTTTTGAAGAAAACAAAGTCGATGTGAATATTTTTAAAACGCTTGTGAGAGAACACCAAAGTTTTCGACTTGAAATTGACCAACTCAAATCTGAGAATAAAGAGCTCAAATCTGCAAATGATCTCATTTTTCGGAACTTTTTTATCTTGCACCAAAACCTGTGAAAGCAGTCGTGCAAAAAGTGAATGATTTTGTTTCGAAAAATCATTTTTCAAATCAATCTTTCAAGATTGCAAGTTTTTCAAAGAAAAAGAATGATTTTTCACCGTTGCTTCCACGAAAACTCTTTTCAACTAAACCACCGGGTTTTAGTTCTCCGTGGAATGCAACTTCAATTCATCAAATCGATGAAACTTACATTTGGTCTTTCAAAAGTTCAAAAACCATTGGACCCAATCTCAAATGGGTTCCAAAGGTAATTTCAAAGTGATTTGATGAATAAGTGGCTTATGCACACCTCAGTGTATAACCCGATCTAAAACCGTTTTTATTATTTCATCATTTTTAGAAAAATACAAAAAGATTTTCATTTTCCTATTCTTGAAAAATCCAAAAAGATTTTCTCTTCTCATTATTTGTTTTATTTACATTGTCTTTGAGTTTCTCACAATGTATTAGAATGAGATGCAAGGCATCGAACGCCTTTGTGTACTGCCTTTGTAGTCTCATTTTTAATATTTGTGAACAACTTTTAAACCTTTTACTCACCCTTTATATGCAAAACCATTTGTTAAAATCATGCATATATTTAGGGGGAGTTTGTTTATAAAACCAAAACTTCCAAGTGTTCAAACGCTTTTATCATTTTCAAACACTTTGGATGATTTTCAACCATTTTCGGTCATATTCAAAGAAGTTCGGTGTTAAATTTGCACGTGAGAGTTTAGGACACTCATAAATACTCCATGATCTTGTCATCGCCGATGAGATCTAACCCCGGAGTTATATTCTCTATCTTAGATTGTGAGGGTTTATGAGCATGGTGATGATGTTTGTGCAAATAGGACATGAGGGAGTAGTCGAAAAGTGAGAGGTTACGGTGAAATGATGTGAGAAAGGGCTAAAAGAAATAAAAGCCCTCCCCAAAATTCTTAAAAATCCGGGTCAACACGTTCCTATCGGATTTCATTTATTGATTTCTCGATATTGAAGAAGACTTCATGGACCCAGTGAAGCAATGCACATCTTTTCCTAACCACTCAAGTATTTCTTAACAAATGCTTGTTTTATTCTCACAGAGATTTTCACATTTCTATCGACTCTTCATTTGGAAGATGTTGATATTGAAAAAGGGAGACACTCTGCTCCGGTCCCCGACTTCATTTGATCACTTATTGAGTCTAGAGCGTATTTGATATATATTTCATTTGACTAGGACACATCGAGTCTTTATATGTCTTTGTGACATTGCATATCTTTGTGATATTGTCGGAACATTCATAGTGATATCATATTATTGATATTCCACGATGATCGAATGGAAATCCTACCAATGCTAACATCATTTCCAACATTGAACGTAGGTTTCACAATTTCATTTTATGAATTTGTTGAGTTAACGAGAAGTCTATGTGACCTCGGATTTTATTTCCCAAAAGTCTTTGAGGATAGTAAGACATGGTTATCGAACGCCTTTGTGACACTGACCATGAATTACATTCTTTAAAGCAATCTATCGGTTGAAAAGCCATAGACCGAACCATTTAGAGATAAGCTTTGTGCATTTCTTGATGATAATGGGAAGTCCTAAAAATAGTAATCGTATTTTTAGGCCACACCATTAATCCTTTCGATTTTTGGTTGTGTCAACGGATCATTTTTATCCAGTTTTCATTTCTCTTCACACAAACACAAAGAACACAAACACCATTATAAAATCTTTTTCCAACAACGCAACCTCAAATTCTAGTTCACCAATAGGTTCATTGGGAATTGGGAATTGGGTTGGGTTAATTTGCTTGCTTGTTATTTGTTTTTATCTACCGTCTATGTTATCAATCATAATTGTATGATGAACACGTTTCACATGTTCATCATAAGGGGGAGAAATGATTAGATGATTGATAGATGAATTTAAGGTTTTAGGTAGAATTTGATTGGTAGATATTGATTGATGATAATCGTTTTGTTTGGTTGTTCGAAAGCTCATTAGTTTAGATGAAGGGAGAGAATAATTATCTTGATATGTTGAAAGTTGTAAGGTTGTTTCGAGAAAGTTGAAAGATTGAGTCTAGAAGATAATATTCAAGATGATGTTAGTGTTTGAAAGACGAATTTAGTTTGTGAAAGTACATGGTCGATTATGAAAAGATTTGTTGGAAAAATGACCATTGATTGATGATTAGAAGAATTTGAGATTGAATAGAGATTGTCTTTTGTTGATACTTAAAGAAAATTAAGTTGGATAGTTAAGTTTGTTCAATGTCTTGATAAGATTTAACATTTGGTAAATGTTTGAAGAGATTGTTCATTTGAGGGGGAGCAAGAGTGAACTCATGAATTGCTTAAGTGTTAAAGATACTCCGAAATGATTGTTTGTTCAAGGGGGAGCAAGAAATTTAAAGATAATTCGTTTATTTGATAGAAATGCTCCAAGATAGATGTTTGTTTGAGGGGGAGCAAAATTGTGTGATCAAAGACAAGTTAGATCAAGAATTCAAGGATAAAGTGCTCCATGATAATTGTTGATTCAGAGACAAGTTAGACCTAGAATTGAAGTTTTAAAGTCAAATCAATTTTCCATATTCCAAAACCAAGCTTCCGCAAAGCCAAATGAATTCAAAGTCAAATCAAGCTTCCGCAATACCAAAAGAATTCAAGGAATTCAAATTCAAAACCAAGCTTCCGCATGCTACTCAAAGTTCAAGTTACTTCTCTAAGCAACATCAAGTTGAAATCAACATTCAAAAGTTCAAGCTGTCAAAGCTCAAGATCTACAAAGATTTCAAAGATGCTTCCAAAGTATTCAAAGTTGCAAGAGAAGATCAAGATTTAAAGAGTCATCGTCAAATATATATGATTGTTGAGAAGATTCAAAGTCAAGGTTGATTCAAGACGTTGAAGACAATGAGAAAGCTTCAAAGTCCATTCAACATTGAAGATTTTCAACAAATGGGCTCATCATGTTTATTTAAAAACCGAAGACGATGCAACATTTACAATTCAACACCAAGGGGGAGATTGTTAGAAATTAAATTAGTGGTGTTAAATTGTAAATGGAGTTACATTTGTTATTATTGATAAAGTACAAGGGGTCTAGGTGAAACTTGTATTAGTCATATATAAACCCCTTGTAATTACATTTGTAACTAACCTTTGTAATAACCCTTGAAAACCTTGTAACCTTTTGACCCATAATGCTATCCAATCTTTCCCTTACACATACACTTTCTCTCTCTACTCTCTCTCACTAAAATCGCCATTAACACACACTAAAACATACACAAAAGCTCAAATTCACATCATTACATGAGCCAACTCCTGAACTCCAAGCCTCCCTTGCCAAGAAGTATGCTGAAAAGGGTAAGGCTGCAATCGCTGGAAAACCTCCCAAAGCGCCCAAGTTATCAAGTGGGCAAGGAGAAAAGCTGATGTCTGGAGCTTTCCCCAAGCCAGCATCATCTCAAGAAACAACTGCTGACTTGACTCCTGAAGAAGTTGTGCTTCAGGAGGAGCTAAATAGAAAGAAGAGAGAAGAAGAGCTCTCCCAAAAATATATAAGTGAGCAGGTTGTGGGAGAAGAATTAAAAGATGTTGATGGTGAATTTAAGATGATTGCTCAGCAAACAAGTAGCCTTGAAGCATTAAAGAAGAAAGAGGAGAAGTTCTATGCCAGAAAATCTCAGCTGAAAAGGAACTTTGAAGTAGGCAGAAAGCGCTACCTCAAGTCAAGAGAAATAAGGCGAAGGCCTGAAGAGATCATGTATGTTAGGGTTACTTTAACTAGAAAGGGGATGAATATGTTGGGATTTTATTAACTATACAACTCTTTGTATCGATTATGGATGTTCATAATTTGAAAGGACTTCAAATTAGTTTATTCAAAACTTAGGGTTTAAAGTGTAAATAATTAAAATTCAATTTAATTAATCCTAGTCGAACTCAACTTCCCTTGTGAAGGGTTATTGAATTCGAAACCCTAATTATTTAAAGTCGAATTCGACTTCCCTTGTGAAAGGGAGGTCGAATTCCAAACACTAATTTAATCCAAAAACGTTTAATTAAAACCTTTTAATAAAACATGAACATCCTTAATTAGTTACGATTAATTAATTAAGCAAGTAAATTAATCTAGTTTAATTCACTTATGCAATAATTAATTAACCTAACTAATTATATATGCGGAATAAGTTAATAAAACAATTAACTAATTAATTCCCTAATTACGATCTATCATGCATGCAATATAACCAACTAATAAATAAATAAATAAACAAAGAAAGAAAGAAACCTAACCTCTTTGTAGAAACCCGGAGACGAGAACTCTGTCACGTACTAGAGCCCAAGTGTAGGAACTCCTCTAAAGACTCGTACACACGAACGGATCTTCGGCACTTAGCTAAGTGCTAGCTATAACTCCAAGTTATAACAAAACCCACCATATATAAAAACTAACTAGAAAAGCTTAGTCGAAAATCCTTTCCAAAGGGAAGGGATTTTCGACCCTAGCTTTACAAGAGAGAAGAGTGAATTGATTTCAAAAAGGGTTTTAGGTCTCTATTTATAAGAATAGAAAAACCCTTAGGTTTCCTTATCCCAATCAATGTGGGACAAGGAAACAACCCTTTTTCCTTTTCTCCTTTGTTTGTGCGTGGCCGACCCCATGGGGTATACGGGTCAATCTTGTTTGGCCCATGGTCAAATGGATTGGCCCATGGTGCTTAGGTGCCCGATCTGATTTCGACCCGGTTCGACCCGCTAGTCATTTCCAAATCTATTTTTGGAAACTTTCTAAAAACCAATTTTAGAAACTTCTAGTTATTATCTTTTACAATGGATATTTGTTATAAATATAAAGTTCAACTAAGCTTTCCCCCATTCTTCGCGTCCGACCCTAAAGGTTCATAGATGTGAGGCCGTATAAATATATTGGAATTGTTTGGGGTAGAATTTTCACAACTAGGATCCTAATATTATTTATACTTTGGGCTTGTAAAAGTATTGTTTAATAATCCGTTACTATTTAAAGGATCCCTATCGCTATTTTAATTAAGGATCTTAACTGTATTATCTTATAACAGGATCTTGAGATCGTCAAGATCAATGTAATCACTAATGAATGTATATCTAGTACGAAAAGATATTGTATGCAGGAACAATTATGATTAAAGAACATTTACAACGTGAAGAAACAAGTCTCAACGGATAGTTTACCACTTCAACCACAAGAATCGGGATTGATAACAGTTTTACCATGTGTGGAGAATCTCTCAAACGGTCATCTTCACCAATTCTTCAGCGTAGCGAGCAAGTTCAGGGATGATCCCAGATATTTCGGATAATTTAGTTCAACGATCAGTTCAATAAATACCAAGGCACCTTCAACAGAAGAAGAAAGAGGAAGACACAACAATCAACACACAGCAACTTTACTTACTACGTTCATTACCTGTTAACCATTCACTTTTTTCTTTCGATCATTGTATTGTAATCAAAAACAAATAATAATAAAAGAACATAGGTAGGAACGTTTATTCCTCCAGGGGGTTTTTTACCTAAGATTTCTTAATTGAATCAAGGGTTTTTCCCCGTCAACAAAATTCTGGTGTCGTTATTATCTTTGCTTTTATTTTCAGTTCAAGATCACAACGCTGATCTTTAGTATCGTTATCCTTATCTTCAACTAATTTCTTGGTTTATTGTTGTATTTCTATCTCAAAGATTTTCATAAACTCTTTTTATTCAAAAGTCTTATTTTGCATTGTAATCTTTAGCAAAAATTTTACTTTATTTGAAGATCTTAAACACCTGACCTCACTTACAAATCTTTGGTCAGAAAGTTATCTTAAATCCTTTTACAAAATTATCTTAGGTAATTTTTGTCCGAAACATGAATATTCTCATAATTTCAACAGAATCTTCATCTCCAAAGAGAAGGAGTGGCCAGGATGCTTATATTGGAAGAAGTCAATAAGGATTCTCTTGGGCCAACTGAATGGATAGAGATCTATAAGTTGATCAAAGATAAGACAACAGTAAGTTATAAACCGCTGATTGAATTAGCAGGGGAGCAGATAAAGAAAGTGCGTCAAATGGAAAGGAAGTATAGGATCAAAGACTCCCTGCTCAGCGCTGCTAGGCATCCATTCCCTGCCCTTACTTTTTCATCAGCGAGAGCTGGATCTAAAAGGCCAGCGACCGCCTCTCATTCCTCTCAGCTTCCCACAATTCTAAGAGCAATTCCCAAGTCTGACATAGATGAAGAACCGCTGCTCAATCTCAGAATGCCTTCCAGAATTCTCTTTATGGAAGGTGTTTATGATGAAAAACTTTGAGGGTTCTGCTTTTGTAACGTCCATGGTCATGAACTCTTCTTCAGGACCAATGAGATTGGGATTGCTCCATCTTCCTTCCTTTTAAAAATAAGGAAGTATTGTGTCAAGACATCCAATGATCCCGAGTTCATAAAGCTGATTGATCAAGAGTTGTTGAAGCCAGAAAGACAAAAAGATGAAGCTTTCATCAAGGCCAAGCAAGAGTCTCAGTGGTGCTTTGGACAAAAATTACCTAATGATAATTTTATAGAAAGACTCGAGATAATTTTCTGACCAAAGATTTGTAAGTGAGGTCAGGTGCTTAGGATCCTAAAATAAAATAAGACATATGCTAATGAAAATAATGCGAATAAAGGATTTTATGTAGAAAAGTTTAGTAAAGGTCTTGAAAACAGAATTCTGAAGAAAAAAGAGAAAAATCGTTGAAGATAAAGATAGTGAAAAGTCAAGATCAAGACTGTGATCTTAAAATAAGTAAATACTAATGCTAATTAGAAAACAATTGAACAAAGTATTTTGACTAGGAAACCTTTAACAAAGACCTTAAAAAGAAGTTATACAGAAGATATAATAAAAACAATGAAGATTAAAGCAAAAGAGACTTAAGATCTAGACTATGATCCCGAAATAAACGATTTTATAGCAATAACACTTAAGAAAAATGATTTTTATACATAAAGTGGAAATAAATAAGATGTTTGAACGTCAATAATTCAGTAAGTTTAAGATAAACTTATAACAAGTAATTAAATACAAGCACAAGTAAAACAATTTGCAAAAAGTGTTAATAAACTTGTAAAAACGATTCGTAAATGTAAAATAAAGCAAATAAAAGGTAAAGACAATGAACACAGAGTATTTTTACGAGGAAAAGCCCTTAATCCATCTGGATTGCCGGTATAAAAACCTCGAGAGGAAGCAATTGCTCCTGCCTTTGTTGTTTTATTATTAGAATTTCAAGATAATTACAATACGAGAGCACAAGTGATCATTCTAAGTGATGAATTTGGGGTTGAATGTTGGTGTGAACGAATTCTAAATGTTTTCAGATGAAAAGTAGAGAGAAAGAGGTGTTTTGTGTGTGTTTTTCTGTGGAAGAACGGATTGATAAGCCTATTGATCACTTGCCCCTTTTATAGGGAAAAAGTACAACTAACTTTCCTAAAAATCTGGGATCCTGGCAGATTCTTCTCTTGACTTGAAGACTTGACTCTTGAACGTTAAAGAACCATTTCCACATGTTTTCCATCAACTAACTCCGACTTTGGGGGCAAGAAAACACTTATACACGTTCCTATATTGCTAAGTCAAAATAAATAACGGTTAGTAATCTCAGAGCTCAAGATCCTGGACATATTCTGGATCTTGGCCCATATCTTAGGATCCTGACCATATGTTAACTATTTGAACATATATTATGATCTTAAGCATGTTTTAGGATCTTAAGCATGTTTTAGGATCTTTCTCATTTTTCATATTTATGATCCTGAAGTACAAAGTTTAGCCATGAACAATAGTTAAGATCTTGATACCCTAAGATCTTGGATGTGAAAATCTCAGCCCAAACAATTGTCCCAAAAATTTTAACTCACGTTTATCTTCTTAAATGAAGTTGAAATTTTTCAAAACAGTTTTGACGGTATCAAGATCAAAGCAAATAATGAACAAAAGTATTAGGGATAGAATTGACCGTGCGTAGAAGATCATTTCTCAAATCGCTCTTTGTGTCTCATAGCATTGTTCACAAGATTCATGATTCCATTCCAAGCATAACTCCTTGATTTGTTTGGTTTTGATGATCCAAAAGGACTTCCTAGAACCTGGTGAAATCTCATGATACAAACTCTGGATGCTTGATCCTCAATCTGTTAAATTGAATTCTATATTTCCGACTGTTTATCTGTGACTTAGTATGAGGTCAGAAGTATCTTGAAAGATAAATAAATCCAAATAGGTAGACGTACCTCCGAATAAAAGGTGTAAATCGTGAACGAAGTTTTTGTGGTGTACCTTGCTTGTTATGGGCATAGAATCACCAAGATCTTTCATCGTAAGATCCCAAATTCCTGTGACAATGACATAGTTGAAATAGTTCTAAAAGATGTATCAATCTTTTAACTATTTGTTTTCGAGAAGAAACTTGTGACAATCGATTATCAAAGAATTCAAAAATCATGCTGATGACCAAATGCTAGAGTTGTCCCCAATATTGGTCATAACCTGTTAAAGGACATTCATGCATAACACTGAATATGCATATGAAAATGCGCATACACAAAACAACTAGCCACAATGATTTATGCAAGCTCATGACTGATGCAGAGTTAAATGATGAGAATGTTATTGGACCTAGACATGAACACACATTGTTAATCGGTTGTAAATCACAATAGAGAGATTATCTCTATTCTTTTTTACGACAGCGTGGCTGCCAAACCAGTTGAGTTGATTGAAAAATCAACAACCATTTGAACATTCCTGATCGTGAGGGTCTACCCACAACCAGGAATTTTTATGACGTGCGACCCGGGCGGAAATGAGGTGTTAGTGTTAACCTCGGCGTTCGAGAAGGTGAACCCTTCAACCCAGGATTGAATTTTTAGTTCAATCCACTGTAGTCCGTTTAAGGACAAAACTTAGGAGAAATTGTTTCCGTTGAGGAAGATACCTTGAGTATGCATTCATGATCTTCATCATTTTGTGTTAGGATCCTGGATGTTAAAATCCTGCAAAAGATCATAAGAGAAAAAATACTAAAGACTGACGTTAGCCCTTTTGGCTAACGCCACTCCGATGCTTAAGTCAGTATCATCGTTTTGCATGATTAAAAATACTATAGAACTAACAATGTTAACTTTAGTAATCACTTTTTTGATAAAGACCAATTTCGGTTAGGAAGTATTTCATCCAATAACCCTTCGTCTATTAATCGCCAAATTTCACAATTAAATGATGCACATTCTATAGTTTCGTGACCAAAAATACTATGATAAGCACACCATTTAGTTTTATCGACATAAAATTTTTGAGGGACTCTTTCAGGCCATTTAACTTTGTCCCCCGGACTTCTTATAAAAGCAAGAAGTCTTGATATGTCCGTTGTAAAATGATAATCAGAAAATCTTAATCATTTATGAATATTACAATTGTTACCTCGAAGCCTATACCTTGATCCTTTCGGATCTTATTTCCATTCGATGTTTTTTCTGGTAGAGATCCTTCATATGTAAGACTTCCTTGAAGCATACTTCGTGGCTGAAATCTTTGTCCCCTTTATGGTGACAAGTTACTTCATTTGATGATAAGATATTATGCTTCAATTCCAATATCTTCAGTAGTGTTAATCCTGGTTTCAAGATCTTGAAAGATTTCTGCTAGAAGATTATCCTGGATCTTCGAAATCCCTCATTCCATTTTCGCTTTTTCATAGAATCCTTTGCAGATGGTAGGCTTTCATTTGGATAGCATTCCAAGATCTTGGAAGTATTTCTTTATCCGTGTGTTGCCAACCAATATGCAACCTTTCCATCTTGGACTCTCTCTAATATGATCTCCACAATCTCTTTCCTGCATATCTTAAAAAACTTCTTTTCCTTAAGATCATCTAAGTATATGATATATAAACCTACAAGAAGCTCTATATTATGTCCAATATCTTGAACTGTCCTCGGTATCTTGTACTTCGTTAAACTAGTGGTATCTTAGGGATAAATTCAAAATATGTTAACACATTAATCTTATCTTTTGTTCTATGTTAAAAGTTTGAAATTCCCTATAAGTTTCATCATAATATCTAGAGATAGAGTTAAGTTTTTACTTCTAATAACACGAGATCCTTAAAGGCAAAATGAGATTCAACACATATATGATTTTTCAACTAATTATAACCACACTAGCAAAGCTTCATGCTATATTAAAATAGTATACCTTAGTGTGATAATTCTAGTCTCATTCATAATCTCATTTGTTTTTCATTAAAGGCATCATTAGCATATGTATCCTATCTTGGCTACGTTTAGTTGAAATATTTCTAAATCTATTCTATGTTAATGATCATAGTACATAACTGAAATTAAGAATAAGTCTACTAATGCATGGGATTTTTCCGCTATATAAGATCAAAGCCACCTAAATTAAATTCTAGCTATTCTATTCGTCCTTTTAGAATTTCCTTAGCATGCATTTTATAAGATAGTTGTTTTTTAATATCTATAACATGCATTTCTAAGTAGTGTTAAAACAATATTAAAGACAATAAAACCTGGGGTCTGGGATGAAGATCCCAGACTTTCGTCAAGATCCTGATTTGTGTCAAGATCATAGATCCAGTTAAGATCCTGATCTATCGTGATCTTGAAAGGTTGATTTGGATCTTGTATTCTGGAACATGGTTGCTGTTATGGATGAAATTTCGAGTACCAATATCTTGAAAGTCCAAGATCTTGACATATCAGGATCTTGACATAGGTGAATATTCTGATAACTTATTAATATTTTGCTAACGTTATGTTTCAATTGTTATTATCATTTCCACATGAGTTAAGCATACAGATTCCAGAATATTCGATATAAGGCTGTGGAAAATATCTCTAACGGTATAAAAAGCAAAGTCGCACATGGGACAATTCATCAACACGCAAAGAAGACTTGGTCTGCCAGTATAATCGGACTTCAAGTTGATTTCAGCATGAGGAGAAAAGCATCAACGTTCACTTGAATGGGCGAGATACTCTCCAACGTTCAATTATGGAAGACCTGGAAGATCCCTACAAATTCGCATAGTTAGTTAGTATCTAGGTTTATATAAACGAAGGAGGCTGATCGATTTAGAATATCTTTTACTTATCTGCTACATAACTACACACTTGTATTCACACACACTGTTCTCGATTCTCTCATCTCTATTCTCACACTTAGTAATATCGATCAACCGAATTCCACCATTGTAATCATTTTAACAATCATTAATAAGAGAACAAAGGCAGGGACGATTACTTCCTCCCGGGGTTTTTATGCCGGCGATCCATAAGGATTAAGGGCTTTTCCTCGTTAACAAATCTCGGTGTTCTTGTTCCCTTATCTTTACATAATTTTGTTAATTATTCATTCTATATTATAATTAGCATTATATTCTGTTCTTAGCATTATATTTGCATCTATACATTCTTAGTTTGCGATCATATTTGTCCTTTTAATCCTTGTTTAGTCGACATCTTTCTTAAGCAAATCTTTAACTCAATACGCATCTTTGAAACTCAACATATTTTACAAGCCCTTAACCTCACGAACGAAAGTTTGGTTACATAATTGATCTAAGTCTTCAAGGGTGATTATCTTGGGTAATTTTTGACCAAAACAATTTGGCGCCCACCGTGGGGCAAAAGGTGCTTTCCAAAAATTAAATTTCACTTTCTTTCCATTAGATTATGTCGAACAGACAAGGAAAAAAGTCTTTCAAAACCAAAAACACAGGGACATCTAATGTAAGAAGAAGGCTTAAATATTCTTATCCCTATTTATATGCTAACGGAAATTTATTTTCCATCATAAGTCGAATCGAAACAGACTTGGAAAGAATAAGTTCTGAAATTATGAGAGATCTAAAAGTATTGTAGCTGAGACTTTTAGATGTTCTTAAGCTTCAGTCAATATTACAAAGGTCCAAAGATCTGGATCCTCATGCTATAGAAAGCTTGGGAATCGAAGATTTAAAACGGCAAAAGATAAGTCAGGAACCAGGAAATGTGTCAATAAAGGAAACTTCCAACCTCAAAGAAACACGATCTCAAGGTATGGATTCTTTTAATCCTAATGAAATGACAATTGCAGGGAAGCTGCCTAAAAACAACATCGATGTATCAGAAAATTCTGGTCTAAAGGTTTGGAACATGGAAATGCAAATTTATAAATTATGATTTCCTTGAAATAACTAATCAATATAATTTTAGTATTAAGATTGTTCTAGACAGGGAAAAGAGCATTAGCTATCACTCAGCAAATACATGCATATCAATGTGGAACAAGGTCTTCACCTTTTGGCTTTCACGCCAACTTTTGGTTGAAGGTTTTCACCTTCTCTTAAAATCGCCCGTGTCGCACGATAATTAATTTCACGGTTGAAGGGTTAAATTCCAAGGTCGTCGAAATTAATTCTATTGGTTGTCGGTGTTACCATCGATCTCCCGAAATTGGCTAACCACGCCATCTCCCGAAACTGGCTAACCACGCCACCCAAAAATCATTTCCTTGAATTGGCTGATCACGCCACCAAATAAACTCGAGAGACTGGGGACACCCCCCTAGATCTTAAGAGCCCAATACTCCCTTGACGATCTGAAGATCAGCATCTTTCGATCTCAAACATTGATGGGTTTTAGGATTCCCATTCCTAAAACTCATTCCCACACAAAATCATATGAATTTTTGTTTCCTTTTGATACGTGATGAATTCAGAAAAACGAGTAGGCATTATGGTTGTCAAAGACTTCGACAAGTGATTAAAGACTGGCGATCAATAAAGAGGCTGGAAGCTAGCAAGTCATAGCCTACAAGTGGGATCTTAAATACGCTTACAAGGTGCATGTATTCAACTTACTATTTGTCGTATCAATATAATGTTTTACTGTTTTCATGATTAAACGCATCCAGGCCATTTATTAACTGACACATAAAAAGTATTTTTTGATGTTCAAAAAATAAACTAAATAAAGTAAAATTACATTAAAGAAAGTAAATAAAATACTAGTAATATATAATAACAATATATATCATAGCATACAATAATAAGAATAACACATACAAATAGCAAATAATAGTTACAGAATAAAAACTTTTACTACTTATATCCGAAATGTGGTAAAAGAAAAAGTTTATTCGAAATACCTTCAAAAAAGACGATCCGCTTCACCTGCAAATAAGAACAAGAAATACCAATCCATAACAAATATCCGAAATACTTGCTTTTTGAATTTTAAAATTGTGCCCGAAAGCACTGGGACAACTACCCTAGCAAGCAGAATCCTAAGAAAAAGGAAATCCAAAGTACTACAATGTTAACTACACCACCACAGTTGATCATCCCAGATCAACCACGCCCCAGATAAATTGTTTAAGTTACAGACCACAATCCAAATAACATAATAAAAGTATTAATATTACTACAACCCATCAAATTAACCAACTGCTGAAGTCATTAGGCCACACTATCATTCCCCTGCACTGCATCTTCTCCTTGCACTTCATTTTCTGCCTCCACCTGATCCTTTGTCTGCACTCCATGAACCACTGTCTCAACCGTCTTAGTTAATGCATCGTATGTTTCATCAACTGCTGCCTCATCAACTGGTTCTTCTTCTTCCTCTGCCTCTTTTTCCAACTTCGACTTACCTCCCAAGCTAACATACTCGTCATCCCACTTCTCCAACTCCCACTCTTCAGGAAGTGTCAAACCAGCCAACTGGGCTTCAAGAGCCATTTGAACTTTCACACCTACAATTGATCTTTGTGTACTCATCTTGGCATTCTTGGTAATCAAGTCTGACCTTTCCTTCAATTTCTTTTCGAACTCACTTGTTTGATTCTCGAGGTTTTTGGTCATCTTAGCAAACTCACTCTTAGTTTTGGCAAAGTCTTGTTACAAAACCTTGATCACCTTCTCCTTTTTGTCAAGCTGTTGTTTCAAAGAATTGCACTCATCTATTTTTTCCCTCATGAATTTCCAAACCATCTCACTACTGTAAGAAGCCATATCAAGAACCTAACCACAAATAAAGAAAATTTTAACAAGTCTATTTGGAAAAAACTAAGTATTAATGTCAAAAAGAAATTTTACCTTCTCAAACTGCGCCTGAACTATATTCAAATCCAAAGGACCTTGAACCTTGAGCATAAGAGCTTTCTTTCCAGTTAAATCGATCACCTTTGTTTCAGCCTTTGTTCCGGGATTAGTTTTCACCCCTGTTTCAGCTTTCAATCCTGGTTCAGTCTTGAGCTTCTTGCTGGCACGAGTGTTAGATAGAGTAGAACGACACACTGAGGGAGATTTTGGTGCTTCGCTCATATCGAACAGCCCTTGATAACCAAAATCATCTGAGGGAGAACCCTTCTTTGCTGAAGCAGACTGCGCAGTGTTATCATCCATTGTGTCGTCGCTGGTCTTATTTGAAGATGCTGATTTGAGAATGTATCGTCCGAAGTTCCTCTCTTGACTATCCAAATCAAAGAAACTGTTGATCCTCTTATGAGCCGCTTTGTCCTTTGAAGCCTTCAGTTTTGCTACGGATAAAAGAAAATATATCATATCTACATATAGAAGATTAAGATACAATTAAACGATTTTATAAAAAGACTCAACGATCTTACCTCCAGCCACCCAAAAAGGAGGAAGATAGCCTACAGGGAGTGAGTTTCTTTTGACAAAAAAGAATTTGGTTTTCCAAGCATCATCATTCTGAGTTACTTCACCAATCAAACGCTTATTCCTATCTCTTACTTTGAGAATGTAAAACCCGGAACCAAAGGTTGTTAAATTATAAACTATACTTAAATCTGGAACCCTAAGTTCTAGGTTTTTACTGGTTATTAAGTCGTTCAACACGAATAAGATTCTCCAAAGCATAGGGCTAGCCTGACCATAGGAAATCATTGTTGACTTGAAAAACTGAGTAATAAAACTCGGAAAGGGAAAACTTAATTTCAAGTGCTTAAAGGGATATTCAGGGAATCATATCCAAACATCAGAAGCTAAGTCGATTTTTAGTTTAGGATCTGGAGCCCTAAAGATCGTACCTTTGGGGAAATACTGTTTCACACGTTCAAGATCTGACTTCTTAATATCACTAAAAATATTATCATCCATAACATTTGTTTCTATGAAATCACTAATTTCTATGGCGGAAGAAGAATCAACAGACATTATGAAAAGAGAGTAAAAAGGATAAGAGATTGCCTTGAGAGAAAATATGAGGCGATGTAAATGGTGTAAAGTAAATGATTAAGAAAGAGAAAAATTTTGACCTAATATATAGGCCGCAGTAACTTCACTTGATACGTGTCCCTTAACTGACGACTTACTTTTTAACTGTAGCGGTAGAGTATTCCGGAAGCTTGGTGAATATTTAATTATTTGAATCGATAGTTACCTATGAGTATATATTTACCCATTGCTTAAATATCTTGGTCTCTAAGGATCTTGGACCCTAAAGATAGGATCCAGAAAACTTTGGTTTTATTTTGCAGGGTATTTAATTGTTAAACTCCGGAAAAAAAGGTGCACGTATCCTTAACTTTTAGTTGATTATTGACCGGTGGATTATTATTCAGACATATATATATCTAAGATAAAAAGTTGATAATTAGATTTCATTCATTTGCAATATATTTACATAAAACTACTCAAAAGCAGTTTTACAACCATAAATTGATCATACCAAATCAACTTCTCCCTTCCTAAAACATTATTATTCTACAAAACACAACCCTTATTGATTCACGTGCTTAGCATCAAGAGTCTAAAAACTATGGGCTCCAACTTTGTCTTAGTATCCTTCATCGCCCATATCTACTATTCAAAGAACTGATTTTTCTTTACTAGCAAAAAGTAATTTGGCCTCCAAAGGGTACTCTCTCTCAAATCTGTCGAGTCGAGCCGCTGCTAAATCATGTCGTTTTCTGGTATAAATCAACTGTTCCTCCAAAAGATCGATTTCATAATACGCCTCTAAAATTAACTTGTGCATGGCTACTATTTCGGATCCATAACACTTTCTCATATTTTCAGCCATCTCTTTCTCTACTTTAGCCTTCTTTTCAAAAGATTCAAAAACCCTGCTCAAATTGTTAATAATGTTGTCGTTCGTAGCATGTTTTTCTTCGTACTTCAACTTAAGATCACCGAGTGCCTGAAATGTATATAGACAATAACGTTATTAAAATATCAACATATAGAAATCAATGAGAAATGATACCTCTAGGATTGGGAACTCATTAGATATCTTGAAAGAATGAAAAGGAACTGTTTGAGATTCGTAAAAGTAAGACTGTGAATAAATCTTGAACTATTTGTGTGAAAACTGTCTACTTATAATCCCTAAAGTAACTCTTGGTTATCCGAGTTCCACGCGTATTATCTTAAAGATGGTTTCAAAATTAACTGATTGACTTCGGTCAAAGCTTCCTCTAGAAGATTCAAAGTTATTTCAACAAAATTGATTTTATTAAAATAACTTTGGGGACAATTGTTATGGGTGAAATTTCGAGTACCAATATCTTGAAAGTCCAAGATCTTGACATATCAGGATCTTGACATAGGTGAATATTCTGACAACTTATTAATATTTTGCTAACGTTATGTTTCAATTGTTATTATCATTTCCACATGAGTTAAGCATGCAGATTCCAGAATATTCGATATAAGGCTATGGAAAATATCTCTAACGGTATAAAAAGCAAAGTCGAACATGGGACAATTCATCAACACGCAAAGAAGACTTGGTCTGCCAGTATAATCGGACTTCAAGTTGATTTCAGCATGAGGAGAAAAGCATCAACGTTCACTTGACTGGGCGAGATACTCTCCAACGTTCAATTATGGAAGACCTGGAAGATAACTACAAATTCGCATAGTTAGTTAGTATCTAGGTCTATATAAACGAAGGAGGCTGATCGATTTAGAATATCTTTTACTTATCTGCTACATCACTACACACTTGTATTCACACACTGTTCTCGATTCTCTCATCTCTATTCTCACACTTAGTAATATCGTCAACCGAATTCCACCATTGTAATCATTTTAACAATCATTAATAAGATAACAAATGCAGGGACGATTGCTTCCTCCCGGGGTTTTTATGTCGGCGATCCATAAGGATTAAGGGCTTTTCCTCGTTAACAAATCTCGGTGTTCTTGTTCCCTTATCTTTACATAATTTTGTTAATTATTCGTTCTATATTATAATTAGCATTATATTATGTTCTTAGCATTATATTTGCATCTATACATTCTTAGTTTGCGATCATATTTGTCCTTTTAATCCTTGTTTAGTCGACATCTTTCTTAAGCAAATCTTTAACTCAATACGCATCTTTGAAACTCAACATATTTTACAAGCCCTTAACCTCACGAACGAAAGTTTGGTTACATAATTGATCTAAGTCTTCAAGGGTGATTATCTTAGGTAATTTTTGACCAAAATAGTTGCATTCTGGAGCGTGGCTGCATAGTAAGAAAGTCTTCTTGAGGGTTTCTGGAAGATCCTCCAACGTCAGAATCCAAGATCCTTTGATGCAAAAAGATGATCGTTGCTCCAAAGCGTTTTTTAGACCATGATCTTAGCATTTTTTTATCACCATTTGCTGCTGCTCAACCTGTTCTTTAACATAAAAAATTAAGAAAAAAGATCTTGGTTAGATATAATAACGAGATCTAATATAGTCTCCCAGGATCTTGATGCGGATGTCGATATCTTGGCTAGATTAGCAACTTTATTTTGAGATGATGGGATATGAGGAGTAGAGATGAAATTAAGAAAAATGATTTTTATAGCAATAACACTTAAGAAAAATGATTTTTATACATAAAGTGGAAATAAATAAGGTGTTTGAACGTCAATAATTCAGTAAGTTTAAGATAAACTTATAACAAGTAATTAAATACAAGCACAAGTAAAACAATTTGCAAAAAGTGTTAATAAACTTGTAAAAACGATTCGTAAATGTAGCATAAAGCAAATAAAAGGTAAAGACAATGAACACAGAGTATTTTTACGAGGGAAAGCCCTTAATCCATCTAGATTGCCGGCATAAAAACCTCGGGAGGAAGCAATTGCTCCTGCCTTTGTTGTTTTATTATTAGAATTTCAAGATAATTACAATACGAGAGCACAAGTGATCATTCTAAGTGATGAATTTGGGGTTGAATGTTGGTGTGAACGAATTCTAAATGTTTTCAGATGAAAAGTAGAGAGAAAGAGGTGTTTTGTGTGTGTTTGTTCTGTGGAAGAACGGATTGATAAGCCTATTGATCACTTGCCCCTTTTATAGGGAAAAAGTACAACTAACTTTCCTAAAAATCTGGGATCCTGGCAGATTCTTCTCTTGACTTGAAGACTTGACTCTTGAACGTTAAAGAACCATTTCCACACGTTTTCCAGCAACTAACTCCGACTTTGGGGGCAAGAAAACACTTATACACGTTTCTATATTGCTAAGTCAAAATAAATAACGGTTAGTAATCTCAGAGCTCAAGATCCTGGACATATTCTGGATCTTGGCCCATATCTTAGGATCCTGACCATATGTTAACTATTTGAACATATATTATGATCTTAAGCATGTTTTCGGATCTTAAGCATGTTTTAGGATCTTTCTCATTTTTCATATTTATGATCCTGAAGTACAAAGTTTAGCCATGAACAGTAGTTAAGATCTTGATACCTTAAGATCTTGGATGTGAAAATCTCAGCCCAAACAAGTGGGATTAAGTTGTACTTGTAATTATTGTTAATGCTGTTTTATGTAAAGATGTTATCATATATAAAATCAGCACTTCCTCATTTTACTTATTGTGCTTGTAAGTTCAAGCATCTTCTACTCAGCTAAGTCTCCTCAGCAAATAGGGGGAGATTGTTGAGTCATGGATTCGCTGAGGAGACTCAGCGCTGAACTTTGTCAGCGACTCCTCAGCAATCATCAATCATCTTCAGAGTTAAGGATAAGTTCAATGACTCACCACCAAGTTTTGTAAGTCAAATATAGGCGAGAAAAATGAAGATAAGAAGACTGGTCCCCAAGGACACGTGTTGATAAAGCAGAATGAAGACATGTGACCTTGTACCAAAATGGTACTAAGGTGTTTCTCTTTCATACCCAATTTAGAAACAAATAAGATGAAGATAGAGACACCTGCAGAACAGTCTTACACGCCAATAGATGATCGACAACCTTCCTTATGTCAGCATCTAATGGGTCGTCATATGATGTCTTCTCTTATCCTATATAAGGCATCACTTGACCTAGCCGCACTCTTGTTGGTGTGTTCCACATTTACACTTAGTGTGTTTTACATCATTGTATAATTGTTAAGCTTTTAGTGTGTCAAAAACTTAACAATATTTTCTCTTTTCTTTCTTCTTTAAAACCGACCATGTATTCACTGTTTAATCAATGTTACTTATGATTAAACTTATTTACTTTTCTGTCTTATGTTCTTAAAGTAATTTACATTAGTTGTTAATTACAAATCCTTGCAAACTTGGGACTTTCATAAATTATCTCTTTTTTTTCTCAATTCTTCAAAAACGATTACTTATATTACTTATAACAAGTTATTAACATGAATAGTTCACTTTGGGTTTACGATCCGAAATCACAAAGGCTATTTGCCGTCATCCACTATGCTTACAAGTTCCGATTTTGATGTGATTCTAAAAATTTAAGGTAAATCCAAAACTCTAACTAAACATATATTATATTTATCATTACTGTTTATTATAATTTAGCTTCGATCATCGGTTTACCTTAACCACAATTTATTTCATACTCACAAATCATGTATGAGGCATATTCGAATTTCTTTATGATACAATATATATAGTTACCGTACGGGTTTTAGAACTAGTTAATATGTATAGATGGAGTTTTTGAGTGAATATGCCAATTATGCACAGATACGTATGTGTCCCATGCACAGTAATGAATAGGAGATTGTTTGAAATCATCGTCGTTACGGTTGTATATCGTCACCGTTGCATTGTTGCTGCTCATGCAGGTACCTTACTAGTACTTTTAATACATGTGTCAACCTTTGAATTCTTCAGTGAGTTTTTTTTTATTTATTTTTCCACTACTTGTCTTTTTAAATTACTTTTTGTTGCTAGAACTTGGTTTTTGTTGAAGTTTTAGAGGCCCACGACCTGATTGCTAAGTATTTGAGTATGCAGTGAATTTGGTAATGCTCTCCCTGATCAATCATGAAACCTTTCGTAAAACATTCTTGAAAGGAGATTAGCAGCTACTTAGAGTAGCTCAAATTTGACTAACGGGGTTTTCAGAGCACTTAGGCTTTGGCATATAAAACTTCTTATTTGGTCACAATGAAAGAAGTATCGACATGATTTAAAAAGATATTAAAGTATATAACACCAACACGTACACCAATTGGTTTGAGTTGATCTTGAGACCGGAATTGGGCAGTTTAAGAAATGACACTAAATAGCACGTTGTTATATACATAGTTGGTCATCCCCTGCGTTCCTTTACCTCTATATACGATAGTGAAAGCCTGTCAATAACCTACTTAAGCCATGTCACAACACACCGGTAAATTCCTTAATGGTACTATTCTAAGTTTAATTTAAACGTAGAAAACAAACAATTTTAAATGATTCCAATTCAGACTTGTAATGAGTTGTCTTTCACATTCAGACATTAACAGCCTGGGAAAAGTGGTTCCGACTTAAAAAAAACTTAGAGAAAGAAAATAGGTTCAAATGTTCAATCATCACAATCATAAAAGATTCACATAAAACCAATCCCACAGTATCTCATAAACCCTTAATAGTTCATTTTCATTGCATAGATGATCACATTCATAATGAAAAAAACTTCCTAAAAAACACTATTAATAGATACTTATCCAGAGTAGGGATATCGTTGATCCTCAAAGATAAATAAGCAGATAGCCTCTGGTAGGTCGCTTCTTTGTTCAAAGCCTCACTTATTCTGCATGGTATAGTTTATTCAGATTAGCACTTACATATAAAATAATTGAATATAAAAATGATGATGATTATTACACCACACATTTAAATAATTTTAATCTAAAAAGCAATCAACTTTTAACATTAAAAACAAATGGAATATTGTAAACATTCATGTAGGTTCATTTAAGACAACAGTAAGAGTGTGAACACTAAAATTCATGCAATTATGTCAGTGTGTATATGCAATTATGTCAATGTGTGTGTATATATATATATATATATATTAATCTTACCAGGACTTTGAACAAGATTGATGGTGGTTTTATCAAAGATATAGTAGTGAGCAAGGGTAAAGGTGTTCTCGAATCATGCGTTTCACATCCTTAATAGTGTCAAAGTTCACCACATCCAACTCGATTGTCCTCACCACATCCAACTCGGTTATCTTTTGAGCGGGAAAAATCTTGACATATAGCTTCATCTCAAACTTTGAAGCCTGCCTTGCTTCATCCACAAGATGGAGACTCGCACCATCTTCGATGAGGTAGAGAGAGTCTTTGTCAAGAAGCTCTTGTCCAGCATAGACATTGACAAGCCTCTGGCCATCGAGGCACCCTATCTTGTCCTTGATCATTTCTTTTAGTCTCCTGGCGGTGAGCTGCCTATGAACTAACATAGGGAGAGTTTCTCCAGAGTTGGTCACAACGAGGATGCTCATATATCCCCCAGAAGTATGCACAAGATTGAGGGTGGAACCTTGAGAAATGTTGTAGCGGGAGATGGGGGAGGAATCCTCAAGAACCATTCCGGCAAAGAAAAGTATCTGCTCATTAGACGAGAACCAATCTTCAACTTCAAGTCGGATATGGTGTCCGAGGAATTGTACTCTACACAGATTTTGTCCTCGGCAGTAAGGATAAATATCTGCGGGGAGGGCTTCCACTTGATGTGGAAGTTGCAGACATGATATCCCATGTCGTTCATCTTGGCCCAAACATCGTCAAGCGTATCATGTTTGTCAACCTCAAAGCAAACGGCGCCACCATTGGCGGTATACAACACGAGCTGCATCTGTAGAAAGAAAAATGCAAGGCATACAAGAAAAACCGAGTTAAATTGTTGGAAGGCATACCAAATTTATTTTGAAAAAAAAAAAAGTTTGTGCAAGAAACTTTAAATATGCGAAAGAAAAAAGGCTGAAGATTATTCAACAAGTACTGATTGCAAAAAAAGAGCATGATTAAACGATAAAAATGAACTGGTTATATTAAAATATAGAAAAAAAAGGAGAAGAAATAACATGAAATATATAACAAGAACAGAAAGAAGCAATTCAATAGGAGGAGAAGAAGAAGGGGGCTGCTACAACTACCAGTAGTTGAAATTGTAACACTCACTGAATATAATTAAAACCCTATATCCAATAGATTCAATATACAAATGACAGATCTAGTGGTGAGATGTTGTTGGAATATGAATCAGTCCGTAGCTTCTCTTCCCCGCAACCACCACCCCAAAAAAATCCCCCCTTTTTATTTATTTCTAACCCAAAAAATTAAACGATAGTTGTTATAAAATTGATATATAACCCTAAAATGCAGGAACTACCAGACATATATATATATATATATAGATAAAAAGAAATAAGCCCTATTACCTTTTCGGATCTATCAAGAGGTCTACGGCCGAATCTGGTGTTGTGGTGGTTCTTGAAGATGGTGGTGGTGGTGGTTAGCGTCTATGATGTAGGGTTTTTCTTTTTTCCTTTTGAGAGAGAATGTGTTTTATATTTTTCCTACTTTGATCAGTTTTTTCATTGGAACTTGTTTGGGGTTGCAACAAAAACATCGTGAAGTGGAAACCGGTGGCTCGGCCGATGGAGTTTTTTCTTATGTCTTGGTTTATCTGTAATTGGCATAAGTTTTTTTCAACCTTTTTTGCAACTTTAGCAGTTAAAGTTCCAAGATGAATCTAGATTATGTAAATTTGTTGTAATTTAGATTTTGTAATTTGATTACTCTTGCTAGTTGATCCATTATTTATTTTAATAAAATAGTTTAATTGTCGTTAAAAACAAAATAATAATGAAAAGTTATAAATTGGAAGTTGGATAGTACGTATATTTTTTAGGTTGCCAATGTCTTCTTTTTGAACACTTATTGGTTACACTGATTTTGGTACTACATTTCTTATAAATCTCTATAATTTGCTACTAGGTGTCATAAACAAAGATAACCATTTAATAGGTGACATATCACCTTATACCCTTGCTTGTTGTGATGAAACCGCAGCAGCTGCCATTACGACCCTCTCGGCTGAGGATCTCATGGCCTATATTGACTACACTGGCCCGTTAGACGATTTGGTCAACTTGGTCAAGATGAGGCTGCAAGAGAGAAACTTGGATGACTACTACAACCCATTAACATCACCATCCTTATGTTGCTCATCAGATGAAGAATTTGGGTCAAGTAAGAATAGTTGTGTGGGTCGGTTTTATCCAGGAAGGCGGTCCGAGGTGATTATTTGTTATCTGTGGAATTCGTTGATGGCGGTTATGGTTCAAATGATTGCGCTTCGTGTTAGTTATGCTTGGGTAGTTCAACAAGATTATACATTGGTTGGAATTGTGACATTTGTAGAGATTTTGAAGCAATTTCGGAGTATGGCAGGTACTCGTATCAATAAATTGATTTTGTAACATCAACGGATTTGAGTATGTGTAAGATTATGTAATTTTATTGTATCCAATTTTGTTAGTCATGTGAAGAATTTTGTAACATTTCTTGTAATATGAACTTATTTAGTACTTAAAGGGAAAATTTGGTACCTCATACAATAGATTTTTATGTATGAGGGGAAGAGAATGGATTTTGCGGTAAACTTCACCGAAGGGATATAAATAGAAGGGGGAAAGAAGAGAGAAGAGAGCTGATTGGCTGGAGCATGCTACGTGAACCCCTTACCAACGACGGTCACTTGTTTGTATCATTGTATGTATGGCCTTTTCTATTTTTTTAGTGTGATAATCGGAGACATTTGTTTCAAGTTACATTCATGATTTATTTTAATTAATAATAGGCTAATCAAGAATAAAAAAACAACATGTCTCTATTAACACATCTAATTCTCTAATAGTTCTACTAAATGTTTAATAAAACCTTTTTTCAAAACTGTGCACGAAGTACTTATTCCTCAAAGCATTTGCACATTCGAGTACATCGTAACCCGTTTCCAATGCAAATATAAATCTTTCAGTTACATTAGAATTAGAAACCGATTTCATTACAAGCACACATACTCGTGAACTGATAACAACATCAAAGTACATAGTTAGTTATATCATAAAATCAATCTATATTTCAACAAGAGATGGGCTATAAACTTATTCTCTTTTCGAATTTCTTATCAAACCCGTAAAGCCATAACATTTGCATTAGCTACTGCAAAGCGGCTTCCATAGTTGTTACAGAGTTATTCTCACGATTTTAAATACAAATCAAATGAATATATCTGAATCCAAGGTAAGTTGCTAGATTACAATTTCCATATTACAGAAAAAATTAAATGTCAGAAAATATATATATAGTTTTATAAGTAGGTTCCTAAAAATTGTGCAGCCAATAGTCCCTTAGGAGAGATATTGGATCAACCCGAAAAAATACACAGAAGAATATGTAACAAAGAGTCCCATATATATAATAATGTATATAAGCATACGTTACTTAGGTTCACTGTTTGTAGTGGTATCATATCCGCAGTGTATTCAAAGGCATCACTATCGTTTCTTTTTAGCACACCTTCATTGTAAGGATGTGTAGGCGGAGCACCTCTAACCGATCCAAACTCATTGGCAGATGAAGATGTCGATGTAGAACTAGTTTGGAGCCCGTCACTCTTTAAAATGGTCTCGAGTGTCTTCACTACATCACTCATAGTTGGACGGTCTGCAGCAGATTCTTCGACACATTGCATTGCTAGTAGTACAAACCTCCCAAAACCCGTTAAGAAAGATGAGTCTCTGAGATTTGGATCAATCATTTCTTTCAATCCATATTCCTCTTCGTTGGTCATGTCCATTGCTAGTCTCACTTCACGCACAATATACTTCCCTTTTACAATAGGTTGTTTAGCAGTTATTAGTTCAAGCATCACCACCCCAAAACTGTATACATCGCTCTTGTCTGTTAACTGTTGTGTCATGTAGTATTCAGGATCAAGATATCCCTGTAAATGTATGGAGATTAGATGTAGCAAATTAGTCAATCCGGTTGTATTTACAGTCAAATATTGAAATTATCTAAAAATGAAGGTCAAACTGGCCTAAATCGTTTTGTTCAAAAGAAACAATTCTGTAAATATCTACATTGTTTTGTCAATCATATTCAGAACTATACTTCGTTAATTATCTATGGCTCGGCCTGTTTTTCCCATACATAGATATTACTCATTTCACTAGTTGTCCAACATGCCATGAACCCAAATGACTCCTGACCGAAGTGCCAAAAAGAGTGTGAAAAGGTAACATACCAGGGTACCCTTAACTTGAGTCGAGACATGGCCTTTCTCACAGTCGTCAACTAGCTTAGACAACCCGAAATCTGCAACTTTTGCTGTTAATTTTTCATCTAAAAGAATATTGGTAGACTTGATGTCTCTATGGATGATTGGGGGGTCTGCAAGCTCATGTAGATAAGCTAAACCTCTAGCAGAACCAAGTGCAACACGAAGTCTCCTCTTCCAATCGAGATGAATCCCCGATTTACCTGCATTTCATATGGTCATCTGAGTTATGTTGAAAACTCAACCAAGAAACAAGGTAAAATACAAGAAAAACCAGAAAAATTCCTCCAAAGATGTCAATTTCATTAGGGGGTGTTTGGTTATGTTACTAGTCTTTGAACATGGATTTCGGTCCAGTTTGATCCTAAGATGCATACCTGATAAGCTTTCTCTAAGGGTCCCATTGTGCATATATTCGTAAACCAGCATCTGCTCTTTTTGCTCAAAACAAAAGCCAACAAGGCCAACTAGGTTCTTGTGATGAACTCGAGAAAGCAACTCAATTTCAGTTTTAAACTCGAGGCCTCCTTGCATGGACCCTTGTTGAGCTTTTTTGATTGCGACAATCTGCCCGCCTGGTATCACTCCTTTATAAACCTGTCAAAACAACACAACGAAACATCAAAAAACGGCTCATGAATAATTCAAAAAAGATCATTTCAAATGGTATATATACCTTCCCGTAGCCACCAGATCCTATCTGATTAACTTCAGCGAAGTTACTTGTGCTTTTCTTAAGCTCGTCATAAGAGAACCATCTGGCTCCTTTCAACTGTGGTGCACCTCCACTGTCTTTAGTGCTTGGAACCCATGATCCTGTCGAAAATGGTTACAATCAGCGATGAAAAAGGCTTAACATGGTGGAACTGAACCAGGAAATTACCAAAAGGTTTGCTTAAACTGATGGCTTTTTCAGCTCTTTTCTTTTGTTGAACTGCGTATAACACAAGCACAATAAGCAGAAGGATTAACAAGGTGCAACCAATGGAGATCCCAATCACAGCACCAACTCCAATATTGCCTCCATGGCCATCTGCAATATATGATCATAAACATTAGCGGTTATCACTTTGATAAATGGGTCGTTTCAGGCAATGTCTTATCAGGTCAAACGGGCAAAAATAAAAGAGATACCTAAAATGGAAATGGGGTCTTAAAGCTTTTCAATGTGTAATTATCTATAGAAACAAAATGTCTTGGATAAAAAAAAGGTGTTTCAGGTCAACACAACTTAATCCATTTTGACCTGTTAGACAACACTGTCTGTTTTACCACCTCTAATGTTTATCAAGTACGAGTGGCGACGTTTATAGATTTACCTGCAAAGGAATAAGGAAATGCGATGAAGAAATATGGTCCAAATTCTGCTGGTGGCTTGTAAGTTTGATTACTCAAGGAAAATCCCATATTCTGGACCTCTGGTCTTGTAAAATGCTTACTTTTTGATGGAAAGAACTGAACATTCAACTGAAGATTATCGTCGACGTTAAAGAACGGGTTATGAAGGGCAACTGATCCCGTAGGGAGGCCTAGTTTCGTCGAAAGGCTTGATTCTAAGGAATGCCACAAGGTATCATTTGATAAACCACCAAATGATGGTGCCCGGAAGATCATATTGCCTTCATAGGGATAAGCACATTCACAACTTTGAGGGCTTAGTTTCTGCTCAAGCTGACATGATTTGCCCCCACATTCAGCTAAGCTCGTAGAATATGTTGAGGTTGATTGTTGAAGTTGGCAATATGTAGTTTGCTTAAGGGCATCCTGGCAAACGGGGTTCCCATAGAGTCTAGAAAATTCATAAAAACGAAAAGTAAATATGTGTATATGAAGAATTAGAGGTGGCAAGACACATGGGTTGGACAACAAAACAGGTCAAAATGCTTTAAATCTCGAATAGTACAGTTTTAGAGGTTGCATGAGTTAAAAAGCTTAGGAAGATTACCAATTCATTTGACTTGTTCGAACCATTTTACACATTCCATTTTTTGCTAAAAGCCTTAAAAATTAATCTGACCCATTGGAAGTGTTTGAATGAATGGATCAAAGCTGTAGCATCTAATAGGGAAATTAAAAGTTGTTCTTACTCGAGTGTGCTTTTGAAATCCGTACTGAGTGTCACGTTGGTAATATTGTTGCTTTGCAGATCTACAAGTTGAAGTCGGCCGCCAATGCTATCGCCCATAACCAATGTATCGTTGAGATTGTTGTTCTTCAGTCTCCTGTTCAATCATTTTCATATAATAAAAGGTCAAACCACTATTTTTTTTAGCTTTAACATATTTATCCCCTATGACAGAAGGAATAAGATGAACTGAATCTTACACTACTTGAGTTCCTGATGAGCTGAAAAGCTCTTGTGGTAACTTCCCTGTAAGTGATCCAGATTCCATAATGCTGAGCACAAAGTTAAAATGCACAATGTTAGATAGCTTTCCATTTGGAAAACAAAGCTTTACGTACTTGGTATTTGAAACTCACAGTGTGCCTAAAGATGATAATGTAGAAAACCACAGCGGAGGGTCAGAGCTGTCAAAGGAGTTGTTGCTCAAGTCTCTGAATAAAGAAGTCTCAAGAAAGTTCAAATCACAGGTAATCTAACACTGAAAATTTAAGAAAAGAATATGACAAATTACTTACACATAAGTGAGAGCTTTCATTCCACTTAGATCAGGCAAAGCTCCTGATAGTTTGTTGTAGCTTAATTGTCTACAAATAGACACGTAAGAGCAGAAAGTTTGAACTCCAAGTCAATTAGCGATTGCTTTTCAACAAAATTTTCTTTATTAGAGCGCAAATATGTACTCACAATTCGCTGAGACTTGAGAGCTGGTTTAAGGTTGATGGCACCTCACCTTCCAATGCATTTCTATCAAGTCGACTGTTGCAAAGCACGACTTTTACAATAAGAGAGCGTAAACACATTGAAACAAATGTATCTACTTTGCTTTTCAAACGGTTTAGATAATGCATCATTCAACTATTTAAGTTGAAATGTACTTACAGGGCCTCTAGTGTCTTGACACGTCCAATCGTATTAGGAATTTCTCCAGTGAACTGGTTCCCGTTAAACAATCTGTGGTTGCAAGATGACAGCCATTGCATTTGGTAAAAGGTTCTTAAAAGAAAATACACTGTAGGAGTTAGCTCAACTTACACGTGTATTAGAACCATGTCAAAGTCGAAAATTTGAGAAGGAATTGTTCCTGATAGCTTGTTCTTATTGAAATGACTGCAAAATCACAAAGATTAGCTGACAGTTTCATATATATTAATCTAATCGATGATGTCATTAAATAGCAACCCAAGTATGTTACTTTTTGTGACATTAGCATTAGACTAGATGCAATAGAGATAGTGAAAACTACTTACAAATGCTTAGCATGTTTTAGCATATCCAAACCCGGTGATGCAAGAGAGGAAAACGGAATAGATCCTGTCAATTGGTTTTCCGCAATGTCCAACCAGTAAAGATTGGAACAATATCCTAAAGATGGAGGGATTTCTCCTGTTAAGTTGTTTGTGTTCAAAGCCCTATAGGTCATATAAAACCATATTGTTTTGGTTAAGAATTGAAATGATGCCGTTCGTAATAATGAAGATCGTTGTTTTGAAGATTCTTACAAATAAGATAACTTTTTGAGGTTTCCAAGTTCAGATGGAATGCTACCGGTGAAGCCACAACCTTGAAGAATGCTGAAATCAGAATTTTAACTGGTTTCAGCCAGTACCAGATCAAGAATTTTAATATGAACAATGACTATGTCTAAACGTAAAACTAAAACCAAAGCTATAACAGTAAAACAAATAATAGAATGAAGATGTAAAATCACTACAGATAGAGGTGACAAAATGGGCGGGGCGGTTGTGTTTGGTCATCGATAAAAAAAAATATGTTATCTTCTATCTCATGTATCTCACTGACTTATATATGCATTGGTTGAAACTTGAACTTGCCACTAATACTTCATATGCACACTTGTGATTAGTTTGTGTAACGTAGAGTTCTTTAGAGGCATCTAAGGAATGATTTAATAAACTTACAGTGTATCGAGATTTTTCAAATCTCCTATCCGCGGGGAGATTGGACCTGATAGGCCGCCATTATATGACAAGTCCCTAGCATAAGCATCAAGATCATGTTACGTAAGTTCAAATTATCAGACAATCCCAATAACATTGAAATCTGAAATAAGTTCATGAGCTTACAAGAACGTGAGTTCAGATAGCCCGCCAATGTCTCCAACGAGTTGACCTACTATTCCCATACTCGCTAAGCTCCTGCAAGAGAACATCCAAGCTTTAAGGTGATACATATTTTTACTGTTACAACTTACAAGGCTTCTAAATCATAGTATTAAAATATAATATATATTTGAATAATACTTGAAGAGTTTTTTCAACCATTATTACTACATTTGTTTTATGAATAAATGATAAATGATATGTACTCCTAGCAGTATGTATGTTTTTTGTGCAGCTCCTACTACTTTTGCCAAATATACTCGTTGTATAGAGTATGTATTTTTAACAAGGTTTAGAGGACTAGACATGTGCTTCTATGTTTTTTCTTGCCATCACATTTCTTTTACTCTATATATACCAAGTATAACCATTTTGGACCCATTTTAGCCCTGTTTTCACCTACTACCCAGCCCGTCAACGAGAAGATAGAACCAAGATATATGATAGGGAAAATAGACCCACAGTCCAATCACCCTAGTGTCGGTGCAGTTGACGCCTTCCCATGATGAACATGGATCGTTCGACCTTTTCCAGGTTGGTGGTGTATTCTGCCACTGGTCTTCTAGTGCTCGTAGTGCCTCCGCTGCACGTACAGCAGCACGTGGTTAATCATATAGAAAACAGTCACAGAAAACCTTGGTTAAACCCAACTAAACCAAGTATTACCATATATATGATCACTTACCATCATCAGGATGAGTATCACCCACAATCACCTGAACTTCCACCATGAGAATCAACAAACAACACAACAATACGCGACAATATACGTAGACTTCCATGGTCAAAAACACGTTCAACGCAATACTTTTAACGACGATTTCTTATGTGGTGTGACTCCATAACGTTAAGTTGAGTTCTCTAGTGAAAGTCAATAAAGAGTTGAATGACACTTGATACAAGGAATCAAAGAACAAAGAATTGTGTGTTAACTAAAATTTAAAGTTTAAGTGTAGCATTGATTAAGTTCGGCAACATTTTAAGAGTGAGTAGATGATTGACAGATGGAATGTTTTGATGATTGCTCCGCCTGACCAACATAAATCACAAGAAATTAACAGGTTTGTTTTATAGATAATAATATATATATTGTCTTGGCCGATCGAGCATATATAAATTTTGTTTTTTATATTGTCTTGTTCTAGTTTGGATGAGCATTTAGCTTGGCTTTCATTGGCGCATTACAACTATATGTTGGTTGGTTATATCACATTTGAAAATGAAAACGGTTTCGGTATCTCGTTTTCATAATACTATGTAAACTATTTAATAACTAATATATGGAAACCATCTTATTAATTAGATAGGTTGGCTATTAGTTTGTCTCAGAGTGGGCCGGGGGAGTTGTACGGTCTTAGATTCGAGGATAGTGTTTTCTTTGTCGAGAGTTTAAATGAGGATATGGGGTATTCTAACGCGGACTCAATTAAGACAACTCGTATGTTGGGATTTCTAATATTTGCGAGTAATTAATTTACATCTTTAAAAAACTAATATATTAGGGAGACATTATGTAAATTTATAAATTAAAAGGTTTAATTTGGAGAAAAAAAACTTAAAATTTTCTACCTTGTTGCAGCCATGATGGCTGGAGTCCGCTACATATTCGATTTCCCCATATTAGAATCCTTTACTATAAAGGTGGTTTAGCAAACGGTTACAAGAATACCCGAATTATACAACGTACATTTGAATCAAACGAGATATGTTACCTGGGCGTTGCCTCGGAAGACATATTGTCGATAATCATGATATAATGTGTTACAAACATAATGTGTAGCCGTATGACAATAATAAAAATAACACTCATATATAAAAAGAAAAAAAATGAAAAATAATGGTATTGTTATAATAACAAAATATGTATAACAATAACTATATTAACACCGACAACAAAACTTTTATAGAAATGATATAGTTACGAATATAAGATGCAACGATAGATGAAAATGTGACAATGATATACTAATAATAACTAATAACGACACTTCGAAAACCATGATATAATTTTTAACGAACATAACAATACCAATAATACAAATAAAATTGATAAAGTTGATAATAAAATTGATAATGAAATACAGAAGAAAATAAAAACTAAAAAATTTCCAGGCCCATTGGGCAGAAGTAAGGCTATCCGGAGTGGAGCAACTCCACCCTGCGATCCACCTCCCTTCGCCCTTGTATCGCCGCGCACACCATTTCCACTAGGCGATCCACGAAATGAGCGATCCCAGGGATTGCTTCAAAGTTGTTTGACCGGGTGAAGTTTTCAAAAAAATCCAACCGTTACCTCACTTAAACGGCTACTTTTTCCTCTCTTTTTTTACTTCTAACTTTTACTTATTTATAAATCACACCCTTTTTACCTCACTTTACATTCAAAAAACTTATTTCACTCAAAAAACAACAAATAATCCCAACAACAACCCAAATAATCAACAACAACCCAAATAATCAACAACGTCCCTTCATCGACTTTAACGATCCAAACTTACTAAACAACGCAGTGTTTGAAGAAAGGGTTGGTGGTAGAGACGCGGCTAGGAAAGCCGCGCAAGCGGGTTCATCGGGTTCGGGAGGAAAAGGGAAGGGAAAGGCTAGGTATCATGAGCAAGGAACGTGTTGGTATGTGTAAGGAGAAGATCGAGTTGAGTAAGATGAAGATGAAGGAAAGTACGATTAAGCTCGCCGAGTTACGAGTATTGACTACCGACTATAGTCATCTTCAAGAACCCGAACGCTCGATCATGATGAAGGCGCAAGAAGATATCCGTCAAAAATATGGATATATGTAGTTTTATTTATGTTTTAGTGTTGCTCGTTTTATGTTTTTAATTAGTGTAACTTGTTTTAGTATAACTTTTTTTTATTTATGTTTTAGTGTAACTTGTTTTTAAGTTTTAAAAAAATGTAGTGTTTTAATATTAATGTTTTTTTATTTAGTTTTATGTTTTTATTTATGCTTTTTTATTTAGTTTTATGAAAATTTAACTTTTATTAAAGTTAGGTACCAAAAGTGTAACTTTTTTTTTAATATAAGTCAAACATCAAAAAATAAAAAAAAAACAAATCAATCATTAACCTACCCTACCTTCCTGGCAATCCCCAGCAACCCAGGATGCCACATGGCGTGACCTGGTGAGAGTAGCTCAACCCCCGTCAATACCACTCCGGATAGCCTAAGTTGCTGCTTCTTATAACATAATAGTTTTATATAAAAACGTACACGAAAGCCGATTCACGCAATTTAGAATATATACTAACAAGCATTTTAACCCTGGGCTTTGCCCCGGAGAAAATAACGATACGTAAAACGTATATTGTGTATAAGGTGGTGATACATACATTTCGTTGGTCGGCGATTACATGGCTGTTAGAACCGTTTAAACTAAACAATTAAAACAAAAAAGTGAATATAAAAAATAAAGCATCTTTTAGACATATAGAAAAAGGTTTAAAAACTGACCATTTTGTTATAGCAGAAACAGTACAATATACTATTATATCTGTCCGTTCGTCGGTGATTACCTCGTTATTGACGGAGGTGAAAAATATAATTTTTTTCTCACTTAAAAGAGCTCATTAAAAAAAGAAAAAAACATTAGTACCAAAAAAAAGGAAAAAATTAAAGAAAAAGGTAAAAATTAAAAAAAATATAACGATACGTAAAACGTATATTGTGTATAAGGTGGTGATACATACATTTCGTTGGTCGGCGATTACATGGCTGTTAGAACCGTTTAAACTAAACAATTAAAACAAAAAAATGAATATAAAAAATAAAGCATCTTTTAGACATATAGAAAAAGGTTTAAAAACTGATCATTTTGTTATAGCAGAAACACGGCGATTACATGGCTGTTAGAACCGTTTAAACTAAACAATTAAAACAAAAAAGTGAATATAAAAAATAAAGCATCTGTAACACCCCAAGCCGAGGCTCGGAATATCACGGAAAACACATAGCACCAGGTGGAATTACAATAGAACAATCTAAATGCAAATATAGATTCGGTGAATCCAAAACATAACGAAGCAAGTATCAAAATACAACAGGAGCAATAGCCATCAAAGTTTACATAATAACATCCAAAGATGGCAAACGATCCTAAGTATAATGCAAAAGGCAGGCCAATGAATCCTTGATCCATGAAGTCCATAGTCCGGGTTTACAGCAAGCCAAGCAACTAAACTCCACGCCCTGGGAGAACCTGATTACCTGAAAAGTGTACTAAGCATAGTCAACACAAGGTTGGTGAGTCCGTAGTAATGGTTCGTAAAGAGCCAACATCAATAGTCACAATATAAGAATAGAGGCTAGACATGACTTACAGCGAGCCTCTACATAACACAACATCGCCCAACATCAAGATTACACAAGACAAGTAAATGTGTAAATGAGAATGCACAAATGATATGCGAATCAATGTAAGTGCCAAATGCATGAATAAGCAAACATGCCTATCCTATGCGTGATCTCCAGTCACTTATGCAACGATACCCTTCTGTCATTACCATGAACAAGGCTGTATCTCAAAATCATCGAGATATATATGTCTATATACTCGGGGTCACGTTCTACATCCAAAATGGGTGCATACATCTATGCACCAGGATGTCGGCAATCCCCTGCCGAGGGCTCATCAACGATGTATGCAATGCTTACAACTCAAATGTAAATGCATAAATCATAAACCAACAATCAATATACGATGCACCTGTGCCATCAATCAATATACGATAAACCTGTGCCAACAATCAATATTCGCTAACCTGAGCCATCAATCAATAATCGTCAATCATAAACCGATAATCACCACTCATCGACATCAGCCATTAATACTTCGCCAAAACATAACCCAAGTCAATCAACATATGATGAACCATAAACTAACAATCGATAATCGTCAATCTTAACCCAATAATCAACATTCGACAACCATAAGCCATTAACCACAATTCAAACCAACTATACGTACATATACTTCAGAGGATTCTGCTTCCTTCGAGTCCCAGATGCTTATATATAGGGTCACCCGCAGCCTTCCCACCACATCTAAAATCCAATGAAGGCATAACCGACTTTCATGTATGTACGTCTATCCTAATATTACTAGATACTTAACAAACATAAACTAAGTCATTCAAACATGAAAATCGTCTCAACAATTCAATACTCGAACCAATTTAACCAATCAAACGAAATGAACTATCACATAAGTCTAACAACTAAGACCATCAATCAATGAATCAATAATTGCAAGTAAACAAGCAAGGTTTACACTTTTCAGCCCGAATCTCAAGCGAGTAGGGAGATACGAAACTCACCTTGATCGGCAAAGAAGCTAGAATAAGATTACGACCGAGTAACAGGGTCCACACGTCCACAACCTATAATTATACATCATAATACCATAATTTCAACTCTACAATCATAAACAAGTTGGTTTTGCACAATTAGGTCAAGTCACAAACCCTAAACGCCTTTACAACTTAAGCGAGTAGGAACAAGACGCATTCGACTCGACCTTTTTAGAAATGACAAAAGATTCATACAAAAGGAGTGTTACTACTAGAAACTAGACTCTCTTACGATTCCAACGATAGGTCATACGATTTGTTTGGACTTACGGATCAAAAGTTATTAACGTTTGAAAATCGACGCGCAACAATTTCCCAGAAACTAACCACTGCGCCGCAGTGAGCCTTAGCCAAGCTCACTGCGCCGCAGTGGCTACCCAGGCTTGACCAGGCCCTAGCCACTGCGCCGCAGTGGGCTAGCCCAAGCCACTGCGCCGCAGTGGCCCCATACTGGTCCAGAAGCAGAAGTGCAGCAGCATACGCAGGAAACCTAAACCAAAACCCTTAAAACTCGACCCAAACCAATTCAAAACGATTTGTAGGAACTTATAACTTGAATTGAAGCATAAATAGACATCATTAACCATAAATAAACATAACTCAATCCACAAATTCGACCCAAGACATCAAATTCATAACAAATCGCTCCAACCCTAATCAAAACCCTAATTTGACCCAAATCGTCTTTTGACTCGATTCAAGACTTGCAATTGTTCAAGATGACTAGAAATGCTTAAACAAACATAAGTAGGTGTAAATGGGATGAATTTGACTTACCAAAACTTCCTTTTGAGCTAGAACCCGAAATTAGGTCAAAGTGGACAAAATGCGAGAACTTCCACCTTTGATTCTTCGATATGACGATAATGTGGTATAGATGGTGATGAATCTAGTGTTATAACCTTTCTAAACACTAAGTAGATGGTAGGGAGAAGAGAAGAATTGGTCTTGCTTTGTTCTTGAGAGAAAGAGAGAAAGAGATAGATAGAAATGAGAATGAGAGGGGGAGAAGAGGATAAGGGGGGAAATGGGTCATGGGTGGCTGGTGGGTCATGGACTACCCACGGGCCGACCCG
Organism: Erigeron breviscapus; assembly: GCA_034093135.1. Classification (NCBI taxonomy): domain Eukaryota; kingdom Viridiplantae; phylum Streptophyta; class Magnoliopsida; order Asterales; family Asteraceae; genus Erigeron; species Erigeron breviscapus. The sequence goes on along the minus strand of CM067167.1, from coordinate 58,477,792 downwards.
CTTCCCTACACAATCACAACACAAAAGCTACACATTTAAATATCGACTAACCCATATTATCGACCCGAATATTCCACATTGCCATTTAACTCTCAAAACGACCCAATTAATTCATTAACTCAAATTGTTAGTCAAATTACACATAAAGTCAACGGGTCAAAATTCACGGATGTTACATTATTCCCCCGTTGAAAGAATTTCGTCCCGAAATTCAACAAAACCCTAAATATTAAATAAATGTGGATACTTAGACTTCATATGGTCTTCTCTCTCCCAAGTGAACTCGGCTCCACGTCTAGCGTTCCATCTTACCTTCACAATGGTGTAGCGCTTCTTCTTGAGTCTCCTTTCTTGACGGTCCAAAATCTCTACCGGTTCTTCAACAAAGTTTAGGCTCGAATCAACCCTAATTTCGTCCATAGGCACATGATGTGTAGGATCCGCCAAACACTTGCGCAAATTACAAATATGAAACACATCATGCACCCCACTAAGCTCTTGAGGCAATTCTAGCCGATAAGCAACTTTCCCAACCCGTTCAAGAATCTTGAAAGGACCAATAAACCTTGGTGCAAGTTTTCCCCGCTTCACAAAACGTACGACTCCCTTCCAAGGCGACACTTTCAAAAGTACAAAATCACCAACTTCAAACTCTAACGGTCTCCGCCTCACATCGGCATACTTCTTTTGACGTTCACGGGCCAATTGCAACTTCTCCTTAATTTGAGATATTACCTTAGTCGTTTCAATCACAATTTCTGGCCCGATGAGTTGACTCTCTCCAATTTCTGCCCAAGCTAGAGGAGAACGACATACTCTACCATACAATGCTTTAAAGGGTGCCATTTGAATGGTAGCATGGTAGCTATTGTTGTATGAAAACTCAACTAACGGCAATTGGTCTTCCCAGCTTCCACCAAAATCAATTGCACATGCCCTCAACATGTCTTCAAGTGTTTGAATGGTTCTCTCGGTTTGTCCATCCGTTTGAGGGTGAAACGCCGTGCTCATGTCAAGTCGAGTACCCATGGCTTTTTGAAATGCTTCCCAAAATCTTGATTTAAAACGGGCATCTCTATCCGAAATGATAGAAATCGGCACTCCATGCTTAGATATTACCTCCTTGATATATAATCAAACCAAAGTGTCAAATTTATCGGTTTCACGAATGGCTAAAAAGTGAGCCGATTTCGTTAACCGATCTACTATCACCCAAATCGTGTCTCGGCCGCTTCTCGTCTTTGGTAGTTTAGTGATGAAGTCCATTGAGATATGTTCCCACTTCCATTCGGGCATCACCGGTTGCACCAACAATCCGGGTGGCTTCTTGTGATCGGCTTTGACTTGTAAGCAAGTAAGGCACTCACTCACATACCTTGCCACATCACGCTTCATGCCCGGCCACCAATACAATTCCTTCAAGTCAAAGTACATCTTATCCGACCCGGGATGGACCGAATAAGGCGATAGGTGAGCTTCATTCATAATAAGCATTCTTAAGTCGCCGAAAATAGGAACCCAAAGTCTTTCAACCAGTATAGCCCATTATCATTCTTTCGGTCAAATAGTTGTTCCATGCCATCTAGGTTTTCGTTTCCAAAGTTTTCCGGTAGGGTGGCTTGAATTTGGGCTTCAATGATCCGATCACGAATACTTGGCCCTACCGTGAGGCTCATAGCTCTAGCCCGTCTTGGCTTCACTCTCTCCTTTCGGCTCAAGGCATCGGCCACTACATTTGCCTTGCCCGGGTGATAACGGATGTCACAATCATAATCACTAAATAGTTCTAACCAACGCCTTTGCCTCATATTCAATTCACTTTGGTTGAAAATGTGTTGGAGACTTTTGTGATCGGTATATATCACACATTTGGTGCCATAGAGATAATGCCTCCAACACTTCAAAGCAAACACAACCGCTCCCAATTCCAAATCATGTGTCGGGTAGTTCTTCTCATGCACTTTCAATTGCCGAGAGGCATAAGCAATGACTTTACCCCTTTGCATAAGGACACAACCCAACCCTTGCCCCGAAGCATCACAATAAACAACAAAATCTTCGATCCCATCCGGTAGTGCCAAAACAGGAGCGTCACATAACATATCTTTAAGTGTTTGGAAGGCGTTCTCTTGTCTTTCGCCCCATTCAAAATTTCTCTCCTTTTGAGTCAAGAGGGTGAGTGGTTGTGCAATACGGGAGAAATTTTCAATAAATCTTCTATAGTAACCCGCCAATCCAAGGAATTGGCGGATCTCTGATGGCGTTTCGGGTCTTCTCCAATTCTTGACCGCTTCAATCTTGCTTGGGTCCACATGAATACCATCCTTGCTCACTACGTGACCAAGGAAGTGGACCTCTTCCAACCAAAACTCACACTTGGAAAATTTTGCATACAATTTCTCTTTCCTTAGTAATTCAAGCACTTCACGCAAGTGCTCAACATGCTCCTCTTTTGTCTTTGAGTATACAAGTATGTCATCAATGAACACAATGACAGACTTGTCTAAATATGGTTGACACACCCGGTTCATCAAGTCCATGAACACCGCCGGTGCGTTAGTCAACCCGAAAGGCATCACGGTGAATTCAAAATGACCATACCTCGTGCGAAAAGCCGTTTTGGGGATGTCATCTACATGTACTCGGAGTTGATGATAACCCGAGCGAAGATCGATTTTTGAGAAGTGCTTAGCACCTTGAAGTTGATCAAACAAGTCATCAATTCTAGGGAGAGGATATCGGTTCTTCACGGTGAGCTTGTTTAATTCTCGGTAATCAATACACATTCTGAAGGATCCGTCTTTCTTTTTAACGAAGAGAACAGGAGCACCCCAAGGAGATTGACTAGGGCGAATGAAACCCTTCTCTTGGAGTTCTTTGAGTTGAGTTTGCAATTCTTGCATTTCGGTTAAGGCTAGTCTATATGGGGCTTTTGCTATGGGCGCGGCTTCGGGAATAAGATTAATACGAAAATCGAGCTCACGGGTTGGAGGTAACCCCGGTAAGTCATCCGGAAAAACATCGGGAAAATCACAAACGATAGGAACGGTCTTCAATTCTACCTTAGAGATGGTAGCACTAAAGACTTTATAATTCGAGGAATCGGAGATTTCACCTTGGACCCTAAGAATTTTACCGTTAGCCAAAGGTATTTTAACAACTCTCTCGCCACAAACAATGGTTGCATTCACCGCCGTCAACCAATCCATACCCACTATAATATCAAAACTACCAATGTCAAGAGGCATAAGGTCAATGAAGAAGTCGACATCTTCTAAAGTCAAGACACAGTCGCGGAGTATTTGACTAATTCTAGTTAGTGACCCATTTACCATTTCAATGTCAAGTACATAGTTTAGAGCACACGGATGCACATCAATCAAAGGAACAAAGTTAGAAGACACGAGGCTATAATCGGCCCCGGAATCAAATAGAACGGTTGCATAGAGACCATTAAGGAGAAAAGTACCTGCTACTACGTTAGGATCATTGCGGGCTTCATTTACATTGGCCGCAAAAGCTCGGCCGCGTGGTTGCACTTGGTGGCCTTGTTGTCCCCGGTTTTGATTTGGTCCAACCATTTGTAGTTGGTTGGGGTGGACGGCTACTTGCACTTGTTGCCCCACCCATCGAGGACAATTATTTCGGTAGTGGTCACGGCTACCACATTCAAAACATTCGCCTCTTCTTTGGTTACCTTGAGGAGGAACGGCCCGAATAGGAGCCGCATTCATTGGGCCGGCTCTTGGAGCTCTACAATCCCTAGAGAGGTGCCCGACCCGGTTACAATTAAAGCATGTTTTGCATTGGGCATTTGCGGGGTGATGTTGGTTGCACCTCCCACAGAAAGGATGAGGTCCCGGGAAAGTTTTCCTAGCCGGTTCTACCGCCGCCATTACCCTACCCCTATAAGCATTCTTGGGGTCAAACCTTCCCGCTTTCTTTACCCCACTTGACTCACCCACTTCTTTCCTCTTGCTTGATGAGGATTTGCTCAAAACACCACACCTCAATAAATCCTCAGTCACACTCCCGGCTTGGTTGACCGCATTAGCCAAAGAAGTAGGCATGTTGGAGTTTACATAAGATCGGACTTGAGGATTCAAGCCCAATACAAACTTCTGGATGGCCTGTGACTCGGTGCCCACCAAGTGAGGAATGAGGGTAGACAGTTCTTGAAATCGTCTCACGTAGCCCTTGTAATCGGCTCCCTCCATGCTGAGATTAGCAAACTCAATGGTTAAGTTTTGTAGTTCATACGGAGGACAAAACTTTGCTTTCACTTTGTCCTTGAAGTCGATCCATTCCAAATTATGAGTCCGACCCAACGTTATTTCTTGGTTCCACCAACTCAAGGCGTCATGCCTAAACATGCCGGATGCATAGGAAATCCGGTCATCATAGGTGCAATGACTCCTTTCTATCACCGCCTCTATCACCTCAAACCACCTTATACATTCCGTGGGACCACCTTTCCCATCAAACTCCGGTGCCCCACAACTTTTAAAATCCTTAAATATACACCCTTGGCGGTATCCGCCATACTGATTATTCATGGGCATACCGATACCAACTCCCACCGGTCCCTCTTCTTCATCCTCTACGGCATGAGGTTGAGCATTTTCATTATTTTCATTTTCTGGAGCTTCGTTGTCTTGAGCCACATTATTTTGCCCAAGACTTGCGGTGACTTGAGCAATGATGGTTGGCATGATGCCGGCGACTGTTTGAGCAATTACCTCAGCCAAGTTTGGCTCAGGAGCTCCACCACGACCCCTACCACGGCCCCTACCACGACCTCTACCACGGCCCCTACCTCCTTGTACTTCCGGTTGAGCTTCCGGTTGAGGTTCTTCCTCTTCAGTCCTATAGTTTGTTCTGACTCTCCTTGGTCTCTCCATTTCTATAAGACAAGTGACACGTTGACCCGAAGGTTAGTCTCAAATGCTCGCATGTTAGTCACACAAGTAGTCAATGCTCTCAAACCGATACTACATACTCATTTCATATCGTTAAGTTAAAGCAAGAGTGTTAGAATCATAAGGAATTTTTACATATCATAACATCAAGTTGAATTTATTACAATACATCATCATTAATTCAAGTAATCATGCTCATTACATCATGCAATCAAACAACTAACACAAATGACTTCCACCTAATCAACTTCCATTAAGCATATCGGTTCCTTATTATACTTTAAGCCACACGTGCGCAATCCACGATGTCATGAACTTGCTATAATATCGGGTAACCATAAAAGAGTTGATCGGGTTCTTTTAGGGTTGCCATAATATTATACTAAGTTAATGGCATCCCTTCATTTTGCCCTAAATCATCAAATTAGTCCTGACAATTACCAACAGCAAATCATGGTAACCACATTCATCACATTGAATTCAAGCTTTCATACAATAGGTCTTAACTACGAACTCACACGGGGATTCACATAATTCACATTGCACACGAATTTCCTAACCATGCATGCTATATGAAGAGTTTTAACTTAAGCCGTAGTCTAGGTCAAACCGCCTAATTCTCTACGACCACGCATGGCCACCATTCTGTAACACCCCAAGCCGAGGCTCGGAATATCACGGAAAACACATAGCACCAGGTGGAATTACAATAGAACAATCTAAATGCAAATATAGATTCGGTGAATCCAAAACATAACGAAGCAAGTATCAAAATACAACAGGAGCAAATAGCCATCAAAGTTTACATAATAACATCCAAAGATGGCAAACGATCCTAAGTATAATGCAAAAGGCAGGCCAATGAATCCTTGATCCATGAAGTCCATAGTCCGGGTTTACAGCAAGCCAAGCAACTAAACTCCACGCCCTGGGAGAACCTGATTACCTGAAAAGTGTACTAAGCATAGTCAACACAAGGTTGGTGAGTCCGTAGTAATGGTTCGTAAAGAGCCAACATCAATAGTCACAATATAAGAATAGAGGCTAGACATGACTTACAGCGAGCCTCTACATAACACAACATCGCCCAACATCAAGATTACACAAGACAAGTAAATGTGTAAATGAGAATGCACAAATGATATGCGAATCAATGTAAGTGCCAAATGCATGAATAAGCAAACATGCCTATCCTATGCGTGATCTCCAGTCACTTATGCAACGATACCCTTCTGTCATTACCATGAACAAGGCTGTATCTCAAAATCATCGAGATATATATGTCTATATACTCGGGGTCACGTTCTACATCCAAAATGGGTGCATACATCTATGCACCAGGATGTCGGAATCCCCTGCCGAGGGCTCATCAACGATGTATGCAATGCTTACAATCAAATGTAAATGCATAAATCATAAACCAACAATCAATATACGATGAACCTGTGCCAACAATCAATATACGATGAACCTGTGCCAACAATCAATATTCTCCAAACCTGAGCCATCAATCAATAATCGTCAATCATAAACCGATAATCACCACTCATCGACATCAGCCATTAATACTTCGCCAAAACATAACCCAAGTCAATCAACATATGATGAACCATAAACTAACAATCGATAATCGTCAATCTTAACCCAATAATCAACATTCGACAACCATAAGCCATTAACCACAATTCAAACCAACTATACGTACATATACTTCAGAGGATTCTGCTTCCTTCGAGTCCCAGATGCTTATATATAGGGTCACCCGCAGCCTTCCCACCACATCTAAAACCCAATGAAGGCATAACCGACTTTCATGTATGTACGTCTATCCTAATATTACTAGATACTTAACAAACATAAACTAAGTCATTCAAACATGAAAATCGTCTCAACAATTCAATACTCGAACCAATTTAACCAATCAAACGAAAGGAACTATCACATAAGTCTAACAACTAAGACCATCAATCAATGAATCAATAATTGCAAGTAAACAAGCAAGGTTTACACTTTTCAGCCCGAATCTCAAGCGAGTAGGGAGATACGAAACTCACCTTGCCCGGCAAAGAAGCTAGAATAAGATTACGACCGAGTAACAGGGTCCACACGTCCACAACCTATAATTATACATCATAATACCATAATGTCAACTCTACAATCATAAACAAGTTGGTTTTGCACAATTAGGTCAAGTCACAAACCCTAAACGCCTTTACAACTTAAGCGAGTAGGAACAAGACGCATTCGACTCGACCTTTTTAGAAATGACAAAAGATTCATACAAAAGGAGTGTTACTACTAGAAACTAGACTCTCTTACGATTCCAACGATAGGTCATACGATTTGTTTGGACTTACGGATCAAAAGTTATTAACGTTTGAAAATCGACGCGCAACAATTTCCCAGAAACTAACCACTGCGCCGCAGTGAGCCTTAGCCAAGCTCACTGCGCCGCAGTGGCCTTAGCCAAGCTCACTGCGCCGCAGTGGGCTGACCCAGGCTTGACCAGGCCCTAGCCACTGCGCCGCAGTGGGCTAGCCCAAGCCACTGCGCCGCAGTGGCTAGCCCAAGCCACTGCGCCGCAGTGGCCCCATACTGGTCCAGAAGCAGAAGTGCAGCAGCATACGCAGGAAACCTAAACCAAAACCCTTAAAACTCGACCCAAACCAATTCAAAACGATTTGTAGGAACTTATAACTTGAATTGAAGCATAAATAGACATCATTAACCATAAATAAACATAACTCAATCCACAAATTCGACCCAAGACATCAAATTCATAACAAATCGCTCCAACCCTAATCAAAACCCTAATTTGACCCAAATCGTCTTTTGACTCGATTCAAGACTTGCAATTGTTCAAGATGACTAGAAATGCTTAAACAAACATAAGTAGGTGTAAATGGGATGAATTTGACTTACCAAAACTTCCTTTTGAGCTAGAACCCGAAATTAGGTCAAAGTGGACAAAATGCGAGAACTTCCACCTTTGATTCTTCGATATGACGATAATGTGGTATAGATGGTGATGAATCTAGTGTTATAACCTTTCTAAACACTAAGTAGATGGTAGGGAGAAGAGAAGAATTGGTCTTGCTTTGTTCTTGAGAGAAAGAGAGAAAGAGATAGATAGAAATGAGAATGAGAGGGGGAGAAGAGGATAAGGGGGGAAAATGGGTCATGGGTGGCTGGTGGGTCATGGACTACCCACGGGCCGACCCGCTTCCCTTCACAAATCACAACACAAAAGCTACACATTTAAATATCGACTAACCCATATTATCGACCCGAATATTCCACATTGCCATTTAACTCTCAAAACGACCCAATTAATTCATTAACTCAAATTGTTAGTCAAATTACACATAAAGTCAACGGGTCAAAATTCACGGATGTTACATTATTCCCCCGTTGAAAGAATTTCGTCCCGAAATTCAACAAAACCCTAAATATTAAATAAATGCGGATACTTAGACTTCATATGGTCTTCTCTCTCCCAAGTGAACTCGGCTCCACGTCTAGCGTTCCATCTTACCTTCACAATGGTGTAGCGCTTCTTCTTGAGTCTCCTTTCTTGACGGTCCAAAATCTCTACCGGTTCTTCAACAAAGTTTAGGCTCGAATCAACCCTAATTTCGTCCATAGGCACATGATGTGTAGGATCCGCCAAACACTTGCGCAAATTACAAATATGAAACACATCATGCACCCCACTAAGCTCTTGAGGCAATTCTAGCCGATAAGCAACTTTCCCAACCCGTTCAAGAATCTTGAAAGGACCAATAAACCTTGGTGCAAGTTTTCCCCGCTTCACAAAACGTACGACTCCCTTCCAAGGCGACACTTTCAAAAGTACAAAATCACCAACTTCAAACTCTAACGGTCTCCGCCTCACATCGGCATACTTCTTTTGACGTTCACGGGCCAATTGCAACTTCTCCTTAATTTGAGATATTACCTTAGTCGTCTCAATCACAATTTCTGGCCCGATGAGTTGACTCTCTCCAATTTCTGCCCAAGCTAGAGGAGAACGACATACTCTACCATACAATGCTTTAAAGGGTGCCATTTGAATGGTAGCATGGTAGCTATTGTTGTATGAAAACTCAACCCGAAATTAGGTCAAAGTGGACAAAATGCGAGAACTTCCACCTTTGATTCTTCGATATGACGATAATGTGGTATAGATGGTGATGAATCTAGTGTTATAACCTTTCTAAACACTAAGTAGATGGTAGGGAGAAGAGAAGAATTGGTCTTGTTTTGTTCTTGAGAGAAAGAGAGAAAGAGATAGATAGAAATGAGAATGAGAGGGGGAGAAGAGGATAAGGGGGGAAATGGGTCATGGGTGGCTGGTGGGTCATGGACTACCCACGGGCCGACCCGCTTCCCTTCACAAATCACAACACAAAAGCTACACATTTAAATATCGACTAACCCATATTATCGACCCGAATATTCCACATTGCCATTTAACTCTCAAAACGACCCAATTAATTCATTAATTACACATAAAGTCAACGGGTCAAAATTCACGGATGTTAAAGCATCTTTTAGACATATAGAAAAAGGTTTAAAAACTGACCATTTTGTTATAGCAGAAACAGTACAATATACTATTATATATATCCGTTCGTCGGTGATTACCTCGTTATTGTTGGAGGTGAAAAATATAATTTTTTCTCAATTAAAAGAGCTCGTTAAAAGAAAAAAAACATTAGTAACAAAAAAAGAAAAAGGTAAAAAGTATTAAAACAAAAAAATGCTGACATCAGCATCTTACTATTCCTAAGCCTTCCATAATTATTATATATATAACAAGCATTTCTACCCGGGCGTTGTCCCGGGAGAAAAACAAAACTCTCGTGATAAAAGTTAAAAAACATTAAGCTGAAAACCAAATTTTCGTGCCAAAAGTTAAGAAACTTTGGTGGATAAAGTTAAAAAACTCGAAGTTATGCGGAAAAAAGTAGCTAAGATGAAACTCTGGCGGCAAAAGTTTTAGACTTTTAGTTAGCTGTCTAATTACGGAGGCAAAAAGTATAATTTTTTTATTTTTTTAAATAGTTTTTGTAAAAAAGGGAGAGAAAATTAGAGGAAAAAAAAAAAAAAGAAATTTTGGTGATAAAGTTAAAAAACTCGAAGTTATGCGGAAAAAAGTAGCTAAGATGAAACTCTGGCGGCAAAAGTTTTAGACTTTTAGTTAGCTGTCTAATTACGGAGGCAAAAAGTATATATTTTTTTATTTTTTTAAATAGTTTTTGTAGAAAAGGGGGGGAAAATTAGAGAAAAAAAAAGAACCATTTCTACCCGGGCGTTGCCCCGGGAGAAAAACAAAACTCTCGTGATAAAAGTTAAAAAACATTAAGCTGAAAACCAAATTTTCGTGACAAAAGTTAAGAAACTTTGGTGGATAAAGTTAAAAAACATTAAGCTGAAAACCAAATTTTCGTGCAAAAGTTATGAAACTTTGGTGGATAAAGTTAAAAAACATTAAGCTGAAAACCAAATTTTCGTGACAAAAGTTAGAAACTTTGGTGGATAAAGTTAAAAAACATTAAGCTGAAAACCAAATTTTCGTGCAAAAGTTAGAAACTTTGGTGGATAAAGTTAAAAAACATTAAGCTGAAAACCAAATTTTCGTGCAAAAGTTAGAAACTTTGGTGGATAAAGTTAAAAAACATTAAGCTGAAAACCAAATTTTCGTGCAAAAGTTATGAAACTTTGGTGGATAAAGTTAAAAAACATTAAGCTGAAAACCAAATTTTCGTGACAAAAGTTAGAAACTTTGGTGGATAAAGTTAAAAAACATTAAGCTGAAAACCAAATTTTCGTGCAAAAGTTAGAAACTTTGGTGGATAAAGTTAAAAAACATTAAGCTGAAAACCAAATTTTCGTGACAAAAGTTAGAAACTTTGGTGGATAAAGTTAAAAAACATTAAGCTGAAAACCAAATTTTCGTGCCAAAAGTTAAGAAACTTTGGTGGATAAAGTTAAAAAACATTAAGCTGAAAACCAAATTTTCGTGACAAAAGTTAGAAACTTTGGTGGATAAAGTTAAAAAACATTAAGCTGAAAACCAAATTTTCGTGCAAAAGTTAGAAACTTTGGTGGATAAAGTTAAAAAACATTAAGCTGAAAACCAAATTTTCGTGCAAAAGTTAGAAACTTTGGTGGATAAAGTTAAAAAACATTAAGCTGAAAACCAAATTTTCGTGCAAAAGTTATGAAACTTTGGTGGATAAAGTTAAAAAACATTAAGCTGAAAACCAAATTTTCGTGACAAAAGTTAGAAACTTTGGTGGATAAAGTTAAAAAACATTAAGCTGAAAACCAAATTTTCGTGCAAAAGTTAGAAACTTTGGTGGATAAAGTTAAAAAACATTAAGCTGAAAACCAAATTTTCGTGCAAAAGTTAGAAACTTTGGTGGATAAAGTTAAAAAACATTAAGCTGAAAACCAAATTTTCGTGCAAAAGTTATGAAACTTTGGTGGATAAAGTTAAAAAACATTAAGCTGAAAACCAAATTTTCGTGACAAAAGTTAGAAACTTTGGTGGATAAAGTTAAAAAACATTAAGCTGAAAACCAAATTTTCGTGACAAAAGTTATGAAACTTTGATAAAATAAAAAACATTAGATTTAAAATTTACATATAGAAATCCCCTTTAGTCAGCAGCAATGCAAACTTTGTGCTTGTTGTTTGCTATTGAAATCCATTTTTAATTGTTATTGTGTGATTTTCTTCATCTATTTCCAAACTTTTATAACTTTTCCATCTTCAGTTTCAAGCTTGCACATCCTCATAACTCAGTTACGGCATACGGGTCCATTTTGAAGTCTGCCTAGTATCCTACACATGACAAACACGAACCATGAAAACATTATTTGAACAAATATAAATGGGCATAAGGATGCACATTCGGGATAGCAAAACTAAAGAAGCAATACTGGAGGGTCAGCCCAAACCCAAGTTGTCCAAACCGAGATACATATTTGTTATTCGACCTTATGAAATTATAGTTGACTATAACTACTTTTGATATTTAATAACATCAAGAACATCCTTATCATCAAAATGCAATTGATAAATTTAAAAAGAATATAGTAATGACAAAAAGGATACACCTTTGAATAACATGAAGCATATATATATGGATCAAACTGCAAGGACACAAGTAAAGTCAGCAACATCTCAAACAAATTTATTCGCTCAAAATACATTTAATTTAAATTAATGACTCAAATATCTCAAATCAATTCATATATTATCTGAACACACTACCCTAAAAGTTACTAATGTGGCTTGGCGTATGTCTCGATACACACCACCCTAAAAGTGAAATTTTCCATCTATAGTATCATGATCGTGCTAAGAAAAATGTCCAACACCTGAAATAGATTTAGGCATAACTGAGCAGAATCGGTAGGCATAACTTATAGGTTTGGATTCGGTTTGACTAAAAAAAACATGCTTGAAGTTCTGCAAGGTCTTTTTAGAGGGATACAATTACCTAACACCTTTGACGTCATGATGCCTCTATCTCACCATTTCGAACCTGAATCATATTGTGTCCACCATATCAATCAAAGCAAATTTGTTGACAAATTAGCATAGAGATACAAAACTACCCGGGTTTAACCGATAAGTTACCAATACATTTGAACGAGTACAGAAAAAAAGTCACCGTGTTTTCATCTTGGCACTCGACCACTTTTCTGCATATTAAAAACATAAAACTATCATGTATAATGTCTTATCCACCTATGCTACTAAAGAGACTTTCAATGACGCAATGACACATAAATCAGTCCATGTTCCAAAGCAGACCATTTAAAAACATAGTGCCATAGGCAATGAATACCAACCAAACCCCTACACTTACCAAAGTCAGTAGACCTATATATATGTACGTTTACCATAAAATTGAAAGGCGCGGGGGGGAGGGGGGTGCATATATTATTTGTACATTTACCATAAAATTCAGGGGGGTGGTTTTAGGTATGGAAGGTATTATTTTTTTTGCCCGCTAAAGACGCCCCCAAGGGTTGTGCTTAGCATTTTCCTAATGAGTATCATCACTTCTGGCCCGGTAATTATGTAAAACATTCCAAAACAAGTTTTAATGAGTAATTCATTAACCAAAATACAAAACTACATTTTGGACCAAGTCGATCACTTATTAATAGAAACATTGAACATAAATCATCCGACACTAAATAAACAATACTATAAAAATGAAACAGGTTAAGTATTTTTTTCATTTTGGAAGGCATAATTTTAATCAGAAATCCAACCTTGATATTAAGTCAAATTGAAGTAAAATAAGAATGATACTTGTCAGCTATCTCAAGTACCTGTTCTTGTTCATCATCATCAGCATACTCTAAATATAAATACTGCATATATATATGTATATATATATATATGTGTGTGTGTGTGTGTATGAATCCAAAACATATACAATTCAAAAAGAGAACCGAAATTTTCAGATCTAAAAAAAAATCATCTGTATTTTTCGGATCTAAAGAAATAAATTAAACATACCTTTAATTGGTTAAACATCTTCAAAGCACGAACCATAATCTGTATTTTTCCGATCTAAAAAAAATTAAACAAAAAAAGGGAAAAAAAAACTTTAGAAATAATTGATACGGTGGAAAAATTGATATGTAGAAAGCATACCAGAAAGTGAGGACCATTGCTTCATGGATCTGGTGAAAAGATTTGAGTGAAAGAGCCTATTAGATTTGAGTGAAAGAGCCTAAGATTTGAGTGAAAGAGCCTATTAGATTTGAGTGAAAGAGCCTATCAGGTTTGAATATGATGGAAAGATGAGTTTTTTTTTTTATCATGAGAGTTTTTTTCTTCTAACAGAAACAAGGGCTTCTCAAAGAAGCTAACAATAAGGCTTCTCTGGGAAGCTATCCCCACACATACTTAAAACACCATCAAATACATACAAATTACATCACCAATGACATCAGAAATCTCATGTGGCCTGAGTCTTCTTCCTCCACATCAGCTTTTCTGATGTCATTGCAAACCTCCTCTAGTAGGAGAGGGTGAAGGGTGATTTGTAGTGTCGAATATGTTGAATAAAGTTCATACAATGGTAGCAGCTTTAGAAATAGTTTTCAGGTTATGACTTCTAGTTGGAGACCATATCATCTAAACTTTTCGACAAACTTAGAACTTTGACTTGAAAGTCAACTCTTCAAATTAGTAAAATTGACGAGTAAACCTAAGGACCAATATGCAATTCAATAAAAAAATTAAAACAAAATTCAGGATCCCTGATTCAGTGATTCTCCAAGAACCCTATAGTGTGTGGTGTGTAATTCGAATTTTTGAAATTAAATTACTTGCTCTGATAAAAACCCTAAAAAACAAGTGATGGTGAAGAGGTAGTAGATGGAGTGGTTTCTGATCTTTGTTTGGGTGGGTGTAGTAGTGTGGTTGGCTTCTCTCTGCAAGATTCTTCATTTATCGTTTTATCCGTACGGATCTTCCTTCTTAACTAATAATAATAATGGTAAGTGATTTCGAGACTATTTGCTACTGTAACACTTTAATTTTTGTGTTTATCATATTGATTATTTATATAACTGTTTTCTATCTTAATGTAGCAGCTGGATCTTCACAAAAGAGAAATGTGTTGCTGGTCATTGCCCATCCTGATGATGAATCCATGTCGGTTTCTAAAACTACTGGTTTTATGCTTAATACCTGAATTTCGAGCACTATAATAACTGTTGTTTTGAATTTTGTATTTGAAACATTCTTTTTTGGCAGGTTCTTTTCACCAACGATCAATCAGTTGACTTCGGCAGGGCATAACGTGCACATACTGTGCATGTCAACTGGTAATATGCTGTATAATTAGAAATTATTGTTGGTGCGTGTGAACTTCTCAGTTTTAGACTTTTATTGTACGTGACATACGGTGAGGTTTAGTTTTAATATCGGGTGACATAGGGAGTGTTTGGGAAGCTCATTTGAGGAGCTTATAGTATATTATGCTTTTAAAACACTGTAAGCCCGTTTTAGTCATGCTAAGCTAATTTGGAGAAGCTCTTCAATGGCAGCTTCCAATAAGATGCTTTTCAAGCTCAAAAACTTATTTCTTAAAAAGCATAATCTGTGTAAATAAGCTGACCCTGAGACCACTTGCCCCCCAAAAAAGAAAGCTGACCCAAAGACCCCTTTTCACATGATCTATGGTAACACCATGGAAAACTAAAGAACACGGTAAACGAATAATTGTTTTTGGAGCTTGAGTACGTCGCATTCTCATTTGATGTCTGTATATGGAGCTTGTAAGTCCAATTGTTTTTTAAGTAGGCTGTGGTTTTCTTCTCAGAATGTTCCTATTCAATGGGTTGCCATTGCGCCATAAGTTTAATGTTTTATGTTGTTATTATCTTTTGCAGGTAATGCAGATGGTATTGGAGATGTTAGAAAACAAGAGCTTTATAGGGCTTCCGCAATCCTTAAGGTGATATGATATGTTACACAACATTGAGGTGCTTATTTTTTAGCTACATTTAGTCATATGTTTTTGTGTGAGTGGTTAAAGTAAAGTAGGCCATATTTGGACTATCTAGATTGTGTGCTCGGTGCTGGTGCTCATGAATAACTTGAAGCCCAGGTCTCTATGCATATCTACTAATGCTTTTGAGAAAGCATGAGGATTATATAGTATAACGAGTGGATATTGAAAGTTCTTTAAGTAACCGAAATAGGTTCAAGGATCCTAACTCTTGATATATGGTTCATGGATGATCTGATGAGTTGTTTCATTAGTTTAACCATATTATGATATTAGCAATTATTTTTTAATTTTGATCATTTTTCATTTGTGGTTCAATATGCCTTACATTATTGTCCAGCCCATTATTAACCATTCATTACCATTTGTCTCTATTAACTTCAAAAAGGACTTTACATAAGTGCACCTGTTTTCTCCTATATACTTGCTTGATCATGCAGGTTCCTCTTCAACAAGTGACAGTTTTGGATCATCCAGATTTCCAGGTTTTATTATTTGGCCTCTGATTATATTCCCAACTTGTTTATTCTATGAATATAAACAATATCTGTTGTAAATTCATCACTAGGATGGCTTTGGGAAAATATGGAATAGCAGCACACTATCGAAGATTCTGGAAAAGAAAATTCTTGATCATGCAATTGAAATTGTAAGCATTGATCATAGTAACTAAGCATATTCTGTCTTTAAAGAATATACATGTTTCATGTTTTTGTTGTAACTTAAAAAGCCTATTAAGATGTTGAAAAATTAATTTCCATTTAATTCCTTGCAGATTATTACTTTTGATGACTATGGTGTATCAGGTCATTGTAATCACCGTGATGTACACCATGGAGTGCGGTACGTGCCATTACTTTATGAAGCTTTTTTGGAGGAGTTAACCTTAGTAATTATGTTGTTTCCACCCACTATAGCTCTAGACTATTAAACTATTTAATTAGGGATATATCGATCATCGAGGTAGCAATTTTGACCCATTTTTATTTGAAGTAGTCGATTTCGGTTATGTAATACCTTTAACGGGCAAACAAACTTAGAAGGAGATGGGCAAACGGGTGAAAGTCATTTTATGTGTGTTTATTATGAATAAAATCTCCTAAAATAGTTTATTTAAAACCTTGATCTTTATTAAAGTTAAATAATCTCTATAGTCATGTTTGACACTAATCATTAGTGTCAAATTTTAAAAGTTTGATAAAAAGCGTTTTGGTTTAACCGATCCCAATCGGTTCTTGTAGCTGCATATCATAGAATGCCCTGTTTCGGTCCAAATACCCGACCCTATTGACTCTCTTGTTTTGCCACCTCTAGTTATATATCTTGAACAAGGTTGTAGGTAAGTCAAAGATGTACTTTTTTAGACTCATCAAGCATCAAAAAAAATATATATGCGAGTGCATGATTATTATGAGGTTAAAAGGTGAACTCTCTTTTTCTTCTATCAGAAAATTCATGCTTGATACTTTACTTCGAGAACTTGAAGCCTGGGAACTCGTATGTTGTCTTATTCCCCTTTATAAGTTTTTCTTTGTACTGAATTCAAACCGACCTCTACTCGAATATTACTTGTTTTGATATGTTACCCAACCCGTGTGACCCTCCAATTTTGCTACCCCTACTTATATGCAAAGAATATAACTTTTGATTTTATATGCTTAAATGAATTATTATCAATTATTTTCACTACTTTCTTCTGCCTTTTTTTTAACTAAGGTATCACTTTGACCTTCATTTAAATATATTTTTTGCTTTACCAATCAATGTTCATTCTCATGCCAACAGTAGCCAGGGTCACCAAAATTGACTAGGGAAATAAAATAGCTTGTTATGTTTGACTGTTTAATAGCTAACATGCTCTGTGTATGCTTTCTCAGGTCAGTACAAATATAATTCGCAAGTATAGCGGGCCAGTTGATATTTGGTTGTCCTCTTTGGGTGCCCAGAATTCTCATAATGAACCTATGCATTGCTTGCTAAATGTAAATCCCCTTAGAAGCTATGCTGCAATGTCCGAGCACCTGAGCCAATGGGTCTGGTATGTATCATTATTCAGACTCGCACTTTGTTGTGCAGTACATAAACGGTACTTTTGACCCATTCACCTATTAATGGCCTGAATTCAGTTTGCTGTTTTTATCCTTAACGGGTCAAAAATCGTTAAAGGTTCAAAGGGAAAAAGGGTCACTTTATCCATTCAGTCACTATATCAATCCAATCACTTAATGGTTAAAAAAACAAACAAGCACCTGACCTTTAACAAAACAAAAAAAAACAAACAAGCACACACTTAATCCACTCAGCACTTAGGTTAAAAAAACAAACGGACCTTAGTGTGCCTGATTAAACTACCTCACCTCAACTTTCAAAAAAGCCCAAAACTTTTGGCCTAAGCTATTTTTACAACCATCACTTAATCAAGATAAGATTTTTAGTTTCCTATCGTCCAACAAAGTATCAATTTCACATTCTAGTCATTGTTAGATTTTTTGTAAAAAGGTTAAAAGTTAACAAATAATACTAATTTAGGTGCAAGTTTAACGACCGGGGAGTTCAATACTAAAAGGCATTTCAGTGTTTTTACCATCTTTGGTTGATATTTTCAGGTTCCGGAAGCTTTTTGTTTCATTTTCTAGCTATACATACGTGAACACTTTGAGGAAGATTACGGTATAGGCAAGTTTTGATGAGAAAGTTGAGGTGGTGTAAGATCTCTCTTGTAGTGTTGTTGCCACTTGTCAGCCAGTACAAACCATTCTTTGAACTAATGTTCCCACTTGATATTGTTTGAGAAATTTATTCCACATATAACATGTAACCTTTACTACAGGTCCGTTGTTATTATTATTTTTTATAAAGTATTCTTCTGTCAATTTTACAGTAGGTGAGAAGTAACTCTTGATATTATGTATGTAATAAGTATGTTAGTTTATAAAGAGGAAATACGTTTGTATTTTAATGAGTAGATAGATGTATCATGGTAACCTAACCCATCAACCAAAAGATTGCACATTCAAGTCCCAAAGAGGTTAAAAATGTGTAAGTTAATAGTAGGGTGTTTAAGTTGTTTGATGTTGAGAAGTGACACTTTTGTGAGTTGTGAACGAACATGCTAAGGTGGAGATGTGAACGAACTCATTTCCATTTGAGTATAAGCATGAATTGTTTATGAGATATTATTGTATACAGATTTGGATGAATATTGCTTGTTTGATACATTTTGTTGCAATTAGAGACCAAAAAATTGTTATAAACAAATTTTATACTAAAAATGTAGATAAAAATAAATCATTTACAACAGTATATTTAAATTCTGTTGGCATTCAAAATAAAAAAAAAAAAGCTTTATGTATATTAAGTTATGAAGATAACAAATAATTAATTAATTTTCCATCTGAATACTTGTAACGGCTCATGGTCAACATCTCGTTGTCTAGGGTACGTGCAAGGTTTCACCATTATACGGTGAGGTTTTCCCGATGTCGTATACCGACTGAATGTTCGGAAAAAAATAATATATTACAATATTAAGTTTTTTGTTAAAAAAAAAAAACAACTAATTTTCGCTTTCAAAACTCAAAAAGGATGATTTTTTTTTCTTGGCAAACAGGTTATTCTTAATAATTTCTTATAGTGTTGTGACTAGCAAAATTTTACAGAGACTAAAAGTAAAAATGACAATGATGTGACTTTTTATTAAACGAAAGGGACCATTTTTTCATATCAAAAGGGTGATAAACTGATAATCGCCTCTTTTGAGGTCGGATGTCTTTAGACATAGTCTATAGGAGGACCCTCTATAGTTGTCTAGCTTCCACACATTCATAGAGACACCCGTATGTACACGTTTTTTAAATCATATCTAAAACTTTAAGGGTGCGTTTGGTTACGAAAAACACCTCTTATTTTTCATTTTTATTTTCTAAGAAAACGTGAAAAACATAAAACGCGTTCTAATCATAGTTTTTTAAGAATGTTTTCCAAGAAAACAAAAAACAATGTTTTCCGATTTTCAATAGAAAACTTGAAAACATTTTTTTCTTGTTTTCCATTTTCATTTTCCATTTCCTCCTTCCACCTCTCACATCTCTAACATGTTTTCTAATTGGAACGCGTTTTCAAAAATTTTATTTGTTTTATAGAAAATAAAAACCCCTTTCATTTTCTAAAAAATTAAAAATGAAAAACTAGAAAATATTTTCTATAACCAAACGGACCTAAAAGTTCCTTTTTAGAAATTCACGTGACTAAACTTGAAACACATAGATATCCAAGGGACTATTTATATAAAGTGGGTAACAAATGAAGGGTAACAGTATATCTACTATCAAACTGTATCTATATCCCTTTCACTTTTAACAATGGCGAAAATAGCTTCAGACTCTACACACAGTGGAAGTGGAACACCCACAAAAACGTATGTTCATTTTCACCATGCCCAGCACTTAAATTTCAGTTTCAATATCAAAATTACTTTTTTTTTTTTTTTTTTTTTTCTTTTGAATTCGTGAATATTGTATAGGAAAATGGATTTGAGGCCAAGATCGAGGATAACAACAAAAAGAAGGCCTAAAGTTGGGGCAGCTAAGAAAAAAACATCAAAATTGGAAGCTAATAAGCCTAAAAAACCACCCACTGCTTTCTTTTATTATTTGTAAGTTTTTTTTACAAAAAAATTGTCTGATATATATCTAGTTTTCTGCATATGTGTGTGTATGAAATAGAATATGGATATAATACTTGGTAGGGTTTATGAAACATGAATGGCTCTAAATATAGTGCTTATCAGGAATGGATTTTAGTAAGGAACCACAGCGTACTATACTGATCCGATTACGTCCCAAACCCAATCCCGAATACTGAATAACCTGTACTGGTTTTCGGTATTTTGGTCCAACAACCGGTTAGTACCAAACAGAAACATCACAATGGGCATTCATGTACCTGAATTCATACAAAACCTTTTCTAGCTTATGAATATGTATAACGATTAATGAACAAATACAAAGCATGTCTCCTTACGCACGGAACGTTTTACGAGAGATGATAAGAATCATAGGGGCAAAGAATGAACCTTGCAACACCATGTTCATATTAAAATAGTATTAAAAACAATAAGGGCGCGTTTAGTTATGGAAAATGTTTTCTAGTTTTCCATTTCTAATATTCTAGAAATTGGAAGGAGTTTTCCATCTCTAGAAAACAAATGAAACTTTTAAAAATGCGTTCAAAACTAGACAATGTTTTTCATTTTCCATACAAGAAAACTTGTTCTAATATACTCGTACTTGGTTAAGTGGGGGTTGGGGTTGGGGGAAAAACAGTGTTCCCCATTAAATTTAAAAATCGTTCCAGGCCTTTCTGGGATGCAATCTGGGTTCCATAAACTCAAGTTCCAAAGATGTTTGGTTCGGCATATATATGGTAAGCGTTCCCGAATGAGCCTACCCACCACAAAATTTAGGATATAGCGACTTGTGATTCTGTAACAGGAGTGATTCTAGTTCCATGTGACTATGGTATAGTTATATAAACCATTTGTTGATTTGACACTATCCCAAGAGGATCTTTATGAGAATATCATGTCAACTTCTTTTTGGTAACCAGTATTCTATTTTTATTATACAAGGGAGGATTTTCGTAAGGGTTTCCAAGAAGAGCATCCGGATGTCAAGTCAATGCGTGAGGTGTGCACTATGACTCCCTTCATTTGAAAACTTCTAATCAGTGAGATCGATAATTCTTTTATCTTCTATCTGACTGATATGTATCTACATATTCTTTTTCCAGGTTGGCAAGGCTTGTGGTGAGAAGTGGAAGATTATGACTTATGAGGTTGGTACCATTTTAAATTTATACCCTCAATCAGCAGTCTTCAACTTTTTGTGAGAATCCTCGTCAAGATCAATTAATACCTTAATGGTACATCATTGGAATGGAATTATGTGAACCATTTTACAAATATCACATGTATCAACATTTACATACGCGCACACATGAACACAGATTTGGCCTTTGAAAGCAAACCCTAATGCCAAATTGCCAACTATATGGAAAAAATTGTAATAAAGTCTGAAGCCTGATTGACTGTGTTTTAGCATGTTTGGCAGTAATTGGCACTATCATCTTATTATAGTTTGAGGAGTGTTGGTTATGTCAAGTTTTGCTGCTGCAGTGCTGCTAATATATATCTAATAAATGTATACAGTTAACATAAGATTTATTGATCACATAATTAGTGGAAGCGCAGTACCATGTAAATAGACCAATAAAGTACTTGATTGGTAATTAAGTGTAGACATATAACAAATAGATGGCCAACTTGGACTCCTGAGAACAGAAGCACACCCTATTACCTTGATACTAAGTCTATTTAGGATATATACATAGCACACACCCTAAAAGTCAGATCGGCTATATTTTAGCAAGTTGGGTATGATCAATATTTATTATGGAGTGTGTATTTGGATGTGTTAATTTTTGAACATTTATATATGTAGAATTAGTATCAGGGTTCCTATGTTTGTTAATTTGTAGACTTAGCAAGTTGGGCGTGATCAATATTGATAGTGCAGTTTGTGTTGGAAGTGTTAGGGAGGCAGGGCTCCTATGTTTATTTATTTAGACTTAGTATTATGAATTGGTGATCATTAAATTTAGAAGAAATTTATTACGCTATATACATTTGTGAATTGTGCTAAATGATTAAGAGCGATATGTAAACCCTATCATCTTTTTATGATGGTTCATGTCTTGACGCGTAATTAACTTTTTGGATCAATGTACTTGACTTCTAGTTACAAGCTAACCTTTACCAAATTTTTATTTGCAAAAATTATTATAAACTGCAAAAATTATGGTATTGGACAAGTTGTGTGAATGTACATGCTAAAAAGGACTATTGTATTAGCAGTTGTTTCTAAATTTTCACTCTTCTGAAGTAAACTCTTTTGTTTTTGCATCTTTGTTGGTATAGTACTAACAACATAATTCAAGTAGAATCGTTTAAAGAAGTCAATTACTAGTAAGTTAGCTAAAGAAAACATCTTCTGAATGTTGGTATTCTTGCATTTGATTATTTTTTTATATTTTTTTAGTGTTCTATCATTTTGATCTTAACATACTTCATATTTGGCATCTCCTATGAAATTGGAGGTTAGTAAGTGGCATATACAAACCTTAAGTCAAATATGCAGGACGGATTGAGTAGCAAGGATACCTAGCCCTCCTAGTTGTGAGTATTAATATTGAAATAGCACTATTGTTTCCCTGTGCATTTTAAATCATACATATAGGGTGGCCTCTAGAACTCGTGTTTCATTGATATTCCATCTCTTCATGTGGTCCTGAAAACCCATCATAGGTTGATATGCTAAGTTGTCTGACTAATTGGTATATATTGCCTTAGGAGAAGATCCAGTACTACGATATAGCCACCAAGAAACGAGCAGAGTTTGAGAAAGCCATGAAGGATTATGTCAAGAAACAGGTAAGCATATTTTCTCACCATAATTATATTGTTCCCACTATTTGCAACAGTAAACAAGCTGATATAGTCATATCTTTAAAGAAAATTATGCCGTTATTTGGTTTAAGGAATGATAGTCATAATATCTGTCTGATCGGAGGCAATGGGAATAATTCCCTAATATGGGGATCAGGGAATCAGCCAAACTGATATAGCAGTGGATTTCGTTTCGTTCCGGTTGCCATTCAGTTTTATTCACTCATTTTAAAGGACACCATTTTGACCCGTTACCCAATATACCATCTTTGTTCAAGTATCAGTTTTGAACTTTGAAGTGATACGCATAAACTAAGCAACATTTTGCAAGTAATCATACCAGTTCCTATTATAGTTTTTAATTGAAATCATACCAGTTCCTATAATAATTTTTAATTGAAATCATACCCACATTGAGTACTTACTACTTAGCAGTGGCTATTGACTATTGTCCAGATACTATCCACAACACAGGTTATTTAGATACCGCGCATACTTTTATGCTAAAAACTACTCAATGTCATGCTATTGTTGTACCCCGTCTCACATTGCTAAAGTATAGAACACCACCAATCACTTTTGTTGTGTCATATTACTGCCGAAATGATACAACCGTTGTACTGGAATCACGACATGTGTGTCTATGCTTAATACTCACTATCAGAACAACTAATTACAGGAAAATGGGGAATTCGATGAGTCTGACGAGGACTCAGAGTATGATGAATAAATTTACGTAGAAGATATTCAATGTAGTCGTGATTGACATTTTGTATAGTAAACATTGAAGCATGCAAGTCATTGTGGTTATATATCTAACATCGTGGATTCAATAGTTAGAAAGCTTATGCAAATGTGGATTTTTTGGATAGTGGTTTGTGTTGCTTTCCGATAAGTTGAATCAAATATGTTATCCTTGAATATGTCGATATAGTTGGAAAAAAAATTGTGCTCTCTTATGTCTGTGAATGTAACTTTAACTTTTGGTTATTTAAAACCAAGCACGAGATGATGAAATGAAGCCTTTCTGAATGCTTAATGCATAATATAAAATTTCTATTTATTTTGGCTAACCTAGGTATTTGACTAGCCTTTGCAAGCTGATTTATCCCAGGACGACCACTTGTTTTACGGGTAGCCCGGAGTCAATCCCTGTGGCCACAAGGGGTTTTTTTTACCTTTAGAAATCTAATTTTTACTACTGAGTCACCATTCTTTGTGGTTACGATTTCCAAATTTTAGGCACACGTGTTCTAGATGTTATTTTTTTTTGAACGGCGTTTTTTGGTCAGAGTTTGTTCACCCCCATATGTGGTCTCTACACCCACCGGGCAGGATGTCATCGCGGTAGTTCACAGGGAAAATCCCCGGATAGATCGCCAAACGGCACGACATCTACGACATTGAATGTCATTTGGGGTAAAACCTACGCCCTCTTGGATTCGAACCCTGGTTGTCCAAGAAACAAGCCTTCATTGGAGGTCTGGGATGCCACTGGGCTATCAACCCATTGGCTATTCTAGATGTTAAATTTCTACATATGTGATGTTTTAAGACTTGGTGAATCTTATTGGCCAAATGTCAAATACTTAAATAGAAAAATATTGATAAGTTTTTTTAACTTTTCATTCAAAATATTCACAAGAGGTCAAACGCATGTTAGTTGGATGTTAGTATAATCTAACACTTTCAACAAAGGGAGAGGGACTCCCAACCGAACATGTCCGTTTTAATAGAGAAATTGATATTTATATCATATTTATTATACAGTATAACTTTTATACATTATATGTAAAGAATATTTGTAGTAAATAAGTCAAAAGTTGTACCAATATCGTTTTCCTTTTCAAAAAAAAACCCAACAAAATACGTATATATATTAAACAAGAGTGGATTGATTTTTATATATTAGGAGATTTATTGTGTGTTTTTTAATCTGTTAGTTAATTATATATTGAGTTCTTGACAATTTATTGTTATGATAACCATTATATTATTATTAATTACTGACTAACAAATAAAATATTTGCATTTATCTTTAAAATCAAATGATCGAAGAATCAAAACAACTTTCAAATCATATCAAGTAACATTAAACCTGAAGATGAAGTTCAGAGGTTGATGATGGGAATTTAGATGATCATTAGAACTAATTCATAGATGGTCTAGATGAAGTTTAGAGGTTGAGTGATCCAAAATATGTTTAGTTACTAATCGAGTGAGTGGGTGGGTGGGACATCCAAGTTGGTTTCATTAGAACTTTTAACAAGGGGGCCCTTACATTTGGGGTGAGGTTCCCTCAAGTTGATTCCCCAACTTGAGTCAAGTTGGGAAGATCTTGCCCCTTGAATTAAAATCAATGGTCAAGATTCAAATATCATCTTTGAATCTTTGCTCTTGATTTTCATCCAAGACCCAAGATTATTCTAACATGACTAGTCATGTTAAAGTTAACTTGAGAGAATCCCTTCCTTTACATTTGCATAGACTTGGGACACATTTTAACTTTCAAGAATTAAATGGCATCTCCCTCAAATTATATATATATACTAAATACTAAGGACGGTGTGTGAGGGGGTGTTACTGTAGCTAAAAGTACACCCCTTCATGCATGAGGTACAACTTGCAATTGCACAACCAACAAAACTAACGGACTTAATGACCGTTAAGTGTTGCTTGGATAACTAACGGTAGTTACAAAAGGGTAATTAACGAAGTTTGTTTTCAAGTTTAGGTATTTTAATATGCTACTAAAGCTTTGGTTTAGTTACTTTTTGCCATATTACTTTTGGTTTTTAAGCTTTTCCTATCAAAAGTTTTTTCTTTCTTATTTTTACCAAATAACTTTTACTTTTTAAACTATGCATGAGGTATAAGTTGCCACTGTACAAAACGACCTTAATGACCGTTAGGTGTTGCTTAAATAACTAACGGTAGTTACAAAATGGTACTTAACGGAGTTTGTTTTCAAGTTTAAGTTTTTTTAACTTTTGCTACCAAGGTTTTGCTTTACTTACTTTTTGCCACATAATTTTTGGTTTCTAAGTTTTTTCCATCAAAAGTTTATTTTTTCTTACTTTTACCATATAACTTTTACTTTTCAAACTTTCGCCACATTACATAACTTTTGTTTTTAAAACTTTCGCCAGACAAAGTTTATTTTCACGTTTAAGTTTCTTAACGTTTTTACTTTTTTTTTGGTTTCTAAATTTTATTATCAAAATTTCATTTTCTTTACTTTTGACCACAACTTTTATTTTCTTAACTGTTGCCACAAAAATTTTGTTTTTCGGCTTAATGTTTTTTAACTTTTGCCACGAGAGTTTTGTTTTTCTCCCGGGGCAACGCCCGGGTAGAATTACTGGTTGTATTCCATTTATCGTTCGTGGTGCACATATCGATTTCAAGAAGCAAGCAAGGAAGTCCAATATAATGGTTTCCACTTTTCACAATATGGAATATGTTTGGGTTACGTTTTGAATTAAATTATTTGATTATTGTATCTATACATTTTTCATCTTTATATATCATACTATATCTTAGGCCCGTATCAAATACATGGACTTACAATTTTATCAATATTAGATGTTACTTTATTATGATTTAAAATTTAGTTTACAATTTTTAGTAATAAAAAATTAATCTATATTATAAAACTTTGAGTTTTATGGTGAAATATTTTTTAAAATATGTTCATCGAAGTTGTTTACGGTGACATACATAACGATATTTGAATATTACAAAATCATAATATGTCCATCAAAGTTGTAAATTGTGACATACTTAGCGATATTTTAGTATTAAAAAAATCATAATAGGTCACTATCATTTTATTTGATTTATTGTTACACAAGGTGATATTACATTCTTATTTTACACTTTTAAAAATTATATCTTATTTTTAGATGAAACATATTCTAAATATTTCAATTAGAATATGACAATGTTATATGTGTTTCTTATAAAGATTACATTTTTACATGCTTTATTTTTCGTATATGTGTCATGACAATTACTAAAAAAAACTACAAAATTACTTTTAAAATCTTAATATATTTACATTAAATTTTATTTATTTTTTAGTAATTAATTTTATATTTATATGATAAAACGTATAATTATGATATATAATAGCTATTATTCTATTGAATATATATTATCTATTATTTCTATTGGATATGTATTAGCTATTATTCTTTATCTATTATATTGGAATTAATGGTTAAAAAGTGTAAATTTGTAATTGAAAACAAAAAAGTATAAATTAAAGTCAAAATTGAAAACAAAAGTCAACTTTAAGAAATCGAGAGTTGTGATTGGTCAATAAGTGTTTAGAGCAACTGCTTTTTAGTATATCAAAAAAAAGATTTTATGGAAGAAAAAAATTAGAAATAAAATGTTGAATTTTTTTTAATTAATTAAATGATGAAAATCTAAAACAAAATTCTCAAGTTGATAACTACAAATTGTAATAATTATAAATTAAGTATTTAGTGAGGGTTGATAACTACAAATTGTAATAATTATAAATTAAGTATTTAGTGAGGGTTGATAACTACAAATTGTAATAATTATAAATTAAGTATTTAGTGAGGGTTGATAACTACAAATTGTAATAATTATAAATTAAGTATTTAGTGAGGGTTGATAACTACAAATTGTAATAATTATAAATTAAGTATTTAGTGAGGGTTGATAACTACAAATTGTAATAATTATAAATTAAGTATTTAGTGAGGGTTGATAACTACAAATTGTAATAATTATAAATTAAGTATTTAGTGAGGGTTGATAACTACAAATTGTAATAATTATAAATTAAGTATTTAGTGAGGGTTGATTAATAATTATAGATTAAGTATTTAGTGAGGGTTGATAACTACAAATTGTAATAATTATAAATTAAGTATTTAGTGAGGGTTGATAACTACAAATTGTAATAATTATAAATTAAGTATTTAGTGAGGGTTGATAACTACAAATTGTAATAATTATAAATTAAGTATTTAGTGAGGGTTGATAACTACAAATTGTAATAATTATAAATTAAGTATTTAGTGAGGGTTGATAACTACAAATTGTAATAATTATAAATTAAGTATTTAGTGAGGGTTGATAACTACAAATTGTAATAATTATAAATTAAGTATTTAGTGAGGGTTGATAACTACAAATTGTAATAATTATAAATTAAGTATTTAGTGAGGGTTGATTAATAATTATAGATTAAGTATTTAGTGAGGGTTGATAACTACAAATTATAATAATTATAAATTAAGTATTTAGTGAGGGTTGATAACTACAAATTGTAATAATTATAAATTAAGTATTTAGTGAGGGTTGATAACTACAAATTGTAATAATTATAAATTAAGTATTTAGTGAGGGTTGATAACTACAAATTGTAATAATTATAAATTAAGTATTTAGTGAGGGTTGATAACTACAAATTGTAATAATTATAAATTAAGTATTTAGTGAGGGTTGATAACTACAAATTGTAATAATTATAAATTAAGTATTTAGTGAGGGTTGATAACTACAAATTGTAATAATTATAAATTAAGTATTTAGTGAGGGTTGATAACTACAAATTGTAATAATTATAAATTAAGTATTTAGTGAGGGTTGATAACTACAAATTGTAATAATTATAAATTAAGTATTTAGTGAGGGTTGATAACTACAAATTGTAATAATTATAAATTAAGTATTTAGTGAGGGTTGATAACTACAAATTGTAATAATTATAAATTAAGTATTTAGTGAGGGTTGATAACTACAAATTGTAATAATTATAAATTAAGTATTTAGTGAGGGTTGATAACTACAAATTGTAATAATTATAAATTAAGTATTTAGTGAGGGTTGATAACTACAAATTGTAATAATTATAAATTAAGTATTTAGTGAGGGTTGATAACTACAAATTGTAATAATTATAAATTAAGTATTTAGTGAGGGTTGATAACTACAAATTGTAATAATTATAAATTAAGTATTTAGTGAGGGTTGATAACTACAAATTGTAATAATTATAAATTAAGTATTTAGTGAGGGTTGATAACTACAAATTGTAATAATTATAAATTAAGTATTTAGTGAGGGTTGATAACTACAAATTGTAATAATTATAAATTAAGTATTTAGTGAGGGTTGATAACTACAAATTGTAATAATTATAAATTAAGTATTTAGTGAGGGTTGATAACTACAAATTGTAATAATTATAAATTAAGTATTTAGTGAGGGTTGATAACTACAAATTGTAATAATTATAAATTAAGTATTTAGTGAGGGTTGATAACTACAAATTGTAATAATTATAAATTAAGTATTTAGTGAGGGTTGATAACTACAAATTGTAATAATTATAAATTAAGTATTTAGTGAGGGTTGATAACTACAAATTGTAATAATTATAAATTAAGTATTTAGTGAGGGTAAAAAGTGTAAATTATTGATGGAAAACAAAAAAGTGTAAATTAATGAGATTTTTTCGACAAATATTTATATAAATATAATATACTAATATATTTGGATAAAGATTATTAGGATTTTTGATTTATTATTAAATTAATAATGACATCATCAATTTATAATCTGATAAAATTGAGAGCTATGATTGGTTAATAAGCTATTAGGTCTGTTGTCTTTTAGTATATATAAAGAAAGATAAAGATAGATAATAACTTTTACTTGAATTGACAAAACAAAATCAAAATGGATAAATCCAAACTAACCATTAGAAAATGTTTTCTGTAGACTAAAATTGGCATCAAGTATCAACCACTACACATTTGGATCCAATGGGATACGATTATACGAGCTTAATATATAATCCCTCCGTCTCATT
Organism: Erigeron breviscapus; assembly: GCA_034093135.1. Taxonomy (NCBI): domain Eukaryota; kingdom Viridiplantae; phylum Streptophyta; class Magnoliopsida; order Asterales; family Asteraceae; genus Erigeron; species Erigeron breviscapus. The sequence continues at coordinate 58,447,961 of CM067167.1, read as the reverse complement.
AAATATGTCTTATTTTAAATATTCAAAGTCAATGTTTATAAACTTTGACCTTAAATATATTTTTGTGTGTTATATACTATTATTTTTACATTAATTACCTTCACATTAATAGCTTATATTATTTGTCGTCGCCTCTGCACCATTTGTCGCGGCCACCACCACCACCACCACCAATCGCGGCGTGAGTATGTGGTTGTCACCGCCGCTGCATTGCGCAATAATCCTTCTAGCATCTTGACTAAAATATAGATGAATATGTAAATGTGTTTGGATATTTTCTTTTTGAGTACGTAGTTCATAATTAATACTACTAAATGACATGTTGACGTTATACCGATAAATAAGAACATTACAAGTTTATGGACCTTTGAAAAAAAAGGTAACGGAGGAAACCCTAGCCCCGGTATCACAATTGGATACCCATCGACTCACCCCGTATGAGTCATATGATGCCGGTACAATACCTCCATCCTAATCCCCACATGATTTGGGCACCCCGAATGATCAAACCCGCGTATTTAAACTTCACATGTGAGTCTAGGCTTCATTGGTAACGGGTACCTTAAAGGAATTATTTTTTGTGCCAAGCGGGGATCGAACCTGAGACCTTAAGGTCATCAAGTGATTGCCTTACCACTAGGCTAACTCCTTGTTGGTTTATGGATCTTTTAATAAACTCTGTATATTTTAAAATATTCTCTTTCTAGAACTATGATGTTCAACTCAGGCTAATTAACATTTTCCATCTAGATTAGCTTATACGCTAGCAAGATGACGAGTATGATCAACAAGACTGATAAATAGTAAAACAATTATAACTTCAATTGATGATTTAGAAGATACCAAAGTCTTTGCCTCTCTAGGCAGCCCTCTTTAATAATTATCACATTAAAGACACGTTTTCTAGTTAATTTACATTTGCCATTCGTGTCAATATCTAGTTATCTACCCCATCCATCGAATCTGAACACATGTGTCAAATTGATCGCCACAAGTCACCATTGTCACATACTCACATGGGTAATTGGCATTTATATTTACGGCTAATTGCTTGAAAAGTACTCTAACTTTAAAACTTTTGTTTTTATGAGGCTCTAACAAAAAAAAGTTCTATTGTTATGACAGAAACCGGCTAGAACATTTATTGTGAGATTATGACCTGCCATTACTGATGTGGACATATTTTTAACCGTTTGTAGTTTTCTTTTTTGTTTTATTTACAAATCATCTGTCAGATATATAATACTAACAATAACAATTAACCCAGTTACCATCGACATGTATATATGAATGCAACAACAAACAACCCAATTATCATAAAATTTGTAACAACGAAACAGCCAGCCATCGATTTTGATAAACCGCAACAAGCCAACAACCTCTGATCGATGGTCATTGGGAGACAAATCATATACACATAGATCTATACACACACACATACATATATCTATACATATTCCTATTCATATACACATACATATACATATGTATAAATCGTCGCCGGAAATGAAGCTCGCCGGAATCTGCACCACATACACCAACCGTCCATCCTCCCCCTACCCCCTTCTCCTTCCTAGATTGCCTAACATATGAACTGCTACCAAAAGGTAATTAATTTTAGATCGACAACTTTTTCTCCCTGATTCACTATCACATAATTTCATATTAATATCAGATTTTCAGATTAAAAATAATACACAAATATACTCGTAATACTAAAAAAGTGAAAATTGGAGAAATTAGATTTTTTTTTATCAGAATATTTATTTACACACAATATAAACATATACAAAATCCAAAAAATAGCAGATTCTGGAAGCGAAAACACTAGCAGATTCCGGCAACCACCAGCAGATTCCGGCAGCAGCTATACCCAACGATTTCAACATCATCATAACCGGGATGTCACCGCCACCATTCATCCAACGATTTCATCATCATCATCTTATCTCTCTTTCTTTTCTCTTTCACCTCCGGCCACGACTACCACCCTTCACCCACCATTACAATCTCAAACTGGGGATCGATGCCCTTCAAATAAAAACCCCATCAAGATTTCATAGCTGCCCATCACATCCTCACCACCACCGCAAGGTAGCCGGCAACGGGTACAGTCAGTCACCGGCAACCGCAATGGAGAAATCGGAGTTGTTGTAGCAGTGGAGAAATTGGCTGATGGAGAACAAAGGGGCAGTTGGGAGGGTTTTAAAGATGGAATTTCTTTTAGGGCTTCTATTTTCTGGGTTGATTGAGATAAATGATATGTTAGTCTTTAACAAAATGATAGATTGATTGGTTGTTCAGTACTTCTGTTAATCGAAGAGGACTTACATAGATGGTGGAATATCTATGTGGAAATAATGAAATTATTTATAAATGATGTGTAATATCCATGTAATCAGTAAATAAGTTTTAAAAAAATGAAAATGTGTTTCAAAAATATTTTTAACTGGCTACTTGTACGGAGCCCCACAATAGATGTTTTAGCCGGTTTCTTTCCTCACAATAGAACTTTTTTTTGTTAGAGCCCCATAAAAACAAAAGTGTCAAAGTTGGAGTACTTTCCAAACAATTAGCCCTTATATTTATAGTTACGAGAGATAGTGCCCGCGCGTTGCGGCGGTGAGATGGGGGGTGATAGGTCAAGTCATAGAGTATGATAGCCAAATGCCTTAGCCGTACGGGCTCCGTCCTCGGATTTAAAAATTCGTCGAAAGTATATCGAATGTCATCTCTAATGAAAGAGCATGAAATTTTAAGAACACCCATACAATTTTTATAATTTATCGATATACGGTTTTTGAGATAAAAGATTTTGAATGAATTAGAGGAATAAAATGATTTATGGAGGAGAGAGAAAAAAATGAGTAGTTGAGATTTGAGGAGAGAGAAAAAATGAGTGGTTGAGATTTAAGGGTATTATAGGTATATTAGGTAGAGATGTTTAAATTAGTGAATAAAAAAAAGGGTAATTTAGGTAGTTCAAATCATCTTTTGAGATTTTAAAAAAGGGTTAAGTGCTGCGAAATGTAATCAACTAAGGCCGAAAAGTTATTGTATACATGAACTTACAAAAGGTTTATTGTATACATGAACCCTGCAAATTTTCTATTGTATACCGAAACCGGCTACTGTTTGAAGTGGGGCCGGTTTTGATGACACGTTGGCTATAAAAGGTCGTTCCCCCCTTTTTCCCCACAACTTTTTTCCCTCCCCTTTTTTCTCCCGCCCTTCCTTCTTTCTCCCTCTTTCTCCCGCTCTGAAGCTTCACCCATCACCACCATGGCATCTTCTTCATCATCATCGCCTGCTACAAATCGAGGAGATAGATATATACTTTGTCATTGTGGACAAAAGATGAAACTCATGACATCTTGGACCAACAGAAACCCGGGGAGGCGTTTTGTTCGATGCCATAATGTAAGAGTTCGATTTTTTGCCCGGTTTCATCATATAAAGGTTGGTTTCGTATATTGTCATCATGTTGTTTATTTCAGGTTAAAACCCGCTACTGTACCACCTTCAGATTCATTGACGATGAGCTTCCTAGTGAGTACTACAAAGATTTATTGTTTGATCTTCACTCACAGAATCGTATAAAGGTGGAAGGTGTTATGATGGAAGAGGAGGAGGTGTCTTCAGTGAAATCAACGTTTGGTTTCTTTGAAAGATTTGTGTATGTTTGTACCGGATTTCTGGCCATGTTTTTCGTTGTAATAGCTTTTGTTTTGATGAACTAAGAATAATGATCATGTCAACTTATCAAAGTAATGTATGGTTTTTATCTACTTTTGCGTTGTAATGGGTACTGGTTATAAAATGGAAGGTATCTGTTTTGGTCATGTTTGTGTTTGATTGACTTATAAGTTTGAAGAATGTGTTTGATTGACCTACTTTACTCATGGACGAATGTGTTATGAATATATGCATAAAATCTGGCATTTTGAATACTAATATAATGGCAGTAGTTTAAGCAAAGAAAGGGAAAATATACATAAATAAAGGCAAACACATGCAAATTATCAAATAACTGCAACTGCATTACATATCATGGCTTCATCAAACCATGACATACAAAAGATTAGTGTTGTCACATGTTAGGTACATAAAACCCAACAATTAAGTGTTTTTGTTACCTGCACATATGCAGAAGTACAAGGCAGTTTGTTACAAGATACACAAAAGAGAAGTTACACAAAATGGTAACAAACTGCCAAACCATCCATCTACACCTAAATATTACAGTGAAAAGTTACATCAACCAAAGTTACATAATTTAGAACCAAATTACGATATACTAATAGCATCATCTTCTGTGAGTCCAGGGCGATCATCATTCTTCTTCCTGCACAGTTTCTTCTCCAATATTCTCTGGCTTGGAATCCTTCTCTTCAAAGGTGGTTGTTGCTTCTTGGGTGTTGGTTTTTTACTTGTGCCTTCATTCACTGACTCCTGTGTCCCCACTTGTGGTTCAGCCATCATGGTTGGTGCAGAAACTTGCTTCCTTGGTTGCATTTTTCTCCTTATTGTAGAAAAAGTGACTTTCTCACATGTACCCACCCCACTACTTAAACATGGCATTGTCCTTCCAAATGCAACTCTTGGTCCACCCCTTCGTAACCCTAAGGTTCCACCACCCCTCCTAGTTTTTGGAACTCTAGGAGGTAGTTTCTCAACACAATCTATCAAAAAGGTATATATTAAACTTTGAACATGCATATCACATAGCAAATACATAGTCAAATTGAAGCAATATTAGTTTTGCATACCTGTATTTTCTGCCACAGGAAGAGGAAACCTGTATCCTCCTTTTGTAACTCCCACTCTTCTGCCTGGACTCAGTGGTGGTGAAGACATACTTGCTTTGGTCTGAACAGGTTCTTGTGTCTCTTGAGTTGACTGAACTGGTGCCTTACCATTACTGTTTGATTGACTTTGTTGATTTGGTGGATTTTGACTATCTTCAAACAGTCTCTTTTTTACACTAGAAGTTTGCCTTGCATTTTGTGGAACAGCAGTGAAAGTAGTACCCTGAGGTTGTGGTCCCTGGCTAGGTATTTGGTTGTCTTCACTCATTACTTGTGCACTTGGTCTCTGAATTGGACCAGCATTGCCACAACTCATGGTTTCACTAGCTTTCTGCTTTGGTGGCCTCCCTTTGGTCTTTGTAACCACTGGTTTTTCAACTTTTTCATTCTTACAACCTCTAGCATTGTGGCCCTTCTGCAAACAGTTGGAACAACTCATCTCTACCCCATGTTTTGTAACCCTGGAACCATACACTCTAGGTTCATGTGTTGCCCTCATCCTTTTCTTTTTGGGCCTTCCAGGCATAGTTCTTGGCCTGGGTGGCAATGGCACAACTGAACCTGGAAATGATAACCATGTGTCCATTCCCCCAACTGGATTCAAGTAGTGCTCGTATGCATACATAAAGTGAGACTTCCTGAACCAAATGGCTACGAATTCCTCTGGATTCCTGTTCATCTTATACATTGCTTGCATTGCATGAACACAAGGTATACCACTCAACTGCCACATTCTACAATCACAAGTACCCATGTCTATATCCACACCATATGCATATCTATAGTTCCTAGTCTCAAATTTGTTCCCACCAGCATGTATCACTAACCAATCTGCCCTTCCACTATTTATTATTTCTAACTTTTTTCTTATAGCAGGACAAATATCATGTTGCCAAAGTGACCATTTGTCTCTAATTGTTTCTAACCTAATCATCACAATGACTCTCAATGCTTCTAACAGAGTAATAATTGGTTTGGTTCTTACCTTAGTCAGCACAGAGTTCCAGCATTCACTGAAGCCATTCTCAACAGATTCACAGCATACATTAGTCTTGAAAAATGCCCTGCTCCATGACTTTGGGTTTCCTTTCCATCAAGTACTTGAAGGCATTTGGGTTAGCAGCTTTAATGTCTTTCATCACAGAGTCAAATTGTGCTGGGTAACTACTTTTAGCAGCTCTCCAAAACAAATTCCTGAATTCAACCCCACTGTATAGTTTCCTGAAGTTTTCGTATATATGCCTTGCACACTGTCTGTGCTCAGCTCTTGGCATCACATCTTTCACAGCTTCAAGCAGTCCCTGTACATATATACATCATATAAGCATTCATTAATAAACTTGTAAGTAGTATAAAGGTAAGTAATTGCATACCTTATGTCCATCTGACATTAGTGTGAGTTCAAATCCTTTGGGGGCATCTAGGTCATTGCTCAGTAGTGTAAGAAACCATGCCCAATTGTGCTTGTTTTCCACATTGACAACTGCCCAAGCAATAGGAAATATCTGGTTATTTCCATCTCTCCCTACTGCAGTCAATAACTCACCTCCACATGATGACTTCAGAAAACATCCATCTAAGGCAACTATTCTCCTACATCCCTTCTTGAACCCTTCCTTGAGACCAAACAGGCACACATAGAACCTATCAAAGTAAGTCTTCCTATCTGGATTTGTGGTAGTAACTAATTGCACATTTGACCCTGGATTTGTCCTTAACAGTGCATCTCCATAAGGCCTTAGCATTGCATAGTGCTCCTCCAATGACTTCTCATACTCATTCAATGCCCATGCTCTAGCTCTTTTTACTTGCTGTTGTGTTACAAAACATTTATATTTTTTCATTACCAGTTCTTGAAGTAGAGAACATTTGATATCAGGTTGTTGTCTAATTCTGTCTGCAAAGTGTCTACCTATCCATTTGTAGTTAATCAAACTGCCATACGTGAAATTCCTTGCACATGTATGGGAATCAACCAGCTTCTTCACTTGGAAAGATCTTTCTGAAGTCATCCATGAAGCAGACAACTTCCAATTGCATTTTTGTACAAGGGGCTGATATCTTCTGTTCTTTCTCTGTTTGCCAAGAGTGGGATCTTTTATCCTTGGTGGCCTAACTCCACATCTTGCAATGATGTGAGTTGCGGAAGCCCTCTCATACCACAGTGAATAACCATTGGCCAATGCGTAATAAGACAAACATTCTTTCAATTGCTGTGGACCCTCATACCTCTCACCAAGCTGTGAAATTAAATTAGTTTCAAGTTATTAATGATTTTTGACAAGAAAAAGTATAAAAAGATACTAAAGTTTTCAAGTATTGGATACCTTGGGTTCCTTCAATCTCCAATGGGTATCTTTGTCATGTATGGGAAACTTTGGCACATCTTCTTTGGGTGGTTCCAATGGATCAACCCACTCTGAGTTGCTATCATCTTTCAATGCATTCACTAGTTTGGAAATAAAATCATCATGTTCTTCATGTAGTACTGTCCTGTCCTCTCTATGTTTAACACCACCACCAAGTTTAGGCAATTGATTACTTGTGGGAATCCTAGCAATAGGATTACCCTTTCTAACCTGTTCCAATTCTTCCTCACCCTCACTTAGATGATCTAAAGAAGCAAGAGATTCAGCATCTGATTCATCTGGTTCATAGTCCTCATCTTCAGAATCACTAAAGTTGCCATCTTGTGGTTGTTTGCTAGATTGACCATACTCAGGAGTCCTAAAAGAGTCATCTGGTTCATCCACATGTGGAGGCTGATCATCATCATCCTCATGTGGAGGCTGATCATCATCATCATCCTCATGTGGAGGCTGATCATCATCATCATCATCTACCAACTCAACCTGCTCTACAACTTCATGATTATCATCATCTCCTAACTGATCCTCAGGTGCATCACGGACATTATTTATATATTGTTCTAAGTTTATATTATGGTGATCAACATAAATATGCATGGTGCCATAGCTTTCACCAACATCGTAGAATACATCCAAATCATCATTTAAAAGTAACCTCATTATAGTACCAAAATCACCACTAGTTAAAAGGTAGTAAATGCCAAATATAGGGCTACCTGTTTCAGCTTCAATGTAACTTCTTAGCTCTTCTAATGAAACTCTTGGAATGTTCATGAATTTGGTTATCCCAGCTTCATAACGAAGTGGCATGAACTCAAACACACCATCGTGGTGTAGAGTGATAGGAAAGGGTCCAGGATATACCATTTCTACAAAACAAAACTAAAATTAATTAATTATTATTGCAGGAAATAAATTATTCAAATAAATCAATATTATAATCAGATAATGCATTTTCCCCAATTTTTAACCCTAATTTATGAATATTACAAGAAATACAAGGTAAATAACAATTACTGAAGCAATATTCAACCCTAACTTTTACTGTTTCAATATAGGGTTTTCTGAAGCAAAAAACAATTACTGAGATCGATTATTAGCATAGATAGTGATAAAATACCTTAGATTGTGTAGATAAAATGTTTTATGTCATTGATCGGACCGGAATTCTGGATTTCAAGCCTCAAGACGAACGATCGCGTGTTAGTGTGTGTTTTGTGTGTGTTTGTGTGTGTGTGTAACTGTGTGTGAATAGCAGTATATACATACTGATATATCTTTCGTTTTTATTATTTTATTATAATATAAATGTTGTGCGGTACACGTAATCAAAAATTTGTGGGAAAATGTAAAGGGTTACCGGCTAACGATTGAAGGTAAAACGTGTTTTCTATAAACTTTTTTTAGGGGTTCATGTATACAATAAACCTTTTGTAAGTTCATGTATACAATAACTTTTCGGCCTTAGTTGATTACATTTCCGTGCACTTAACCCTTTAAAAAAATATACTTTATAAGATAGTATTAGATAATTAATAGCAATCTTTTTAGAAAGGCATAATTAATAGCATAGTTGGAGGTTTTGAAGTATTAAAAACATGTGAAACCATCCGACTAACCGGAGGGTGACAACTTTTTTAAAATGAACTTTCATCATGTGATGCATTCAAGAAACCCGGAAAAAAAAAATCTTAGCATGACAACTCTCACGCTGACTCAAATGTTGTATAGTTCTGAGTATAAGTAGACGATCAAACACGGACGCCTAAAAAATCCAAAAGCTCCAAGTCGCCGATAGCAATTCGGGGTTTTTTTGGGTATGTCTTACGTTGCAACATAGTGCTGAATATAATATTGCTCTGTTTTTTGTTTTTTATTATTCAATTTTATCATTCTATTTATATAAGAACATAAATTATATACGGGTTAAAAAATAAAGTTCAATGTAAATTAAAAAATACAAAAAATGACGTATATAAAATATAAAACAAAAAGGGAAAAAGTGAGTATGATGTTGTTACACACTCAATTTAGGTGAAAAACCTTTCACATGCTAATTTTTTAATATTTTAGATAAATAATTTGGCCCTCATGTGTTTTTATGTATTACTGTAAACAAATAATATGTGAGGGGTTTTTCACCCAAATTTAATGGGTATGTTTAGCAATGAGCTTTTAGAAGCTTTTAGTAGTTTCAAGCTTCAATCTTTTATGAAAAAGCTCTTATGCAATAAAAAGCTTCTTTTGGTTAAAGAGCTTCAAGCTTTTAAACTTGATGAAAAAGCTCTTTTGTTCAACGATACTTACACTAGCGTTTAGAAGTGGCTGGAAGCTTTTTATAAACCAAATTACTTACATACCCTTTAATAGAATTGTACGAGGCCTTCACTGCTACAACTTACGATTCCTTTTTTTCCCCATGTATACAAGTCTATTACTGACAAAAATAAAGAGTGGGTTTTTATTTGGCTCATGAGAAGAAAAAAATCTTTTTTTTAAATATATTTCTATATATTAAATTTTTCATCTATTAAAATTAACAAATAAACTATACCATTTTGTTAATTGTTTTGAAAATACAATAGTATTCTTATATTTGACCATAAATAATTTAGCAAATACGAAGGGCTTCCATGTTCAAAAACCAAACGTTTTTTCATGGAATACAAGTAAACCATTGTGTCCATTTTAGTCATTTTACACATTTTATTAAAAGCTATAGCCACTTTGCCAAACACTTAAATATATCTAAAAAACTCCAGCTACTAACTTCCAGCTACAGATACCAGCTTGCAGCTATCAGCTACTAGCTACCAGCTAGTTTTGCGAAACATACCTAATGTGTAACATGCTAACAGTCTCATATTCATTTCCCCCTTTTAAAAAATACTATAGCAACTTTTTTTAACAAATAAATTAGGATAATCCTTCACATATCTATTCAAAATCAAACGTAATTATTTTTCATACTGGACTCCATTTAAATTAGACGTAACTATATTTTCCATACGAGACTCCATTCAATTGAGTAGGGCAAACACCCCACTCCATGTGCCACATAAATTGAAGAGAACATTTCATATATGCCATTGTTAAGATTTAAAATATCACATTTCCCAATTAAATTTTGAAATATCAAAAATGTCATTATTAAACTTGAAATATATCAAAAATGCCAAAATGGTTAAATTTAATCAACATAAAACATTAAAATTTTATAAACGATAAATAACATTTTTAATTTATAATTATATATTTTTTAACCCCTAATTATTATACCTTAATCTCCTTTCAGAACTTTCATGAGTGGTGATCTATGACCATTGTTTACTTCTTTCGTATCTAAAAATAAACATTAAATAGCATATTAGAAACGATAGCAGAAATGACATTCAAGTAAAACTAAGGAAAAAAATTCTTGTTTTTTCAATTCTTATTTCGTGAAAAGTTCCTAAATTGTGAGTTTGTGACTCAAGAGCGAAACAATTATCCCCAACACAAAACGTTGACATTATTGTACTTATATTTATACAATATACAAATGATCGTTTTTTTGCTTTTAACAAGTCAATCAAGAAAAAAAAATTAGTAATCGAAGAGTGTACCTATATTGCAGCTCCTCAAGTATATTGGAAGCCGTGAAAAGTTTTCCAAAAATTTAGTAAGATGGCATTGCCCATAACATCCAGATTTCCAGACTATCAATTTATGATTTGCAATTTGAAATAGAAAATGAAAATTGTACACTCACATCTCACGATAAAGTTAATTAGGATTAACATAGTTTTTAAGAATTTTAATGTTTCATTTTAATTAAATTTAACCATTTGGGCACTTTTTATATATTTCAAGTTTAATAATGACATTTTTTTGATATTTTAGAGTTTAGTTGGATATATATGATATTTTAAAACTTAACAATGACGTATATGAAATTTGACAATTTGTCCAAAATTGAAAATAGAAGCTCACTTTCCCACGAGTTGTTATGTTACCACCCATTCATCGTATCAATGATCGCAATGTTAGTATTATTTAAGAAAGACCTGTTATAATTTAATGATCATGTTAGCCTTTAATCTCTAAACTATAGTTTTCAATAGAAAAAGAGAAAAAAAAAACATTTTCCCCACAAATTTAGTCACTGTCGGTTTTAATATTTTCTAACCTTTGATCTCTTATATTAAATAGGTTTTCTAATTTAATCAAAAACATTCTCCTTTTGTTTTTTCCTTTTCAAATAAGCCAAAACTATATGTTACTGTCACTTTTAATAATTTCTAGTTATATATACATGACTAAAATAACATCATTTTCACATTGGAATAAATAGACTTGCATTACATCATGTGTTGGCCAACCCTTGACAAAACAGAGATTTGGTATGATTTACTACTCAAAACCACAAAACAGGGATTTGGTATGATTTACTACTCAAAACGAAGACTAAAAAACACTAATAAAAACACTTTTAAGGGGTGTTTGAGACCATGTGTATAAAATAGATTAAGCATTTGAAAATGGTATTTTGAAATGCATGTCTAACTAACTTTTCCAAAATTGTCTTTTAATATATAATTAAAAGAGACTGAAACAATTTTGTAGTGATACATGACATTTTGTTTTGAATGCCATTGGTTTTTTCTTGAAAAAAACAACTATTTTATTTTAATTAAATAGTTAATATTACTTGTTTATCTGATTTAAGCAATTCGAATTTAATAACATAATTGTTTTTTAACTTACAGAAAAGCCTATTATATGCATTTTTGAGCACGTCTAAAAATTCTCACCCATATATATATATATATATGTATGTATAGGGTAGAGATCCTGGAAGAAGGTGTTTTAAGGAGAGAAGGGAGAGAAGATCATATGAGCCAATTATAACGCGACATGTGTCAAAATGGAAAAAAATGCGCGGTGACATTTTGGTAAATAAATCAAACTTTTCTGAAACTTGGTCAGCCTGGGTTCTGGGTCAGCTTGGGTTATGGGTCAGCTTGGGTTCTGATCAGCTTGGTTGGTCAGCTTGGTCAGCTTGGTTGGGTCAGCTTGGTCAGCTTGGTGGTCAGCTTGGTTGGTCAGCTGGTCAGCTTGGTCAGCCTGGGTTCTGGGTCAGCTTGGGTTCTGATCAGCTTGGTTGGTCAGCATGATCAGTTTGGTCAGCTTGGGGTCTGGGTCAGATTGGGTCAGCTTGGGGTTAGGTCAGCTTGGGGTATGGGTCAGGTTGGGTCAGCTTGGTTAGCTTGGGTTGGGTCAGCTTGACACAATTTACACATAATCTACACAAATGTAGATTATGGGTTTTGGGTCAGGTTGGGTCAGCTTGGGGTTTGGGTTGGGTCAGCTTGGGTCTGGGTCAGGTTGGGTCAGCTTGGTTAGCTTGGGTTGGGTCAGCTTGACACAATCTACACATAATCTACATAAATGTAAATTAATCTACACAAATGTAGAACCCAAGCTGACCCAGAACCCAGGCTGACCAAGCTGACCCAGAACCCAGGCTGACCAAGCTGACCAACCAAGCTGATCAGAACCCAAGCTGACCCAGAACCCAGGCTGACCAACCAAGCTGACCCAGAACCCAGGCTGACCAAGCTGACCAACCAAGCTGATCAGAACCCAAGCTGACCCAGAACCCAAGCTGACCAAGCTTCACAAAAGTTTGAAATATTTACCAAAATGCCACCGTGTTTTTTTTTAAAGCCACATGTCACGTTCTGATTGGTTCATAGAACCTTCTCTCTTTAAGACACTTTCTTATTTGATCTCTCTATATATATATATATATATATATATATATATATATATATATATATATATATATTCAATTATTCATCCATTATGAAGTATTTAAATTTCGAAAATGATTAATCCGCTTATATAATCAGCTTAAAAATTTTGTTAGTCATAAGATGATGACAAGTGGTAAAAATGAAAGACAAGATTAAGAAAAGAAATCAATAATGCATATATCACTATCTTATGATTTTAAGAAGATTTTTATATTTTTAAAAGAAATATATTTAAATATCTATACTATATTATAAAAACAAAATAGCACTTTATTTTTGAAAGTGTTGAAAAATATGTAATATTTTCACTTAGCACCATTTAAAATATTTTCACCTACACTACTCTCTTAACATTAATGATTAAATTACACTATCAATATTTTATCTTTTAAAATATATATCATTAACAATTTACATTAATTATCTACACCACTCGATGTCTCATCCACCACTAACAGTCGCTCCACCATCACATCGTCGCCGCCACGATCACCGCCGCATTGCGCGGGTAACGTACTAGTGTATCACAATACAAGTTTAAGTTATGTTACAACTTAAAAGGGGATAACTTAGATGATGTTAACGATGTTGCTCTCACAAACCATAAAATTCATGAGAGAGTTTTTAACCGGTGTAAAAATGACGTGAAAACCATACAACTTTTGAGATTTACCGTACAATTTAAAGTTTTACTGGAACTAAAATGCATTTTATAGGACTAACTTAAAATGCATCTTAATAACGCAGCAGTTAATGTAGTGAGCAGCTTAAAAAACCTCTCATCTATATATACACGATATATATATAGATATCTCTCATCCCTTTCCTCAAAACATCCGTCAAATAAATCTAATAATCAAACCCCTAACACACTCACCATTTTTTCACAAAAAACCTTTTTAGCATTCTAATCAAAACCATGCAATCTCAAGCTCTTCTTCAATCAAACCCACTTCGGGTTTCATCCCCACTTGACCCACTTCAAAAACCCATCATAAATCTCAAATCACCATCACTCACAACCACCACCACGCGCCGCCGTGCCGTGATCTCCGCCGCCGTGGCCTCAGCACCCAAGAGGGAAAAAGATCCAAAGAAACGGGTCGTCATTACGGGTATGGGTTTAGTTTCTGTATTTGGAAACGATGTCGATACTTACTATGAGAAACTGTTGGCTGGTGAAAGTGGAATCGGGTTGATTGACCGGTTCGATGCTTCTAAGTTCCCGACCCGGTTCGGTGGGCAGATTCGTGGGTTTAAATCAGATGGGTATATTGATGGCAAAAATGATAGAAGATTAGATGATTGTTTGAGGTATTGCATTGTTGCTGGCAAAAAAGCTCTTGAGCATGCTGATCTTGGTGGTGATAATCGGTCCAAGGTTTGTACTTTCATTATACATATGTATATATATGTATATGTTTATATGTGTGTGTTTTTGTTATGTATTATAGTTTGGATTTGAATGTTGTATTTCAGTAAGTTGAATTGCATGCGTGGAATGTGTGTTAAATTTAGGTGATAATAAGCTTGGAAAGTGGAAAATTGTATATGTGGAGGAGGTTTTTCTTGTTCAGGTTATCCATTCAGGTTATTTGGGGAATTTGCATGTGTGAAATGTGAGTTAGATTTGGGTGATTATTGTTTAGGAAAGTGGAAAAATGTGAAGGATTGAAGTGATACTAATCAAGATTTGTCTTGATTTTGTGTTTTCTTGGAGTGAAGTTTATTTAAATGGATGTTATATTTGTGTGATACCTGGTAAGCATAAGTGGGTAAGTGTTAAAGATTTAAACTTGTTTATAAAAGTTCAAGCTTTTTAAGTTGTAAAGATTTAAACTTTTTTGAAGTGTCAAGTTTTGAACTTTTTAAGCTTCAGAGCTCTGCTGTACCTTTTGATTTTTGGGTAGGGATTTTGTCATGACAAGGGGTCGTTTAGATATGCAATGATTGGGTTTGAGTATTTGGGTAAATTGATTATGAGTATGAGGGTCAAAATATATAGATTTGGATAGAGTGGTAAGGAGTAGTTGTAAGAACACTGAATTTTTGGATAGATTTGGATATATAGATTATGAGTATGAGGGTCAAAATATATAGATTTGGATAGAGTGGTAAGGAGTAGTTGTAAGAACACTGAATTTTTGAAGTTAAATATTATTTAAACTAACTACACTGGATATAAGCAAATGGTTATTTGATTTTTCAAGCCACGTGTACTAAATGAATAATAATTAAGGAATTTGAAGCGTACTTGATACATGGTCATGTGCAAAGTGCAATTGATCACTTTGTTGGAAAGCAATGCCAATTGCATGTTCTTATGGCCTTCTCCAATTCTATTTGTTCATCTTTTGTGTGTGTTGTGTTTGTCTGTGCAAATAAATAATGCATGAGACATGCGTTGAGGGAAAAAAGAAGTATCAAGTTTACGTGCATGTGTCTCCACTCGTAAAAGAGATGTAAATGGTATGAATGTCAAAATGTTGGAATGCCTCGACTAGTTTTCATTCCGTCCCAAAAATAGTTATATTTTTCATTCTGGGATGTGCAATTTTAATTGCCACTTTTCCTTTAAAAAAGGTGGCAAAGTGAACTGGTTTCCAGGTCCGATGACGAGTCAAATCAAGTATTTTCTGTATGGATTGAGTTGACCTTTAAAGATTAACTTTTTAAATTTTTCTGTAAATTATTTGTTGCAAGACATGAAATGCAAAAAGTATACTATATTAACCATCTAGTTTTTTGAGTATAGCAATTTTTTAGGTTGTACATAGTCACATTACACTCTCTGTGAATTTCGATCTGTTTTCTTTGTAGTTAAATCTACATAGTCACATTACACTCTGTGAATTTTGATCTGTTTTCTTTGTAGTTAAATATTCTGATTTTGTTTATTTTACCATGAAAAAAAAGCATAACCTGAAATCTGAAACCATAATAAGTAAATGGCTTGAAACTGCCGGAATCAAAAGGTGCTTAAAAGACAGTTGAGTATCGCGGAACACTTACTTTGAACTATAGATGTTGCAATTGCTATTGGATGAAGGGAGCACATTATTACATTACAATCCATTCAATGTGTTTGCCTTTCACAGTGAGCTAATTTTGCTCTGTGGTTTATGTACACCGATCCAGTTAATCAGTTTTCTTGCAACCACCTGTTACTTGCTCTAAAAATCTGAATTAACTTGGCCCTAAGTAATTAGAATAACTAAATCATAAGCTTTTTTCTTCTAAATTCTAAAATCTTAGTTTCGTCTTCTTTAGAATTTCACTATCATTATACTTTTTTATGGAGCAATATACACTTTTTGAAATTTATATTTATTTGCTACATGCAGATCGATAAAGAGCGTGCCGGTGTGCTTGTTGGAACAGGAATGGGAGGTCTTACGGTATTTTCCGATGGAGTCCAGAACCTTATCGAAAAAGGTTACAGAAAGATTACACCTTTTTTCATTCCTTATGCAATAACAAACATGGCATCTGCCTTGCTCGCCATCGATTTGGGTTTCATGGGCCCAAACTATTCAATTTCAACTGCTTGTGCTACCTCCAATTACTGCTTTCATGCCGCTGCAAATCATATCCGTAGAGGGGAAGCTGATATGATGATTGCTGGTGGCACCGAAGCTGCCATCATTCCCATTGGATTGGGAGGTTTTGTTGCATGTAGAGCATTGTCTCAGAGAAATGATGATCCTCAAACTGCTTCAAGGCCTTGGGACCAAGATCGAGATGGGTTTGTCATGGGTGAAGGTGCGGGTGTTTTGGTAAGTTTGCTTTCTGTTAGGCGTGGTAAATTGAATTGGTTGACTCTATTGTGTAATCACTCAGAAAGGATGGATTGACCTGGAAGCGCCTTCTATGTTCGTTTTTAATAACTTTATAAAGTATAGATTTGTTAGATGTGATTACAAAAGCTATGCTGTTCTAATAATAATATTAATTTAGTTATCATATTAATA
Source organism: Erigeron breviscapus (assembly GCA_034093135.1). Taxonomy (NCBI): domain Eukaryota; kingdom Viridiplantae; phylum Streptophyta; class Magnoliopsida; order Asterales; family Asteraceae; genus Erigeron; species Erigeron breviscapus. The sequence goes on along the minus strand of CM067167.1, from coordinate 58,431,015 downwards.
ACTTCACACATTATAGTTTAAAAAAATGAACAAAAAGCATTTCTGGTTGGGCCTGTTAAATTACCGATTTGATATGTTACCTGAACTATGCATATTGCTACCTCTGTTTTCTACCCATGTTGGCTTCAATTTTAAGCTGCGAGTAAAATAGTTATATTTTCTTTCTAAATAACTCAATGTTATTTTGTTTGCAGGTGATGGAGAGCTTGGAACATGCAATGAAAAGAGATGCACCTATACTTGCTGAATACTTGGGAGGTGCAATAAATTGTGATGCTTATCATATGACCGATCCACGTTCAGATGGACTCGGTGTTTCTTCTTGTATTCAGAGCAGTCTTGCTGATGCTGGTGTGTCGGCAGAGGAGGTATGAAAATCCTTCTTGTCTAGTTTTATTTTCTTTGTTAATTATAACAGGAAATGTATCTCAAATGTTTGACATATTCTAGTGATCAACAGTGCTAAGCAATGTGTTTTGTTACATACAGCTTTTGAAGTTACACACACCGTATTAAAGCTCCAATAATAGATCATATAGATAATTTGTCATGTGTAAATTCACCCCCTCTTATTTCCAGGTTAACTATATCAATGCACACGCCACTTCAACATTGGTTGGTGATCTGGCTGAGGTAAATGCCGTAAAGAAGGTATTCAAGAAGACCGAAGGAATCAAAATGAATGCAACCAAGGTAACACACACACACACACACCAAAAAAAACTCCACTCCCACTAATATCTCCCAAGGGAGGGGGTATCGACATTGTTCGATATTCATTGTCCGATATTTTGACGCCTAAAAGAAAATTGTTATTCTAGTGAGAATCCCCTGTAGAATTTGAAGAGGTGGAGAACCGGCCGAGTTGCGTAATAGGTCGAAACACTTCTCCGGTTTTGTGTAAACAATTTGTGTGTCAACTGTCAAGTATTATTACAAAAAGTGTAGTGTTTCAGTTAAAGAAAGTATGATTTTTTTTTTAATAATTAATTTTAGGAGGTTTAGACGTTTGAAAAACACTTTTGGCGAGTATTGAATTGGTTTTTTTAAGCTAGTTTTGTTATTTTACCCGTTTGACTTGATTTAACATGTCATAATTGACCCATTGATAAGCAAATGGGTCGATATTTTCCATAAAGGGGTGATCTATCATGTTACCACATATCCTGATTTTATATCCAGGATATAATGCTAATCATTTGCCATGGCTATGTTTCAGTCTATGATAGGACACTGCTTAGGTGCTGCCGGTGGTCTAGAAGCCATTGCTACTGTTAAAGCCATTCAAACGGGGTGGTTGCATCCTTCCATAAATCAATTTGTATGTTCTTTGTTTCTTTTGCAACTCTGTAAGAATGTTCGTGTATCCTTTTGAATCTTACCATTTGTTCTGTGAATGTAGAACCCAGAACCTGCAGTTGAATTCGACACCGTTGCAAACCAAAAGCAGCAACATGAAATCAACGTTGGTGAGTTTTATAATTTTTGTTTTCCTTTGATTAGAGATGGCAAAATGGGTGGGTTGGGTAATTTATCAAAACTGGTAAGGGTCTTAACGGGTTAGTTCACTGTTTGTTTAGATCGTTTAGAACTAATACACCATTTGCATGTATTAATTCTATATAATACACGATAATCTAGTTTTGTTAATAGAAGGTTTAGGAGGATTCTATCACTATACGTTAAAAATGCATTTTGGCAACTTTCGCCCATTTGACCGGTTATTCTTTTAAGCTACTTTTTATCTTGTATATTTGTTATAGTTTTATATGTTGTGATGTTCACTGATTAAGATGGTTGTTTGGTGAAATATGCAGCAATTTCCAATTCGTTTGGATTTGGTGGACACAACTCTGTTGTAGCATTCTCTGCATTCAAGCCTTGATTTGTATGTGATGGGTTTTTGTTTGACGAGGGTTTATAAAACCTGTTGTTAAATGTGTTTATTAGCCCAATTTTTAGACATTTTCAGAAGTGAGTTTTGGGTACATTTTGAGATTTAGATGCTAGCCCATTTGTGTTGTAAAACTTATTTTTCATATCTGTTATTTATTTGGTAAATCAAATCTTTCTTTTCTTTTACTCTATTATTATTATTATTATTACTATTACTATTATTATTATTATTAAACTGACTTTTGTTATAAATTCGTAGCGTTTATAAAAAGTTAGTGGGAGACCGAGATACTAGTTGAGTCTTCACTCCTATAGCGATAGCAAAACTAATCCTACTAAACGTATGAGCGACAACACGTGTTATAATGTCTTGAGTCAAAAAGATTTTTTAGATTCGTTTTAGTAGCGTCACGTCATCCTTCTCAAGTTCTTCAAAGGAAGAAAATGCGAAGGGGAGAAACCTATATCTAATATTCGCACACTTAGTTTTATAATTGACACGTTTACGTTATGCGACTTCAATCGCCACACGGCTAGACACGAAGTCAATCATACTAGTATGTTTATTATTATTATTACGAGTATTATTATTATTATTATTATTATTATTATTATTTTTATATAAAAATATACTAAAACGTATGGGGTTGGATCGACAATCCGTAAAAAGTTCATAACTAGAGGGGTAACAAGTCATAGGAAAAATGTTATACTTTGTTTAAAATGTTATACTTGCAAAAACTTGCAGCTCTTTCCCCCTTTTCAAGAGTTTTTAATCTAAACCAAATTCAAGAAATACATAACCTAAATATCTAGGAAATTGCATCCAATAATCAAAATGATAGTAAAACTATGACCAAGAAGAATGCATGTTCATGAAATGGAAAAGAACTTCTCACTTTAGAGTTTAGGGATGTAAAAAATGGGAAGATCTACAAAAGTACCTCAATCTATCGCTATTGAGTTTAGGTTTGGGGAAGCGATCTGTACATCACCAATTTTTGGTAATACACCATTAAATGTGTTTTACAGTGTTGTACTATACAGCTCAATAAAGTATATTTGGTGGTTTATAATTAAAAACAGGTGATTCTACTTTATTTGGGCCCAAGCCCAGTAATATTTTGCCGCCAAAACCCATTTTTATTCCCGCCAAACACTAGACTAAACATCACTTCCCTCCCCGCCAAAAACCAAAAAAAAGGGAGAGAGAAGGATTTATTAGGGAAAAATGAATAAAAAGTAAAAATCACACCTTTTTTATCTTCTTTTAATCTCTCATACTCTCTTTCTGCCCCCAGCCATTCTCCAGCATCATCATCATCAAACCATAGTCTCTTTTGAGAAACTGAAAAATGAACTTGGATGTGGAAGAACAGATCAGGGCTAACAACAAAAAAGATTTCGCCAGCGTTTTCGACTCTAACGTAATAATAACATATATTATTATTATTCCTATTGATTTTTTTTTAGTTTTATTTATTTTATAATTCAACATAGAAGATCTCACTACTACTAGTACTACTAATAATCTATTATTCAATTATTTGTCTTCCAACAGGGTGAATTAGATGAAGATATCCGCAACATGATCCACAACAAACGACGTCGTTTAATCTTTCAGCTCTCTCTTCTCTTTCAACACGATGCCCAACATCTCGCTCGCAGGTCCTTCCTTCCTTTCATTTATTATCTGATATTTACATTTTATTATATATATATATGTGTGTGTGTGTATGTATGTATGTATTGAATTATTTTGTAAAATTATTTTTAGGTTGTTACAAAACCCTGTCGACTATATTCAGCCGTTGTCGGATTTTATAACGGAGCGAACAAGGGGTATAGACCCCAAGTATCTGAAAGAAGGGGAAAAAGTGTTGATTGGATTTGATGGACCTTTTGTTTCTAGAAAGGTTACTCCCCGAGACCTTCTTTCCGAATTTATCGGTTCCATGGTTAAAGTTGAAGGCATTATTACCAAATGTATGTCTTCTGTCATTTTTTGCTTTCTTTCTGTCTTTTATTTCATTTTATGTCAGTATGCCTTCGTTTTCATTTTCTCAGTTAATGTTGGAATTAGGGTGTGTTTGGCAAATGCCTTTGTTGCAGGACCTTCTTCATCTTTGAAAATTTTGGTGAAAAATATAATTAAAAGTAAAAATTACTCAAAAGTAGGCTAAAGTTTTATGTTTTAGCCTACCAAGTCCAGCCATCAGCTTTGGTCTCCTTTGTTACATAAGAAATAGGTTTGTTTAATTTAAGGTCTTAAGAATCATTTTAAGCTTTGGGCCTTTAGATGTTTAGTAGCAATCATAACTTCTCTAGGCGCACCGCCCATTTAAGGTCATACAATCAGTTCAAGATTACAACTTGCCCTATTTCACTTCAGATATCCTAATTTTTGCTCCACCTGCTGAGCCCGAACGGTCTTTCTAATAGATCTGAATTGTTTTTCTATTTTTTACTTTATGATGCAGTTGTACATCATAATTTACATTCTGTGATAAGAGATTACCCTAAGCTTCCCAAGGCATGCTGTAAAAATCAGTTTTTGCTTTAAGCTGACTTTTTTTTTTGTTTGGTTTGTTATAATGCCAATTTAATTCTAAATTCGTAGATTATTTTACAATAAAAATGATGGCATACTTGTCTTGATTTACAACTTTTACAATGTTCCCTATCTTTGCAAGGAATGTTGCTTTAGTTTAACATATTTAGTTTACTTTTTTTTTTCTTGTAGGCTCTCTTGTAAGGCCAAAGGTTGTTAAAAGTGTTCATTATTGCCCTTCAACAAAGCAATTCACATCTCGTGAGTATCGAGATATTACTTCCAACGTGGGTTTGCCCACAGGTTCCGTGTATCCAACCAGGGTAATAATAATTTCTATAGTATGCTGCATTTCACAATTATAATGTAAATAAATTAGCTATCTCATTGATTATATTTTCTACAGGATGACAATGGGAATCTGTTAGTAACTGAGTATGGACTGTGCCATTACAAGGATCACCAAACCCTATCAATGCAAGAAGTGCCTGAAAATTCTGCTCCTGGTCAACTACCAAGAACCGTAGATATTATTGTAGAAGATGATTTGGTGGATTCGTGCAAGCCCGGAGATCGTGTGGCAATTGTTGGAGTATACAAAGCTATTCCAGGGAAAAGTCAAGGCAGTGTGAATGGAGTATTCAGGTTCACTTAACATTTTTGTTTGTTTCACTTATTTCATTGGCAAACCGGGAATCTCAACCGACTTAATATGCCATGCAGGACTGTGCTTATAGCAAACAATGTTTCTCTGCTGAATAAAGAGGCAAATGCTCCAGTTTATAGTTCCGAGGACATAAAAAAAATTAAGCAGATAGCTGAGAGAGAAGATACATTTGATCTGCTTTCCAGGTCACTCGCACCTTCTATTTATGGGCATTCATGGATTAAGAAAGCAGTTATCTTACTGATGCTTGGAGGATCAGAAAAGAATTTGAAAAACGGGACTCACTTGAGAGGGTAAGGTGTCATTTTTCTTTTGTTATGTTACCTAGATTCTTTGAGTTTTGACGCAACAATTGCTTTGTAATTTAGTCTGCATTTCATGAAGGTATTAGCTATAACATTATACAATAATCAGCTTTTTGTTATTTGCAGAGACATTAACATGATGATGGTTGGAGATCCTTCTGTTGCCAAGTCACAGCTTCTTCGAGCTATTATGAACATCGCTCCTTTGGCAATATCAACCACGGGTCGTGGTTCTTCTGGAGTGGGATTGACAGCTGCAGTTACCACTGATCAAGAAACAGGTGAGTGCTTGTTGATGAACTGGATTAAATTGAGTAACATCCCTTTTTGTAACTGGTGATTTTTCTATTATTTTGTTAGTGGATTAAGTTGAGTGACATCCCTATTTGGTACTGATGATTTTTCTATTATAACCTTTAGGAGAAAGAAGGTTGGAAGCTGGTGCAATGGTTCTTGCAGATAGGGGTGTGATATGCATTGATGAGTTTGACAAGATGAACGATCAAGATCGTGTAGCAATACATGAAGTTATGGAGCAACAGACTGTAACTATTGCAAAAGCTGGTATCCATGCATCATTGAATGCTCGTTGCAGTGTTGTAGCAGCTGCTAATCCTATCTATGGAACGGTAAGTAGCTCAACGATTTATATTAATTTATTATTGTTAATAATTTATCCTTATTTGTGAATGCTACTTATTCAAATGCAGTATGACCGTTCAATTACTCCAACAAAAAATATTGGACTTCCCGATTCCTTGCTGTCTCGATTTGATCTGCTGTTCATTGTGTTGGATCAAATGGATCCTGTTATAGATCGACGCATCTCTGATCATGTTTTGCGCATGCATCGATTTCGCTCTGCTACTGATGGAGGTAGGACTCTATGTTTGGTACAAGTTTTGAGTATTTTAATACCATGTTTTAGATTGCTTAACACAAAGCAACATGCTTCTATAGGTGAGGATTCAATGTCAATGTATGGAAGGGAGGATGAAACTGATGTAGATGCTTCAGTTTTTGTTGAGTACAACCGGATGCTACATGGAAAAACAAGAGGTAGGAGACCTCATGTTGAAGCTTTGAAAATCAAGTTTCTCAAGAAGTACATACATTATGCAAAGCACAGGATCCAGCCAGATCTTACTGATGAGGTATTTTCTTTCTTGAAAAATATTGCTGCCGTACTCGAAACATGATACATGTCCAGTGTGTAATGGGTCAAAAAAGGGCAACTTTAGGGTGGCTTGGTGTGCGTCGCTGACTGCAAGTTCACTGCTAATATTTTTATATGATCTTTTTGAGATAAAACACAAGTCAAGCCACCCCTTTTATACTTGATATGAATGGTTAGAAATTGCCATCTTTAAAGAGTTACCATCTATAAATGCTTATAATTGTATCTATTGTGTTATTGATGGAGTGAATGATGAGAGTTTTCCTTGTTTAGGCATCCGAGCACATTGCGACTGCTTATGCAGAGCTCAGAAACACCGCTGGCACTACAAGGGTTTGTATTAACAAATAGCTGTGTTTTATGCATAAAGCTGCTTTATTTCTTTGATTTCAGTTTGTAGTTTTCAATTTTGTAGACTGGAGGAACGCTTCCAATAACTGCGAGAACCTTGGAGACTATTATCAGGCTTTCTACAGCACATGCCAAGCTTAAATTGAGCAAACAGGTACCTTAATATTGTTTCTCTTCTCCTTGTAGGTTGTATATATGTATACATGACTTCTCTCTGTTTATGTGGTATAGGTTCTGAAATCTGATGTAGAAGCTGCCTTGAGAGTTCTCAATTTCGCCATATACCATCAAGAGTTGACTGACATGGAAGAGCGTGAGCAACAGCTTGAGAAGGAGCTAGAAAAAAAGCGCAAAGCTGATCATGACGGAGATGCCAATGGTGACAGAAGAACTGCAGCAAGGTGAGTGCATAGGTGGCAAATTGGGTGGGTCGGGTAATTGTTCAGAACACGTATTTTGTGTATGGATTGTAAAGGGTTTGGGTCAACACAAGACACTTTTTTGTCAAGATTATAAGTATTATTTTGAAATAATCTATGTCATGTATGGTTAAAAGAAAAATATTACTTCACTAGTATTTAAATTTCAATGAGTTGGGAGGTTTTATGCACTAAAAATACACTTAGGATGACTTTTGCCCCATTTGAACCGTTTGACTCATTGCCCTGTTTTTTTATCTAAGCTAATTTATCCAAGTTAATCTTTTGATTTTACCCTCTTGACCAAGTATGGATAACATAAGCTGAATGTATCTGTTCGTGGTTTCTTGTTTTATCTTTTCAATTTCAGCTTTTGAATACTTCACATAATCTTAAACATGCTGCTTCTTTTTTTTTATTACCAAAAAGGCTATTGACCTAGAGTTATTCGAGAGGTTGTGGGTTCTCACCCATTGTAGACAAATTGTAAATATTTGTGTGGAGTGATAGTTGCCTTTTCAAAAAAATATGCTTCTTATTTCTTTCAGGGCTGCTGCAACTGACACTGAAACTGAAGCAATGGAAGTAGATGAACCTCCAGTTGGACAAACCCTATCATCTGAAAGGTATGTTTATAAGAAATAATTGATCTTCTTGTTCCAATTTTATACCCAATGCACGTGCTTGGTTTCATCAACACTTGAGATGTGATATTTTTTTTTTCTTTTTCTAAATGCATATATTTATCATCATGTAGGGTTGTTGCATTTAAGTCCGCGTTTGAGCGTCATCGACACGAACAGCGGTTTGACCAAATAACTATAGCAGAAATTGAGCAGTTCGTCAACACCAGGGCAGCAGTACCTTACCAAAGGGCAGAGATAATGCTTATTCTAGAGGTATATATTTTTTGGTTCTTTTGCTTATTGTTATTTGTAGAATGTCAATGTTTTGTAAATACCTACATTGTGTGTTCAGAGCTGGCGAGATGATGGAGGAATAATGCTTGCTAATGATGTTGTTTATCCTACATACTGAAGAGAGCTGGCTGATGTTAATCCTGAGTGTTTTTATTTTCTCAAGTGTTTAAACCTCTTTAATTGCAACTTATGTGAAATTAACATCTACTTTCTGTTACTATTTAGATAGTTAATATGCAACCCTTCTTGCCATTGGTAATGGTATTATTTTTTTTTATCGGCAAATGATGTTTCTTTATTTCCAGAGGTTATATATAATGTCAAAAACGTAAGCTTTACACAAAAAGTAGTATTAGATTGCAGCAACAACAAAAACATATATAAAATCTTAATCTCATGTAAAAAAACGTGGGATACAAATAGAGAGTTAAACTCTAGAAGTACAAGTTTGAAACATCAAATTCATAAGGAGAACAAAGATTCAAGAAAGAAAAGATGCTAGTTAAAGCTGCCAGAGCATTAAAAGAGGTAAGCTGCCACTGACAAAACGGCTGCAAGTATAGCAGGCACTTGCAATGACATTCCAGCGCTCTCCATTGATGGAGAAGGTGCAGGTGCTGCCGCAAACTCCTGAGCCATGGTTCCGGAACTGCCAAAAGCCATGAGGACTATCATTGTGATGGTGAGAGCAGTGGCTAGCTTGACACTTTCCATTATGAGGACTATCTTTGTGTATATTTACTTGTAGAGAAAGATTGGTTTTTGTAATTGGTATAAGTGTGAAGTAAGGGATGTGGGATTAGTGCTTATATAGTTGATGTTTAGTGGGGATTAGAGAGGAACCTAACAGCTAATCACATGAACAATATCGTTTTTAAAGCAAAGGCATAATCATTTGACAGAAAGTGGGCATCAAACCGAACTCTTAAAATATATCAACTCCATTAGCCATTGTTTATTAAGCTGGAAAAACTTGTATTCACATTTAGAGCATTATGAGTGCTAATATTGTCATCATTGCACATTGGCTTATAATTTTACTTTAAAGGTTTTGATCTTTTTGTTGTTTCCGTTTTATTTAAGACACTTTCAATTATGTGACCCATGTGTGTGCTATTATTAATGGTTTTAAGGACATGTATAATGTACTGCGAAATGCTAAGCATAGCTGTGTAATCATGTCACTACATTTAATGGATTAAAAGACGCTGACACTTTTCTTGGATTGTTTTTGAAACCTTAATGCGCTGTTGCTTTGCGTGCGATCTTGCTAGTCTCATGAACTAACTTAAACTAATACATTATACATATGTTTCTCTTCTTGAATTTCATTTACTCGTAGATGGTTTTACGTCTTTATGGACAAGATGTTGGGTAAAAGGCCAATTTTTTCAATAGTTTTTTTTTTTGGGTTGGGATAATTTTATATTCTGTAGTGGCTTACCTCATTAGTCTGTATTAGTATTTTTCATCAAACAAGTTCTGACAAGATTTACTTATAGTAGGCTACCCAACTAACTAGTAATAAGTTCTGATGAAAATTAGAATATTTCAGGGTGCAAACCAATTCCTAAAAAGTACTCTATACATGAAGAGTTACGCTTAAAAATTATTATATATAACAATTCATGAAGGCTTAGGAATAGTACCTCGCTGACGTCAGCTATTTTGTCTTTTTCTGGTTGAAAGTTATAATAAGTCATTTAAGAGGGCATAGCTTGATGATAGGAAAGCTGCTAGAAAAAGATTCTGCACTTAGAAGCCGTAAGCCACCAAAGACACAACGGATGCTAGTAAAGGAGGTACTTGCAATGCCATTCCGGCACTCTCCATAGACAGGGAGCGGGTGCCGCCACAACGTCCCAGTGGCTAGTTTTATACTTCCCATGTTGGTGAGTGTTTTTTGTGTATTATTTACTTGTAGATAATAATTGGCTTTTGTAATTGATATTATTATCAAGTAAGAGCTGTGGGATTAGTGGCTTATATAGATGCTGTTTAGTTGGGATAATTATAGAGGAATAATCTAACAGCTAATAAGATATTAAGATGGGCAGTATTGGTTTTACTTTCAAGGGTTTTTTTTCCTCTTATTTATCACTCGTAGTTCATTGTGTTGGGCATTGTCCATGTAGGCACTCTCTTTCTTGTCTATAAGGAAGAAGATTTCTGATCTATAGTGTTTTCTAGATCGTTCAACTCAACCATTGGTCTATGCATCGATAATTTTGTGAAAGTGTGGATGTCTACACTTTCTTTTCCTCACTCAAACTCCATTTCTTCAATTTCAAGTTCAGTTTTAATGCTTATCAGTTCTGCTAAATTGAGAAATTAATATTCACAGTGGAATTTCCTATCAAAGTCCACCTGACAATGGGTTTTTACTTTACATTGTGCAATTATCTTACATGCCGCCTATGTAGTACATACCCGGCTGGCTACCAACTTATTAGTTATTAGCTACTGTATATATTAGTAGATGGGGCATTAGAGTTGTGCAGGGTTCAGACCAATTCCTCGAGCGTACTCAAACATAGCAAACACAAAAACTAATAAAAATCTTCATCATCTCAGTTTGAAAAAGAAAGGACTTGGTTACAAATAAAAGAGTAGTTAAACTCTAGAATTACAATGAAACATTAATTTATGTCATCCATAGGCATAGATTGGAATCTTCTAGAAAAAAGCTGTAAAAGCTTTAATTTTAAAAGAGGTATGCCACAAAAGACACAAAGGCTGCAACTAAAGCAGGTACTTGCAACGCCATTCCAGCGCTCTCCATGGATGGGGAAGGTGCGGGTGCTGCTCCAACCTCCTGAGCCATGGTTCCAGAAGTGGCAAAGGCCATGAGAACAATCATTGTAATGGTGAAAGCAGTGGCTAGCTTGATACTTTCCATGGTGTCAAGTGCGCTTAATTTTCGTATATATACTGGTAAAAAATGATAGTTTCTTATTATGTATGAGCAGAGATGTGGAGAGACTAATGGCTTTTATAGTTGCTGTTTAGTGGGATTGATGAGGAATCTAACAGCTAATCACATGGAAAATATTATTTTTTATGAAAAACATAATCATTTGACAGAAAGTGAAGTGGGTATCAAAGCAAACTCTTGAAATATCTCAACTCCAATTGGCACATTGTATGAGGCTGGACAAATTTATACACCTTGATACTTCCTTGTATTTAATACTACTCCATATATATAAATCACCTAGTTTAACTGAGTGTTCAGTGAACCTACATCAACTACAGTTTTTGACTCTAACATTGACTTTCATACCACACTACTCCCGTCTCTGTAACTTCCGTATCCAATCTATCATCTCCAATTACTACTTCTGTTGACTTATGTTGAGTGTCATCAAATAGTTTATTGGTGTCACGCACCAAGGAACTCGCTTCTGTGAGGTTTCCTCAACAAAACAGCTAACATCAACATCACTAACAACCTTCACCGCAGAGAACCAAGTGGTCTTGCCCGCCCACATTATATGGAGCCTCAAGTTTTAATGAATACAATAGTCTGTCAACCCCAAAGTTTTCATACAAGCAACAAATAGTTTTAACTTCCATTGCATAGAAACACGTACGTCAATTAAGTTTAATAAAATTAATAAAAATACGACTTTTTCTAACGAGTTTATCATTTAATACGTATAAACATTATATCCCTAATAATAAGTGTGTACAGAGTTACACATTATATCACTACACATATTAGGTTTGTCAGCAATTATAAGAAAGGGTGTAAAACTTACACGTTAAGACCACTTTTTGATTATCGACCTCTGTTAAAGTATCAACACCTTTATCACGTGGGACTTTTATTCTGCTTTAGTTTAATTGGTATTTGCTAAAATAAAGTGGGTTACCTAGTCTTAAGGGTTGTCCTCGTTTTTAGGAGTATGGAGTCATGGGTAGTTAGTTTAGTGAGTCATGGAGTCATGGAGTTATGCTTTCCTATTTGTTCTCTTTTGTAAGCCTATAAAAGGCAGTAGTTTGCATTGAATAAATTATCACAGAAAAAGCTCACTTGAGCAAAAATCGAGTCTCCACTCTTCCATTCTTATTCCTTTATTAAGTTTCTTATATCACATAGCTGTTTTTTTTTTTCAACAATCTGGTATCAGAGCCAGAGATGGGTGATCTTCAAGTCGTTGGTGGAATCAAGAAACTTAACAACCAGAACTACAAAACTTGGTCTACTTGTATGTCGTCTTACATGCAAGGCCAAGACCTGTGGGAGGTTGTGAACGGGAATGAAGTCAGACAACCAGAAGCAGAGGATGCTAATGGGGTGCTAAGAAAGTGGAAGATCAAAGCAGGCAAGGCAATGTTTGCTCTGAAGACAACAGTGGAAGATGATGTGCTTGAGCACATCCGAGATGCGGAAACACCGAAAGAAGCTTGGGATACGTTCGCTAAGCTGTTCTCGAAGAAGAACGATACGAAACTCCAACTGTTGGAGAGTGAGTTGCTATCGGTGGCGCAACGCGATCTAACGATCGCACAGTACTTTCATAAAGTGAAGACATTATGCCGAGAAATTTCCGAGTTGGATCCGGAAGCTCCAATTGGTGATACTAGGATGAAGCGAATTATCATCCATGGTTTGAAACCTGAATTTAGGAGCCATGTTGCTGCGATACAAGGTTGGCAAACCCAACCATCACTTGTTGAATTCGAGAATTTGCTAGCAGGCCAGGAAGCTTTAGCTAAGCAAATGGGAGGAGTCTCGATTAAGAATGATGAAGAGGCCCTCTATGCTAATAAAGGCAAAGGGAATTTTAAGCAACATCTCAGAAGCGGTTTCAAAAAGAATGACGATAAGGCGAAATGTCATGAAGATGAAAGTAGTTCTCGGATGGGGGGAGGCCCAAAGAGTCATTCTAGTGGTAAGAAGTTTTCACTAAAATGCTACAATTGTGGAAAGAAAGGGCATCTAGCAAGAGATTGTCGATCAAAGAAGGCTGTAGAAAGCAACAATGTTACTTCAAAAAGTGAAGATGAATGGGATTTCGAGGCTTCATTTGCTGCAGATGAAGAAGAGGTTGCTTTTGCAACAATAACATCAGATGAGAAGATCGATTATGAGCATGATTGGATTGTCGACTCAGGCTGTTCCAACCATATGACCGGTGATAAAAACAAGTTGAAAAACATATCAAAGTACACGGGAAATCGAGTTGTGGTGACGGCAGACAACTCAAAATTACCGATAGCACATATCGGTAATACAATAGTCTCTCCAAATTATGAAGATACAGAGGTGCAACTCAACGATGTTTTTCACGTACCAGGTATGAAGAAAAATCTCCTCTCAGTTCCACAAATAACGTCGTCTGGCCAATTCGTTTTGTTTGGTCCAGAAGATGTGAAAGTTTATGAAAAGGTGGAGATTATCGGTGAGCCGGTTATGACGGGACAACGAATGCAGTCAATGTACGTGATGTCGGCAGAAACTGCATTAGTAGACAAAGCAAGACGAAACGAGACACCAGATTTGTGGCACATGCGACTCGGTCATGTTAGCTACTCCAAGTTAGCAGTAATGATGAAGAAGTCAATGTTAAAGGGACTTCCAGCACTTGAAGTAAGAAAAGACACGGTATGCGCGGGCTGTCAATACGGGAAAGCACATCAGTTGCCATATGAAGAATCAAAATTCAAAGCAAAAGAACCGTTAGAGCTGGTCCATTCTGATGTGTTTGGACCTGTCAAGCAAACTTCCATTGGAGAAAATAGATACATGGTGACCTTCATTGATGACTTTTCGAGGTATGTATGGGTTTATTTTATGAAGAATAAATCTGATACTCTTGCGAAATTTAAAGAGTTCAAGAAGTCAGCAGAAGCAGAGATTGGTAAAGATGTTCGATGTTTGCGTACCGATAATGGAGGAGAATACACTTCAGATGAGTTCTCAAACTATCTTCAAGAGACTAAAGTACGTCATCAGTTCACATGTGCCAACACTCCACAACAAAATGGGGTTTCCGAGAGAAAGAATAGGCATCTCGCGGAAATATGTCGAAGTATGCTTCATGCAAAAAATGTTCCTGGACAATATTGGGCAGAAGCAATGAAGACTGCAGCGTACGTGATCAACAGGCTTCCGCAACAAAGGTTAAGTTTTCTACCTCCATTCGAAAAACTATGGAACATTAAACCTGTTGTTAGTTATTTTCGAGTATTTGGATGTGTATGCTATGTATTTGTTCCTGCTCACTTACGTAGCAAAATGGAGAAAAAGGCCATTAGATGTATCTTTATAGGATATGATGGTCAAAGAAAGGGATGGAGATGCTTCAACCCAACATCCAGGAAATGGTACACATCTCGAGATGTTGTGTTCGATGAAGCCTCATCCTGGTGGTCCTCTAATAATGAAGTACTACCAGATTCTGGTGTGTTTAAAGAGGCATTAGAAGACTCCCATATTCAGCTTACTTTAAAAGAAAATGAAGCTTCGGATAGTGATCAAAATTCAGAAGTAACGACTGATCAAAACCCATGGCATACGGGTGTGTATCAAAGGCGTGAAGAAGGTGAACCAAATCAGCCAGAAGTTGAAAATGCTCCCAGAAGATCGACAAGAACTCGCAAGCCAAATCCAAAATATGCAAATGCTGCTATTGTTGAAACTGATCCAAAAGAACCTGAGACTTTTGAGGAAGCATTTCAAGCTCCGGAGTGGAGGAAAGCTATGGAGGAAGAACTTGATGCACTTGAAAGAAACCAGACCTGGCAACTTTCTCCAAAGCCCAAAGATGTGAAACCTATATCTTGCAAATGGGTGTACAAGATAAAACGTCGCACTGATGGATCAGTTGAGAGATATAAGGCTCGTTTGGTAGCTCGGGGTTTCTCTCAACAATATGGACTAGACTATGACGAAACGTTTAGTCCAGTAGCAAAGCTTACAACGGTGCGTGTTCTATTAGCACTCGCGGCGAGCAAAAGCTGGAACTTGTGGCAAATGGACGTGAAAAATGCGTTTCTACACGGAGAGCTAGACAGGGAGATCTACATGAACCAACCGATGGGGTTTCAGAGTCAAGATCATCCGGAATATGTGTGCAAGCTTCGAAAAGCACTATACGGGCTCAAGCAAGCACCGCGGGCCTGGTACGGTAAAATTGCTGAATTCCTTACTTTTAGTGGCTATTCGGTTACATCTGCAGATTCTAGTTTGTTCGTCAAAGCTACTGAAGGAAAGTTAGCAGTTGTGTTAGTGTATGTGGACGATTTAATTATCACAGGAGATTGTGAAGAAGAGGTGCTACAAATAAAGAAGAATCTGTCAGTTCGTTTTCAAATGAAGGAGCTTGGACACTTGAAGCACTTTCTTGGTCTGGAGGTTGATTATAATGATGAGGGAGTGTTTCTTCATCAACAAAAATATTCACGTGACCTGCTAAAGAAGTTTGGAATGGTTAATAGCAAGCCAATCTCGACACCTTTGGAGCCACATGCAAAGATTTGTGCTCATGAAGGTCAAGACCTGGAAGATGCAACAATGTACCGACAATTGGTAGGAAGTCTCATCTACTTAACCTTAACAAGACCAGATATCTCTTTTCCAGTTGGAGTGATGAGTCGTTATATGCAAAACCCGAAAAAGCCTCATTTGGAAGCGGTTCGTAGAATTCTCAGATACGTGAAAAGTACACCCGGTTATGGCATAATGTTCAAAAAGGGGGAAGATTGCAGATTAGTTGGCTACTGTGATGCTGATTATGCAGGTGACCACGATACCCGACGTTCAACTACAGGTTATGTGTTTTTGCTCGGGTGTGGAGCAATCTCTTGGTGCAGCAAAAGACAACCTACTGTGTCTTTATCAACCACCGAAGCCGAGTACCGGGCAGCAGCTATGGCAGCTCAAGAGATCACTTGGATCATGCAACTATTAAAAGAGCTGCACCAAACAACTGATTATGGTATCCCATTATACTGTGACAACTTATCAGCAATACGATTGGCTGAAAATCCAGTTTTTCATGCAAGAACTAAACATGTAGAAGTTCATTATCATTTCATCAGAGAGAAAGTTTTGCAAGAAAAAATTAAGTTGGAACATGTTGGAACAGAAAGTCAAGTTGCAGATTTGTTTACAAAAAGCTTGGATGGTGTCAAGTTGAAAAGCTTTAGTCAGCAGCTTGGCATGATGGGCAAAGTTGGTGTTGAAGGGGAGTGTTAAAGTATCAACACCTTTATCACGTGGGACTTTTATTCTGCTTTAGTTTAATTGGTATTTGCTAAAATAAAGTGGGTTACCTAGTCTTAAGGGTTGTCCTCGTTTTTAGGAGTATGGAGTCATGGGTAGTTAGTTTAGTGAGTCATGGAGTCATGGAGTTATGCTTTCCTATTTGTTCTCTTTTGTAAGCCTATAAAAGGCAGTAGTTTGCATTGAATAAATTATCACAGAAAAAGCTCACTTGAGCAAAAATCGAGTCTCCACTCTTCCATTCTTATTCCTTTATTAAGTTTCTTATATCACATAGCTGTTTTTTTTTTTTCAACATTGATAAGGTCCTAATTTGTGAATTAACCCAGCAAAAAAAACAGTACTAGTTATTCAAATTTCCTAATACAACCTAGTCTTGATCACTCATTTCCTCATTCACATTTAGATGAAACTCCTACAAGTGTTTAATTTTCTGTGTGAAATGTACGTAGTTTCTTATTAGCTCGTCTTAATTTTCTGTTTGTTTTAGAAAAAGCCCTTCAAATATAAACCAACATATTAAAGTATTATGAGTTGTAACAGTGTCATCATTGCTCAATAGCTACCAAATAATTGCATTTCAAAGGTTAATTATATTATTATGCTTTTCAATCAATATAAGATGCACTTTCAATAATGTAAGCCATGTGGATGTTATTGCTAATGTGTGTTAGGACATCTTCATTAGATACATGTTCCACATAAGTTTAATCGATGTTGCTTCACAATCTTAGATAACCAACTTAGAACTGCAATGATATGCATTATTGCATTTGATTTGCTTTACATTTACTAGTAACTTTCAAACACTTTTGTTTAGTGTAATCAAGTATATACCTCTCTGGCATAGTGAAATTACAGATCTTAATCTCTTGCTATGTCCTTAATTTATTTTCTAATTAAAATCTTTATATATATGAAACAAGTCACAAAGAATGATCAAGTAAGGTATCATGGTGTGCAATGTTATCCAGCCTGGAAGACAATGGCCAAATGGGCTAAAATGTTTTTTTAAAAGTTTGTTTTGAGGTCCACAAGCCTGAATTGATTAAGCTTTTTGCCTTTACTTTACAAAATAATATTTACCATGCGATTAGCTGTTAAGATTCCTCTATTGATCCGAACCAAACATCGTCTATAAAAGTCATTAGTTCCACTACCCTTACTTCACACTCAAACATATACAAAAACCTATATCTTTCTAGTTAACGGTGTAAATCTATCTAAAGAACGACCAATCAACAAGATGGAAAGTGTCAAGCTAGCCACTGCTCTTACCATCACAATGATAGTCCTGATGGCCTTCACCATTTCCAGAACCACGGCCCAGGATGTTGGAGCAGCACCAGCGCCTTCTCCATCAATGGAGAGCGCTGGAGTGGCGTTGCAAGTACCTGCTATGCTTGCCGTCGTTGTGTCTTTGGTGGCTTACATCTTCTAAAGCTATGGCAGCTCAAGAGATCACTTGGATCATGCAACTATTAAAAGAGCTGCACCAAACAACTGATTATGGTATCCCATTATACTGTGACAACTTATCAGCAATACGATTGGCTGAAAATCCAGTTTTTCATGCAAGAACTAAACATGTAGAAGTTCATTATCATTTCATCAGAGAGAAAGTTTTGCAAGAAAAAATTAAGTTGGAACATGTTGGAACAGAAAGTCAAGTTGCAGATTTGTTTACAAAAAGCTTGGATGGTGTCAAGTTGAAAAGCTTTAGTCAGCAGCTTGGCATGATGGGCAAAGTTGGTGTTGAAGGGGAGTGTTAAAGTATCAACACCTTTATCACGTGGGACTTTTATTCTGCTTTAGTTTAATTGGTATTTGCTAAAATAAAGTGGGTTACCTAGTCTTAAGGGTTGTCCTCGTTTTTAGGAGTATGGAGTCATGGGTAGTTAGTTTAGTGAGTCATGGAGTCATGGAGTTATGCTTTCCTATTTGTTCTCTTTTGTAAGCCTATAAAAGGCAGTAGTTTGCATTGAATAAATTATCACAGAAAAAGCTCACTTGAGCAAAAATCGAGTCTCCACTCTTCCATTCTTATTCCTTTATTAAGTTTCTTATATCACATAGCTGTTTTTTTTTTTTTTTTTTTTTTTTTTTTTTTTTTTTTTTTTTTTTTTTTTTTTTTTTTTTTTTTTTTTTTTTTTTTTTTTTTTTTTTTTTTTTTTTTTTTTTTTTTTTTTTTTTTTTTTTTTTTTTTTTTTTTTTTTTTTTTTTTTTTTTTTTTTTTTTTTTTTTTTTTTTTTTTTTTTTTTTTTTTTTTTTTTTTTTTTTTTTTTTTTTTTTTTTTTTTTTTTTTTTTTTTTTGAACTTGATGTCGTATATAGAGTTTAACTCTTCATTATTATTTGTATCCAAAGTTATTTTCCAACATGATATAATTAATAATATAAAGTTTTAATTTGTGCCCCATGAAAAAATGAGCCCAAGCCATAGGCCTCCCTTGCATGTTCCACATAAGTTTAATCGATGTTGCTTCACAATCTTAGATAACCAACTTAGAACTGCAATGATATGCATTATTGCATTTGATTTGCTTTACATTTACTAGTAACTTTCAAACACTTTTGTTTAGTGTAATCAAGTATATACCTCTCTGGCATAGTGAAATTACAGATCTTAATCTCTTGCTATGTCCTTAATTTATTTTCTAATTAAAATCTTTATATATATGAAACAAGTCACAAAGAATGATCAAGTAAGGTATCATGGTGTGCAATGTTATCCAGCCTGGAAGACAATGGCCAAATGGGCTAAAATGTTTTTTTAAAAGTTTGTTTTGAGGTCCACAAGCCTGAATTGATTAAGCTTTTTGCCTTTACTTTACAAAATAATATTTACCATGCGATTAGCTGTTAAGATTCCTCTATTGATCCGAACCAAACATCGTCTATAAAAGTCATTAGTTCCACTACCCTTACTTCACACTCAAACATATACAAAAACCTATATCTTTCTAGTTAACGGTGTAAATCTATCTAAAGAACGACCAATCAACAAGATGGAAAGTGTCAAGCTAGCCACTGCTCTTACCATCACAATGATAGTCCTGATGGCCTTCACCATTTCCAGAACCACGGCCCAGGATGTTGGAGCAGCACCAGCGCCTTCTCCATCAATGGAGAGCGCTGGAGTGGCGTTGCAAGTACCTGCTATGCTTGCCGTCGTTGTGTCTTTGGTGGCTTACATCTTCTAAAGCTATGCAGCTTTATTGATCTAGCACCCTATTTTATTTTATTTTTTGTAAAGATCTAGCACCCTATTAATAATCTACGCTCTCTTTATGAGCTTGATGTCGTATATAGAGTTTAACTCTTCATTATTATTTGTATCCAAAGTTATTTTCCAACATGATATAATTAATAATATAAAGTTTTAATTTGTGCCCCATGAAAAAATGAGCCCAAGCCATAGGCCTCCCTTGCATGTTATTTATATCTATGCCTTTTTAAGCAACAACAAAGTTATGCTATATAAAGTGTAAACTTATAAATATATAAAAATAAGAGTAAATTACATTTTTGGTCCCTCAAGTTGACACGATTTGCAGTTATTGCCCTTAAGTGAAAAAATTACAGTTTTAACCCTGAAGTGGGTCAATTTTTTCAATTATTACTCCGCGGCCTGACACCGTCTATTTAGTCAGTTAAATGAGGGGCAAATTCGTCTTTTCATCATGTTCTT
This sequence comes from Erigeron breviscapus, assembly GCA_034093135.1. Lineage (NCBI taxonomy): Eukaryota > Viridiplantae > Streptophyta > Magnoliopsida > Asterales > Asteraceae > Erigeron > Erigeron breviscapus. The sequence goes on along the minus strand of CM067167.1, from coordinate 58,410,806 downwards.
CTTCTTCTTCTTCTACACTCCAATCCATTTCCAGAATTCATTTCAATCATCATCATCTATCTATGTGTTTAACAAGAAGAAGGGGAGAAAAATAAGAAGAAGAAGAAGAAGAAATCGTCTAGACATATACTTACACACACACTGTAACATTCGTGATTTTTGACTTGTAATTAACGTGACTAAACGAGATTATATGTAATTTGATTTCGCAATTTAGTGAAATTTTAGCTAAATTGACCCATTGACGTGACGTGTGCTTGATTTAATTTATTCTTGGATGATTAAATGACTTGAATGCTATTTGACGATTTTAGGACGTGTTTATGCTAGTCGAGATTTTATAACGGTATTAAGTCGGTATATGACGTAACGTGACGTTTAAATCAACTAGAAATGTAATCGGGTGATCCATGGGTCGACCCATGACCCATGAACCACCCATTTGACCCAACCTTATCAAACCACCCAATCACATTCTTCCTCCCTCTCATCCAATCACTTCTCATCTCTTTCTCTCTCTCACACATTGAATGCAAGACCAACTCTTGCATCCTCTCTCTCTCTAAATTCTCTACATCATTTAATGATACCCAAGCTAAACTAATCATAAATTCTTCACCTTCATCATCTAGTAATCATCACCTCAAAATTTGGAAAGTCAAAGTGCAATGAATCTTGGGTTATAGCTAAATTTCGGATTTGAGCTCCTAGTGGAAGAATTTGGTAAGCAAACTTGTTTCAATAACATTGCTTGATGTTTATTATCATGATTTGAACTAAAACAAAGTGTTCTTGGGTCATCTTTTCAAGTCAAATCTTTTGTGGGTCAAATTAGGGTTTCAAATGAACCAAATGGGTCAAAAACCGATTAATCACTTGTTCGATTATGGACGGAAATTATTGAATAAAATACAATTCTAAACATGTCTTTAGTCATATGTAAGCAATCTCATTTCAAAATGTGAGTCAAAAATCAATTTTTCCCGAATTAGGGTTTTTCATTAATAAAGTGGGTCAAAAATCGGGTTTTTCGTTTATTGGTCGGATTGAGTCAAGTTCTTGGTGTGAATTATGTTTTAAAACTTGTATCTAGTCTAATACGAGCAACATCTAGTCAAAGATCGGGTCAAAACAGCTTGAAAGTGAAATTAGGGTTCAAAACCCTAAATTTAGGTCAAAATATGATTTAATTATAGAATTATAAAATTGGATACAATTAAATCGAAATTGGAAATGGGTTGAATTTTATTTCATGCATATCAGTATTAATTACACAAAACATGTCTCAATTTGCACCAAATCGATTTGCATTGCTCGAATTAGGGTTATTTGCCTTTGGTCAGCTTTGACTTCAGAAAGTCAACCCTGTGTTCATCCTTTCTTGCCCAGATCGTCCTTTGCTCTCTGCCTACCGTAATTTACGTCCCTGGGGCGTAGGTTACGCCTCTCTCCTTCTTCCAATTTAACTTTACGCCCCAAATAATCTGTTTACGCTTGATTTGATGAAACCAGACGCCAAAACTACACTTTCCATGGCACCGTAGGTTACGGTGAGTACACTGTGTCTTACGCCAGTCAAGAGTTGCTCTACCGTACCTTACGCCCACATACGCCGTCCTTTACGCCCCCTGTATATTCTGCCGCCGTACGGTACGCCGGGAACCACCGTAGCTTACGGTGGTTCTGTTTGTATCTTTTTCTGTTTTGTTTCAAGCCCCTTTTCATCACCACAGGGATCGATTCACACGTTTGTTTGGACCCATTTGTCATCTAGAGTTGGAAGGGAGGGCGGCTAGAATTCTGTAGGGTTTTGGTTCAGGAAGACGATGATGTGGTTGTATATATATATACACAACAAATATAAATACATACTTACATATATATGTATTTATATAAAATAATTGTTTGATTTCCTGGAAATTCCTTGACCGACCATTGTTTTACTAGTGTTGAGCCCAGTTTCTTGTTGGGCCTTTCCTTGCCTCTTTTGTGTCATATATAGTCCAGGGTGGTGTATGAGTCGGGAATAAAGATCTAAGGCCCAATTAAACACGTACATAAACACATATACGTAATTATATATGAGTGTTTCAAATAAACATATGTATAAATATACAAATAAATATATATATGCAAGTGTATATATATATTGTATAAATACATAGATAATCATATATACATAAAATACAATATACGTAATTATATATGAGTGTTTCAAATAAACATATGTATAAATATACAAATAAATATATATATGCAAGTGTATATATATATTGTATAAATACATAGATAATCATATATACATGTACATAAACACATATACGTAATTATATATGAGTGTTTCAAATAAACATATGTATAAATATACAAATAAATATATATATGCAAGTGTATATATATATTGTATAAATACATAGATAATCATATATACATAAAATACAATATACGTAATTATATATGAGTGTTTCAAATAAACATATGTATAAATATACAAATAAATATATATATGCAAGTGTATATATATATTGTATAAATACATAGATAATCATATATACATGTACATAAACACATATACGTAATTATATATGAGTGTTTCAAATAAACATATGTATAAATATACAAATAAATATATATATGCAAGTGTATATATATACACAACAAATATAAATACATACTTACATATATATGTATTTATATAAAATAATTGTTTGATTTCCTGGAAATTCCTTGACCGACCATTGTTTTACTAGTGTTGAGCCCAGTTTCTTGTTGGGCCTTTCCTTGCCTCTTTTGTGTCATATATAGTCCAGGGTGGTGTATGAGTCGGGAATAAAGATCTAAGGCCCAATTAAACACGTACATAAACACATATACGTAATTATATATGAGTGTTTCAAATAAACATATGTATAAATATACAAATAAATATATATATGCAAGTGTATATATATACACAACAAATATAAATACATACTTACATATATATGTATTTATATAAAATAATTGTTTGATTTCCTGGAAATTCCTTGACCGACCATTGTTTTACTAGTGTTGAGCCCAGTTTCTTGTTGGGCCTTTCCTTGCCTCTTTTGTGTCATATATAGTCCAGGGTGGTGTATGAGTCGGGAATAAAGATCTAAGGCCCAATTAAACACGTACATAAACACATATACGTAATTATATATGAGTGTTTCAAATAAACATATGTATAAATATACAAATAAATATATATATGCAAGTGTATATATATACACAACAAATATAAATACATACTTACATATATATGTATTTATATAAAATAATTGTTTGATTTCCTGGAAATTCCTTGACCGACCATTGTTTTACTAGTGTTGAGCCCAGTTTCTTGTTGGGCCTTTCCTTGCCTCTTTTGTGTCATATATAGTCCAGGGTGGTGTATGAGTCGGGAATAAAGATCTAAGGCCCAATTAAACACGTACATAAACACATATACGTAATTATATATGAGTGTTTCAAATAAACATATGTATAAATATACAAATAAATATATATATGCAAGTGTATATATATACACAACAAATATAAATACATACTTACATATATATGTATTTATATAAAATAATTGTTTGATTTCCTGGAAATTCCTTGACCGACCATTGTTTTACTAGTGTTGAGCCCAGTTTCTTGTTGGGCCTTTCCTTGCCTCTTTTGTGTCATATATAGTCCAGGGTGGTGTATGAGTCGGGAATAAAGATCTAAGGCCCAATTAAACACGTACATAAACACATATACGTAATTATATATGAGTGTTTCAAATAAACATATGTATAAATATACAAATAAATATATATATGCAAGTGTATATATATACACAACAAATATAAATACATACTTACATATATATGTATTTATATAAAATAATTGTTTGATTTCCTGGAATTTCCTTGACCGACCATTGTTTTACTAGTGTTGAGCCCAGTTTCTTGTTGGGCCTTTCCTTGCCTCTTTTGTGTCATATATAGTCCAGGGTGGTGTATGAGTCGGGAATAAAGATCTAAGGCCCAATTAAACACGTACATAAACACATATACGTAATTATATATGAGTGTTTCAAATAAACATATGTATAAATATACAAATAAATATATATATTGAAGGGTGATGTGACTCAATAATACACATTTCTCACATAGCTATTTTGTCATTTTGTACTTGATTATAGTCATTTTGCGTGTATTTATGGTCCTTTATGGTATGTGCTAATGCTTTCAGGTTTAAAGCAGGTACATTGCATGAAAATGACATAAAACTGTGATTTGAAGCAGGCCCGTCTCTGAGAATATCAAAAAAAGAATAGGCCCGAGGCAAAAAGAGAAAATGGGCCCCTAAAATAGGAAGGTAAAAAAAATAGCAAGGTAAAAAATAAATAAATCTGAGATTAAAAAATAAGAAAGATCGTCAAGCGCCGTTATGATGGAAAAATTTAACTAAAATATAATAAATTGTGTTGGGAAAAATCTCAATTCTTTTGTTCCCAGAGAAGAAAATCCCAATTTTTTGGGCCCACTTTTGTGATCAATTACTCTCTTGACTTATCAGTCTATCACGTGCTTCGATTTGACGCTTTTTCTATTAATTTTCTTTTTATTAACCGTAAAACACTAAAACCCATAACTAGTGAACTAATTTTTTTTTGGGCCCCTTTAAATTATGGGCCCTCGGCTTGGGCCTAGCCTGCCTAGCCCAAGAGCCGGGCCTGATTTGAAGGTTTACATAAGCTTACAGATGTTTGCAAGAAGATTGGGAGGAATGTAAAGTCCCTCACACGATGGTTTAACCCACGAGTGTAAAATAACAAGACAAGTATGAACTAGAATCGGACTAGTATTACTTCAATATAAATATGCAAGAATATAAACAAAGTAATAAATGACTTTAAGCAATATTTAAACAAGTAAATAAAAGGTGGAACACGTATGTAGTTTTCAAGTGTATTTTCTTTATGATGTATAAACAAAATACAAGATCGTTGCGGAACCTAGATATTACACGTATGTAAGTATCTAAACAATCTTTGAATTACAAGTGATCTATACTTGCTAAATAAACTCCTTTGATCGATATACTTAGAGTTGTGAAGTATAGCTGTTTAGATCGAGAGTATTTAAGCAAGTTCACCAATTTGCTAAAAAGTGATTTTCTCAAAGAAATGACTTTGTATTTATAGGCAACAAAATTCACCAGTGAATTTGTGCCGTACAAATATGGTTGGATGCATTTAATGAACCGACAAGAACATTAAATGCATTGGATAAAGAATAAGGATAAAATCACATCAAGTGCAAGTGTATCCTTATATCCAACCACCTTAACACACGTATACTTTGGTAAAGAACAAGTGGGTTGTTCTTTGGAAAGTGTGTAAAGGCTTAAAGTCAATCCTCGATATCAGTGTTCAGACTTGTAAGGTCTAGAACACTGACAATCCTCCAGTGTACAGATCTGGTAAGACTTTCCAGTGGACTCCGCCATTTGATAAGTCTTCTTTCTTCAGACTTCAGTCTTTGACTTCAGTCAGAATGTCTTCAGTAGAGTTGATCTGGACTGGGGTGAAGTCCAGTGAGCTAATCTGGAGAATACTCCAGATTTCCTATACAAGTATTTGCTCACTAGTCTTCCATTATTTCTGGACAAATCTTTAGAAGGACTCCAGATCCCAAGTCTGGAGTAGGTCAGATTCTGGACAGATCTTCAGTAAGCTCCAGTAGTCGAGTCTGGAGCGAGTCCAGTAAATCTGGACCTAACAAATTCCCCCTATTTGTTTAGAAATAATGCAAGTGTTTTCAGACTTATAGATATACAAATTTGTATGTCTGGAAAACACTTAGTCGATTTAAGTCTAAAAAATCTAAGTTACTGGAGAACACTTTATAGATCATGAGTGTTTCAGTTTCATCATTTAAGTTCTAACTTAGACTAAATCTGATCATTTACTTATATGAATTTAAAAATTGCAACTATTATTACTAACATCAACTGGAAAATAGTTACAACTTTCATAAGACAATTAATTATAATAAGTACATGATTAAAAGATTCAGGCCCTTCTTTTTGATGGCTGCCCTGGTGCATCTTCAGTGGCCTTCCTCTTTGGAGATGGAGATGATGGAACAGACACTGGTGGTCTCAGACCCAACACAGCTTCCATTTGTTGTATTCTTTTCCAGACCTTCTCAATCCTCTTCATAAAGGCCTTAACATCTGGAGACAAATCAGTTTTACCTTTAAAGGTCATTCCAATCTCCTTCAGTTCAGTCTATCCAAAAGCTTGGACTGAAGTATCCTTCCTTTCATCTGTAAAGTTACCCTCTCTGGTCAACTTTACATTGAATCTGGTCATTCCTTGATGATTTTCAGCCAATTTAACTTCAGCATCAACAATCTTTCTGGCATTGGCCCTGAATTCATCATATCATCATACTTTGCTTTCTGCTTTGCCATCTGAACCATTTCTTCAGTTTCCTTAGATACACCACTCTGTTGTCCTTCAGTGGACTGGAGTTCTTGGCGATTTATTCTCAGAGTAGTATCCAGAGGAATGAAGGTGCTTACATCAGCATCTTTTATTGCCTTAACTTGTTTGGCAGTGAGCTTTGGCAGACCAGTCAATCTTTTTCTATACTCCAACTCCAGAGCACCAGCATTTTTTCTAATCTTTTTCTGGAGGCTTACCAGCTCCTCCTTTCTTTGCCTGATCAACTCTGTAATGGTAACACCATAAATCAAAGAATCATATACCTGTTCTTCTTCAGCGTAGAACGAGCGTATATGAACATCATTCAATGCATCAAGACACTGATGAACTCTAGGGTCATCCTTCATCCTTTTAAACACTTCAATATTAATGCCTAACCCTGCCAGCATTGTAGGAGTCCAGAGTACCCATTGTTGCCATATCCCTGTGATGGGCCAGCAGTTCATCTCTTTGATTATTCTTGAAAATTTCAATCATAATGCATTGTTGTTGTAACTTCCTTGAAGTCTCATTATCAACATCTTCATTTGCTCTTCCTCTTCACCAGACACCACTTTTTCTTTTCCTTTAACAGCCTTCAGTGTAGTTGGAATATCTGGGAAGGATTCAAACTGGGGCTCACTGGCTTCAGTACCAGTAGCCTCTTCTGTCTGCACAACGGCTTCAGTACCGAGTGCTCTCTGGGCTAATCGTGCACTGGCATCAGTACCAGTCACTTGTCTTCTTTGCACAACACTTTCAGTTGCAACAGCCCTAACAATATCTTCTTTCCTCTTTCTGATCAAACCTTCTTGGACACCAGATGATGGAACAGTCGATTTTTCCCCTTTGGAAGGATCTCTAGTCCTGGACTTTAGATC